>OX451737.1:569086900-569781694 GCA_948472305.1 Vicia faba
GACAGTGACGTCCTAGGATCAAATCAATGATGGTTTCTTGGGATTGCCAATAGTTGGTAAAAAGCAACAAAAAGTGCACAAGTTAACTTGTGACTCAGCATGGACAAACAGGTGTCGAATGGCGTTTTCAAAGAATGCCTTTTTCTTTCAAGAGTCGAAATAAGGCATTCTTGGGGGGCAATTTGTTGGCTCCTAAATTCGACACCTTTGTTTCAATTGATGACAGCCATTAAAAGCTGAAAGATGCTTTCGACTGGCTAAGCTTGTCGAAGTGACCGTCGAAAGATGGCCAAATACTTAGAAGATTTCTTCCAAGGAAGGAGGCTGATTGCCTTCGACGTCGAAGGAGTTTTCGTCGCAGACGTCTCTTGACGAACGTGTTCGATGGTCCAGAGTGGAGCAGTTTGAAATTCAAAGCTTTGGAGGGAAAACGGTTTCCAGCAGTTACTACGTGCGAACGTGCAAGGATCTGGAGCGTCGAGCATGGAGAACGTGACAAGTGGCTTGATCTCGAAGCAGTGTAACTGCCCGACGGTTACTTGGAATGTTTTTGTATAAATAGGAGTAGACGTGTAGTTTCTCGCGTGTGTTCACAATAGATACATAGTCACTCATTTAGATTCAAGTACCCAGTGTGAGCGAACGAATTGTTGAGAAATGTATGTGTGAAACACCAATTTAATCAATTCAAGTCATTTACTTTTTCAGTATTTTACATGCTTTTCCCTTTAAGATTCCTGTCGAACCTTTACATTCCAGCCTTGTTTATTTTACCAAGCCTTTTCCTTTATGCAATTTACTTTAACCAATTTACTTAAAGCCTTATCCACACTAATTAAACTTCAAAATCAACCTATGTCCATAGGATCAATCTGATCGATCCTGCGAGTAACCAAATAAGTAACCATTTGGAGGATCAGCGGTTGTTTACCAAATCCCCAGGTAAACACCCCCACTAGTGTTTTCAGGTACCTCCTCCTACCTTATTTTGGAACATTGAGGACAATGTCTGATTTAAGTGTGGGAGGAGCATTTATCGCTTTTATTTCCCATTTTTCGCTTTTATTTTTCGCTTTTATTTTCCGTTTTTCCTGCTTTTATTTTCCTTCCGCATTTTTCCTTTTTTATTCGTAGTTAATAAAATGCATGTGATAGGCGAGTCTTTCTGCGTAGTGTACCCTTTCATTTCCCCCACCTTTTAGCCTTACAAAATTTTTATTTTTCAAAGATTTATGGTTGTTTTTAAGGATTTGGGCTATGAGACAGGTCCTAGATAGGGTCTGTTTCTCGGACACTCACTTTTTGAAAAATTCGTTATCATTTTTACACCATAAGCCTTTTTGAATATTTAGATTAGATCCTTTCTCCCCAATATGCTATGATTTTGAATAAAACTGTACAAATAGGTCTTCAAGTAGTTTATCTTAGCAGTCAGCTCCGGCCTAAGCATGCTCTAAGTGTGGGATCGATGAATATAAGTGGATGATCTCTATTTTTGCCTTAAAAGTTACAAAATAAAGTATGAATACGACTACGAGTTGGGTGATCCTCACAAAGATTACTTAACTCAAGAAAGTTGTAAACACTAACAAAAACAAAGAAAAAAATATATAAGGCATATCTGTTGTAGTTGGTTCAGAGGTATCTGGTGCGGAACTTGGTAGGGCGGACTACAGTCCGATCCCCCGCAACTGCAAATGGGTAAAATAAAAAGGGATTAAACCAACTCTTGTACCAGAATCCCATCACTTGAGATCAGAGTCACTAACCGGTCACTACACCATGAGTATGTACGGATAACGGGCTTAATGTGATTGCGCCTGAATGAAAAAGGACCTCGTACAAAAAGAAGTCTTAGCATAGTAAGGATATTTGGATCAATCTGTATACTTATGAGGTTTATGTCCGCATTTCTGCGAGTAGTGTAATTAAGATACCCTTGATTCAGATAGTTAGTGCCTGACAACACACCCTTACTCGGACTTAGAAGCCCTCTTTGCCCAAAACCTGTATACACCATAAATTTTCTTTCATCTACTTTTAAGAGTTGTTGCTTGAGGACAAGCAAAGGTCTAAGCGTGGGAGGATTTGATCGCACTAAATCGCACTATGTTTCTGACTCAAATATCACATGTTTTCCTTAGTTTTTATTGTCATTTTCTCGTATTATGTTCCTTTTTTCCTTTGTTTTCAGGATTCTTGTCATTTCAGAGCCTTCTGTGAAGAAACGAGCCAAAACGCCAAGAAATTAGGGTTTTTCAAGATATTTTGCACTTATGGCGTTCAGCACCGCGCTGGCTACAGGAAACGCGATGACGTGGCCCACTTTCACCCAGAGATCAACTGCCACGTTCCCATGATGTGGCGGTTCCAGGCGCCGCGCCCGCGGCCACCCTCACCGCGCCCGCGGCCTTCACAAAAAGGCTCCCGCTCAAAAGAAGTTAAGGGGCATGCTGGTCCTTACGCACCTCAAAGTTCCTCTATAAATAGCTTTCGATTCTCATTCTTTAGTTTCATCCAAGCTTAGTACAATCTTAAGCCATATACTATCAGTTTCTGTAAAGTAATAATCTCTTCACATCGGGGAGTTATTGCGGTGTAGATTGAGTTGTAATCGAGTCTTGGAGCACTTTGGTTGAAGTTCATCATACCGGCCTTACTTTTCCGTAGATTTGTATCAGATTCAAGTCTCTGACCGGAGCAAGGTTCTAATTTATTGCATTTCTTTATTTAATTGCTCTTATCATAGTCTACACGTTTTATAGACTTTAAATGCTCTTACCATAGTCTACACGTTTTATAGACTTTAAATGCTCTTACCATAGTCTACACGTTTTATAGACTTTAAATGCTCTTACCATAGTCTACACGTTTTATAGACTCGCACTTATTATGTCTGGCTAAACTATAAAGGTTAGGATGTAATGATTGTCATCGTGGTTGTGTTCCAATTATCATGCTAGTGAAAATACTCTGGGGATGTTTTGCTTCTAACTTAAGTCAATTGTGTTTAAATGTTTATTGGGTAAGATCGAAAGCCGTCCAAACTAATGATACGACTTGATTATTATTTAACCAAACAAAAAGAGCGACAGCTGTTGATTGGTTAAATAGGAATCATTGACCTTTTTAGAAAACGATTTTGAAACTATTTTCGGACGCGTTTGTAGGTTTAAAATCTGACTCTTGGTCAAAAGCCAAAAGTCTCTTTAAGTTAATCTTTCCGAGTAAGATCACTTTTCTGTTAAGTCAAAACTATCAATTTCTTAAAAATAGGTTTACCTCTTTAACGCGGAAGGCACCCTTTATATGTGACAATAAAGGAATTTAATTTAAAGAGTAAACTCGGTTCTTAGTAGTCAAAAGCTACAGGTTCCCGTTAAACTGATTCTTTGCTATCAACAGAAAATACTGCCCCATAAGTAAGTTCATCTACGCATGACCGGACCAATATCTGATTACATGATTTACATTCCAACCTGTCTTTTAAACGGTTATTTCCCTCGCATATTTACTTTGTGCACTGCACTCACATCAATATCCTTATTCGCCTTAGATAAGCACCTTAGCAATAGAGTTGATAGATTGACAATTGGTCTCTGTGGTTCGATAATCTTATATATTACTTCGATAGGCTGTACACTTGCAGTACTACATTTAGGCTATACGTTACAGATTAAACAGCCCATCAGTGTCGACGACACGGACGTTCTGCTCATCGCGAGCTTGATCAGCCATGACAGGTAGTTGAATTTGAGCTTTGGTCTTTGAGTTTGCAAGACGGGGAAGCTAGTTTCCCATAGACGGCGCCACTGATCTGACCTGATCAGACTTGGACCGTCACGGCTGGCTCCAAGCTGAAGTTTTGAACGAGGTGGGGGGGGGGGGGGTACCTGCAAGGCACTCCGATGCTGAAGTAAGTAAGAGTACGAGCAGGAAAAAGTGTGAGTATATGTGATAGATTGAATACCTGACCCTCTGGAAACAGAGGGTATTTATAGCCCCCAGCGCTGGGCCAAGGTTCCTTCATTGGGCCGGGCAGGTTTGGCCCAATGGAGGAACTGCCAGGTTCTACGCGCGTAGTGGGGACCTGCACGTGGTCCCCTCCCTGGATGTTCTGCGTGAAGTGCGGGCGGATAGGGACGCGGTCTTTTCGGAGTCCCGTTGAGAATGCAGTGGGTCGTGTCCACTGGCGAAGGAGCGCTCGAGCTGATGTCGAGCTGGACAATACGAGGACGGGGGTGTCACCCAGTAACGTGTGTCGGGCATAACTATGGTCCTTAGGTCGGCGTGACCCCTAGCAAGTCTGTTTAGATTAGGCCTTTATCATTGCTATTGGGCCAGCCGGGCCCAGTCCAGAACAAATTATATCTCCTTCATCCCTTTCTTCTTCTTTTTCTTTAAATGATCATTTGTGGCACAAACTTTATGTTTGAATATCCAAGTATGGTTGATTGATTATTTTAGATCCAATAACTTTGAAACTTGTTGTTAGGAGGCTTTGATTTTATCAATCCTCTAATGAGCTTTCATTATTCTTGGTCCAAGATCATCATCTAATCATCATTGATCATGCCTTTGACCATTAACCATTAACCATTAACTTCTAACTCATTAACGATTAACTTTACTTTATGCCTTTACAATATGCATTTATTTTGTATCTTTACTTTTATTAACCTTTTATCTTTATCATTTACATCTCATGCTATTTGCCTTTTGCTCACTTGAGCATTTATTTTTTTATGTCATTTATTCTTTGCTCATTTTAGTTTTTTTTCTTCTTTTGAAGACACTTAATAAACAACTTGAACATTAAAAGACTTAATACTCTTTATGGACTATTGGTTACTATCCTTGACATATTGGAGTTATGGATCTCTTATACTTAGGATTAGAAGCCTGGATACTTGGAGACCCTGAGTGTAACACCCTATTTTCCCCATAGAATAATTAAATGAAATCACAATAAATTAAAAATTTCCTATCAACATCAAAATAGGATGTCATATTTCATCATCTCAAAAATTGCTCAAACATTAACAAATGGATACAAAACCCATTATTTTCGGATAAACTGTCATCATAATCATCATGCTATTCAACTTCAATTTATTAATGCAACAAAAATATTCCAAAATATAATTGGTCAACAACTCCAACAATCCATAAACAATGTCTCATCAATTATAAAAAAAGAGTTATAATACTCTCACAATCTTTCAAAGACAACAACGACTAAATAAGCAAAACAATGTTCATCCCCAGTGTTACGTATTAGAGCAAGACCCGACTCAATCTACGCACCATGAGGCACAACTTTATACCTCAAGCTACTCTAATCTTCGTCACTTGCGTGTTACCCACGTGGAGGCAATATTCAAACAAAAGGGGTGAGATATCATAACAACATAAACGAATACATGATAATGAATATACGACAAATATATCATGTAAGATTTCAGCTTAATAATCACCAATTATAGTTCTTAACAATTACACAGTACACACTTAACTATCATCATCCATCATACAACATAATTTTAACATACAACTCAACTTCATCATTATATCCATAATATGCAACTCAACATCATCGTCATATCAACAACATGCAATTCAACAATATGCAATGTGATTGACACTGATGCAAGATGCATGTGGTACCAATAGGATAAAACCCTAAACTTAATAATGCCAACTTGGGTAAGAAACTTCATAACGCCAATACAGGTCATCGTAATAGGGCAAAACCCTAATCTTAATAATGCCAACTTAGGGCAACATCATCATAACATCAATATAGGCCATCGCTCGCCAATACATGTCATTGTTCACCAATACAGGCCATCGCTTCATGAATGCATGTGACACTGACATGTAATAACTTAATTTCACATTGATTATTTGTACCTATCAATGTCACGCCAATATAGGACATCACCATCACCATTATCATGCATATCATGTTACACAATAAATACATTCAGGAAACATCATCGTACTCAATTACAATACCAATCGCATCGATTCCATCATCATATTCACAACTTTGCAATTACATCAAAACAACAGAATAAGCCAATATAGGCGACCAAGCACATATTATAGTACATACATCATCACAACATCGTTACATCAAGAAATCTCTTCACATTCATCTTCATATTCGCAACTTCGTAATTACCATACATCAGAATGAAACAAAATCTATAAAATCATCTCATACTATTTTTTAAATCATTTTTATTGAGTAGAAAATATTTTTAGCTTCTCGTAGGTTCAAACGACGCGTCAAACAGACACCTGAGTCAAAAGTTATGAATTTTCAAAGATTTTCAAGAATTTGTCAGTATCAGTAGGGTACCCGGGTACCCATATATGGTAACCGGTTACTCCCTGTCAAAACGGCCAAAAACGCTATTTTTCGAATGGTAACCGGGTACCCATATATGGTAACCGATTCCCACTGTTCCATAATTATAAAAAAACATATTTTTATGTTACGAAAAACACTTATTTGTCCGGTAAATATGTCTAACTTCCACCTACTATACCGTTAATGTTTATAATTGAACTTCCCACATTCATACTGTGATATGGTGGGAGAACTGACTTGAAATTTTTTCGTTTTATCGCAAATTTTGCGGTTAGCAAGAGTCGCCACCGACTTTTCTTTTATCCAAAAGGAAAGATGAAAAAGCACAGGAAAGACCTTTGAGATTATTTCTTGAGTTCGGGGGGTAGATTATGAAAAGGGAAGGTATTAGCACCCTTTTCATCCATGGGTTTCCATGGGCTCTTAGTTACTTGCTAGATCACTTACTTTTTGTTTGAAATTATACTTGGTGTGGTTTTTGAAAGTATTTTGTAAAGAGGTCATTGTTTAGGTAATCTTTGTAACGATTATTGTTTGTAAGAATGTATACAAAGATGTTTGATCTTTTAAAAATGTTTTCAAGTTTGTAAGATGTTTGAAAGTGTAAGTGTTTGTTTTGAAAATAGCAAGGATGTTTGTTTGAAATTGAGCAAGTAATTAGGAGCATTCTACCTACTCAAAAGTCTTTCTTGTTCATTTTCCTTTTCCTTTGACATTGTTATCTTACCATTGATTTGGTAAGTAACCCTATATTTGGATGTAAACATGGCGGGCGTGGGTAATCGTATAACCATGATTAGCAATGTTGTAAGGTATCTTAGCATTATTTTTTAGGGACTAAGATCATTTGAAAGGCAACTTAGATAGCGTCGTCGAGGGACTATGATCTTGTATTTGTTTGTTTTTGCTAAGATACCTTACATGCGTAATATGGTCATTTTCTATAAGGCAACCAAGTGGAATAACCCTAGGGGTGCTTGTGTGCAAGTGTCTTATTTTCATGCTTGTTTTTTGTTTTGAATTAAGGTTTTCTAAGTATTGGTTTTAGTTTTTCCATACAAACCCTAATTACTAGCATTCTTATGTAAAAGCGATAAATTGCGGAATTTAAAGTTACTACACTATAACAACATTGTGGGAGGGGGATATACAAATTGAATGGGGATTGCAAGAATATTAACCTAATTAATTTATTACAACCATATTGAATTGGCATCAATGTACAAGGAATTAAATGAATACAATGTACAAAAAGAATAAATATGCAACAATGTAAATGTGAAGAAAATGAATATCTTTATTTGGATTTTTTAGAGAAAAGGATTTTGTCTTAATATAATTAATTAATTAAAAAAATAAACCTAATTCACTAAGAAAAGAAATTAACAAAACCCTAAATATTTTAGTTAAAATAAAAGAAAATAAGTTTATAAGAAAAGTGTTTTTGGTATTTTTATCTTGGGAATAAATTATAGTATTATAAAATATTTTTGGCATTTTTTACATTAAAATAAATATATTTTTATAGGTGTAAAAGAAAAATAAATACTAACCTAGTTTTAATTTAATTTATAAGATTAGTAAAAATAAATAAAGTATAGTTAATAAAAATATTTTTTGTGAGAAAAATAAAAATAAAAAAAGCCAAAATATAAATCTATCATTTTTTTGTATTTTTATGATTTTTTAGTATTTAGAAAAATATTTAAGAAAATAAATGAAATAAAAAATAAGAAAATAAAATAAACTGGACCAAGGGCGTACAAATGAAACAGGGGGTTAGCTAGCAAAAACAAAAAAGATGAAACAAGCCCAAAGAGGCCCAGCGCCCTACAAAAAAAGTCAAAAATGCAAAACATGTAAAAAAAATGCAAAAGAGTACCACTGGGGCTCGAACCCAGGTCCCAAAGGTTACAGACGCACGCTTCTACCACTGGGGTGGCTATACATCCGTTAACATAAGTAAAATAATAAATATATGATACAAAACGCGTCCTGATGACTTCATCTTCAACCTCCAGCCAGACCAACTGTAACTTGCTCATTTCTCATCAAAAATGAAAACTGTAAACATGAAACTTGTAGAAAATTTTCTCACGGTTTCATAAATGTAAAGCATTAAAACTATAGATCAAAGATAAGCATGAATTTTAATGGCCCTAATCTGAACCCTAAAAATCTCATAAATTTCAGTTTCAAAATTCTCTAAGCTCAAGCAAAATTAATGGAAAGTATGGACATGGTTAGCTTTAGGGCAATGATATCTACATGTTTTGTTCACTAATAAATCATTAATGATGCTTGTATGAAGAGTTCAAAGTTAATAAAACTTACCTCAAAACTGGAAATCGTGTTTTGATTTTAAGCTTGTTTCAAGTGATGGTGATGATCAGGTTAGCTTCCTTGAAGTCCAAGGAAGCTAATGCAATGGTTAGCTTGAGCAATGGATGGCTGAAATGGTCTGGAGAAGTCAATGTGAAGAGCTCTGTTTTTGAAAATGGATGATGTTGTTAATGGTGTTACAGTTCTGTAACAGGGTGTGGGATCAACTCTATATGATGTTTAGAAGCTTTGGAAACCAAAAGGCCAAGAAACGTACGAGTAGATTATGAGTTTAAAGTTTTTGGTCACTTTATAAGAAAATGGAAGTATGAAGTGTGATTCTGAGTTCTAGCTCTCTTCAGTGGTCAAACATTCATGTGTTTATGGTCCAAGGTTTGTGTATGTATAAACAAAAGTGTTTGAGAGCTTTGGACAATCAGAAGTACAAGTTTCTAGCTTTTGGCTAGGTTACTTGATTTTGAAGAAAAGAGGGAAACAAGTTTCAAGAAGAGGTACAAGCATGGGATGGGTGATTTTAAGTGTTTGAAATATTTATCATGAGTTATAGGAGTTGTTTGATCAGAAGAGAACAAGTGCAAGGCTCAAGAACAAGTTTTGTACAAAAAGTCACTTTATCAAAATGGCAATGTAACCTTTCTTCCAAAAATGGATATAAAGCATGCCTATGCATTGAATGCTTGAAGTGAGGCCTCTAGCAGATGTTTAAACCATTAATTATGAAGTTCCTAACAAGTTTGAGGCCTGCAAAGTAGAGTTTATGCAGCATAACTTTGAATTTGAATTTTGTTCATCACTAAAATGACTTGTAATTAAAATGATAAAACCCTAACTTCATCTCTTCGATTCTCCTTACTCAAGAATGATCTCAAGGAGTTCTTGGACATTTTGGAAAGCTTGCAATGTTCTCTACAAACCATATTTGAATTGATTTTGAAGATTCCCCTTGGAACTATATGAAAAAGTTCCATGAAGTTGGGTCAAAATCCTGACCAAATTAGGGCAAAATTTCACTAAGTGTTTAGCTTCATGACCACATGTTCATAAAATTATAACTTGAGATCCAAGCACTTTTGGAAGGAGTTGTGTAAAGAAAACTTGTATATTTCATGGAGATCTACAACTTTCATGTTGGAAGTTTCTCTTGAATCATCTTGCATCATGGTGAAAAGTTTGTTCAAAGTTATGAAAAAATAAGAAATTTCCAACACTTAGAAAAATTTCTAAGTTTAGAAATTTTGACTTTTCAAAATGAAATCTTGACTTTTTGATTTCTTGATAAATAAGTTTCATATTTTGACATGTTTTTACGAATTATGATTTTTGGCACTTGAACTTGACCAAGAAGTCAAAGTTTGACTTTTCAGTATACAGTTGACTTTTGATCAGTTGACTGCAAAATTCATATGTCAATCTAGTGGACTTGCAATGTTTTGGACCATGTCATTAGGTCCAAATGATGCAATTGGACTCTTGAGATCATGCCTTAAACCAATTGATCATTTGCTAGGTCAAAAATCAGAAATTGCCCTTTCCCAATCAAAACTCTAATTTTGACCATTTTGCCCTTTTGGAGATTTGATCAAATTTCTTGAGGAATTATGGTCCAAACTTGATCAAATGATACATATGAGTCTAAAATGTTGATGTGGATAAAAAATTATGAAGTTTGACTGTAAATTGGCCATGGTTAACTTTTTCCCCAATACAACTAATTTTTAGGTCAATTGCTCAATTGACTGAGCAAAAATGTGATCCAAGGCTTGAAACTTGACATGAGTAATCTTGGGGGTCCATAATGATCCATGAAAGTCATATGGTACATTGGAAGTTCAAAAATCCTTGTGCAAACTCAAACCCTAATTTTGGTCATCAGTGCTTAAGGAGGTGTCTTGAGCTGGTCAAACCCTAGTGCAATCTTGAGCTAAGGAGATATTGTGAGAAAATTCTTGATAAATGAGAGGGAAAATTTTAGGGTACAACAGATGCCCCTGTTCAATCTTCTTAAACCTGAAGAGTTAGACTGGCGAGTTTTTCCATTCGTGACTCGAAGGTGGAAGATGATTGGACACTAGAGTGCCCAAAAATTTGCACTTGGTGATGTGATGGTAGAGGGAATGAGCTTAAAGATTCCATTTGGAGAGATGATAGAAAGTTGTTGGAGATGGGCTTGTGGATTCCATCCAGAAGTAATTGTTGAACTGTGTTTGTAATCTGAAACTGAATGAGTATCAGAATGGCGTCCGTGTCTGGAGCGTATCTGAACTGTATCTGAAAGTTGAATCTGAATGAGTATTAGAATGGAATCCGTGTCTGGAGCATATCTGAACTGTATCTGAAAGTTGAATCTGAATGAGCATCAGAATGGCGTCCGTGTCTAGAGCGTATCAGAACTGTATCTGAAAGAGACTCTGAATGAGTATTAGAATGGCATCCGTGTCTGGAGCATATCTAAACTGTATCTGAAAGAGACTCTGAATGAGTATCAGAATGGCATCCGTGTTTGGAGCGTATCTATATTGTATCTGAAAGTTGAATCTGAATGAGTATCAGAATGGCATCCATGTCTGGAGCATATATGAACTGTATCTAGAAGTTGAATGAGTTTCAGGATGGCATCCGTGTCTGGAGCGCATCTGAACTGTATCTGAATATGAATCTGAATGAGTATCTGAATGGCATCCGTGTCTGGAGCGTATCTATACTTTATCTGAAAGCTTGAATCTAAATGAGTATCAGAATGGCATCCATGTCTGGAGCGTATCTGAAAACTTTGAACATTGTTAATGGTAGTTGTTAACCTTATCTTGAAAAGGGTGAAATGTTAGCTAAAATGCAAAGTCGCGTTGTATGAAATGCATGGTATAATGCATTCGTGTTATCAATGTTTATGATATATGGATGCGATATATGCGTATGTGAGCTAATCTGTTGCACTTCTGTTGGATTGGGGAAAATAAATCCCTGACTGTTGCTGAGGATATGGAGTGTAAGTCTTCACACTGTGAAGTTGAAGTGTTGATAAATTTCCACTTAGAGAAATAAACTCTGTTGTAAGGGAAATGCCGTGTACTGCTTGTAAAATCTTGTTGGGAAATTCTGAGAAATTGAACGACTTCTACTGGGGGTTAATAACTGGAAGCTTTGTTCCGTTGGGGGTTAAACTGCACACTGTGGGGGATTTCTGGAAATAGCTTAGGGAGATTTTCCTACCTCTTAAATCCATCAGTGATTGTCTTTCTATTTTGTTTATTTGTAAGTAGTAATTATGTTCAAATGCATATGTTCAAAAATAAATCATTGGACGTCTTTGTAAACAAAATACAAGAGTAAAGAAAAACAGATAGTTTTGCACTTTCAAAGGGATATATTTGTATTGACTTTGAGTAAGTATTTTTGTACAATGAGACAAACATTCTAGTAAGAGAATGTTGTCGTAAAAAATGAAAAATTTTATACAAAAAAAAAAGATAACTATGTATAATAGTCCCATGGGGTTCCCATTCTGCTATAGCCTTATTATCTCTGAGCATCTTGTCTATTTTTTGCCTCGTCTGAAGATGATTGAATTGATCAGAACCTCTGAGTTTGTCAGTTGAAGTCAAAGGTTGTCCGTAAAGTGATCCAACGGGATATAGTCATACGCTTTAATTCCATAACTTTTGCCTGGACCGCCCTTTCTGGTTTTCGATCCACCGGGATACCCTTTTTTGCCCAAGTCGCCCTTTCGGGTTTTCAACTTGTCGGGTGTACAATTTTTTTTGTTTTATCCCTAATTTTTTCCCGAACCTTTTTGATTCGTCGGGATGTCCTTGTTTTTCCTAGGTGTGTCAACCTAGCGGGTCTCTTATGCGTAGTATCTTTTGACTATGTCTCTGTTTGCAGGGTGCGGCAGGTCGTCGCCATCCATGGTGGTCAAGATCATTGCACCACCAGAGAATATGCTTTTGATTACAAATGGTCCTTCGTATGTAGGAGTCCATTTGCCCCTGGGATCACCTTGCATCAGTATGATACATTTGATCACCATATCTCCAACTTTATACACTTGGCGTCTGACCTTTTTGTTGAAAGCCTTGATCATTTGTTTTTGATACATTTGACCATGACAGACAGCAGTAAGCCTTTTCTCATCAATCAAGTTTAGTTGATCAAGTCGAGTCTGGATCCAATCTTCTTCATTCAACCCTGCATCCTTCATAATTCTTAGAGAGGGGATCTGGACCTCCATAGGCAAGACAGCCTCCATGTCATATACTAGAGAATAGGGTGCTGCTCCTGTTGATGTGCGATCTGTGGTACGATATCCGTGGAGAGCGAATGGTAGCATTTCATGCCAGTCTTTGTATGTGACTGTCATTTTCTATATGATCTTTTAAATGTTCTTATTTGCGGCTTCGACAACACCATTCATCTTTGGCCAGTAAGGGGAAGAATTATGATGCTGGATCTTGAATTGCTCACACAGGGCGGTGATCATAGTGTTATTTAGATTCGTACCATTGTCTGTAATAATCCTCTCTAGGATACCGCAACGAAAAATGAGATTCTGCTTGATGAACCGGGCGACAACATTCTTGGTAACAGAAGCGAAAGAAGCTGACTCCACCCACTTTGTAAAATAGTCAATGGCCACTAAGATGAAGCGGTGTCCATTGAAGGTTGTTGGCTTGATTTCCACAATCATATCAATCCCCACATAGCAAAGGGCCAAGGAGCCGTCAAGACATTCAGAGGAACCGGAGGTACATGCACCATGTTAGCATAGATCTGACACTTATGGCAGGTTTGAGAGTGTTTATAGCAATCTACTTCCATGGTAGACCAGTAATAGCCTTCCCATAGGATTTTCTTCACCATCGTATGCCCACTGGAATGGGTGCCAAAAGTGCCTTCATGTAATTCAGCCATGATCCTTTCAGCTTCAACCTTGTCTACGCACCAAAGTAACACAGAGTCATGGTTACATTTGTAAAGAATGCCATTACTACGGAAGAATTTAGCAGAGAATATCCTTAAGGACTTCTTATCGTTTACTGAAGCTCCTTCTTGATATTCTTGGGTTTCGAGATACCTCTTGACTTCGTGAAACCAAGGCTGGTCCACTGCTTCTTAAGTATTAATCTCGTGACAGTGTGCTGGTTCATCCCTTCATTCAATTGTGATCTGGGGAGTCTCTTTATCCCATTTAAGTTTAAACATAGATGACATTGTGGCTAGTGTGTCTGCTAGCTGATTTTCTTCTCGCGGGAAATGCTCGAAGAAAATCTTCTCAAAATGTGGGAGCAATGTCAAAACATGTTCTTTGTAAGGGATAAGGTTAGGGTGTTTGGTGTCCCATTCCTCTTTGATCTGGCTAATGACCAAAGCTGAATCTCCGAATACATTTAAGGATTTGATCCCCAAGTCTATGGCAGCTTTGAGACCAAAAATGCACGCTTCGTATTCCGCCATGTTATTTGTACAATTGAAGCAAAGTCTTGTAGTAAATGGAGTATGACACCCTTCAGGAGATATGAGTACAACACCAATACCATTGCTGAGTACGTTAGATGCCCCATCAAAAACCAGGGTCCATCGGGATCCTTGTTCAGGTTCGTCATATGGCCTGAATTCTTCACAGTTGTTTACCATCATGATGTCTTCATCTGGGAATTCGAACTTCATGGACTAGTAGTCTTCCACAACTTAGTGAGCAAGGTGATCAGCTAGTACACTGCCCTTTATCACTTTCTGGGTAGTATACTGTATGTCATATTCTGTTAGGATCATCTGCCATCTCGCTATTCTCCCAGAGAGGGCAGGTTTCTCGAAGATGTATTTTATTGGATCCATTTTAGATATCAACAAGGTAGTATGGGTCAGCATATACTGTCTTAGTCGGCGAGCAGCCCATGCCAGAGCGCAACAAGTTTTCTCGAGCAGTGAACATCTTGTTTCAGAGTCGGTAAACTTTTTGCTCAGGTAATAAATAGCGTGCTCTTTTCGGCCAGACTCGTCATGCTGCCCCAACACACACCCCATTGAATTTTCCAAAACAGTCAGATACATGATCAATGGTATTCCCTCAACTGGTGGCATCAAAACAGGAGGCTCTTGCAGGTACTCTTTGATCTTGTCGAAAGCAGTTTGGCATTCATCATTCCATTTGGCTACTTGATCTTTCTTCAGTAATTTGAAGATTGGTTGTCAGGTGAGAAATGAATCTGGAAATATAGTTCAAACGTCCCAAGAACCCTCTGACTTCCTTCTCAGTACGAGGGACAGGAATCTCTTGTATCACTTTCACCTTGGCGGTATCCACTTCAATACCTTTATTGCTGACAACAAAGCCTAGGAGTTTACCAGATCTCACCCCAAATATGCATTTATTTGGGTTCAACCTCAGCTTGTACTTCTTTAGTCTCTCAAAGAGTTTTTGTAAATGTTCAAGATGCTCTTCTTCTGTTTGAGATCTAGATATCATGTCGTCCACATAGACCTCTATTTCGTGACATATCATGTCGTGAAATAGAGCTACCATGGCACGCTGATAGGTTGCCCCAACATTCTTCAGTCCGAATGGCATAACCTTGTAGCAGAATGTGCCCCACTGTGTGACAAAGGTTGTTTTCTCTATGTCCTCAGGCGCCATTTTGATTTGGTTGTAGCCTGAGAAACCTTCCATGAAGGAAAACACCTTATGTTGTGTTGTATTGTCAACTAGAATATTAATGTGGGGAAGTGGGAAATCATCCTTAGGGCTTGCCCTATTCAAATCTCTGTAGTCCACGCACATTCGTACTTTGCCGTCCTTTTTGGGCACGGGAACAACATTGGCAACCCATTGATGATAAGAGGTGATGGACAAGAATCCAGCGTTGAATTGCTTCATGACTTCAGGTTTAATCTTCTCCAACATATCTGGCCGTATTCGACGGACTTTTTGCTTTACCAGTGGACAGTCTACTTTTGTAGGTAGACGATGTACTACGATATTTGCATCAAGTCCTGGCATGTCTTCATACGACCAGGCAAAGATATCAACATACTCGTGTAGCAACTGAATCAGACGTTCTTTGACACTGGGTTTCAGGTTGGCACCCACCTTGACTTCCCTTTTGTCTTCTTCAGTATCTAGGTTAATTGTATCCACTGGTTCCTCATGGAGCTGAATGGTCCTCTCTTCTTGTTATAGTAACCTGGCAAGTTCCCCTGGTACTTCCCAATCTTGCTCACCTTCGTCTTCGGCTTGGTAGATTATATTTTCAAAGTCACAAAAAGCCATAGCAGAACCGTTACCCATGGGATCCCGAATGGATGTAGACCTGCATTGTGAGTGTGAGTATGTGTAAAAGTATAGCTATCTTTGAAAGAAATGAAAATGTAAAAAAGAAAAACAATGAGCACAAAGTTTGTATTAAAAAAAGTCCATGATTCATTGATGTCATATGGAAATAAGATAATAACCTTTACAAATGGACCATTGTGCCTCGGGTAAGACACATGGTTTTAAGAGTCTGAATTGTTTTAATATTACAGATCCAACAAAATGTAAAGACAAATTACTGTGGGATAAAAGTGATCGGGACAAAATCTATAGCCTCCCAGTTACCGAGCCCTCCACTGACAGTTGGGAAAATCCAATCCTCCATGTTTTAGCTGTCTTCATCATCCTCCACGACGCTGACTTGGTGGTTGCTGATCTTCAAGGGTGGTCCTCCGGCATGAGTGTGGCGTACAACCTTCTGGGCACCTGAAATGAAACCCAGGCCAAACTTATCAGATTTGTATGGGATATCTGGGAGTTGACCCCAAATAGTGCATCCACCTTCTTCTATCACTGCCTTGGCATTCTTCAAAGATGACATCCTGAGCGAAGGCCTTGTGATCTTGGGAACTTGAGACACAACCTTGGTTACTGCCACATCTTGCGGGACTTCTTCAAAGTGCTGGAATGGAGTTTCAATAAATTCACCATCTAACTCCATATATCTGAAGGAATTTATATGGATGACCATATACTCTTCTTCTCCATGAACAATGATGATCTTCCCTTGAATCAGATACTTCAGCATTTGGTGCAATGTAGAAGTAACGGCACCAACATTATGAATCCATGGTCGGCCTAGCAAGCAAGAATATGAAGGGTGAATATCCATTACATAAAAATTTGAATCAAATGTTTGGGTTCCAACTTTTATGGGGATGTCCACTTCCCCATGCACCATCCTTTTTGAGCCATCAAAGGCTCTCACTACTATGTTGCTTGGTTTCAATGTCAATCCCTCGCAGTCAAGCCTATCAAGAGCCTTTTTAGGAAACACATTCAAAGACGAATCAATATCAACCAAGACATGAGCCAGAGTTGTGCCCCTGCATTCTACTGAGACGTGCAATGCCCCGTTATGCTTCCTCCCTCTTGGCGTTAAATCAGCATCCGAAAAACCTAAGCCATTATCTGCAGTCAAGCTGGCTATGCAGTCTTGGAACTGATCCGCATATGTTTCTTACAGTACATGGGAATTTTTTAGGAACTTTACCAAGGCCTTTGCATGAGCCTCGAAACATGGTAATAAAGCCAGCATGGAAATTTTTGATGGAGTTTGCCACAGTTGCTCGACTACATTGTAGTCACTTCTTTTTATGATCTTTAGAATTTCCTTCATCTCTTTCCGGGAGGTGTCAGGGATAGCCAATGATTGCGCCCTCGTCCGGACAGGCTCAACCAAAATACCTTTACCTCGAGTTTCGGTTGACTCGGCAACAAAAATGTCAGTAGGGGTGATAACAGGGGTTGTAACAGCTTTGTCAGTTTGAGTATTAGCAGAGATAATTGTAGGACTGGGAATAGTCTTTGGAGGAGCAACAAAAACAGGAATGATTACGGGTCCAGAAACTGCTTTTGGGGGAGCAATTTCTGGAGAGAATATCCTTCCGCTTCGGGTAATCTTACTAGTCCCTGTGATATTACTGATATCAGAGTCAATGTTTTCAGAACTTGAATCTTCAGAAGCTGGCCAATCTTGCTTGATACCGTGGTAGTAGACATCCCCTCCATAATTCCATGGTATGGTTTTGTCTGAAGAATACGGGATTGGTCCAGGCATTGTAATTATCAAAGGAGCTACTTTAGGAACTGATGTAATTCTAACGGGTCTTTTGGTGGAGACCCTGGAAGAATTTTCGAAAATGGTCACAATGGAAACATCATTATAAGAAACAGTTGGAGCAGAAGTTTTCTCAAATAAAATTTCCTTGTTATCTATTAGTCATTGAACGCCTGCTTTTAACAAAGGACAGCTAGTTGGTGAGGACAAACAGAAATGATAGCTTTCATCACAGCCTGGGAAAACACCGGCATTCAATAATTTCTTTTTGATAGTCAGGAGTGGGGTCATAAGTTCATCAACTGAAGCAACAAACATATCTTCTTCAATGGCGTTGGCATTATGGCCGTGTTTGGGCATAGGGGCATTAATGACATTAGGAATTTCTGGCGCGTCGAATTCAATCTGTTTGGCTTCAAGGAGGTCTTATACTTTGTTCTTCAGAGCCCAACAGTTGTTAGTGTCATGGCCGGGACTCTCAGAGTGGTATGCACAGTGGGCATTAGTATGATAGTAAGGAGAGGTTGTGTTAGGGTTCTTTGGAGCTTCTTTCAAAGTCACTAAGTTGGACCTTAACAAATGTGGAAACACTTGAGATAAAGTCATGTTAATTCTGGTGAATTATCTGATTGGCCTTTCCATTCTTGGCTGGTTGCTTCTTTGTTGAGCAGGCGCTGATTTAGGAATCATGACATCCCCCACCATAGGACGACATTCAACTCTATCTTAATTTCTCTGAGGATATACAACAACCACCTCTTTCTTTCCGATGAATGGTTTCTTTACATCAGCAGAGGATGCATCTTTTTGAATCTTTCCATTCTTTATCCCGACTTCCACCCTTTCTCTGGTCAATATCAATTCAGTAAAACCTGCCAATGAACTCCCAATTAAGTGATTAAAGAAAGGACCGGACAAGGTGCCCAAAAACATGTCTACCAATTCTCTTTCAGATAAGGGAGGCTGGACTCTTCCTGCCAAATCCCTCCATTTTTGCGCATATTCCTTGAAGCCTTCACTTGAAACCATGGACATACTCTGGAGTTGAGTACGAGTAGGCGCAAGATCAGCGTTGTATTGGTATTTTTTATAAAAGGAAGCGGCCAGATCTTCCCAGTTACGAACATTGCCTCTTTCTAATTGATAAAATCAATCAAGTTGAGTTCCAGACAGGCTATCTTGGAAGAAGTGTACCCATAAATCCTTGTCAGCGGTATGGGGCTGGATTTTCCTTACATAGGACCGGAGACGCATTTTGGGACATGAAACTCCGTCATATTTGGCGAAGGCAGGTGCTTTGAATTTTGGAGGAATGACAATCCCCGATACTAATCCCAACTTCTCAAAGTCCAATCTAGGCACTTTTTAGATTTCCATTGCACTCAATCGTTCTTCTAGATGCTTATACTTATCGTCGGCTGGAGGGTATTGTTCTTCATAATAGTCTTTTTCTTCCTCTTCCTCTTCTGACTCTGACTGGACAACTGTTTCTTTTCCCTTCCCATCTTGATTGTATTTCTCACCGGATGTCGTTGCAAAGTCTAAGGCCCTTCTTGTTTTCCCTTGGAATCTTCTTCCCATGTTTAGAACTCCGGTTATTTTCTTCATCTTCTTTTTCTTCTCCTCAACCAGCAAAGTCTTAAACTCTTCTTCTCCTTTGGCTAGAGTTAAGAACAATTGTTGAAACTGTGCATTCTGAGCTTGGAGGTCCTTAACTATTTTCTCGAGATCCATCTTACTGAAATAAACAGTAGAGAGATGAGGAGACTTGTTGCAAGAAACCTGCTTATGTTATGATGAATGGTAAATTCATATGCAATGATTTCAAGGATTTTAAAGATTCAAATTTGTTTTAGACAAAAAGGAAACACACGTTATATTAATAAATTAAAGCTTTGAGTACATCAATTCCTTCTTGGGAAAAATAATACAAAAAATTCTAAGATAAAAAGGTAGTATGCATCCTTTTTGGTGCAATGTAGACATTCAAGTTCCTCTCCTCATGAAGTTGCTTAGTGAGTTCCAAAACCTTCTTCCCGCTTGCGTAGAATTAGGCTTCGAAAGTATCTCGCTCACCCTTGATTTGTATCCAATCCCTTTGTAGGTCTTCAAGAGAGGTGGGCATGTCAAGATGTAGGATAGTGTATGGAACATCTCCTTCCATAACAGGCTCAATGATTACCGGGAGAATGGAGGGATAAGGCATCATAAGACTCTGAGCATGAGCTCGTACCCATGTGAGGTAAGGCTCAAGAGGGATGAAATTCTTATGCCCCAATGTCTTTCTATCTAACTTGTTCAACATCCTCCAGGCTCGGATAAATCTCTGGCAAAGACCTTGATCGTCGTTCTCGTAGTCAAATACCAAACCTTGAATCAGCATCTCGTGTGGGCTATCCCTTCGGGTGTAACCAAACTTTATTAAAGCTAAGCAGGGGTTGTAGGTGATACCTCCCCTAATGCCAAGTAAAGGGACATTAGGAAGTTCTCCATAACGGTCGACAATAGTAACATTCTCTATGGATCGGGAGCACCAATGAATGTTTGAATGTTTGAGCGTCATCAACCTTTGTGACCACCTTGAACCTTGCTCGTTCTTTAATACAGATTGGGGAAGATGTGAAATAAACCATATTTCCAAGAGAGGAGTGCAACATATAAGGACACCTCTTTTCCTTATTGTGTGAGTGTGAAAAGAATGTAGGATGTCTCCTAGAAATGTAGGCACCGGGTTGCGAGATATAAAGATTTTGACGTTGTTCCCATCTATGAGTTGGTCAGGATTTGGAAACAAAACCATCCCATAGATGAGGAGAGCCACAATTTCCTCAAAGTCTTGCAAATCCAAAGAGTTCCAACAGTTTTGGGCTTTCTCGAACAAGAACTTTACTAGGAAACCTTTGACACCACTCCTTATTTCCCAATGAGTTGTGACATCAGATGAGTGTAAGTGTAGAGCTTGAGCAATCTCTTCTGGCTTTGGGTCTCTTTCCGTACCGTTGAAAGGTAGTTGATTGAGAATGGGAATTCTCAAGAGTCGGGAGAATTCTTCTAAAGTAGGCACAAGTTGATAGTCAGGAAATGTGAAGCAATGGTGTAAGGGATCAAAGAACTGAAAGAGCACCTTCATCATGTCCTCATATGTGTTAGAGGTGACCAAGTTGAGTAGGCGAACATTTCTCTCGGTGAATGGAGAGTTTTCATAAATCCTTGAAGCTAGCTCCTTAAGTTATGGAGATTCCTTACAAGATTGACTTGGATAGTTTTCTTGCAAAGAGAATCCATATCCTATAAAACAAGAACAAAGATAAATCCCAAGATCCTTGAAATGGTTAGTGAGTGAGAATGATGTTATGATGTTCATGATGTCATGTACAAGTATGTATATACAAACAAAGAAAACAAGTCCTTAAGTTTAGGCTTGTATGGAGTCTCATAGGTAAGTACCCTCTTGAAGTTTAGTTGGTTTAACCTGTCCTAGTAGTAGTAACCGGGTTCTAAGGAGCTCAATATCACTAGTTTGTTTCCTTGGTCATTGTTTCAGCACAAGCCTCTTTAATGGTGACCGAAATATCTCATGAAACCAAACCTCAATGAGTGCAGTGTCGAGTATCTACCAACTTCAGACTGCACCAAAGCCGGTCATCTCACTATATCCTAAATTCCAAGTTGGTCAAGTAAAGGTTCTAAAAGTTCATTAGTGCTTAATGACATCACTCAACCGCCCCGTATTCTCTTTGATTAACTCAAAGGCTATCGGTACCCACAAATATGTCGCACTAACGTAGCTATTGCTTAGACCATGTCGGTATAACCCGTACAGTTTCCACAACATATTGCTACTTACCTATAAGGTATCCCAAATCCGGGTAGAGGATTCAAACCTAAACAAATAACCATAATGTAAAGCAGACAAGTCAAACAATGAAAGCAAGTAAATGTGATCTAACCCTAAGGTAACTCCACTTTTAGAATTTTCCCCACCAGAGTCGCCAGTTCTGTGATACGGTGGGAGAACTGACTTGAAGATTTTGCGTTTTATCGCAAATGTTGCGGTTAGTAAGAGTCACCACCGACTTTTCTTTTATCCAAAAGGAAAGGTGAAAAAGCACAGGAAAGACCTTTGAGATTATTTCTTGAGTTCGGGGGGTAGATTATGAAAAGGGAAGGTATTAACACCCTTTTCATCCATGTTTTTCCATGGGCTTTTAGTTACATGCTAGATCACTTGCTTTTTGTTTTAAATTGTGCTTGGTGTGGTTTTTGAAAGTATTTTGTAAAGAGGCCATTGTTTAGGCAATATTTGTAATGATTCTTGTTTGTAAGAATGTATACAAAGATGTTTGATCTTTTAAAAATGTTTTCAAGTTTGTAAGATGTTTGAAAGTGCAAGTGTTTGTTTTGAAAATAGCAAGGATGTTTGTTTGAAATTGAGCAAGTAATTGGGAGCATTCTACCTACTCAAAAGTCTTTCTTGTTCATTTTCCTTTTCCTTTGACATTGTTATCTTACCATTGATTTGGTAAGTAACCCTATCTTTGGATGTAAACGGGATGGGAGTGGGTCATC
Organism: Vicia faba; assembly: GCA_948472305.1. Taxonomy (NCBI): domain Eukaryota; kingdom Viridiplantae; phylum Streptophyta; class Magnoliopsida; order Fabales; family Fabaceae; genus Vicia; species Vicia faba. The sequence goes on from OX451737.1 coordinate 569,109,278, forward strand.
GTATAACCATGATTAGCAATGTTGCAAGGTATCTTAGCATTCTTTTTTAGGGACTGAGATCATTTGAAAGGCAACTTAGATAGCGTCATCGAGGGACTATGATCTTGTATTTGCTTATTTTTACTAAGATACCTTACATGCGTAATATGGTCATTTTGTATAAGGCAACCAAGTGGAATAACCCTATGGGTGCTTGTGTGCAAGTGTATTATTTTCATGCTTGTTTTTTATTTTGAATTAAGCTTTTCTAAGTATTGGTTTTAGTCTTTCCGTACAAACCCTAATTACTAGCATTCTTATGTAAAAGCGATAAATTGCGGAATTTAAAGTTACTTCGCTATTACAACATTTGTGGGAAGGGGGTATACAAATTGAATGGGGATTGCAAGAATATAAACCTAATTAATCTATTACAACCATATTGAATTGGCATCAATGTACAAGAAATTAAATGAATACAATGTACAAAAAGAATAAATATGCAACAATGTAAATATGAAGAAAATGAATATTTTTATTTTGATTTTTTAGAGAAAAGGATTTTGTTTTAATATAATTAATTAATTAAAAAAAACCTAATTCACTAAGAAAAGAAATTAACAAAACCCTAAATCTACTAGTTAAAATAAAAGAAAATAAATTTATAAGAAAAGTGTTTTTGGTAATTTTGTCTTGGAAATAAATTATACTATTATAAAATATTTTTGACCTTGTTTACATTAAAATAAATATATTTTTATAGGTGTAAAAGAAAAATAAATACTAACCTAGTTTTAATTTCATTTATAAGATTAGTAAAAATAAATAAAGTATAGTTAATAAAAATGTTTTTTGTGAGAAAAATTAAAAAAAAAAAGCCAAAATATAAATCTATCATTTTTTGTATTTTTATGATTTTTTTAGTATTTAAAAAAATATTTAAGAAAATAAATGAAATAAAAAATAAGAAAATAAAATAAACTGGGCTAGGGGCGTACAAATGAAACAAGGGGTTAGCTAGCAAAAACAAAAAAGATGAAACAAGCCCAAAGAGGCCCAGCGCCCTGCAAAAAAAGAAGTCAGAAATGCAAAACATGTAAAAAATGCAAAAGGATACCACTGGGGCTCGAACTCAGGTCCCAAAGATTACAGGCACACGCTTCTACCATTGGGGTGGCTATACATCCATTAACTTAAGTAAAATAATAAATATATGATACAAAACGCACCCTGATGACTTCATCTTCAACCTCCAGCCAGACCAACTGTAACTTGCTCATTTCTCATCAAAAATGAAAACTGTAAACATGAAACTTGTAGCAAATTTCCTCACAGTTTCAGAAATGTAAAGCATTAAAACTATAGATCAAAGGTAAGCATGAATTTTAATGGCCCTAATCTGAACCCTAAAAATCTCAGAAATTTCAATTTCAAAATTCTCTAAGCTCAAGCAAAATTAATTGAAACTATGGACATGGTTAGCTTTAGGGCAATGATATCTACATGTTTTATTCACAAATAAATCATCAATGATGTTTGTATGAAGAGTTTAAAGTTAAGAAAACTTACCTCAACACTGGAAATCGTGTTTTGAGTTTGAGCTTGTTTCAAGTGATGGTGATGATCAGGTTAGCTTCCTTGAGGTCTCAGGAAGCTAATGTAATAATTAGCTTGAGCAATGGATGGCTGGAATGGTCTGGAGAAGTCAATGTGCAGAGCTCTGTTTTTGAAAATGGAGGATGGTGTTAATGGTGTTACAGTTCTGTAACATGGTGTGGGATCAACTCTATATGATGTTTAGAAGCTTTGGAAACCAAAAGGCCAAGAAACGCATGAGTAGATTATGAGTTTAAAGTTTTTGGTCAGTTTATGTGAAAATGGAAGTATGAAGTTTGATTCTGAGTTCTAGCTCTCTTCAGTGGTCAAGCATTCGTGTGTTTGTGGTCCAAGGTTTGTGTATGTATAAACAAAAGTGTTTGAGAGCTTTGGACAATCAGAAGTACAAGTTTCTAGCTTTTGGCTAAGTTACTTGATTTTGAAGAAAAGAGGGATACAAGTTTCAAGAAGAGGTACAAGAATGGGATGGGTGATTGTAAGTGTTTGAAACATTTCTCATGATTTATAGAATTTGTTTGATCAGAAGAGAACAAGTGCAAGGCTCAAGAACAAGTTTTGTACAAAAAGTAACTTTATCAAAATGGCAATGTAACATTTCTTCCAAAAATGGATATAAAGCATGTCCATGCATTGAATGCTTGAAGTGAGGCCTCTAACAGCTGTGTAAACCATTAATTATAGAGTTCCTAACAAGTTTGAGGCCAACAAAGTAGAGTTTATGCATCACAACTTTGAATTTGAATTTTGTTCATCACTAAAATGACTTGTAATTAAAGTGATAAAACCTTAACTTCATCTCTTCAATTCTCCCTACTCAAGAATGATATCAAGGAGTTCTTTGACATTTTGGAAAGCTTGAAATGTTCTCTACAACCCATCTTTGAATTTATTTTGAATATTCCCCTTAGAACTATATGAAAAAGTGCCATGAAGTTGGGTCAAAATCCTAACTAAATTAGGGCAAAATGTCACTAAGTCTTTAGTTTCATGACCACATGTTAATAAAACTATAACTTGAGATCTAAGCACTTTTGGAAGGAGTTGTGTAAAGAAAAGTTGTAGTTTTCATGGATATATAAAACTTTCATGTTGGAAGTTTCTCTTTAATCACCTTGCATCATGATGAAAATTATGTTCAAAGTTATGAAAAAATAAGAAATTTCCAACACTTAGAAAAATTTCTAAGTTTAGAAATTTTGACTTTTCAAAATGAAATCTTGAGTTTTTGATTTCTTGCTGAATAAGTTTCATATTTTGACATGTTTTGATGAATTATGATTTTTGACACTTGAAAATTTGACCAAAAAGTCAAAGTTTGACTTTTCAGTATACAATTGACTTTTGATCAGTTGACTGAAAAATTCATCTGTCAATCTAATGGACTTGCAATGTTTTGGACCATGTCATTAGGTAAAAATTATGAAATTGGACTCTTGAGATCATGCCTTAAACCAATTGATCATTTTCTAGGTCAAAAATCAGAAATTGCCCTTTCCCAGTCAAAACCCTAATTTTGACCATTTTGCCCTTTTGGAGATTTGATCAAATTTCTTGAGGAATTATGGTCCAAACTTGATCAAATGATACATATGAGTCTAAAATTTTGATGTGGATAAAAAATTATGAAGTTTGACTGTAAATTGGCCATGGTTGACTTTTTCCCCAATACAACTGATTTTTAGGTCAACTACTCAATTGACTGAACAAAAATGTGATCCAAGGCTTAAAACTTGACATGAGTAATCTTGGGGGTCCATAATGATCCATGAAAGTCATATGGGACATTGGAAGTTCAAAAATCCTTGTGTAAACTCAAACCCTAATTTTGGTCATCAGTGCTTAAGAAGGTGTCTTGAGTTGGTCAAACCCTAGTGCAGTCTTGAGCTAAGGAGATCTTGTGAGCAAATTCTTGATAAATGAGAGAGAAAATTTTGGGGTACAACACATACCTCAATACCAACCATTTTAATTCACACCAAAACACAATTAAATACTTAAATTAAGTGATTCTTTCATCCAAATAAAAAATCATTGTTATAGAAATTACACCCAAACATCACTCATCAATCAACTTTATTTATACAACATCAAATGAAGGAATTTCACACTCATTCATCATAAACAATTGTCACATAGATAAATCACATAAAACACATGATTCTCACAAAGATGAACATATAATTACATAACCTAACTCTACCATAACCCATTATCATACAAACTCTTATAGAGTTAGAACCCCACCCTTACCCTAGGTTTTGAGTTCTCTTTCCTTCTCCAATGGAGTCTTCCCTTTAGCCCTAGATTATTCCTTTTCTCCACTTCTCCCAAAATCTCTCTTTTTCCCTTTTCTCTAGTTTCTACGATCGATTGAGAATAATGATTCGATCTATCTCTTTAGACCCCTAATATCAATAACCCCATATTGCCCTTCCTTATTTTTAATTAATTAATTACTAATATTATAAATAACTTGTATCTATAATAATAATAATAATAATAATAATAATAATAATAATAATAATAATAATAATAATAATAATAACAAAATGATTACTAGTCTTTTTACTACACCCATATGGTTCTATGGTTTCGGTCATACACCCTTAACTCCCCAGTTTCTATAATTTCTAAGATATCTCACCATCAACAAACACATCATATCACATCACATCATAAAATCTATCAACTCATACAAATATACTGCATCGACTAATTCGACATAATTCATATATTCATAAATAATCATCGATATTGATACTAAATTAATTAAATAATTAATCTAGATTTTTGGGGTGTTACACTGAGACCTTTGAACTTTGTTTACTTGTTGTTATTCTGCTTGTGTATTGGGAAATCTTTTGTGCAGGTAATATTATGTTGGCCTTAAGTGATCTATATGGCACATGGCTCAATATTGAAGACATTGCTTTGGGTTTTAAAATCTTGGGTTTCTTTGATACTTCCTTGTTTGTGATTTATTTTAACATGATGATTAGTATACTCTTGGTCTATTTGGTACTTGTGGCTTTTAATCCAAAGGATGAGAATTCTACATTGACTTCATTATGTCAAGTGTTGGCTTCTTGTTTGGTTATACCCTTCCTTACCTTAACTTTTACTTTATGCTTTAGGATAGTCTCTTCATCTCCTCCCATTCATCTTTAATTTTCAAAATCTTCTCCATTTTTCAAAGGATTCTTGTTTTCCAACTTGAACCACTTTCATAATAAACTTGGACTTAGGTCATGCCTTTTTCAAAACTCTTTTCTTAATCAAGTCATCAATCAACCTTAACCTAAATATGACTTCCTTCTTTAATACTTAAAAAAATACAAAACAAATTCAAACCTTTTTGTCAGTTTGGCTTTTCATCTTTAAAATCCTTTCTTTAAAATTAATCAACATACCAAGTTTGGTATTTTTTATCCGAACTACATGAGTTTTGATTTCAACATTGCACATTGTTGGTATGTAGGCCTAGAACTCATTAGAAGCTTTATCAAATCAAAAATTGTAAAAAAAAACACTTCTCTTCTCATTTACACAATCTATTTTGTAAATATTTCTTTTAGCCAAGATACATAGATTTTCAAAGAGGTTCATGTGGAGTACCGTAGATATTTAGGGTGCTAATACCTTCCATTTGCATAACCAACCCTCTTACCTTGATATTTATTTCATTTTGGGTTTTATTCTCTCTTTTCTTATTCCTTTTGAACGATGAAGTATGGTGGCGACTTTCACTTTGTGAGTTAAGTCAATTAATGGCTTAGTCTCAAATTTTTACCGCTACATAAAAATTGGCGACTTCACCAAGAAATTCACCTCTAAGTGGGTTGAGTCTATCTTTGTTTATTTGTGTATGTGCTATTATTTCTGGTATATATGCTTGTTTGTTTGGATGTTGCTGGTTTTCAGGGTGCTTGGTGATTTCTTATAAGTCCTATACCCAGACTTGGGCAAACTTAAGCTTAGGATGGGTGGTATAGTCATGATGCCTTTGAAGGAGTAGTCCTGATAAGTTGTCATGAGAATCCCCTGTACAGTGGAGGCCCCACTGACTGTAGTATTTATTTACCAACTAATTGTAAAGACATGCTGCTTTCGACCTAAGAGACATAGAAGTTGAGGATCATAGAACCTTTAACCCATCTTGACCTTTTAGGATGTAGTGCGGAGACTATGAAGGAGTAATCCTAAAATAGTTGTCATGCGATACTGCACTCAGATGAGTTTCTCTTGAGAATATTACTAATTACAGAATAAATTGGGAAGTTGGTAATATCCTAAAGAGGGATGTAGACTCTGAGAAATGTTAGAACCTTGTTCTACATGTGGTATAAACTCTTAGTCCTTACCTTGTGGGTAGTACCTTTGGCTTCATGCTCGTAGCGTTAAACCTATGAACCCCCATGTTTATGATTTTGTGTGTGATTGTTGCATAATCATGCATTCATGCATCCATGAGCATTCTTTAAACAAGTTTTCAAGAAACTTAAAGACTACTCTTTGCAAATAACACAAGTACATTTTGACCATGGGTTTTGGAAGGAGAAAGACTCAGAAGTACAGTTTCAAGATTCCTAAGATAGAAGAATTGAAGAATTTGGATTCTTTGATTGATAATCTTGAGGATTTCAGAAAGAAATATATAGCACTTTTGTCTCTTTTGGGTGTCAACATGAGGAATGGTGTTCTCACTATGTTGGTCCAGTTCTATGATCTATTGTATCGGTGTTTCACTTTTTCAGATTATCAGCTTAAGCCTACGTTAGAGGAGTACTCTTATATGCTTGATCGACCTATTGTCGATCATGTTCCTTTCAATGGTTTGGAAGAAGTGCCTAAGTCTCAAGATATTGCAGCAGTTACTCACCTAAAGAAGTCAGAGATTTAAGCTGATATGACTACTAAAAGAGGCATCAGGGGTTTTCCTGCTAAGTTCTTATTGAAGAAAGCTCGTCACTTTTCTAGTATGAAGAGTGTGGTTGCTTTTGAGGCTATCTTTGCTCTACTTACCTATGGATTGTTCTTGTTTCCTAACATTGCCAATTTTGTCGATGTTAATGCTATTAGGATCTTCTTGATTAGGAATCCAGTCGCCACGCTGCTTGTAGATGCTTATTACTCTATTCACCTTTGGAATTCTTACCGAGAAGGGATGATCATATATTGTATACCATTATTATACAAGTGGTTTATTTCTCATTTGCCCTAGTCTATTGCCTTTTGGGGTATTTAGAATGAATTGCATTGGTCACAAAAGATTATGGCTCTTACTCATTCCGATATTGTGTGGTATAATCAAGCTTATTATGGAGTAGGGATTATTGATATATGTGGTATTTTTCCCAATGTACATATTCTTAGTACAAAGGGAGGTATTAACTAAAACTCTATCCTAACACGCCTTCAACTTGGGTATCCGATGAGGCATAAACCAAGTAACATTCATGTGAGTGATTTCTTTCTAAAGGAGGGAGAAGATAACAAAGCATCTAAGGAAAGTATTGTTAAAGCCTGGTGCCATATCCATAGGAAGGGAAGAGAAACCTTAGGACCAAGAGGTGTTGTTTTTTTGGATCCTCATCTTCAGTGGGTACAAGCAAGGGAAATTCAGTTGAAGATTCCTTATCCTCGTCAAGAACCTTTAGCTTCCATTTTAGTGGAGACTACTCCTCCTTTTTTGGATGATGTTGAAGAGCTTCAACTTGCTTTAGTCAGGATGCAGCAAGAGAATGACTCCTAGAAGAATAAGTACTAGACCTTGGATGTATCATACTTAGCACTTCAAGGGAAGTTGAAAGAGAAAGATGACTTTATTGAGATTCTTGAGCAACAAGATATGGAGAGGATGAAAGAGAAAGAGGATTTATTTTTCTCTAGCATCCAGCCAGGTCCTAATGATTAAGATTACTCTCACATGTTTCCTACTTCTGGTGGATGGAAATGAGTTGTTGACGAGTTTGCGGAAGAGAAACAACAGTTGAAGGATCATATTAGGAGGCTTAAAGGGAAGCGTCAGCGTGAAGATGGATCCTCTTCAACCTTGGCCCCTTAGGACTTTTAGATTCTATTTTCTTCTCTTGTATTTACGATTATTGAAACTTACACTAAAGTTGTAATCCTTCCCAAATTATTAATGAAATGAGGTTATTCAGTATTTCAAAAATGTGTTATTCCTTTGATATTTGCAATTGTTTTATGTTCTTTAAGTTCCTTGAAAATTAAATAAACAAAATAATCACGTGCATTGTATATCCTGCATCATTTCACACATATTTTTGCATTCTTATATTTTCTCAGGTGTCTTATCCACTTCTCTGCTTCGTTCAGTCAACAAGTTGTCACACTCTTATAATACTCGGGTTAATTTCAACAAGAAGTAGGACAATTTGGAACAAGAGAATAGCGAGTTGTGCAAACAAGTTACTACTTTAAGAACCAGAATGGCCAATTTGACTGCTTTGGTGGAATCTCTGGTGGCTGCTCAGAATCAGCCACCACCTCCCCCACCTCCTTCTCCCCATACTACTCAACCACAATAGACTATTTTCATCTCCGAGATACTGTCAGTGCTTATCTCTGCTACTCTTGTTGCTAGTTCTCCTCAATTCTAGATGCCTCTTGGTTATCCATGGGGTATGCCAAAGAATTTTATGACTGAAGGATATAACCCGAATGCTCAAGTTGCTCATTCTATTCAGCCTGTCGTGGTTTCTACACCGCCTGTTATGCTTATTATCCCTGTTGTTAATGATGAAATCTACCATCTTGCTGCTGCACCATGTGAAAGCTTGGATTTTTATGACAAAATGGATGATTTATAAGATTAGTTTAATGAGATGCAGAAGGAGATGAAATCTCTGAGGGAAAGAACTGTTTGGGCAGAATGTTAGTGATTTCTGTTTGGTCCCCAATGTGAAAGTACCCGTTAAGTTTAAGGTTCTGTAGTTTGAGAAATACAAGGGAAATTCTTGTCCTTGTGCTCATCTAGTGATGTATATAATAAGGATTTATACTCACACTGACGATCAACGTCTGTTAATCCACTTTTTCCAATACAGTCTGATCGGAGCTATGTTGAAGTGGTACATGGGTTTAGATAGTGCCAATAACCACACTTTCAATGATTTAGGAAAGGCCTTTATGAGGAAATACAAGTATAATGTGGATATGGCTCCCAATCGTGATCAATTGAGAGTTATGACTCTGAAATATAAAAAATCATTTAAATAATACGTGCAACATTGGTGCAAGGTTGTTGCTCAGGTTGCGCCTCCAATGGAAGACAAGGAGATGATCAAAGTTTTCTTGAAGACTCTTGGGTCATTTTATTATGAAAATATGGTTGCAATTACTCCAATTGACTTTATTGAAATGGTTGGTATGGGTGTCCGGTTAGAAGAATCAATCAGAGAAGGACGCCTGTCGAAGCATGAAGGTTCTAGCGGTACCACCAAAAAAAATGCATATGGATTCTCTAGAAAGAAGGAATGGGAGGCTAATGCCATTATTCAAGGAAAAGAGGGTAGACACTAAAGAAAGTATCACCAACACCAATAACATGTTGCCTCAGTAACTCCTGTTGTCAGTGTAACTCCAATAGTTGTTGCTTACCAGTCTCCTCAAAGATTTTAGCAACAAGCCAACCAAGGGAAAAATATAAAAAGAGAAACTTTTGATCCTATTCCAATGAGATATACTAAATTGTTTCCTACACTGATCCAAAAGAACCTAGTGCATACTAGGTCTCCTCCAGCCATACCTCCAAAGTTGCCTTGGTATTATAAAGTTGATATGAATTGTGCCTTCCATAAGAGAGCCCTAGGGAATGACATTGAGAATTGTTATCCGTTAAAAGCTTAAGTTAAAAAGTTGGTTAGATATGGTATCCTGTCTTTTAAGGATGTAGGACCAAATATGAAATTCAATCCGTTACCCAAACATGGAGGAGGAAATGTTGTGAATATGGTTTTTGGATGTCCTGGAGATTTCTGGATTTTTTATATAAACCAAGTGAGAGGTATGTTGGTGCAGATGTATGCTGATCTCTGTGACTTTAGTTATTATACACATGATCATGCAGGTTGCAGTGTCTGCAATGAAGATGTTTGTGGGTGATATAAAGTGAGAAGTGACCTCCAAGAGATGATGGATGAGGGTCTTATCCATATCATTCGACCAAGAGCTGAGTATGATGATGTTAATGTGATAGAAGACTGTTCGGATGAGTTTGGGACTTCTGATATTGGTACAATAATTCATGTTAAAGCATATGCTAGGTATACTAAAGAACATATGATCGAAGAGCTCAATACGGTAACTCCCGTAGAGATACATGAGAAATGGGTTCAAAAGGGACTGATTGATTTTAGATGTTATTGTTGTTCAGAATGTGCAAAGAAGCCATGGGGTTGTGTTGCTTTGAGAGCTAATCTCCTAATAGTAAAAATCCTAGATTTGTTTAAAGAGGGAGCAATAGCCATCCTTGCTGATAGAAAAGAGATGCATAATTGTCTCTTGTTTCCTTGCCGATAATTGAAGAAGTTTCTGAAACAGAGAATGAGGTTATTACTTACAAAGGAATGAATGAGGATGCTGAGGTGAATGTTATAGTCCCACACTTTGACATTCCCATCCCTGTGGAAATTCCATATTATGGTAAGCCTACTGTAACTCCCATAGTTATCTGTTTAGCTGGTACGATTCCATATGAGTCTGATAAGGTTGTACCCTACAAATATCATGCAACTATTTTCGAAGATGGCAAGGAAGTGCCAATTCAGACTTTGTCTTGTGATTAAAATATTGCTGAAGCCAGTCATGTGACCCGGAGTGGTCGTATATTTTCTCCGACTTTTCAAAAAAGTTTTGATTCTGGTAAGAAGATTGTTGAAACTAGTGCTAAATCCAAGAAGTTAGAAGGGCCAACTAGTAAAGCTACTTTAGAAATGTATGTTGATGATATTTTGAAAATCATCAAGATGAGTGACTATAAAATTGTTGATCAATTATTGCAAACTCCATCTAAAAGTTTCATTCTGGCTTTGTTGATGAGTTCTACAGCTCATCGGGAATCTCTGATGAGGGTCTTGGGCCAAGCTTTTTTTGAGAGGGATATTTCAATTGACCAATTTAATGGTGTTATGGAAAATATTACGGCTTTCAATAATTTGATTTTTTGCGATGAAGAACTGCCTGACGAGGGAAGAAATCATAATATGGCATTACACATATCTTTGAACTACAAAAATGACGCCTTATCTAATGTGTTCATAGATAATGGATCTGTATTGAATGTGATGCTAAGAGTACTCTGTCAAACCTTACTTATCAAGGAACTCCTATGCGCTACAACGGTATTATAGTGAAGGCTTTTGATGGTTCGAAGAAATCTGTCATTAGGGAAGTGGACTTACCAATATATATAGGTCCATATATGTTTTAGATCACCTTTCAGGTCATGGATATCTTTGCAGCCTACAACTATTTACTAGGTCGACCATGGATTCATGAGGCAGGAGCTGTTACATCGACCTAACATTAGAAATTGAAATTTGTCCGAGAAGGAAAAGTAGTGATTGTGAATGGTGAACAGGCTTTATTGGTATCCAATTTGTCTTCTTTTAGTGTTGTAGAAGAAGATGAAGTTGTTGTTGGAACTCAGTTCCAAGCCTTTTCTATTGATAATATAAAGAAAAATGAATATTATATTACCTCATTCAAAGATGCACAATAGGTGATTCAGAAAGGTCCTAGAAGTGTGTGGGGACATGTTATTGATTTACCCAGAAATAAGACCAAGACAGGTTTGGGTTTCTCTAAGAAGAAGGATTAGAATGAAGTGGTGAAGCCAGAGTCTGCTTTCCATCCATATCAATACATCTTCCATAGTGTGGGTTACCTCCATCTAACTCCTCCAGAGGACGATTCTATTATTGAAGATGAACCAGAGCAGGAAATGCCGAACTTTGTAACGGCTGGAGTGAGAGTCAAAAATTGGATCACTGTTGATGTTCCCAGCTACATTCACTTATCGAAGTAATTTGTTTTTACTTGTTTTTAAAAATCCTTTCACTCTGCCCAAGGTGAAAGTGATATTGTATGGGCTTGCCTTTTTTTTGAATTTTAAAATCATTAATAAAAGATGTTCTTGATGTCCAAATGTGTTTTTACTTCCTGCCTTTTCTTGGAAAATGATAATCAGAAAAAACCCTTTCAAAAAGAAAATTGTAAATAAATCTGCATAACCGTTTGTTACATTTATTTGTTTCTAAAATCAAGCATAATCATATGTGTAGATTATTGACGGTGTTCAGGTCTGCTTTGGCCCCTCGAGCCGTAGACTGCACTAGCTTCTTTCTTACCGGTGAAAGGCTTCTTTACTGCACTTGATGAAGTATCCTTCTGTATCTTACCACTTTGAATTCCAGCTTCTACTCTCTCTCTCCGGTCAAGATCAAATCAGTAAACCCAGATGACGAACTGCCGATCAGATGATTGAAAAATTGACTAGACAGCATCCCTAGAAACATGTCAACCAACTCCCTATCAGACAAAGGGGGTTGGACTCTTCCAGCTAAGTCTCTCCACTTTTGAGCATAGTCCTTAAAACCTTCACTTGCACCCATAGACATACCCTGAAGCTGAGTACGAGTGGGAGCAAGGTCGACGTTATATTGATACTGCCTGTAAAAAGCAGCAGCAAGGTCTTCCCAGTTTCGGACATTGGCTCCTTCCAATTGATAAAACCATTCAAGTTGAGTCCCTGACAGACTATCTTGAAAGAAATGCACCCACAAATTTCTATCAACAGTGTGAGGTTGGATTTTTCTGACATACGAGCGGAGATGGTGTTTTGGACAGGATACTCCATCATACTTGGCAAAAACCGGAGCTTTGAACTTATAAGGGATCACCACTCCCGATACCAGTCCCAATTCTCCAAAATCCAAACCAGGGATCTTTTGAATCTCCATAGCACTCAGTCGGTCTTCTAGCTGCTTGTACCTATCCTCGGCAGGAGGATATTGCTCATCATCAAAATCAGTATCATTATCAGAGTTTGCAGGATTGGGGCCCTTTTCTTCTTCTTGGTTCTCCCCTTCCTTGGATGAAGAGGTCAGATCAGCTTGCTGTTTCAACCTATACCCAAACCTTTTGCCCATATTTAGAAGAACGACCTTCTTCTTCTTCTTCTTCTTCTCTTTCAGAATGAGAGTCTTCAAATCTTCTTGCCCTTTAGCCAAGCTTAAGAACATCTGTTGGAATTGGGCGTTTTGGGCCTGAAGATCTTTAATGGCTTGATCAGAAGACATTTCTCCTGAAATAAACAACAAAGAAGATGAGAAACCTGTAATGGTACCTGTAATGGTGTGCATGATAATGGGATGCGCATGTAATGATTTCAAAGACTTTGGGAGATTTAAATTTGCAAACCAACAATAAATAAACTTTATTAGATTAACTTGTAAAAGGTTCAACAATGCCTTTAAGGCGTTACAAAGAAGTAAATGGAAAACAAATCTAAAACTAGAAAAGCAAAATTAAAAGTCCCATGGACGCTTCCTCTTTGTGCTGATGTAGTCATTGATCACTCTTTCCTCCTCGAGCTTCCTGGTGAGCTTCAAGATCTTCCTTTCTTGCTCGTGGTACTTTTCCCGGTAAGTATCCTCACCCTAATCTTAGTGTTAGGAAGGCCATTTGGAAGACTTATTGAAGTTGTTTCAGCGTTTGAGGAAGTATCATCTCCGCTTGAATCTTAATGAATGTACTTTTGGTGTTCACTCTTGAAAGTTGTTAGGATTTATTGTTAGCCAGAGAGATATTGAAGTTGATCCTAATAAAGTTAGGGAAATTCAAGAGATTCCTGCACCAAGAACTAAGAAACAAGTCAGGGTCTTCTTTGGGCGTTTGAATTATATCTCCAGGTTTATTTCCCACATGATTGCAACTTGTGAACCAATATTCAAGCTTCTAAAGAAAGATTAGGGTTGTGTATGGACAGGTGATTTCCAGAAAGCTTTTGAAAGCATCAAAGAGTATTTGCTTGAAGCTCTTATCTTGCTTCCTCCTGTTGAAGGAAGACCATTGATTATGTATATGATTGTGTTATATAGTTCTATGGGTTGTATTTTGGGACAACAAGATGAAATAGGAAAGAAAGAGTACGTCATATATTATTTGAGCAAGAAGTTCACTGACTGTGAGTCATAATATTCTATGCTGGAAAAGACATGTTGTGCTTTGGCTTGGGAGGTGAAGCGCATGTGGAAATATATATTGAATCATACTACTTGGTTGATATCCAAGATGTATCCAATTAAGTATGTCTTTGAAATGCCTCCTCTTAGTGGAATAATTTCCCATTGGCAGATGCTATTGTCTGAATATGATATTGAATATTGTACTCAGAAAGTTATTAAAGGAAGTGTGTTGGAAGAGTGCCTTGCCCACCAACCAGTTGAGGATTTTCAATATGTCAAGTTTGATTTCCATAATGAGGATGTGATGTATCTGAAAGTCAAAGATTGTGATGAACCATTTTCTGAGGAAGGTCCAGATCCTGAGTTCCAATGGGGCATGGTGTTTGATGGAGTTGTGAATACTTATGGTAAAGGAATTGGTGATGTGATTATCACTCTCATGGTTCCCACATTTCTTTCAAGGAAAGGTTGACGTTTGATTGTACCAATAACATGGCATAACATGAAGCTTATATTACGGGTCTTGAAGAAGCTATGGATCTCAGAATCAATATTTTTGATGTGTATGGTGATTCAGCTTTAGTTATAAATCAGATTAAAGGAGAATGGAAGACTCGTCATCCTAGATTCATCCCCTACAAAGATCATGCCAGAAGGTTGTTAACTTTATTCAATAAAGTTAAATTCCATCACATTCCTCGAGATGAGAATCATATGGCATATTCTTTGGTCACTTTATCCTCCATGTACAAGGTGAACTATTAGAATGATGTACCTCAAATTACAATCCAATATCTTGATAGGCCAACTCATGTGTTTGCGGCATAGGTAACATCAGATGATAAAATTTGGTATTATGATATCAATCACTTACTCCAGACTCAAGAGTACCCACTTGGGGCATCCGACAAAGACAAGAAGACATTGAGAAGGTTGACAGGTAGCTTCTTCCTCAATGAAGATGTATTATACAAAAGAAATTATGACATGGTCTTGCTCATATGCGTGGATAGACATGAGGCAAACATGTTAATACATGAGATCTATGAAGGTTCATTTGGTACCCATGCCAATGGACATTCCATGGAAAATAATATGCTTAGGGAAGGTTACTATTGGCTGAAAATGGAAACTAATTGTTACAAATTTGCTAAGAAGTGCCATAAATATCATATTTATGCTGACAAGATTCATGTGCCTCCAATTCTTCTCAATGTTATTTCTTTTCCATGGCCTTTCTTTGTGTGGAGTATTGATATGATCGGGATGGTTGAACCTAAGGCCTCAAATGGACATTGTTTCATCTTAGTGGCTATTGACCACTTCACCAAGTGGATGGAAGCAACTTCTTATACTAATGTGACCAGAAAGGTGGTGGTACAGTTTATCAAGAACAATCTTATATGTCAGTATGGTGTGCCAAGTATGATTATTACTGATAATGACCCGAATTTGAATAATAAGATGATGAAGGAGCTTTGTGAAGAATTCAAGATTGTTCATCACAACTCTTTTCCTTACAAGCCTAAGATGAATGGGGTTGTTGAAGAAGCTGTTGTACCCCAAAATTTTCCCTCCCATATTTCTCAAGACATGTCAATAATCATCTCCAAGATTGTTCAAGATGGCTCAAGAGTTGGACAATCAAATCAACTCCTAAGGCAGTCAATTCAAAAT
Source organism: Vicia faba (assembly GCA_948472305.1). Classification (NCBI taxonomy): domain Eukaryota; kingdom Viridiplantae; phylum Streptophyta; class Magnoliopsida; order Fabales; family Fabaceae; genus Vicia; species Vicia faba. The sequence goes on from OX451737.1 coordinate 569,124,763, forward strand.
TAGGGTTTTGTGTTGCATCAAGGTCCTCACATCCAAATGGTCTCAAATTCTCCCCAATGTCCTAATATGTTCTCAAGTTCATCCATGTCAAATTTCAAGCCTTGCAGAGAAAGTTTGGTCAGTCAATTGCTCAAGAAGTCCAAAAATCGATTGTGCTAGGGCAAAAGTCAACTGTGACCTAAATACAGTCAAACCTCAAGATTGTTTGCCAACATTATCATTTTGAAGGATAATTCATCATTTTATCAAGGGTTGATCATGATTCATCAAGGATTGCTCAAGATTCATCAAGATTCAAAAGTCGCTAAATTAGGGTTTTGTAGGAAAAGTCAACTCAACTTTGACCAAGCACAACTTTCTCATACTTTATGAGAAATGACCCATCCAAAGCTCATTTTTAAGAGTATGCAATTTACTACAATCCATATTCACACCCCAAGATCAAGAAATGCTCTCACAAAAAGTTACAAATTTGGACATTATAGGTCATTTTTGAAAGTCAACAAAAACACCTTTTTTGCCAAAGCTTATAACTTGAGCATGGAATATCAAAATGAGATGATACCAAAAGGGTTGGTTATAGGACATCTCAAGGTTTCTAAAAAGTCCACGAAAACTTCCAAAAGTTCAAAATTGAAGAAGTTACGCATTGTTGAAGTTGGGCATTTTTCCAAAATTGCCAAAAGTCAACTATCCTCAAAACTCCAATCTTTGACAAAAGGGCCCAATTTTTTCCACTTGATTTGGTCTTTTCACACCACACACGTGTCCCATCTTCAATTTCATGACCAATCATTTATTTTTCTATTTTATTTAATTTTTATTAATTTAATTCATTTTAAATCAATATTAATTCAAATAAAATCCAAAAATTGATGGAATGAGATTTTTGTGATCATTATAGCTTTCAAATATCATGATGCACTCAATCAAATTCGTATCAAGCATTGTCGTGCACAAAATATCAGATTTGGTACAATTTTGGAAACTTTATCAATGGTGATCATATCAAATCCCAAACCTTGAATGCACATGGATTCAAAGCCCAGCTCTTGACCTAATTCATTCCCATATACACACACAAGCCATACACATGAAGAACACGTCCTGAGCACTGCAAAAATGGCCAAACAAAACTGGAAAAAAAACCTTGAAAAAGTGGAGATCGAATTCTTGTTTGGAGATCAATTCAACCCAAAATCTCAACGTGGTGTTCTTGCTTGCAAACTCCTGAAGCTATAACAATCAGAACCAAGTCCTCTCATCGCCTGAAACACCCTGTAAGTCGTCATGAACATAGCTCTGAACATGAATCTTGAATCCATGTTCTTGCATCTTTTTGCCATTTTTCTTGTACCATCATGCTTAACGTTTGATTTCCAACATGTCTACATTATTTGATTTTGTTTTCACCGCCTGTATTGTAATGCCCGAACCTAGGGTTTCTTTTCTTTGTTTTTAGGCGTTTGCTTTACAGGTAAAATTAGGACTAATAATGGGTATAAAGATGATCAGGGAAGAGGGACGAACATGATGATGGTCCCCGTTTGCATTTTCATGGTCTGTAGTGCATTTTAGAATGAACCTAGGGATGTTGCTACGAACTCAAATCCGCGGGAAATAAACCAGGTTGTTCAAGGAAGAAGACGACCACGTGTCCTCTTCCAATTGGCTAGTTCAAAAATTACGCGCTTTTATTTTTTATTCAGGCATAATTGATTGTTGTGCATATAATATTCATTGTTTATCCTATTAACAAAAAGAACCAATAGCTCAGCTGGCAAGGCGTTAGTGCATGATCCATTGGGACCTGGGTTCGAATCCCAGGTCCCCCAAAACATTTATTTGAATTTTCTTCAGGCACTCTCATGCAACGCTCAAAACATGGTCCACCATATGCCTCAAAGATCCAGGCGCCAGATGGCCTCTTGGCCAAATCTGAAGGCTAAGATTGAAGGACTATCATGTGTCCAAGTCAACAAGCGCGTGGGTAATCCTGAAAGTCAAACAAGGCTGACAACTATTGGGCCTGGAGATTTGCCAATCACACCTTCAAATTGGGCCCAGCACCACCCTTTGGTTATTTCTTTCCTTTTAATATTTTATTTACTTGTTTTATTTTTATTATTCTTAATTAATTGCTAACAAAAATAATTAATAATTTTCTTCATAAAATCAGAAAACATAAAAAATAATATTTTATTAATTTCACTATTTCATTATTTTTGTAAATAAACTTTAATCAATTAATTTAGTTTTAATTAGGGACAATTTTAATATTTTTTTGCAATAAATTAAAATTAATGTAGAATTAGGTTTTTAATCTTTTTTATCATTTTTATTTTATTTCCTTAAATATTAAAAATCCAAAAATATATTTTTTCATTTGATTAATTAATTAACTTAGTTTTACTTTCTTTAAATTCAAAATAACAAAAAAAACCTGCTTTCTTTCAAAAAAGGGTCAAAACCCTAAAAATGCGCCGTCTTAATTTTTCGCACGCGATCTATATTTCCAATATTGTAATTGCTTCTGGAATGTAATAGCTTTTAATTAGGACATTATTTATCGCTTTCCTTTATTTTCCGCAATTTAAATTAAAGGGTTTGTCTTTGGCGATGTAAATACCCGACGCCTTGTAATAGCTTAGATTTAATTTTCCGCAATTTAATTTTCGCACAATATTAACTATTAGATGTTTGATAAATAGGCAATGCATGACAAGACCAAATCTTTAACCTAAAATTAACATAGCTCACCATTGACATGTACAGATAAAATTAACCGAAATAACACACTTGCACATTCCACTCTTAGGGTACACCTCACTTGGTTGCCTCGAACGTGGTCATTGAGTATAGGAAGTTTTAGAGGTCGCCCTCTTGTCCAAAGATCATAGTTGCCTCGAAACGGTTTCCTCGGAAAAATGATCTAAGACATTAGGGTTACCGCTAAGGCATCCTAACATTGCTTTAGTGACCACACGTCCCTTAATCGAATTGACCCGAAAACTCCAACGACGATGCTACCTACTCCTCAATAGTGGGATAGCATTGTCTAAAGGACATTTGCACAATTTAATTCCTTTTTCGAGTAGGTAGATGGTTCTTAAGTACTTGCTCCTTTTAAAACAAAACAAAACTTTTCGCACCTACACTCTCTTCAAACAAAAAACTCTTTCAAACTCACATACACAAAGAAAAGCAAATTTTGAAAACACAATGAGCAAGTACCTAAGAGACCATGGATAACCACGGATAGAAAGGGTGCTAACACCTTCCTTTTCTATAATCTACCTTCCGAACCCGAGAAATATCTCAAAAAGGAATTTTTCTGTGCTTTTGTCCTTTCCTTGTTGGTTAAAATAAAAGACGGTGGCGACTCTTGCTTACCGCGACATTTTGCGAAAACAAACGCAAACGCGAACCAACATTCCAAAACAGTCAGTTCCCATCGCCACCGATCACAGAACTGGCGACTCTGCTGGGGACATTAATAAGTGAGGTGTACCTTAGGATTAGATCATTATGTTTTCAATTGTATGCTTTGTATGCTTTAATTTTATGGGCTTTGTGATCGGTGGGAATAGAACTGACTGTTTTGGAATGTTGGTTCGCGTTTTGCGTTTGTTTTCGCAAAATGTCGCGGTAAGCAAGAGTCGCCACTGTCTTTTATTTTATCCAACAAGGAAAGGACAAAAGCACAGAAAAATTCCTTTTTGAGATATTTCTCGGGTTCGGGAGGTAGATTATAGAAAGGGAAGGTGTTAGCACTCGTTCTATCCGTGGTTATCCACGGGCTCTTAGGTACTTGCTCATTATGTTTTCAAAGTTTTCTTTTCTTTGTGTTTATGGGTTTGAAAAGAGTTTTTGTTTGAAAGGGGTGTAAGTGCAAAAAGTTTTGTTTTGTTTTAAAAGGAGCAAGTACTTAAGAACCATCTACCTACTCAAAAAGGATTTAAACTATACAGATGTCCTTTAGACAATGCTATCCCACTATTGAGGAGAAGGTAGCATCATCGTTGGAGTTTCCGGGTCAATTTGATTAAGGGACGTGTGGTCACTAAAGCAATGTTAGGACACCTTAGCGGTAACCCTAATGTCTTAGATCATTTCATCCGAGGCAACCGTTTCGAGGCAACTATGATCTTTGGACAAGAGGACGACCTCTAAAACTTCCTATACTCAATGACCACGTTCGAGGCAACCAAGTGAGGTGTACCCTAAGAGTGCACATGTGCGAGTGTATTGTTTTTCAGTTATTTATCTTTGTACATGTTAATGGTGAGCTACTGTTGATTTTAGGTTACAGATTAATCTTGTCATGCATTGCCTATTTATCAAACATCTAACAATTAATATTGTGCGGAATTTAAATTGCGGATAAATAAATCTATGCTATTACAAGGCGTCGGGTATTTACATCGCAAAAGACAAACCCTTTTAAAATTAAATTGCGAAAAGTAAATGAAAGCGATAAATAAATAAATAAAGTCCTAAGTTAAAAACTATTACATTCTCGAAGCAGTTACAATATTGAAATATGGATCAAAAAATAATACGCGCGCGAGAAAATTAAATCGGAGTATCTTAGGGTTTTGACCCTTTTTATTAAATAAAGCATATTTTTGTTATTTTGGAATTAAAAATTAATCTAAATTAATAATTGAATTAATTAATTAAATGAAAATATTTTTGGCTTTTATTTTTATTAAGGAAATAAAATAAGAATGGTTAAAAATATTAAAAACCTAGTTCTAAATTAATTTTAATTTATTGCAAAATATGTTATTATTAAACCTATTTAAACTAAATAAATTAATTAACTGTTTATTTACAAAAATAAAAAAATAAAATTAATGGAATTAATAAAAATATTATTTTTGTTGTTTCTGATTTTTTTATGAAAAAGTTAATTGGTTAATTAATTAATTAAGATAATAATAATAATAAAATAGAAATAGAAAAAATAATGAAAAGGAAATAAAATAAAAAAGAACAAACTCAGGGGGGGTGTGGGCCTGAAGAAGGTGTTTGAATGGCAATTCCCAGGCCTAGAACGTCCAGCCTGTTTGACGTTGGAAATCCAGCGCGTGCTTGTTGACTCTAGTCCATGGTGAACCTCCAATCTGGATCACTGGATTTGATTGGCAAGCCATCTGGCGGGTGGATCCCTGAGGCATATGGTGGACCAAGTTTTGAACGCTGCGTGAGATTACCTGAAAACAAAATTTATCAAAGTTTTGGGGGAGCTGGGATTCGAACCCAGGTCCCAATGGTATCATGCACTAACGCCTTGCCAGCTGAGCCATTGGTGTTTCTTGTTAATAGGATAATCAATAAACATTATATGCGCAACAATCAACTATGCCTGAATAAAAAAAAATTAAAAGCGCGTTATTTTTAATGGACCAATGGGAGGGTGACGTCTGGTCGTCTTCTCCAACAAAATTCTGGTTTTATTACCTGCGGATTTTTATCCGCAGGAAGATTCGTGGGGTGACTCAAAAGCTCGTTCTAGGCCATAACAAACTCATCCAAGCACATGGACGTGATCGCCCCTTCCTCCTGAGTTCAACCATGGCCAAGATTCGTCCTAATTGTCCCTGCAAAATGAAACCCCAAATGGAAACCTCCAAAACCCTAGGTTCGGGTAGGGAGGTATAGGCTACAAAAAAACAATTGAATGATGCAGAACGACTGGAAATTTAAGGGCAAGCATGATTATACAAAAATATTGGCAAGAGGATGCAAGGAAATGGTTTCACGATGTCATGTTCAAAGCAAGGTTCGTGGAGACTTACAGTGCGTTTGAGGCTGCTTCAAGGCTGGATTTTGATTGGTATGGCTTCACTGGATGTTAGGGAAGAGAGCTACGTCAAGATTTTTCTTTGTATCGAGCTCCAAGATAGATTTCAGAATTCAAGTTTCCAAGCTTTTTTCCAAAGTTGTTCTAGCCGTCTCAGCAGTATCCTGTGCGTGTTCTTGGTCTGGCTTGCTTGCACATGTATATTAGAAGTGAATTAGGTCAAGAGTTGGGCTTTTATCCAAGTGCATTTAAGGTTTTGAGATTTGATATGATCACCATTATCAAGTTTCCAAATATAGGCCAAATATAATTTTTTGTGCATAAAAAGCCATGATACGAGTTTGATTTGATTCATGATGATAATTGAAAGTTGTACAAATCACAAAGATATTATTTCATCAATTTTTAGATTTTATTTGATTTAATATTAATTAAAAATGAATTAAATCAATAAAAATGAAATAAAATAGAAAAATAAATGAATGGCCATGAAATCAAATATGGGACACGTGTGTCGCATGACAAGACCATATCAAGTGGAAAAAAGTGGGCCCTTTTGTCAAAAATTGGAGTTTTGAGGATAGTTGACTTTTGGCAAATTTGGAAAAATGCCCAACTTCAACAATGCATAACTTCCTCAATTTTGAACTTTTGGAGGTGTTCTTGGACTTTTTAGAAACCTTGAGATGTCCTATAATCAACCCTTTTGGTCTCATCTCATTTTGATGTTCCATGCACAAGTTATAAGCTTTGGAAAAAAAGGTGTTTTTGTTGACTTTCAAAAATGACCTATAATGTCCAAATTTGTAACTTTTGTGAGAGCATTTCTTGATCTTGGGGTGTGAAGATGGATTGTAGGAAATCGCATCCTCTACAAAATGAGCTTTGGATGGTTCATTTATCATAAAATATGAGAAAGTTATTCTTGGTCAAAGTTGAGTTGACTTTTCCTGCAAAACCCTAATTTAACAACTTTTGAATCTTGATGAATTTTGAGAAATCCTTGATGAATCATGATCAACACTTGATCAAATGATGAATTATCCTTCAAAATGAGAATTTTGTCAAAAAATCTTGAGGTTTGACTGTCTGTAGGTCACAGTTGACTTTTGCCCTAGCACAATCGATTTTTGGACCTCTTGAGCAATTGACTGACCAAACTTCCTCTGCAAGGCTTGAAATTTGACATGGATGAACTTAAGAACATATTAAGGCATTGGGAAGAACTTGAGGCCATTTGGATATGAGGACCTTAATGCAACACAAAACCCTAATTTTGAATTGACTGCCTTTGGAGGTGATTTGACTGTCTAATTCTTGAGCCATTTTGAACAACTTGGAGATGATTCTTGACATGTCTTGAGAAATATGGGAGGGAAAATTTTGGGGTACAACAGGCTTGTATCAGAGTTCTATAGATCCTAACCCGGATCTGGGGATACCCTTTAGGTAAGTAGCAATAAACTGTGAGGGATCTGTACGGCGTAGACCGATACGTATGAAGCAGTAGCTACGTTGGTGTGGCACTTTAGTCTGTACTGATATTCCTTGTGTTGGAACAAGGATAATATGGGTCTTCTAAGGGGTCATTAAGCACCAAATAACCTTAGAACCTTAAATTGACCAACTTGGCCATAGAACAGTAGCAGTATGCTACACTCATTGAGACTAAACTCTCGCGATGATTCCGGCCGCAAGAAAAGGTTTATAAACTGGAATTATGACCGATTGAGGGTAGTCAGTTATATTGAGATCCTCTAGAACCCGGTTACTATTTTTAGGACAGGTTTAAACCAACTTAACTGAAAGAGGGTAGTACCTAAGCTCCATGCCAGCCTGAAATCTAAGGGCTCTCAATGTGACTTGTGTGCCTTTACCATGTTTGTTATTTGTGGATACTTGTGGTGTGCTTACTATCATGACATCATGACATCATAACATTGCATACATATTGCATAAGGACTAACCTATTTCAAAGACAAGAGGGTTTCATCTTTGCTCTATTTTGTAGGTCATCATGATGCCCATGCGTAAGAATACCATCCGGATCAACTTTGTCCAAGTCCCTACCTTGCTTAAAGAGTTGGTTGCCAAGATGCCTGACACTACTTCCTTCATCAAGAGGCATGGTTCTCTTCTCAGTTTGGTCACCTCCAAATTGGACGAGCAGATGATGAGTGTCCTGGACCAGTTCTATGATCCGCTGTACCATTGTTTTACTTTCCAGGACTTCCAGCTGGTTCCTACCCTAGAAGAGTTCTCTGAGCTGCTCGGTATCTCTATTCTGGAGCAAACCCCGTTTACTGTTTGGGAGAAGACCCTTAGGCCCGAAGAGATTGTTGCAGCCCTTCATTTGACTAAAGAGGAGGTAATGGTTAATTGGGAGACTAGAAGTGGAGCTAAGGGTTTTCTGACTAAGTTCTTGGTTGGCAAGGCTAACTACTTCTGGGATAGCCTAGACTTTAAGGCGTTCGCGGATATCCTGGCTCTTCTGATTTATGGCTTGGTATTGTTTCCGAATCCTGACACTTTTGTTGATGTGAATGCCATAAAGATCTTCATCTCTCAGAACCCTGTACCCACTCTCTTGGGTGACATTCTTCATCAGCTCTATGCCCGTACTGCCCGAAAGCGGGGAACCTTGATGTGCTGTGCTCCTTTATTATCGAGGTGGTTTATTTCGCACCTCCCTAAGTTAGTATTGAAGAACAAAGAAGGAATGGGCTGGGCTTATAGGGTGATGTCTCTTTCTCATAATGACATTATCTGGACTCTCAAGGGTATGGATGAGGTGACTATCATTGATCGCTGTGGAGAGTATCCTAATGTTCCATTGCTAGGAACCCATGGAGGAATTTCTTACAACCCATGCTTAGCTCTCCGTAAGTTTGGAAGAGCCAGAAGAGAAGGACCTAATGAGATGCTGATGCCTCATGTCATCTTTGATTTTCAGGGGGATAGCGACGAGTAGTGTCGCAGATTCATAAGGGCTTGGGATAGAGTTCACCAATCTGATCCACATGAGCTGGGCCCAAAGACTTCTCTACCAATGGAGCCATATCTTAGATGGGTCCGTATCCGTTCCCAAAAGCTGGGTATGCCTTATGAAGCTATCCGGCCTGTCACTCTTGAAGTTGCTAATGAAGAAGGGATTCTTCCAACCATTCTCCATCCTTATATGCCCACTGACATTGGGGCACTGAAGAGATCTTGGATGTAGTTGAGGGATGAACGAGATTCTTACCGAGAGAAATTCAACGAGCAAGAGCCGAAGATCCAGAAGCTGACTAGGCAGTTAGAGAATGAGCGGATTCTGAATGACTATGTCCGCACTGATAAGAAGAGACCATGGGAGCATTGACGGACCTTTGATGATTTCCTTTCCAGTTTTTGTTTACTTTTCAGTATTTCCATTCTAGTAGCGCCTTAAGGGCAATTCGTTGAACAATTTAAATTTTGAAGTTTAAATCTAATAACGTGTGTTTCCTTTCTTGTTTACAAATTTGAATCCCGATTGTCTTTGAAATCATAAATCATACGCATTTCATCCCATGCGCTTCATAAACAGGTACCCTTTTACAGGTCTCTTATCTTCTTCGCTGTTTATTTCAACGATCATCATGTCTACTGAACCTTCAACTGAGCAAGCTATCAAGGCCCTCCAGGCCCAGAATGCCCAATTTCAAGAGCTGTTCATGAATCTAGCCAAGGGTCAGCAGGACCTGAAGACCTTGATTCTGAAAGAGAAGAAGAAGAAGAAGAAGAAGAAGAGGACCATCCTGTTTAACACAGGACACAGGTTTGGGAACAGGCTACAGAATGAAGTTGATCTGACCACCTCATCTGGAGGGAAAGATAGTACACAAGAAAGGAGGGCTCCTAGCCCTGTGGTCTCCGACAACGAGACGGACTACGATGAAGAACAATATCCTCCTGCCGAGGATAAATACAAACAACTGGAAGACCGTTTGAGCGCTATGGAAATTCAGAAGGTGCCCGGTCTGGACTTCGGAGATCTAGGTCTATCATCTGGGGTGGTGATTCCCCATAAATTCAAGGCACCAACCTTTTCCAAGTATGACGGAGTTTCTTGTCCGAAGCTGCACCTCCGGTCATATGTGAGGAAGATCCAACCTTACACTGCTGATAAGAACTTATGGATCCATTTATTTCAAGATAGTCTCTCAGGGACTCAGCTTGAGTGGTTCTATCAGTTGGACGGAGCCAGTATCCGCAGTTGGGAAGATTTGGCTACTGCATTCTACAGGCAGTATCAGTACAACTCCGACCTCGCTCCTACGCGTACCCAACTCCAGGGTATGTCAATGGGAACGGGTGAAGGATTTAAAGATTATGCTCAGAAGTGGAGGGACCTCGCCGGTAGGGTGTAACCACCCTTGGCTGATCGGGAGCTTGTTGACATGTTTCTGGGGACCCTGTCTGGTCCATTCTTTAACCATCTGATTGGAAGCTCTTCAGCTGGGTTTACATATCTTATTTTGATTGGTGAGAGGATTGAAGATGGTATTAAGGCTGGGAAGATACAGAAGGGTGCTTCATCAAGCACCGAGAAGAAGCCGTTTAAGAAAGAGTCCAGTGCTGTCTACAGTGCAAGAAGACAGAGTAGACCTGAACACCGCCAAGCTGTCAATGCGGTTGTTATTTCAAAACCTGCTGGTGCTCCTCAGTACAACAATCAACAAAAGGATGAGAGACCTAAGAGGCAATTCACTCGTCTCAGCATGACCTTATCTCAGATTTTGCCATAATTGCTAAAGAGTAATCTGGTGACTCTAAGGGAAGCCCCAAAGAATTCAAATACAACGTCACCAAGGTATAACCCTAACGCCCGCTGTGCTTATCACTCCGATAGCCTGGGGCATAATACAGACGATTGTTGGAGTCTGAAAAGTAAGATACAAGACTTAATTGATGCAAAAGAGATTGAGTTCGAGACGCCCGAAAGGCCTAATGTCGTGAATGCTCCCATGCCCAAACATGGAGTGAATGCTGTAGAGGAAGACTTGTTTGTAGTTTCTGTGGATGACATTGTTACCCCTCTGATGACTGTCAAGAAGAACCTGTTGCTAGCCGGTTTATTTCCAGGCTGTGATGAAGGTTGCCATATGTGTTCTGCTTTACCTACCGGTTGCCCATTCCTGAAGTCAGGTATCCAAAACCTGATGGATAGTAAAGAGATCCTGTTTGAGAAGACTGTTGTTCCTTCCATTCCTACTGAAGAAGTTGCCATAATTACCATTTTCAACAATTCTTCCAAGGCACCCTCGAGGAAGCCTGTTAGAATTACATCTGTTCCGAAAATCGCACCCGTGATCATCACTGTTCCGGGGCCCATCCCCTATACCTATGATAAAGCTGTCCCTTGGCACTATGGGCTGATGTTTATTTTCATGGAGTTAAGCAAGAGTTGGATGTTGATACTGGCGTCAACAACATTACTGGACCTGCTAAAGTCACCCGTAGCGGCAGCCTTTTCTCACCTGATATTGCTCCACCAACTGTCCGAAGACCTGTTGTCATTACACCCGCGAGTGCACCTACCACTATTCCTGATCAAGTCCCTATTCTTACCCCTGTCGCTGAGTCATCTGACGCTCGGGGCAAAGGGATCACCACTGATGTGCCTGCCCAGACGGAGGCACCGAAGACAATTACTGTTGAAGCTTCCAAACAGGAGATGGAAGAGATTCTGAAGATTATTAAGAAGAGTGATTACAACGTAGTTGAGAAACTGGGGCAAACCCCATCCAAGATTTCTATGTCGTCACTATTGCTGTGCTTAGAGGCCCATGCCAAGGCTCTGATTACCTTCCTGAAGACTGCCCACGTGCCACAAGAGACATCAGCTGATCAGTTTACCGATTGTGTGGCCAATTTAACTGCTGATAATGGTTTGGGTTTCTCCGACGCCGATTTGACTACCAAGGGAAAAAATCATAACAATGCCCTGCATGTCTCCATTGAATACAAGGGCAATACTCTTACACATGTATTGGTTGATACTGGTTCCTCATTGAACGTCTTGCCCAAAAAAGATCTAGACCGGTTGGATTGTGAAGGGTTGGAGCTAAAGCCAAGCAACATTGTTGTCAGGGCCTTTGATGGGTCTAAAAGGATGGTGCACGGTGAAGTTGATATTCCAATTAAAGTTGGTTCTCAGGTCTTCAATTCTATGTTCTATGTGATGGACATTCGGCCATCCTACTCTTGTTTGCTAGGTCGTCCATGGATCCATAAATCCGGGGACGTAACCTCAACGCTCCACCAGAAGTTGAAGTACCCGGTCAAAGGGAAGATTGTGACATTACAAGGGGAGGAAGAGTATATGGTCAACCACCTTAACTCGTTCAGATACGTAGAGATGGATGGGGAGTTCATTAAGACCCTATTTCAGCACTTTGAAGAGGTTCCCCAGACACTGGCATCAGCTAAGACTGTGGTTGAAGATTCTCCTATGAAGATGGCTTCCTTAAAAGATGCCCGGGCTGTTATTGAGAAGGGTGAGTGTGCAAATTGGGGCCGACTCCATGACTTTACACAGAAGACTAACAAGTTTGGTTTGGGTTTCACTGCAGAAGCTCAAAAGGCTGTTCGGAGTGCAAGGATCGGAAGACCTCCCGTGTTCATCAGCAACTCGGGAGTGAATGCCATTGAAGATGATGTGGAAGAGTCTGAATTCGACAACTGGATCTATCCTACGACCGACGGTGGACCAAGCAACTGGACAACAAAGGACTTCATCCCTATTACTTTTGTTACCCAGTAATGAAAATTTTTGTTTTGAATTTGTAATAGACAATGTCTTAAACTTTATGGCCCGGTGTCTTACCCGGGGCACCGTGGCTTCATTTGTGAGGGCTTTTGTGTGTCATTTTCATATATCATTAATAAAAGCATTGGACGTTTTTGCATTTCAAATCTTGCGCTCCTTGTTTTTCTTTATTATATATTGCAAAACAACTATTTTACACACACTCACATATACAGGTCCACATCCACTCTGGATCTCACTGGTAACGACTCTGCTACTGCCAGTTATGACTTCGAAAATCCGATCAACTTAGTCGAAGACGAATGTGAAGATGATTTCGAAGTGCCTGGTGAACTTGCAAGACTGTTACTCCAGGAAGAGAGGGCCATTCAGCCACATGAAGAGCCAGTGGAATTAGTGAATCTGGGTACTGAGACAGACAAGAAGGAAGTCAAGATCGGTGCAAATCTGGAAGCGAGTGTGAAACAACAGTTAATTCAGATGCTGCGCGACTACGTTGAGATCTTTGCATGGTCTTATGAAGATATGCCAGGGTTGGATACTGATATTGTGGTTCATCACCTGCCTACCAAGGAAGACTGTCCTCCCATAAAACAGAAGGTTCGCCGAATGCGACCAGAAATGTCTGAGAAAATCAAGGCTGAAGTTATGAAACAATTTGATGCCGGTTTTCTAGCAGTGACTTCTTATCCTCAGTGGGTCACCAATGTGGTTCCTGTGCCGAAGAAGGATGGGAAGGTTCGAATGTGTGTTGACTACAGGGATTTGAACAGGGCAAGCCCTAAGGATGACTTGCCTCTACCTCACATCGACGTTCTGGTTGACAATACTGCTTAGCACAAGGTATTATCCTTTATGGATGGTTTCTCCGGATATAATCAAATTAAAATGGCTCCCGAAGACACGGAGAAGACAACTTTTGTTACTCAGTGGGGTACCTTTTGTTACAAGGTCATGCCTTTTGGGTTGAAAAATGCTGGGGCAAAATATCAGCGTGCCATGGTTGCTTTGTTTCATGACATGATCCATCATGAGATTGAAGTATACGTCGACGATATGATTGCAAGGTCCCAGACTAAGGAGGAACACCTTGACCATCTGCAGAAGCTGTTTGACAGGCTGAAGTTGTACAAGCTGAGATTAAACCCGAACAAGTGCACCTTCGGGGTGAGATCTGGTAAACTGCTAGGTTTCGTCATGAGCGACAAAGGTATTCAAGTGGATCTGGCAAAGGTGAAAGCCATACAAGAGATGCCAGCTCCCAAGACAGAGAAAGAGGTCAGAGGCTTTCTAGGACGACTGAACTACATTGCCCGATTCATCTCACACCTAACTGCTACTTGTGAGCCAATCTTCAAGTTGCTGAAGAAAGACCAAGTAGTACGTTGGAACAATGAATGTCAGTCCGCTTTTGAAAGAATCAAAGAGTATCTCCAAGAGCCACCTATTCTGAAGCCACCAGTTGAAGGGAGACATCTGATCTTATACTTGACAGTACTTGATAGCTCAATGGGGTGTGTGATGGGTCAGCATGACGAGTCTGGCCGAAAAGAGCATGCTATTTATTACCTTAGCAAAAAGTTTACCGACTGTGAGACCCGATACTCACTGCTCGAGAAAACTTGCTGCGCTTTGGCATGGGCTGCTCGCCGGCTAAGACAGTATATGTTGACTCACACTACTCTATTGATTTCAAAGATGGATCCAATCAAGTATATCTTCGAGAAGCCTGCCTTGTCCGGAAGAATAACAAGATGGAAAATGATCTTGACTGAGTATGACATCCAATATACAACCCAAAAGGCTATCAAGGGAAGTGTGTTGGCAGACCATTTGTCACATCAGGCAGTGGATGATTACCAATCTATGAACTTTGAATTCCCGGACGAGAATATCATGTTAGTAACTGATTGTGAGATACCTGGACCGAATGAAGGACCTGAGGAAGGATCCTGATGGTCTATGTACTTTGATGGAGCTTCGAACGCTTTGGGTAATGGCATTGGCGCTGTGATCATATCTCCTAAAGGCTCCCATACTTCGTTTACCGCCCGACTATGTTTCAACTGCACCAACAACATGGCGGAGTATGAAGCATGCATTATGGGTCTTCGAGCAGCAATTGACCTAAGGATTAAGTTTCTAAGTGTCTTCGGAGATTCCTCTCTCGTGATCAGTCAGATCAAAGGCGAGTGGGATACAAAACACCCAAATCGTATTCCTTAGAAGGAGTACGTGTTGACATTGCTTCCCCATTTCGAGGAGATAACCTTTGAACACTTCCCTAGAGAGGAGAATCAGTTGGCGGACGCGTTGGCTACGATGTCTTCTATGTTCAAAGTCAACTGGGACAACGAGGCTCCCCAGATTATCATTGAAATATTGGACGAACCTGCACATTGCTGTGATCTGGTGACTGAAGAGGTAACAGAAAAGCCCTGGTATCATGAGGTGAAGAGGTACCTTGAAGCTCAAGAATACCCCGAGGGTGCATCTGTTAATGACAAGAAGTTTCTAAGGAGGTTTCCAGCAAATTTCTTCATCAATAATGGCATCCTTTACAAGCGTAACCATGATTCAACTTTACTGAGGTGTGTGGATAAGATTGAAGCAGAAAGGATCATGGCAGGGCTGCATGAAGGTACTTTCGGAACTCATTCCAGTGGACATACCATGGCAAAGAAAATCCTTCGGGCAGGATATTACTGGTCCACAATGGAAGCCGACTGTTATCAGCATTCTCGGACATGTCACAAGTGCCAGGTCTATGCTGATAAGGTGCACATACCTCCAGTCCCTCTGAATGTTTTGACAGCGCCTTGGCCTTTTGCAATGTGGGGCATCGATATGATCGGAGAGATCAGACCGACGGCATCCAACGGGCATCGTTTCATCTTGGTAGCTATTGATTACTTTACGAAGTGGGTTGAAGCAGCTTCCTTTGCTACTGTAACCAAGAATGTCGTAGCACGGTTTATTCGGCACAATCTGATTTGTCGATACGGTGTACCAGAGAGGATCATTACGGACAATGGCACCAATCTCAACAACAAGATGATCACTGAGCTCTGCGAGCAATTCAAGATACAACATCATAACTCTTCTCCCTATCGGCCGAAGATGAATGGGGATGTCGAAGCGGCAAATAAGAACACCAAGAAGATTGTGCAGAAGATGACAGTGACATACAAAGACTGGCACGAGATGTTACCATTTGCTCTTCATGGGTACCGTACCTCAGCACGGACGTCAACAGGGGCAACACCCTATTCCTTGTTATATGGCATGGAGGCAGTCTTGCCTATTGAAGTTCAGATACCCTCTCTTCGGATCATGAAGGATGCAGGTTTAAGCGAAGATGGCTGGATTCAGACCCGACTTGATAAACTGAACCTAATTGACGAAAAGAGACTTACTGCTATTTGTCATGGTCAGACGTACCAAAAACGGATGATCAAGGCATTTAACAAGAAAGTTAGACGACAAGAGTATCAAGTTGGGGACCTGGTTATCAAGCGCATCATCTTACCTCAAAGTGATCCCAGGGGCAAATGGACCCCTACTTACGAAGGGACGTTTGTGGTTAAGAACATTTTCTCAAGAGGGGCTATGATTCTAACCACCATGGATGGTGACGACCTTCCTCACCCCGTCAATGCAGACATAGTAAAAAGATACTACGCATAATCAAAGACCCGCTAGGTTGACTGGCCTAGGCAAAAATAAGGGCTTCCCGGCGAACCAAAAGAGTTCGGGCAAAAATAAGGGATGAAAATGAAAAATCTGTACACCTGGCAAGTCGAAAACCTGAAAGGGCGGCTTGGGAAAAAAGGGTATCCCGGTGGACTGAAAACCCGAAAGGGAGGTCTAGGCAAAAATTAGGGATTAAAGCGTAATACTATGTCTCATTGGATCACCTTGCATCCAAACTTCGGTATCGACTATCAAACTCGGACGGCACTAATCAATCTGATTTACCTTCAACCAAGCAGCAAAGTGATGAGATGCTTGAGGACATAAAGGCAATAGCAGAGTCGGAACCTAGTGGGATCATTCACATAGCTGTTTTGTTTATTTTTACAAATTGAGTAAATTCTATTTATCCGGCAGCGTTCTCTTACTAGGACGTCAGCCTCTTGTACAAAAAACACCTATTTACAGGCCAAACTTCAAAATCAATACAAATTCATTTTCAGACAAATTTCTTTTTTCCTTTATCTGTTTTGTGTTGCAAAGAACATCCAAAGTTCCTTTTTTGATATATGCATTTAACATTAATTGCTGATCATAAATATTTACATACGAAATAAAGGCGAATTACTGGTAATATCAGAAACAGGGGCAATAAGAATTGTCCGAACTGTATAGTTGCTCTGTCTACAAGGTACCAAGATAGATTCAGCTGAAGGATATGGCTAAGATACCTCCACTCCCCACAGGGTAAGACAGTGATAATAGCTCTCTCAGCTGAAATTGGCAACCATGAACGAATCATCAATACTCTCCTCAAGCGGAGTTAATCCACCATCAAGCGCTAAAAAGGTTTGGTATTCCCAGAAGGTCTTAACATTCCTCAACGGAGTATAAATACATTCCCCAACAAGTATAAGATCATCCCCAGCGAAGTTATTTCCTTTCCCCAAGCAGGAGTTCAATCCTCAACAGATCCAGTGTCACCATCAACAGTAATCCATCCCCAATGGAGTTCATCAGCGGAATCTCCAGCAGAGTTTATCGTTAAAATCTTCAGCAGAATATCCCTTCCCCACAGAGTAATTCCCCTCAAAGTAATCTCTTCATCCGTTTATTCCCCAACGGAGTTCTTTTCTCCTGCAGGTTTATCCTCACAATCATCTTCGCTCACCATCCCTGGCGGAAGCGAAGCATTCGACTTTATTCTCCAGCAGCTCCGGGATTTATTTTCCCCAGCTAAAACATTACATGTCCATACATCATGCTACATGCATATACGCATCATACCATACAATCTCATTTATTTTGATAACATCATTTCCTGATACATATCATGCATCACATACAACTAACCTTTACCTTGTAGGAAAGATACAATCAAAATTTAAGTTATGAAGCCCGGGTACGACCAGACAATATCTTGATTTCTACAACATATTGTGAAGCCCGAATTACGACCGGATAACAATATCAGACTACCACGAAGCCTGGATTATGACCAGATAGTGATATCTCTCAAAAGTAAGCTATGAAGCCCGGAGAACGACCGGATAATAGTTTATTCCCCAGTGAGCCGTGAAGCCCGGATTACGACCGGATAGCAGCTCAGTAAGCACCATGAAGCCTGGATTCGACCAGATAGTGGTATGTCATAAACACAAGCCGTGAAGCCCGGATCATGACCGGATAACAGCTCAACAAGTTTTGTGAAGCCTGGATTACGACCAGAAAGCAATACAAGACTATGAAGCCTGGATTACGACTAGATAATGGTAGAAGATGTTATGAAGACTGGATTACGACCAGATAGAAACCAAGAGTACTACGAAGCTTGGATTACGACCAAATAGTGGTATATCTTTAATAAAAGTTATGAAGCCCGGGTACGACCGGATAGTATCTTGATGCCTCCGAACACCATGAAGCCTGGATTTCAACCAGATAGTGGTATGATACATCGTGAAGCCTGGATTACGACCAGATAGCGTTAAGGGACACTGTGAAGCTTGGATTACGACCAAATAGAAGTTTACCCAGCCAGTTACTATGAAGCCTGGATTCGACCGGATATTAGTAAACCCAACCGTCAAAGGGAAGCCCGGATGTGACCGAATAACCACTTGATTTGTTCTAAAGCCTGGATTTCGACCAGATAAGAAGTGAGGTATTGCAAAGCCTGGATTACGATCGGATAGCAAGTTTAATCTCATCTCCCCAGTAAGTCACTTTAAAGCCTGGATTACGACCAGATAGCAGTCGGTCTTATCACTATGAAGCCTGGGTTACGACCAGATAGTAGTTCACTCTCACCTCTTCAATAGAGATGATTCCTCAGTAGAATAACGAACGACTGAAGCTCCTAAAATTCAACAGAGATGATTCCCCAGTAGAATAATGGACGACCGAAGCTCCTAAAGTTCTATTTCTCCTAAGACAAAGAACATCCTTCCCCAGCGGAATCTCCCTCAACAACAGGTATACAAGCTCTCGCTAAGGAATCTCTTACGCGATCGACACTCCTTCGGATGGCATCTTTAAGCACATCTCCCATCATCAATCTCTAAATGGCATCTGTAAGCCCATTCCCGACATCACAAGAAAAATACTACTTCATGCGAGTGCAAATTTCTGGGCACTCTAGTGTTCAATCATCTTCCACCTTCGGATCACAAAAGGCCCGAACGCCAATCTATATCCCCAGGTTTAAGAAGATTGAACAGGGGCAACTGTTGTACCCCAAAATTTTCCCTCCCATATTTCTCAAGACATGTCAAGAATCATCTCCAAGATTGTTCAAGATGGCTCAAGAGTTGGACAGTCAAATCACCTCCTAAGGCAGTCAATTCAAAATTAGGGTTTTGTGTTGCATCAAGGTCCTCACATCCAAATGGTCTCAAATTCTCCCCAATGTCCTAATATGTTCTCAAGTTCATCCATGTCAAATTTCAAGCCTTGTAGAGAAAGTTTGGTCAGTCAATTGCTAAAGAAGTCCAAAAATCGATTGTGCTAGGGCAAAAGTCAACTGTGACCTAAATACACTCAAACCTCAATATATTTTGCCAACATTATCATTTTGAAGGATAATTCATCATTTGATCAAGGGTTGATCATGATTCATCAAGGATTGCTCAAGATTCATCAAGATTCAAAAGTTGCTAATTTAGGGTTTTGCAGGAAAAGTCAACTCAACTTTGACCAAGCACAACTTTCTCATACTTTATGAGAAATGACCCATCCAAAGCTCATTTTTAAGAGGATGCAATTTCCTATAATACATCTTCACACCCCAAGATCAATAAATGCTCTCACAAAAAGTTAAAAATTTGGACATTATAGGTCATTTTTGAAAGTCAACAAAAACACCTTTTTTGCCAAAGCTTATAACTTGAGAATGGAACATCAAAATGAGATGAGACCAAACGGGTTGGTTAGAGTACATCTCAAGGTTTCTAAAAAGTCCAAGAAAACTTCCAAAAGTTCAAAATTTAAGAAGTTATGCATTGTTGAAGTTTGGCATTTTTCTAAAATTGCCAAAAGTCAACTATCCTCAAAACTCCAATTTTTGACAAAAGGGTCCACTTTTTTCCACTTGATTTGGTCTTTTCACACCACACACGTGTCCCATCTTCAATTTCATGACCAATCATTTATTTTTCTATTTTATTTAATTTTTATTGATTTAATTCATTTTAAATCAATATTAATTCAAATAAAATCCAAAAATTGATGGAATGAGATTTTTGTGATCATTACAGCTTTCAAATATCATGATGCACTCAATCAAATTCGTATCAAGCATTGTCGTGCACAAAATATCAGATTTGGTACAATTTTGGAAACTTTATCAATGGTGATCATATCAAATCCCAAACCTTGAATGCACATGGATTCAAAGCCCAGCTCTTGACCTAATTCATTCCCATATACACACACAAGCCATACACATGAAGAACACGTCCTGAGCACTGCAAAAATGGCCAAACAAAACTGAAAAAAAAACTTGAAAAAGTGGAGATCGAATTCTTGTTTGGAGATCAATTCAACCCAAAATCTCAACGTGGTGTTCTTGCTTGCAAACTCCTGAAGCTATAGCAATCAGAACCAAGTCCTCTCATCGCCTGAAACGCCCTGTAAGTCGTCATGAACATAGCTCTGAACAGGAAATCTTGAATCCATGTTCTTGCATCTGTAGCGGTAGAAATGTGCAAGACTAAGCCATTGTATTAACAAGACTTTATACAAATCAAAATAAAAATCGCTACCGCGCTTTATTGTTTCCAAAGGAATGGGAAAAGAGCGAATAACCCAAAAAGAGGGGGAAAGATTCAAGGTAAGGGGGTTGGTTATGCAAAGGGAAGGTATTAGCACCCTAAACATCTACGGTACTCCACAGGAACCTCTTTGTAAAATCTGTATATTTTGGCTATAAAAATGTGTTGTATATAAAATGGATGGTGGAGGTGAGAAAAGAAATATTTTTATGATTTTTGCACCCGCCGCGGTTGCGAACCTTTAGTGCCTACGTACCACCTTTCGTGCAATAGGGGATCAGGGTACACGTAGTTCATCTAGAAAAGACTTGTTTGTTGATTGTTTTTAAACAAGGAGACAAGTCGTCATTGTTAGGAGAGAAATCCCGACTAACGCCCACAAGGTGTAAGAAAGATGGACCCTGCGTCAACAAGAGTGAGGGTTTGAGAACACCTCTAGTACTCAAGTGGAAAAGTCGACACTTTTATAACCATAGGGATAGGAGAATGTTGCTCGACTATCAATGAATCATGTCTCACCTTGAAAAAAGTTTTGAATGGAAAAGGTGCTTGGGCGCACAAAAGAGTTTGAATGAGTTGAAGTGTTTTGTTAATTTTGAAAGAAATGTCAAAGTATGATTAAATGAATTGAAGTTTGTTTAAAGAAAATAAGTTTTAAAAGAAAAGGCACTCGACAAAGTCGAGGTTTATTATGAAAGCGGTTCAAGTTTAAAAACAAAGAAGATTTTGAAATAAGATGAGAAGGTTTTTAAAATTAAAGAAGATGGGAGGAGATGAAGGGACTATCCTAAAGCATAAGGTAAAAGCTAAGGAAGAGAACCGTCTAACCAACATGAAGCCGATACTTGTCATTATAAGCCAATGTAGAATTCCCATTCTTTGGATTGAAACCAAGCAAGCAAAGATACTAGACCTCTTGAGAGAATCAAACTTCAAGTGTATTTAGTCTTCGCAAAAATTGGGCAGAGTAACGGCTGTATACGGGTGAATTCCAGATTACAAACAAAGATCGTAATCTCAATAACCTGCACACAAAACAAACAAACAACCCAATGTCATGAGGTAAACCTCAAGAACTCCAGACAAAATATCAAATAAAGTCGCAAAGTATCCAAGATAGGCCAAGGTCTCTAATCCTAAGTCCAAGAAGTCCATCACTCCATAATGCAAAGGATAGTAACCATGTAGTCCAAGTATCATTAATGATTTTTATGGTTTATGTTGATTTTTAGGTGTCTTTAAAAAGGAAAAGAAAGGCTCAAGTGAGCAAAATAAAATGACATAAAAGTAAATGCTCAAGTGAGCAAAGATGAAAATAACATGAAATGTAAAATGCTAAAAGTAAATGGTACATAAAGCATGAAAATAAAAGCGTAAAGTAAAGTTAATTGTTAGTAATTAGTGGTTAGTTGGATGACCATCTTGAAACTTGCATTTGGAACTCATTAGGGGATTGGTAGAACCAAAGCCTCCACACAACAAGTTGCATTTGCTTTTTGTCAAGTATATCATCCATTTTGGAATTCTCATAAGGCAACATGTAATGATCAACGATGTTTAAGTGATCCGCGTTGACCAAAGGTGTTGTAGATCCATCAGAGGATTGGTAGAACCAAAGCCTCTACATAATGAATCTCAAGGTTATTGGATCAAAGAGATCAAATTAACATACTTGGGCTTGCAATCATAAGTTTGGGCCACGAATGATCATTTATTCGAATCGGGATAAAATTTAGCGCTATGTTAAGAAATTGTAAGTGGACTTATGTAGAAGTCGCACCTATTTTGAGGCCGGACAATAGCAATCTATGTACTTCATGTTTGGATAAATGATATAGAGATCACCATCCCTTAACATGTAGCACAATTAAAAAAGAAAGGGGTAAGATGAAGAGGGAGGGGAATGATAAGCTAATTTGGATCACCATTTCAAAATTCTTTCATCTTTAAATTCAACCACTCCTCTAGATGGATTAAAGCACTAAACATATCATTAATCCAAAGCACCAAAAATGAATTAAATAATTCACTCTTAGGTAGATTTGAATTGATGCACATTTATCCAACTTCATCTACATCACAAAGTCCATTGAGTTTAAAGACAAATTGGACATTTAAAATTGCAATCCAAACCAATAATCAAAAGGAGTGAGTAGAAAAAGCATTTTGGATCAAAGCTGCCCCAAAACAAGGCAAAAAAATACATTTTGTTCTGGTGTAAATCGATTTACACTACTATGTAAATCGATTTACACAGTATAATTTTCAAAAATTCACGTGAAATTGTGTTGTGTAAATCGATTTACACAGCAGTGCAAATCGATTGCACACAGAAGCAGTAGCAAAAACAACATTTAAAAAGGGCAATTTCTTGTTCAAACTTTCCATCAAACACCTTATGATCATGGATCCACTTGAGCACGAAAATTCCATCAAATTATGAGAAAATAACACCATTGAAATCACAAGATAATGCTCAAAGAATCAATCCCAAACATCACCAAGAGATCACATTGTGAAAGATGAATTATCCAAACTTACCAAAGGTAGATCTAGAGAATTATCAAAACAACTTCAAGAATTTGCTTCAATTCAACCACAAGAATCAATTGACAAAGCTTGGATGTAGAGAATTGATGGAGAAAAAGTGTTTGGATGAAGGTTTAGCTCAAAGATTAGTAAGCTTCAATGCAAAACTTACTAACTTTTTGAAAATGGAGCTTTGAGTGAATTTGGTAGATGGAGAGAATTGAGAGATTTTTTAGCAAGGTGGATTTGGCTATCAAAAGCTTGAAATTTGAATGAGATGAGGGCTCTATTTATAGATTTTAGGATTGGGATTAGTGCTAATTTGGTAATTGATTCTTGGAGCCAAAATTTGAATTAATGATAATTCTTTCAAATATTAGAGCCAAAATTTGAATTAATGATAATTCTTTCAAATATTAGAGCCAAAATTTGAATTAATGATAATTCTTTTTAAAAATAAAAGATTGGCACTAAAATTTGAATTAATTATACATCTTTCAAAAATGAAGGAAAATTGGAGCCAAAAATTTGACAAGCTTGAAATGCTGATTTGTTTTCAAATTTTCACGCTGTGCAATCGATTGCACTATAGTGCAAATCGATTTGCGCAGTGTATTTTTTCCAAAAATTGCACAAAATTCACTTTATGCAATCGATTGCACTCTAGGAGCAATCGATTGTACAGGGAAAAAAATGAAATTTTTAAATTCTTTTTCTTTGCAAATAGAGATTTTAGGGAAATAATACCAGAAAACCTTATTTGCCATATGCTTCGACTCGGTACCTACAAAACACAAATATGCAAAGACAAAGACAAATATTTTTTGTATTTTGATTAGAAGTTAGTCAACAACACAATAACAATCTTAAAGATAGGATGCAAATGTGATGAATGAAGCTATTTATTAATGGTTGTGACCAAATGACAAAATATGGTATGAAAGTGCGACTGAAAAAGTTAGGGGCAAAATTTAGGGTACAACAACATCTTTTTGCCATTTTTCTTGTACCATCATGCTTAACGTTTGATTCCAACATGTCTACATTATTTGATTTTGTTTTCACCGCCTGTATTGTAATGCCCGAACCTAGGGTTTCTTTTCTTTGTTTTTAGGCGTTTGCTTTGCAGGTAAAATTAGGACTAATAATGGGTATAAAGATGATCAGGGAAGAGGGACGAACATGATGATGGTCCCCGTTTGCATTTTCATGGCATGTAGTGCATTTTAGAATGAACCTAGGGATGTTGCTACAGACTCAAATCCACAGGAAATAAACCAGGTTGTTCAAGGAAGAAGACGACCACGCGTCCTCTCCCAATTGGCTAGTTCAAAAATTACGCGCTTTTATTTTTTATTCAGGCATAGTTGATTGTTGTGCATATAATGTTCATTGTTTATCCTATTAACAAAAAGAACCAATAGCTCAACTGGCAAGGCGTTAGTGCATGATCCATTGGGACCTGGGTTCGAATCCCAGGTCCCCCAAAACATTTATTTGTTTTTTCTTCAGGCACTCTCATGCAACGCTCAAAACATGGTCCACCATATGCCTCAAAGATCCAGGCGCCAGATGGCCTCCTGGCCAAATCTGAAGGCTAAGATTGAAGGACTATCATGTGTCCAAGTCAACAAGCGCGTGGGTAATCCTGAAAGTCAAACAAGGCTGACAACTATTGGGCCTGGAGATTTTCCAATCACACCTTCAAATTGGGCCCAGCACCCCCCTTTGGTTATTTCTTTCCTTTTAATATTTTATTTACTTGTTTTATTTTTATTATTCTTAATTAATTGCTAACCAAAATAATTAATAATTTTCTTCATAAAATCAGAAAACATAAAAAATAATATTTTATTAATTTCACTATTTCATTATTTTTGTAAATAAACTTTAATCAATTAATTTAGTTTTAATTAGGGACAATTTTAATATTTTTTGCAATAAATTAAAATTAATGTAGAATTAGGTTTTTAATAATTTTAATAATTTTTATTTATTTCCTTAAATATTAAAAATCCAAAAATATATTTTTTCATTTGATTAATTAATTAACTTAGTTTTAATTTCTTTAAATTCAAAATAACAAAAAAAACCTGCTTTCTTTCAAAAAAGGGTCAAAACCCTAAAAATGTGTTGTCTTAATATCTCGCACGCGATCTATATTTCCAATATTGTAATTGCTTCTGGAATGTAATAGCTTTTAATTAGGACATTATTTATCGCTTTCCTTTATTTTCCGCAATTTAAATTAAAGGGTTTGTCTTTGGCGATGTAAATACCCGACGCATTGTAATAACTTAGATTTAACTTCCTGCAATTTAACTTCCGCACAATATTAACTGTTAGATATTTGATAAATAGGTAATGCATGACAAGACCAAATCTTTAACCTAAAATTAACATAGCTCACCATTGACATGTACAGATAAAATTAACCGAAATAACACACTTGCACATGCCACTCTTAGGGTACACCTCACTTGGTTGCCTCGAACGTGGTCATTGAGTATAGGAAGTTTTAGAGGTTGCCCTCTTGTCCAAAGATCATAGTTGCCTCGAAACGGTTGCCTCAGAAAAATGATCTAAGACATTAGGGTTACCGCTAAGGCGTCCTAACATTGCTTTAGTGACCACACGTCCCTTAATCGAATTGACCCGAAAACTCCAACGACGATGCTACCTACTCCTCAATAGTGGGATAGCATTGTCTAAAGGATATTAGCACAGTTTAATTCCTTTTTCGAGTAAGTAGATGGTTCTTAAGTACTTGCTCCTTTTAAAACAAAACAAAACTTTTCGCACCTACACTCTCTTCAAACAAAAAACTCTTTCAAACTCACATACACAAAGAAAAGCAAATTTTGAAAACACAATGAGCAAGTACCTAAGAGCCCATGGATAACCACAGATAGAAAGGGTGCTAACACCTTCCTTTTCTATAATCTACCTCTCGAACCCGAGAAATATCTCAAAAAGGAATTTTTTTGTGCTTTTGTCCTTTCCTTGTTGGATAAAATAAAAGACGGTGGCGACTCTTGCTTACCGCGACATTTTGCGAAAACAAACGCAAACACGAACCAGCATTCCAAAACAGTCAGTTCTCATCGCCACCGATCACAGCAGCTAATAAAAAAATTAAGAAGATTATTCAGAAGATGGTTGTTACATATAAGGGTTGACATGAGATGCTCCCTTTTCCTTTGCATGGGTATCGTACATCCGTTGGAACTTCAACAGGGGAAACCCCCTTTCTCTTGTTTATGGCATGGAAACTATGCTCACGGCCTAGGTTGAGATTCCCTTTTTGCATGTAATCATAAAAACCAAGTTGCCAAAGGTTGAATGGGTCAAAACAGGTTTGACCAGCTGAATTTGATTGAAGAAAAGAGAATGACGATCTTATGTCATGGCCAGTTATACCCAAAAATAATGAAGAAAGCATTTGAAAAGAAGGTCATACCTCGTGAATTCAGAGAAGGCAACCTCGTGCTCAGAAAGATAATGTCTTTTAATGCTGATTCAAGGGGAAAATGGACTCCTAATTATGAAGGCCCGTATGTTGTCAAGAAAACCTTCTCTGGTGGTGCATTAATTCTTGAAACTATGGGTGGTGAAGAGTTTCCACGTTCTGTGAATGCTGATGCAGTCAAGAAATACTTCCCCTAAAGAAATAAAAAAAATAGCTCTGCAGGCTGAAAACCCAAAAGGGTGGCTTAGGAAAAAATGAGCGTCTCGGTAAGCTGAAAACCCGAAATGGCGGTCTAGGAAAAAGTTAGAGACATAAATAGAATAAATCATCCTGGTATATTGAAAACCCGTAAGTGATATCTAGGAAAAAGTTAGGGATTTCTTGGCAAGTAACTGCATCAGAAAGGGCTTGATCATTGAAGCAACAACCTTCTTGGATTCTCATCGTTCTTGAACTGAAGCTTAAGCACATGAATTCAAAGTTGTTAGGGAGAATAGTAGTCATTTTGTTTCAATGTACCTTTTCCATGTATTTACCATTTTCTAAACTTTGTAATCATCTATGGAGTCACACCATTTGCAAACTACCATTCTATTAATAAAGTTTGATCCTTTCTCCAATTCTTTGCAATTCTTATTTCATTTTGTTTACAAAAGTTTCATTTATTATGGATAGTAAATCTCAAAACAAAAAGACTTAAATTATAAAATGTGTTTTTGAGAAATTTCCAAAAAATACTTTTACTTCTATTTTTTTGAATCGAAGGAATGAAAACGTGTTGCAAGGATGGATAAACGCCGAAGTTTGAAAGTTTTATCAAAGAACCTCTTCTGGTTACCCTCGCATGTGTGCAGATGGTTTCTCCTACATGTTATTGATCAGATAATGGATTTCCTCCAAGTTGCTATGTGATGTTGGGGTTGTGATCCCATATCCCCCCAGTTAAGAGCGGTATCTCTTCTAAGTGTGGAGACGACTGTCAACTTTTGGGTTTTCTCTCATCGTGCATTGAGTATGATTTAAAATTCCCATGTTTTTTGGTTTCATGATGTGATAATGTTTTTTAGTTTCTCATGTAGATCAAGGATGTTGCTTCCCTTTAAATGCATCATCCCCATGAAGTTTCTTTGACCTGCCCAATGGAGATTTTGAAATTACTATTCTCGGTGTTGGAAAAACCCTATGGTTTCTTCCCAACAGATATGGTATCATCTCTCCTAGCAAGGTCCGTATGTTATTTCCCATTGAAGCTTAGAAGATGTCATATCCCTGCAGCTCTATGGAGTTTTGTTATAGGAGCGTGCTTTGTTTATTTTCAAGCAACATTTCCTTTTTCAGAGAAGCTAAGCCTTGAAGTATGATGTCGTTTCCTCAGTTGGTTGATTACTCTCTTATGGGATTTCCATCTTGGATACAATTTAGCTGATTGTTATCTTCACCCGAGTTTGTTCCGTCTGATTATCTCCAGTGTAGTACGTTTGTTTTGTCAGCATATACATGACATACATCCATTCATACATATATAGATCATGCATAAACTGAATGAAAATTCATTGCTCATGTGCATTTATTGATGTTGCCGTTTATATCTTATTCTCTCTACAAAGCGTGTATTATCTCTCTCCAATAAAATGTCAACCTTAAGCAGAAAGTGTATATCCTTTCCATTTCCCCACTGAGCTTATTTCGTGGAAGAATTTTGTTTAGCCTTCCTACCCAGCTCATTACCTGGATGGAATTAATCCCCATTTGAGTTTGTTCCTCATTGGGTAAAGTCTTATTTGATCGTCTTTCTAGTTTGTTTCTAGATTGAGCCTTGGTCCTGGTTAGCAATTGTTATCTTGCTTTCAAGATTGGTTTATCCATAACCTTTTTTGTGTTTACCATTGTTAGACTATCAGACCTTTGATTGATGAGACTCACTTTCATCCTTTGGTTGTTTACCATTCTTAGCCTATCAGACCTTTGATAGATGAAATTAAATCCACTTTTTATGCTTACCATTGTTAGACTATCAGACATTTGATAGATGGTACTCGCTTTCATCCTTTGGTTGTTTATCATTGTTAGCCTATCATACATTTGATAAATGGTATTTATTCCATATCTTTGTTTGACTACCATTGTTAGACTACCAGAACTTTGATAGATGGTACTCACTTTTATCTTTTGGTTGCTTACCATTGTTAGCCTATCAGACCTTTGATACATGGTACTCAACCTACATCTTTGTTTGTCTACCGTTGTTAGCCTATCAGATCTTTGGTAGATGGTATTCATTACACTCTTTGTGTCTATCATTTTTAAACTATCAGACCTTTAATAGATTGTATTCACTCTTATGTCCTTTTGGGTTTACCGTTGTTAGACTATCAAATCTTTGATAGATGGTATTCACCTCCTGTGACATATACTGCCCATTTAGGCTTCCGTCCTCAATAGAGTTTGTATTATCTTTTTCTCATTGGGCTTTACCCTAATAGAGTTGAGCTTTTCTACCTTCATCAATGAGTTGGTAGTTCACTTCCATCTGTTAGTCTATGAGTTGGTAGTGCACGACATCTTAGGGCCAAAAATAAGGTTGTTTTTGTATTTAAGTATCTTCAATTGCGTCGAGACGAAGATTTTAACCTTCGTATCTTCGGATAGAAGACACTTAAATAATGGAAGTTGTTATACCCGAATTTTCCCCCCTAAGATCCTCCATAATTTCATATCATCACAATGCACCAAGATCACCCACTTGGGTTGGCCACCTCTCCTACTCTCTTTTATCTTTAAGTTTGCCCTTGAGGGATCACCAAGCACCTTGATTTGTGTATTGTTTAGTGTGTAGTTTGCATTGTGTATATGTATTCTATGTTTACTAACCCTTAACTAAAATCCCAAAAGATGTATGTATTTCCTTTTATGCTATGTAGGTATAGAGTAAAGTGCATCTCTTTCACCTCATAAGCTAGGGTTTTGAAGATTGATCCTTAATCAATTTACTATTTATTGGACTTTAAAAGATTTAACTTCAAGGATATGTTTATGGTATCAAATTTCTATTGTTTGAGAACTCTCTCGACTTTATTTGGTCAAATTTGTCTCAAATTTAGTGGTTGAATTCATCAAGAAACTTCATAGGTTCATGTGTTTACTTCCATGCCTTCTTCAGCAAGTTTCATGAATAAATGAGTCCTCTCATCAAGTGTGCTTCAATACAACATAATTTCAAGGCCTAATGTGATTCATCATGCCTTAATTTGCAAGAAAAGTTCAAAAGATTCAAAGTTAATTCAAGATTGTTGACCTAATTTGGGCAAGTCCTTGGTTCTATGGTCACAAGTCAAAAGTCTCTCAATTTTCAATATTTTAAATTGGTTCTTTTTGCTATGGACTCTTATCATCATTTACAACAACTTCTCTTCAAATTACAAGGTCCAAGTGTGCAAGGAGGATTATCAAAAGTTTGAAAAGATTACAAGTCCTTTGAGGAAACCATTGAAATATTTGACTTCGCTTCAAGAGATCATAACTTGGTCAATTTCCATCCCCTTGAGCTCATTATTTTTTCACAACAATATCTAGGATGTATACTACAACTTTGATTCAAAATTCAAGATCTAAAAATATTGGGAAAGTTATGGAATTGATGAAAACATTATAGGTCATCCATGGATTTCTCAAGAATTTTTCATTAAATTCCAAGAACCACAACTCTCTCATTTTTTTATGATATTTGAGTGATATCAATTCTATAATTCCATTTGAAGAGTCTACTTCATTTCATATTCAAGGATCAAGAGCTAATTTTGAGTGTAAGGTCATGTAAGTTTGCAAAACATTATAGGTCATTTTGGGATTCTATACTTATAAAATTTTCTAAGTATAAATTTCAGTGAGTTTTTCCGGATTTCAAAGAGACATAACTTTGTGCTAAAATGTCCAAATGGAACCTTTATTGGCACATTGTGAAGCTTGTGAAAAAATATACATATCCAAAAAGGAATCAAGTCATAAAGCCTTCTACATTGTTTGCACCATGGTTTTGAAGTTGGTGCATTGAAATTGAATTTTCCACTTGTAGTCAGATTCGAATTTGGTTAATGCGGCTTCTGATGACCAAATTGATACATGATTTATACTTAAACATGTTTAACAAACTATCATGGTCCAATTTAAGCATTGAAACACATAATTTTGATGCATATGGGGCACATTTTTTGCAGTCATCGAGTTAGCTTGGTTTGCACGATTTTCACATAAATTCTTACAACTTTCATCACCATTCATTCTCCTATAAATAAATCAACATACTAAATTTATTTCCTCAAGCTTGGATAGCCATAATCACTCTGCCAAAGTCACACTCGAAGCTTGAAATTTGAAAATCAATTTCATTATTTGAAGCCTTCTTTCTCAAAACTCTTAACTGGTTCTTCATCCTTGATCATCATACAAACTTTTCACAATAAAATTCAAGCAATTTGAGCATAGAATCAAGCTACGGAAGTTCAATTTCAGAGGCTTATAAAGTGAACTTCGTTCAGGTAGATTACTGAACCAAATCGTTTCAAATAAATTGTTAGGATGTAGTCCCTTCTTCTCTGAAGCTTATGCTTCTTCTGGTTTCCATTTTCATGTTGATTTGAGCTTGTAATTTAAAAACTCTTTTTACATTTTCTCTCAATATTTTCCAAATCGACTGATTGTAGTTTAAATAAATATTTCGCGAAGGCATGGTTAAGATCGTCTTGATGAGACGCTTCCAATTATACCAGCCTCATGATCAATGGTTTCTGTTTTAAGAAACACGACTTTGCCCTAGTTACATGCGTCTAGAGGTTGAAGATGACCAACGTGTCATCCTCAACCAATGAGACAACCAAAATTGTTTTAATTTCATTCGCTTAACTTTTATGGCTATGGTGTGTGGGCATTGATTGATGTTTACCATGCATCCGTGTTTCCGAGCCATCCAGATTGCTACATCAATTAATGAAGAGAGATCGAATGCCTCTCATATTTTCTGAATTTTAATTCTTTTTCAATTTTTGTTTTTTAATTCATTTTACTTCAAAAATTCATAACTCTTTTATTTTTTTATCCAAAAATTATGAAAAATTTATACAAAAATACTTTGAATTCTTTCTGACTTTGTGAAGATTTTTTAATATTTTGATTTTGACTTTTTTTCTATTTTTTTTAAATAATTTTTGGATTATTTAATTTATTTTAATTGGTTTAAAAATACTTTTAATACTTCTTTTAATTCTAAAAAAATTATCGAATGATCCAATGATAATTTGACAACTTATGGTGACCTTATTTGATTTTTATTTCTGACCTTTCTATTTTTTGTGATTTTTTTTCTTATTTTAATTAATTTTTGTATTTTTAAAATTAGTTTCACACCTTTTAAAATTCTAGAAAATTTGTCAACAATTCTTGACTCATGTTTGACCTCTGGTAATGTTTTGGAGTTATTATTTGGTGTTTTGATACCCTTTGTATATTTCATCAATTAATTCCATTTAATTAACCATTTTAAAAATTGTTTTTAATTATTTTAAATGTATTCTATTTTATTTTTTTTGTGATTGGCTCTGACTTGTGGATAATTGATGACACTTTGAGTCAATTTCCTCAACCTCATTGGATCTTGGGTGTTGATAGGTTGAAAAAATAAATCCACTAAAATGGATGAATGTTGTTCATGATAATTGAAACCCTCCTTTTAATTCATCTGAGGCTTTGGTTCCACTGTGACATTTCCCCCTTATCTCATCTCATTCTTTTTTCCTTTAAGTGATTATTATTGTCTCAAACTTTATGTTTGAATATCCAAGTATGATTGATTATTGGACTATTGTTCAAAACCTTTGAAGCTTGTTGTTAGGAGGTTTTGATTTTATCAATCCTCTAACAAGTCTTTATCAACTCAGAGCTAAGTTCAATATTTAATCATCATTGATCATTTAGTATGGATTTTATCTCCTTAATCCCTTTCTTCTTCTTTTTCTTTAAGTGATTATTTGGGGCATAAACCTTATGTTTGAATGTCCAAGTATGGTTGATTGATTATTTTGGATCCAATACCTTTTAAACTTGTTGTTAGTAGGCTTTGATATTATCAATCCTCTAATGATATTTCATTATTCTTGATCCAATATCATCATTCAATCATCATTGATCATGACTTTGATCACTAACCATTAACCATTACCCATTAATTTCTAACTCATTAACAATTAACTTTACTTAATACCTTTACTTTATGCATTTATTTTATGTCTTTAATTTTATGTACCTTTTATCTTTAGCATTTATATCTCATGTTATTTGTCTTTTGCTCACTTGATCTTTTTTTTGTTCTCATTTCTTCTTTGCTCATTTGAGCTTTTCTTTTTCTTTTGAAGACACTTAATAACCAACTTGAACATTAAAACAATTAAGGCTTTTTATGGACTATTAGTTACTATCCTTGGCATATTGGATTTATGGATCTCTTGGACTTAGTATTAGAAGCCTTGATACTTGGAGACCCTGATACCTTTGAACTTTGTTTACTTGTTGTTATTCTGCTTGTGTATTGGGAAATCTTTCATGCAGGTACGATTATATTGGCCTTAAGTGATCTATATGACACATGGCTCAATATTTAAGACCTTTCTTTGGGTTTTAAAACCTTGGGTTTCTTTGATACTTCCTTGTTTGTGATTTATTTTCACATGATGATTGGTATGCTCTTGGTTTATTTGGTACTTGTAACTTTTAATCCAAAGGATGAGAATTCTACATTGACTTTATTATACCAATTGTTGGCTTCTTGTTTGGTTAGACACTTCCTTGCCTTAGATTTTACTTTATGCTTTAGTATAGTCTCTTCATCTCCTCCCATTCTTCTTCAATTTTCAAAATCTTCTCCCTTTTTCAAAGGATTATTGTTTTTTAACTTGAACCCCTTTCATAATAAACTTGGACTTAGGTTCATGCCCTTCTCAAAACTCTTTTCTTAATCAAGTCATCAATCAACCTTAACCAAGATATGACTTCCTTCTTTAATACTTACAAAAATAAAAAACAAATTCAAACATTTTTGCCACTTTGACTTTTCATCTTTAAAACTTGTTCTTTAAAATTAATCAACACACCAATTTTGATATTTTTTACCCTAACTACATGTGTTTTTATTTCAAAATTTCACATTTTTGGTATGTAGGCCTAGAGCTCATTAGAAGCTCTATCAAATCAAAATTGTAAAAAAAACACTTCTCTTTTCCTTTCCACAATCTATTTTGTAAATATTTATTTTAGCCAAGATACACAGATTTTCAAAGAGGTTCCTGCGGAGTACCGTAGATGCTTAGGGTTCTAATACCTTCCCTTTGCATAAACAACCCCCTTAGATTGATCTCTATTTTATTTTGGGTTTCATTTTCTCTTTTACCATTCCTTTGGAACAATAAAGTATGGTGGCAACTTTCACTTTGTGAGTTAAGTCAATCAACGGCTTAGTCTCAACTTTTTACCGCTATACTACCATGATCACTTCTGATCCTAACAATGTTGCTACCTTTTTCTCATTGAATATTTTTACACAACTCCTTGAAGACATTAAAAACTTCTGATTTTCTCTAAATAAATTCACCCAAGTGAATCTTGAAAAATTATCAACAAGATAAACATACCTTTTCAACCAAGGCTTTCAACTTGCATAGGTCCCATCAAATTCATATGAAGAAGTTTCAGAACTTTAGAGGTGGTTTGATGTTGAAGCTTTTGGTGTGACATCTTGGTTTACTTTCTAATTTGACATTCTCTACATATTCTTCCTTCCTCAATATTGAGTTTAGGAATGCCTATGATAACTTCTTTAAACACAATCTTATGCATACCCTTCAAATGTAAATGGCCAAGTTTTTTATGCCACAATTTTACTTCATCTTCCTTGGACAACATGCATGTAGAGGTATCATTTATTCCTTGAGGTGTCCATAACTAACAATTATGCTTAGACATGTCTCCCTTCATTAGCACTTCATTCTCCTTATTAGTGACCCGACATTTAGACTTAGTGAAGTTCACCTTAAAACCTTGATCACGTAGCTGACTAAAACTTATCAGGTTGGCAGTCAGATCTTTCACAAACAAGACTCTATCAAGCTTAGGAGATCCTTCATAAGATAGTCTTCCAACACCTTTAATAACTCCCTTGGAACCATCTCCAAAAGTAACATAGCTAGTTATGTGAGGTTTAAGATATTCCAATAAGTTCTTCACACCTGTCATATGCCTAGATCATCCGCAGTCAAAATACCAATCTTCATTAGATGAGACTTTAAGAGAGGTATGAGCAATGAGATTTTTGACATTATCTCTCACTTTCCGTTCCTCTCTAGTCCTGGTCAGTAAAGAATTTGCATTAGGTTGTTATGGATGTTTAGGATATCCATGAAGCCTATGACAGACTTGCTTTGAGTGGCCATTTCTTCCCTAATACTGACATCTCCAATGCTGAAACTTGACTCTGGTCTAAGTTTCCTGTGACCTGACAGAATGTTGTGACATCTGATCATACATCTTGCTCTCATCCTGCATTTTAACAAGGAAAAATTTCACCTCAGAGATTTTCTTTTTATTGTATAAGAATTGATAGCTAAACCCAATTCCAGTATGTCTTCTACCTCCTTCTACCTCTTAAAGAATATCATCTAGCACACCAGATCCATTTTTCAACATCCTCACACTTTTGATCAAATTATCAATTTTCAATGTTAACAAAGTCGCTTTATTTTGGAGTTCAGAATTATCAGCTAGGTATTCTTCCTTCTCAGTCTGGAGTTTAGCTATGATCATTCTCTGTTTTACTCCAATTTGATATACTTCCTCACTTTTGTTGCATAGTTATCTGTAAGAGGTAGTCAATTCATCATGAGACTTCTCTTAACTTCTGAAGGCTACCTTAGAATTCCATCTTCCTATTATGGCGGACAATCTTAGCATACTTTTCCTCAACATATTCATCATCTGACCAAGAAACAGTCAGACCTTAAGGTTATCTCTTGAGATAAGTAGGACATTCTGTTCTAATATGCCCAAATCCTTAACATTCATGACACTGAATCCCTTTACTGTGATAAGACATTTATCCAATTTTGTGTTTATTCTGGAACTCATGGTTATTGCTGTTGTCAGATGAGATATTCTTGACATTTGATCTTTCCTTCATTTCCAATCTCTTTAAAACTCTACTGAATTAAATTCCAAGTAACACAATGGTGTATGATAATCTTTCCTCAAAATCCATAGTACCCGAAAAATATTCTCCCTGGAGCTCACCCAATAAACAGAATAGGGTGTTTGCTCCAATGCCAATTGAAATTCTGGCACTTTAAATAGATGTCAAGACTGATGTCTCAACATAAAACACAATGTCAGGACAAAAGTTATAACGTCATCTGCTAACAGAAACTTTTAACAAAATAGAAACTATGCATAATTAAATTGTAGAAGGTAAAAGAACACAATTAATTATTAACCCAGTTCGATGCAATGTCACCTACTCTAGGGGATACTAAGCCAGGAAGGAAATCCACTATAATAGTATTAGTTCAAAGCCTAAACAATCCTAGTTTACAACTTATCACCTAATCACTACCCTATGCAAGTTCTACCTAGGAACCTCCTAGATATGAGAACCCCCTTTCACTTCCCACAATTACCTCAGTGATAAATACAGTCACAAACCAGTGACTATGACCAAATAACCAAATAGAATATTACACTTCAAATACAATACTCAACTATTTTCTTAAAAGCTCATTGTGATACGGTGGGAGAACTGACTTGAGGTTTTGCGTTTTGTGTTTGAAAATGTTGCGATTTAGTAAGAGTCGCCACCGACTTTTCTTTTATCAAAAAAAGGAAAGGTGAAAAGGCACAGGAAAGTCCTTTAGAGATGTTTTTGAGTTCGGGGGGTAGATTATGAAAAGGGAAGGTATTAGCACCTTTTTCATCCATGGTTTTCCATGGACTCTTAGTTACTTGATAGATCAACTTGCTTTTGCTTTGACAATTTTCTTGTGATGTGGGATTTGAAAGTGTTTTGAAAATATCTTTGTAATGGTTCTCATTTCTATAAGAATGCGTACAAAGTTTTGTTTCGAAAGATAGTTCAAAGACGTGTTTGTGGATTGTGTTTTGGAAAGTGGTTTTCGGAAAGATATTTTACAATGGTTCTCGTCTCTATAAGAATGTATACAAAATGTTTTATCTTTTTGAAAATGTTTTAGAAATGGAAGTGTTGATGTGTAAAAATGTTTTTGTCGTGAGCAAGCGAGTAACTAGGAGCGAATCTACCTACTTGAAAGGTCTTAAACGTGCTTTTCCTTCTCCTTTAGATATGGCTATCTTACCATTGATTTGGTAAGAAGCCTCATCATTGGATGTGAAGGGACGAACGCGGGAAGTTTGAATAGGCATAGAAGGCAACTTATGGGACGTTTTAGCAATGTCGTTTTAGGGACTAGATCGTTTACCGAAGGCAACATCGAGGGTCATCGAGGGACTACGATCTTTTATCGAGGGTCTTTTGCTAAAATGCCCATGTTCGAGGGACATGACTATTTTTCCGATAGGAAACAAAGCGAGATTACCCTAGAGGTGCATGTGTGAATGGTGTGTTTGATTGCATGCGTTTAGTCTTTGATTAGGGTGGTTTACTTGTTGGTTTTATCTTGCCATACACTATAATTACTACCATTTATGAAAGCAAAAAATGCGGAAAATTAAGGTCCTACGCTATTACATGCTTTTTGAAGGATGGGGTATACAAGTGTATAAGTTGGGGTTGCAAAAAATAAAATTCCTAATTATTACAACCAAATTGAACGAAAATACAAGTA
This sequence comes from Vicia faba, assembly GCA_948472305.1. NCBI lineage: Eukaryota > Viridiplantae > Streptophyta > Magnoliopsida > Fabales > Fabaceae > Vicia > Vicia faba. The sequence continues at coordinate 569,162,219 of OX451737.1, forward strand.
AAAGATCAAAAGAAAAATCAAAATTTATGCTGTCTGGTCCGACACGGGCCGTGTCCTATGACACGGGCCCCCGTGTCAGCTTATCTAATGCTCCATGCGCAATTTACCCTTTTCTATGCCAGCTAAAATGACACGGGCCCTGTCCAGTGGCACGGGCACCCGTGTCAGCTCCTGACCTGCATATTTATTAGCATAAATTTCCAGTATGGCTGACACGGTCGTGTCTTGTTACACGGGAACCCGTGTCTGCCCCTGACCTGCATTTTTGCGAGATTTTTTCAACATAGGAGCTGACACAGCCGTGTCATGTGACACAGGCACCCGTGTCAGCCCCTGTCATGCTCTTTTTTACTGAGTTTCCCTTTTTTTGACTTATCTTTTACATATCTTTTGGATACAAACATCAAATGATGTATAGAAAAAGATATTACAGTTTGAAGAAAAATATACCTCTTGAAGCGAAACTTTGGAATACGTATGTGTTGTACCCCAAAATTTTCCCTCTCATTTTATCAAGATTTCCCCTCACAATACTCTTTGAACTCAAGACCAAGCTAGGGTTTGCTCTGCTCAAGACATCTCCTTGCACTGTAGACCTAAATTAGGGTTTGAGTTTGCACAAGGAATTTTGGACTTCTAATGCCCCATTTGACTTTCATACTTCATGTTGGACTCCTAAGATTGCTCATACCAAGTTTCAAGCCTTGAATCAAATTTTTGTAGAGTCAATTGGACAGTTGACCTAAAAATCAACTGTAATGGGGAAAAAGTCAATTGTGGCCAATTTAAAGTCAAACCTCATAAATTTTGATCCACATCAACATTATAGACTCATATGAACCATTTTATCAAGTTTGGACCACAACTCCTCAAGAAATTTGATCAAATCACCAAAAGGGCAAAATGGTCATTTTTAGGGTTTTGACTACAGAAGGGTAATTTCTGATTTTTCACCTAGCCAATGGAAAATTGGGTTCAAGAATGGATTCAAGGACTCAATGGCATCATCTTGACATATTCACAAGGTTCAAAAGATCTCAAATGCATTGGATTGACAGATGAATTTTCCAGTCAACTGATCAAAAATCAACTGTACAGTGAAAAGTCAAACTTTGACTTTTTTGTCAAAATCAAGTGCCAAGGGTTATTTTTCATCAAGATGTGTCAAAACATGAAACTTGTTCACCAAGAAACTTAATTTTGCAAATTAGGGTTTAAGATTGAAAAATTTTCATAACTTAGAATATTTCTAAGTTATAAAATTTTCTTATTTTTTCCCAACTTTGCCCAACTTTTTCACCATGATGCAATTGGATTCAAACAAAACTTCCAACATGAACGTTGTAGTACTCCACAAAATCTACAACTTTTATTCACAAAGTTTTCCAAAAATATGCTTGGATCTCAAGTTATGATTTTTGGAATAGGGGTCCATGAAACTTTTAACTTAGTGAAATTTTGCCCTAGTTTAGGCAGGATTTTGGCCTATCTTCATGGAAATTTTTCACATAGTTACACTTGGAATCTCAAAATTCATTTCAAAGATGGATTTTAGAGCATGTTACAAGCTTCCCAAAATGTCCAAGAACTCTCCAAAATCTTTTGTGGTTAGGGAGAATCGAAGGTTTGAATTTGGAAAAAAATCACTTTGGTCCATGGCATTTTTCACTATGCTACAAATTGGAATTTCTATCCAGCCTTGTTTGTACTTGTTTACAGATATATAAACCCTTCCACACTCAAAAATTGAATTCAAAATCAATGGTTTAAGGCATTATTCTGATCAATGGAAGATTACACATTGAATTAACCTAAAAATGGCAAAAAGGTAACATTGCCACTTTGGTAAAGTTGGCTTTATGTCAATTTATCTCTCTTGAGCATTGCACCAAGCTTTTTGCAGCATACCAACTCCACAAACCCAGGGCAAAGTACAACAACTTTGTGCATCTAGGAAGGGGGCCTGTACAGGATCTTTGTTTGATTACTTCACACTTTTCTTAAAAGCCAAGTCAACTTGCAAAAAGGAGATAACTTGGCAATCTGATAAAACCAACTCTTGTAGCCATTCCAAACAAGTTTTGCATATTGCCTTAAGTCAGAAGCACGAGCTATCCACTTCTCAAGCCTCTTAAAACACCAAAACACCATCTTCTTGCAAAATAGGGCAGCTTCTGCAGTTGCACCTCCATCTCACAAACCACTCGTGCGTTTTGTCCCAAACCTATTCCAACACACTCCATACAACCCATCTAAGCTCTCCCAACCATTGGACAGTGACTGTAACTCCATTTACAAGGTTCACCATTTTTAAATTCTGCTTGTGCAGGTTGACTTCTACAGGCTTATTCAAGCAAACTCAAAGCAAACTAAGCATTGGGGAAGGTCAAAGGAAGTTCAAGCAAGCTCCCAAGCATCTCAGGCCTCATTGAAAACCTCCACATTGCCATACTCGAGTTCAACTGAAGCAGGTATTTTCCAAATTTCTATCTCTCTATTTAGGAATCATTAGGCTTAGGTTTGTGAATAAAAAATGTAGTACTCATTACCCTTAAGTTGTACCTATGCATAAATTTCATTTAAGTTAACTGTGTTGAGAGAATTTGATTGATGAACTTTCTGAAAAAGTTAGGTTAAAAATTAGGGCCAGAGAAATTCTCTCTGGTCTTTGAGAGTTAGATTAAGTTCTTTACATGGTTGGAATCGTGTTGAAAAATGCTATAACTTTTGTGTTGTGAGTTTTTGCTTTAGAGCACGTATACAGGATTTCCAGATTTGAAGATATCAGGCGCGCGTTTTTGTCACAAGGTTGAAGACGAAGCTGAGCATGGGTTGGGCCTGTTTTGTTTCCATTTTTAACACCCCCTGACTTGCTATTTACACCCCTCAGCCCATTTGTTTATTTTTTGCATATTTTTCTATTTCTTTTTCATTTCTGACCTTATTTTATTTTTCCTAAACATTAAAAATACCAAAAACATTTTCATAAATTTTCACATTTTATTTTATTATTTTTTATTATTTTTTGGACATGGAAATAATTATTAAATAATATATACATTATTTTCTTAGTAAAAAAAAACTTGTAAATACCACAAAAAATATTATATTTTTATTTTTATTATTTATATACTTAAATAATATTTTTCTAACATATTTTTATTTCTTGACATTTGTATATATTTTTATTTTATTATACATAAATAAATAATACATAATATATATATATATATATATATATATATATATATATATATATATATATATATATATATATATATATATATATATATATATATATATATATATATATATATATATATATATATATATATATATATATATATATATATATATATATATATATATATATATATATATATATATATATATATATATATATATATATATATATATATATATATATATATATATATATATATATATATATATATATATATATACTTTCTTAAAACAAATTAGGGTTTCCACCCTTAATAAAAATAATATTTTTTCTTATTTTGATACATTAAATATTTTATTTTTACATACATAAAAATAATACAAAAAACATTCTTTGCATATTTATAATATATTGCATATTTATTTAATTGTCCATTTAAATATTTGCTTATTTATTATTTGAACAAAGAATTCAATTTGGTTGTAATAACCTTAGGGTTTTAATTTCTTGCAAATAATCCCCTATTCGAAATTGTATCCCCCTCCCCATATCAATGTTGTAATAGTCGTAGATTTATTTTACGCATTTATAGCTTTCAAATATGCCATGATAGAGATTAGGGTTTGTATGCAAAAATCCAAAATCAAACAAATAGTTTGACCTAATACAAGACATAAAAGCATGTAAATTGACAACACAATGCACACAAGCACCCCTAGGGTTTCATCCACTTGTTGCCTTTAAAATGGCCATGGTATGCATGTTGAGTGTCTTGGCAAAACAAAAAACAAAACAAAAAGATCATAGTCCCTCGATGACGCTATCTTGGTTGCCTAAACAAAATGATCTAGTCCATCAAAAATTTGCTAAGATACTTGGCACAATTGCTATCATGGTTAATACGATGACCCGCGCCTGTCCCGTTTAACATCCAAACACAAGTTTGTTTACCAAATACAATGGTAAAACAACAATGTCAAAGGGTTAAAAATGTGTAGGAAAGATCTTTGAGTAGGGTAGAGAACTCCTAGTTACTTGATCAAAACTTGCAAACATCCTTGCTATTTTCAAAAACACATCACAACACAATTTCAAAACATTTCCCAAAACAAACTTTCAAACATTGAAACATCTTTTTAAAAGACAAACACCTTTGTATATATTCAAACAAGAATCATTACAAAAGGTTGCCTAGACAAGGCCTCTTTTCAAAACATTTTCAAAACCACACACACAAAGCACCATTTCAAACAATTGAAAAGCAAAAGCAAGTGATCTAAACAAGTAACTAAGAGCCCATAGATAACCATGGATGAAAAGGGTGCTAGCACCTTCCCTTTTCATAATCTACCCCCCAAGCCCGAGAAAACATATCAAAGGTCTTTCCTGTGCTTTTTGACCTTTACTTTGGATAAAATAAAAAGTCGGTGGCGACTCTTGCTAAACCGAAACATTTGCAAACACAAACGCAAAACCTCAAGTCAGCTCTCCCACCGTATCACAGAATTGGCGACTCTGATGGGGACCATCCTAAAGTGGGGTTACCTTAGGGTTTAGATCACCTTTACATGCTTACTTTGTTTGCTTTGATTGCTTTACATTTGGTTCTATTGTTTGGGTTTGAAATCCTCTACCCGGATTTGGGAAACATTCATAGGTAAATAGTAATACGTTATGGAAACTGTGTGGGGTATACCGACATAGTTGAAGCAATAGCTATATTAGTGCGACATATTTGTGGGTACCGGTAGCCTTTGAGTCAATCAAAGAGAATACAGGACCGCTGAGTGATGTCATGAAGCACTAATGGACTTTTAGAACCCTTACTTGACCATCTTGGCCTTTTTAGGGGTAGTGAGATGACCGGCTTTGGTGCAGTCCGAAGTTGGTAGATACTCGATACTACACTCATTGAGGGTTGTTTTCTTGGAATATTTCGGTCACCAGTAAAGTGGCTAAACTGAAACAATGAACATAGAAAATAATCCGGTGATATTGAGCTCCTTAGAACCCGGTTACTATTTATAGGACAGGTTGAGCCAACTAACTTCAAGAGGGTACTTACCTATGAAACCCCATGCAAGCCTGAAACTAGGAACTTGTGTGATTTGTTTGTACATATACTTGTGCATACACATGAACATCATGAAGCATCATTTGCATCCACTAACCATTTCAAGGGTTTGGATCTTCATTTTGTTCCTGTTTTATAGGTTATGGAATCACTTCGCAGAAAAACAATCCAAGTCAACCTTGTGAGAACCCCTCCTCAACTCAAGGAGCTTACTTCCAAGATTCCAGAGAATGCTCCCTTCACTGAAAGACATGGTAGACTTCTCAACTTGGTCAACTCCAACATAGAGGAAGACATGGTGAAAGTTCTCTTCCAGTTCTTTGACCCCATACACCACTGGTTCACATTTCCTGATTACCAACTAGTGCCTACTTTGGAGGAATTTTCTCAACTCCTGAGGATTCCTATTCTCTCAACTACCCTACAACGGTACGGAAAGAGAGCCAAAGCATGAAGATGTTGCTCAAGCCTTACACTTGCAACCATATGATATCAAAGGCCATTGGGAAACCAGAAGTGGTGTCAAGGGTTTCTTGGTAAAGTTTCTGTTTGAGAAGGCACAAGATTGATAGAAGTCTCTAGATCTACAAGCTTTTGAGGAGGTTGTAGCACTTCTCATCTATGGGTTGGTCTTGTTCCCAAACCCTGATCAACTTATAGATGTGAATGCTGTCAAGATTTTCATATCTCGGAATCCTGTGCCTTCATTACTTGGGGATATCCTCCACTCATTTCACACATGAACAATGAGGAAAAGAGGTGTTCTCATGTGTTGTACTCCTCTTCTGGCAAGGTGGTTTATTTCTCACCTTCCCCAGTCAGTCTTGAAGAATGAGCAAGGTTCGAGGTGGTCACAACGGTTGATGACTCTTACATATTCTGATGTTCATTGGTGTTCTCGGTCCAGAGAAAATGTCATCATCATTGATCGTTGTGGGGAATTCCCTAATGTACCATTACTTGGCATTAGGGGAGGCATTACCTATAACCCCTGTTTGGCTCTGAGAAAATTTGGGTATGCCCGAAGGGGTGGCCCACATGACATGTTGATTCCAGACTTGGTTTTTGACTTCGACAATGACGCTCAAGGACTTCGACAAGGGTTTATCCGTGCTTGGATGATGCCCAACAAGTTGGAAAGTAAGACCTTGGGACATAAGAATTCCATCCCCCTTGAGCCTTACCTCAAGTGGGTACGAACCCGCGCCCAGAGTCTTATGATTCCTTACCCCTACATTCTCCCAGTGATCAAAGAGCCTCTTATGGAAGGAGAGGTTCCATACACCCTCCTACACCCTGACATGCCAACATCATTGGAAGATTTACAAAGGAGTTGGATACAGCTCAAGGGAGAACACAACACTTTGGAAGCACAATTCTACGCCAGTGAGAAGAAGGTTTTAGAACTTACTCGTCGACTCCATGAAGAGCAGACTCTCAACACCTACATTGCACCAAAGAGGATGCGCAACGTCTTTTTACCTTAGAATTTTGTATTATTTTGCTCATGGGGCATTCATGTACTAACAAATTCTATTTTTATTAATATGACGTGTGTTCTTTTTGTTTACAACAAATTTGAATTTCTGAATCCTTGAATGCATTACATGAATACATATCATTCATCATATGCATAAGAAGGTCTTCACACCAGGTTTCCTTATCTCCCTGCTGTTTATTTCAGCAAGATGGATATAGAGCAGACGGTCGAAGACTTAGAAGCGCAGAATTCACAGTTCCAACAACTCCTCATGACCTTGGCAAAGGGTCAGGAGGATCTTAAAGCACTGTTAGAGAAAGAAAAGGAAAAGGAGAAAAAGAAAAAGAAGAGAGTTGGTGTGGCTACTCTGGGTAGAAGATTTGAAGGTCAAACTAGAAGGGTCCTGGACTTCCCCTCAACATCTGATGAAGGGGTAGGAAAAGGAAAGGGAGCTGCAGTACCATCTGAGTCTGAGGCTGAAGAAGAAGAGGAGGAGGATGAAAACTATTCAGAACAGCAGTACCCTCCTGCAGATGACAAGTATAAGAATCTGGAAGAACGTCTGGCAGCTATGGAGGTACAGAGGGTGTCTGGGCTGGATTTCAAAGATTTAGAGTTGGTTTCTGGGATTATCATTCCCCCCAAGTTTAAAGTTCCTCTGTTTGCTAAATACGATGGGGTGTCTTGCCCGAAGATGCACCTACGGTCTTACGTCAGAAAAATTCAACCTCATTCTTCTGACAAGGATCTGTGGGTCCACTTTTTTTAAGATAGTTTATCGGGTACGTAATTGGATTGGTTCTACCAGCTTGAGAGGTCGATGTGCACAATTGGGAGGATTTGGCTGCTGCCTTCTACAGACAATATCAGTATAATGCGGACTTAGCACCTACTCATACTCAATTACAGAGTATGGGTATGGTCTCTAATGAAGGCTTTAAGGAGTATGCCCAGAAATGGAGGGACTTGGCTGGAAGGGTGCAGCCACCATTGTCTGAAAGAGAGCTTGTTGATATGTTTTTGGGAACTCTGTTAGGTCCATTCTTTAATCACTTGATAGGAAGTTCGTCTGCGGGCTTCACCGAGTTAATTATGACTGGTGAAAGAGTTGAAGCTGGCATCAAGAGCGGTAAAATTCAGAAGGACACATCTGCTTCCGCTACCGTCAAGAAAACTTTTCCCGCTAAGAAAGAAGTCTCAGATGTCTACTCTCAAAGAGGACAAGGAAGAGTTGAGCACCGGCCAGCAGTGGGGGCCATAATGATTCATAAGTCTGCATCTGATCAGCCTCGAAACAGTCAACCAAAAACCAACCAGCAAAGGGTAGAAAGACCACAACGGCAGTATACCCGGATAAACATGACACCCGCTCAAGTTCTACCCCATCTCTTGAAGTTAAACCTTACAACCTTGAAAGAGGCACCAAAGAACCCGAATACGACTTCTCCTTTTTACCATGCCAACGCCAAATGTGCTTATCATTCAGACAACCTGGGGCACGACACCAACAATTGTTGGCCCCTCAAGAATAAGATCCATGATTTAATAGACGCTAAGGAGGTGGAATTCGACGTGCCCGAAAAGCCGAATTTGATCTCTGCCCCAATGCCAAAGCATGGTCACAATGCCCATGCTATTGAAGAGGATATGTATGTTGCTGTTGTTGATAATTTGATGACTCTGTTGCCAATAATCAAGATGAATCTGTTAAAAGCCGGGATTTTCCCAGGCTGTGGAAAAGATTGTTACCTCTGTTCGTCCTTACAATCCGACTGTCCGTTGTTGAAGTTAGGCATCCAACGCCTAATGGATAATCAAGAAATCCTCTTTGAGAAAACTCCTGTTACTCCGATTCCTGTCGAAGATGTTGCTATAATTACCATTTCCGCCAATCTTTCCAAGGTCTCCAAAAGACCTGTTAAGATTACATCCGATCCAAAGATTGTACCTCTGAAGATAACTATGTCGGGGCCTATCCCCTACAAGTCCAATAAATCAATACCGTGGAATTATGGAGGAGAGATCTTCTACCACGGTGTTAAGCAGATTGAATCAGTTGAAGAAAATTCTGATGAAGAGACTCCTGACATAGGAAATATTGCTGGGACGAGTAAAATCGCTCGTAGCGAAAGAATTTTATCTTCGAAGATTGCTCCTCCAAGGGCAATCTTTGGACCCTCAAATTCTCCTAAGGTTACTCCTGTGCCGGTAAACATCTCTATGCAAACTCCAGTTATTGAAGAAATTGTTACTCCCATAGTTGTACCCTCTGCTGTTGCTGCTGATAAAGGTAAGGGGATCCAAGAAGCGCCCGTCAGGACGAGGGATCAGCCTTTGGTCATCCCCGAGACCACTCAAAAGGAAGTGGAGGAGATTTTAAAAGTAATTAAGAAAAGCGACTATGATGTCATAGAACAACTGGGGAAAACCCCTTCAAAAATCTATATGCTGGCCCTATTACTCTGTTCCGAAGCTCATGCCAAAGCCTTGATCAAATTCCTGAAGACGGCCCATGTGCCTCAAGAAACCTCCGCGGACCAGTTCCAGAAGTGTGTAGCCAGCCTAACGGCCGACAATGGTCTTGGCTTCTCCGGTGCCGATCTAACATCTAAGGGGAGAAAGCATAATGACGCGCTGCATGTCTCGGTGGAATGCAGAGGGACTACTTTAGCTCACGTTCTGGTTGATACCGGGTCGTCTTTAAATGTCTTTCCGAAGAAAGCATTGGACATATTGGACTGTGAAGGTTTGACCCTAAAGCCCAGCAATATCATTGTCAGAGCCTTCGACGGTTCTAAGAGGATGGTCCACGGGGAGGTGGACATCCCAATTAAAGTGGGAACGGAAACTTTCAACTCTACATTTTATGTGATGAACATCCGTCCTTCATATTCTTGCTTGTTGGGAAGACCCTGGATCCACAATGTTGGGGCCGTCACTTCTTCTCTGCAACAAATGCTCAAATACCCAGTCCAGGGGAAAATTATAATAGTTCATGGCGAGGAGGAGTATATGATAAGCCATCTTAATTCTTTCCGCTATGTGGAGTTAGATGGTGAATTCATAGAAACCCCTTTCCAACACTTTGAAGAGGTTTCTCCTGAAGTTGCGGCAACCAAGACAGTGACTTCTGTACCCATAATTACCAAACCTGTGTCCTGGATGTCATCCTTTAAAGACGCAAAGGCTGTGATCGAGGAAGGAGGAAGCACAGTATGAGGCCGGCTGCCAGATTTTCCTTACAAGACATATAAGTTCGGCTTGGGTTTCACTGCTTCTGTTCAAAAGGTTGTGCGTCGCTCCCGGGCTGGAGGGCCACCATTAAAGATCACTCATCATGGAGTTCATTCTTTGGAGGATGGTGAAGATGAGAGCAACTTTGAAGACTGGATTTTCCCGACTATTGAAGGAGGACTGAACAACTGGGAGGCGAAAGATTTCGTTCCCATTACTTTTATAAATCAGTAATTTATCTTTCGAACATTTTCTGCCGGTCTGTAATAATTCTTAAACAATTCGTACACTTTTGCCTTATGCCTTACCCGAGGCATATAGGTCCATTTGTAAGGGCTTGATTTTTCATCTTCATATTCCATTTTTAATTAATCATGGACGTTTTCACATATAAACTTTTGTGTTCATTTTCTTTCTTTTTACATTTTATTTGTTTAAAGGTGGCTATCCCTTACACACACCCACACTCATAAAATGCAGGTACCCTTCCATTCCAGATTTCATGGGCAACAATTCTGCTATGACCTTCAGTGACTCTGAAGATATGGTCAATCATGCCGAGTACGAAGGTGATGAAGACTGTGAAGTGCCGGGAGAGTTGGCTAGACTTCTACAACAGGAAGAAAGGGTTATTCTGCCCCATGAAGAGCTGTTAGAGACTATCAACTTGGGAACAGAGGAAGACAGAAAAGAAGTTAGAGTGGGTGCCAACCTTGAGTCAAGTGTCAAAGGGCGCTTAGTTCAGCTGTTGAATGAATATGTTGAGATCTTCGCCTGGTCCTACGAAGACATGCCGGGACTCGACACAGATATTGTGGTACACCGTCTCCCTACAAGAGAAGACTTTCCACCAATTAAACAGAAAGTCCGCTGAATGAGGCCCGATATGTCTGAAAAGATCAAAGCTGAAGTGATGAAGCAGTTCAATGCTGAGTTTCTTGCTATTACTTCTGATCCACAATGGGTTGCTAACATTGTGCCCGTGCCTAAGAAGGACGGAAAAGTGAGAATGTGCGTGGATTACAGAGACTTAAACAAGGTTAGCCCTAAGGATGACTTTCCACTACCGCACATTGACATCTTGGTTGACAATACAGCTCAACATAAGGTATTTTCTTTCATGGACGGATTTTCAGGGTGCAACCAGATCAAATTGGCCCCTGAAGACATGGAGAAAACTACTTTTGTTACACAGTGGGGTACGTTCTATTATAAAGTGATGCCATTTGGACTGAAGAATGCCGGGGCAACATATCAACGCGCCATGGTGGATTTGTTTCATGATATGATACATCATGAGATAGAAGTCTACGTAGACGACATGATAGCCCGTTCACAAACTGAAGAAGAACACCTCGACCATCTGCAAAAGCTGTTTGTCAGGTTGAAGGAGTACAAGCTCAGACTAAACCCTAACAAGTGCACTTTCGAAGTCAGGTCCGGTAAACTCTTGGGTTTCATCGTCAGTAACAAAGGCATCGAGTTTGATCCTGCCAAAGTCAAAGCTATACAAGAAATGCCTGCCCCTCGCACTGAGAATGAGGTCAGAGGTTTCTTGGGACGCCTAAACTACATTGCAAGGTTCATTTCTCACCTAACATCTACCTGTGAGCCAATCTTCAAGCTGTTGAAGAAAGATCAGGTGGTTAAATGGAACGATGACTGTCAAGTTGCTTTCAATAAAATCAAGGAGTATTTGCTAGAACCTCCTATCTTGATGCCTCCCATCGAAGGAAGACCGCTAATCATGTATTTGACTGTTTTGGATAATTCAATGGGGTGCGTATTGGGCCAACATGACGAGTCTGGCCGAAAAGCGCATTCCATTTATTACCTTAGCAAAAAGTTTACCGACTGTGAGACCTGCTACTCACTGCTCGAGAAAACTTGTTGCGCTTTGGTATGGGCTGCTCGCCGGCTAAGGCATTATATGTTGACTCATACCACTCTACTGATATCTAAGATGGATCCGATCAAGTACATCTTCGAAAAACCTGCTTTATCTGGAAGAATAGCTAGATGGAAAATGATCCTGACTAAGTATGATATCCAGTACATGACCCAAAAAGCCATAAAATGGAGTGTACTAGCTGACCATCTAGCTGACCATCTAGCTCATCAAGCTGTCGAAGATTACCAATCCATGAAGTTCGACTTCCCTGACGAAGACATTATGACATTGGACAACATTGAAGATAACGGACCGTATGACGGACCTGAACAAGGATCCCGATGGACCCTGTACTTTGATGGTGACTCCAACGCACTTGGCAACGACATCGGCGTGGTACTTATCTCTCCAGAAGGTTTCCATACACGTTTCACCGCCAGACTTTGCTTCAGCTGCACCAACAATATGGTCGAGTATGAATCTTGTATCTTTGGTCTCAAGGCTGCGATTGACCTAGGAATCAAATCTTTGGTTGTGTTTGGAGACTCCGCTTTGGTCATCATTCAGATCAAAGGAGAGTGGGACACTAAACATCCCAATCTCATCCCTTATAAAGAACATTTCCTGACATTGCTACCTCATTTCGAGCAGATTACCTTCGAGCATTTCCCGCGAGAAGAGAACCAGCTAGCAGATGCTCTAGCTACAATGCCTTCCATGTTTAAACTTAACTGGGATAATGAGGCTCCCCAAATCACCATCGAGTGGATGGACGAACCTTCTCATTGTCACGAGATTAATACCGAAGAAGTAGTGGACCGACCTTGGTTTCACGAAGTCAAACGTTATCTCGAGACTCGAGAATACCCTGGAGGAGCTTCAATCAACGACAAAAAGTTCTTGAGGAGATTCTCTGCCAAGTTCTTCCTGAGCAATGATATCCTATACAAGTGCAATCATGATTGTGTCCTGCTCCGTTGTGTGGACAAGGTTGAAGCTGAGAGGATCATGGATGAACTACATAATGGTATAGTTGGCACCCACTCGAGTGTTCATACGATGGCTAAGAAGATTCTATGGGCAGGCTATTACTGGTCTACCATGGAAGCTGATTGTCATCAACATTCCCGTACTTGTCACAAATGCCAAATCTACGCTGACAAGGTACACATACCTCCAGTTCCTCTCAATGTCCTAACAGCTCCTTGCCCATTCGCAATATGGGGAATCGACATGATCGAAGAGATCAAGCCTACAACATCCAATGGACACCACTTTATCTTGGTGGCTATTGATTACTTTACCAAGTGGGTCGAAGCAGCTTCCTTCTCCTCTGTTACAAAGAATGTGGTTGCCCGCTTCATCAAGCAGAACCTTATTTGCCGATACGGTATCCTCGACAGGATCATCACAGACAACGGTACAAACCTGAACAACTCTATGATCACCGCTTTGTGCGAGCAGTTCCAGATTCAACATCACAATTCATCTCCCTATCGGCCAAAGATGAACGGTGTTGTCGAAGCTGCGAACAAAAATATCAAGAAGATCATACAAAAGATGATAGTTACCTGCAAGGACTGGCATGAGATGTTACCGTTTGCTCTACACGGGTATCGTACTACGGCACATACATCAACTGGGGAAACACCCTATTCTTTGGTATACGGCATAGAAGCTGTTTTACCTATGGAGGTTCTGATTCCCTCCTTGAGAATCATGAAGGATGCTGGTTTGACTGAAGACGATTGGATTCAGACTCGGCTTGATCAACTTAACTTGATTGATGAAAAGAGACTTAGTGCTGTTTGCCATGGTCAGACGTATCAAAAACGGATGATCAAGGCTTTCAACAAGAAAGTCAGACGACAGGCATATCAAGTCGGGGATCTCGTAATCAAGCGGATCATCTTGCCGCAAAGTGATCCCAAGGGAAAATGGACTCCTACCTATGAAGGACCATTTGTGATCAAAAATATCTTTTCTGGTGGGGCAATGATATTAACCACCATGGACGGCGACGACCTGCCGCACCCTGCGAACGCAGACATAGTCAAAAGATACTACACATAAACGACCCGACAAGTTGAAAACCCGAAAGGGCGACTTGGGCAAAAATGGGCATCCCGGTGAATCGAAAACCCGAAAGGGCGGTTCAGGCAAAAATTAGGGATAAACAATAAAAGAATCTGTACACCCGGCAAGTTGAAAACCCGAAAGGGCGACTTGGGCAAAAAAAGGGGTTTCCCGGTGGATCGAAAACCCGAAAGGGAAGTCCAGGCAAAAGTTAGGGAATTAAAGCGTATGACTATGTCTCATCGGATCACTTTAAGGACAATCTCTTCTCAGACAAGCTCCAGGCTTCTGATCAATCCAATCATCTGCGGATGAAGCAACAAATGGACAAGATACTCAGAGTTACGAAGGCTATAGCAGAATTGGAACCCCATGGAATTTTGTTACACATAGCCATCTTTCTTTGTATAAAATTTTTCAATTTTATGACAACATTCTCTTACTAGGATGCCTGTTTACTCTGTACAAAATACTTACACAAAGTTAATATAAAGATACTTCAAAGCGCAAAAAACTATTTGCCTTTTCTTTCTTTTTTACACTTGTGTTTTATTTGAAAACGTCCAATGATTTATTTAATGAGCATATGCATTTGAATATAATCACATGTTTACAAATAAACGAATTAGGAAAGAATAATTACTAATAGGTTGAAAGTATTGGAAGACGTCTTTAGGCTATTCCAGGAGAAATCCCCTGCAGTATATCATCTAGATCCCCCAGCGGACCTAAAACCTTGAAATACATATCCCCGGCGGAGTCAAATTTCAAAATCCACACCAGAGTTAAGTTTTCAAACTCCAAATCCCCAGCGGAGCAAAACTTTGAACTACAGACCCTCAGCGAAGATGAAACCTTCTTCCCCAGCGGAGTCAAATTTCCATACACAATCAAATCAACATGTCATCTAGATCCCCAACGGAGCTAAGACTATCAATCTACAGCAGAAACCATTCAGTTTCTCCAGACCCCTCAGTAAGTTGTCTTAAAGTCTGAGAATCAACCAGATAACAGTTAAAATTTGTTTTACCCCAACCAAGGATAACTCCCTAGAAGATTGGCATACACCCAAACTCCTGATAACTTTAACAGAATGAAGATTCTCCTTCTTGAAAACCCCAGAAGATTGGCATACACCCAAGCTCCTGATACCCTTAACAGAATGAAGATTCTCATTCTTGAAAACCCAGAAGATTGGCATACACCCAAACTCCTGATATCCTTAACAGAATGAAGATTCTCATTCTTGAAAACCCAGAAGATTGGCATGCACCCAAGCTCCTGATACCCTTAACAGAATGAAAATTCTCATTCTTGAAACCCCAGAAGATTAGTATACACCCAAGCTCCTGATAGCTTTAAAAAAAATGAAGATTCTCATTCTTGAAACCCCAGAAGATTGGCATACAACCCAAACTCCTGATCTCCCCATCGGGACAGCTACTCCCTACAGAGTTTTTCCCTCCCCCAACAGATTGAAGATTCTTATTCTTGGTTCCCCAGTGAAGTTGCCAGAGCCTTCTTTACTCTCAGCATGAATTTGTCATAATTTTTAATCCCCTAGCAGATCGAAGATTCTCATTCTCAGTTCCCCGCAGAAGCCATCAGAGCATTCCTTATTCTCCAGCAGATCAAGGTTTTCCTTTGATTGATCCCCGGTAGAGATCTCCAGAGTTTCCCTTATTCCCCAGCCGAGTAAGGATTCTCATTGTATAATCCCCACGGAAGTTGTCAAAGTTTTGATAATCCCTGCGAGTTGCCAAGGATTCTCTATCCCCAAGCAGTCAGCAAGGATTTTTCATCTTCAGCCGTCAAAGATTTTGAATTTCCAGCAGTGGACAAGGATTTATTTTCCCTGACAGCAGTCAAAGATTTTATTATCTCCAGCTATGAAGTATTTGTTTTCCTCAGCAAGACAGCTAATCAGCTTACATGTGCATACATTACATTCATATATCATAAACATTGATAAAACACATGTATTGCATCATACATTTCATACAACATAAATTTGTGTTTCAGCTAACATTTTACCTGTTTCAAGATAAGATTAACAAGCTACCAATATACAATCATGAAAACAACCTAGAGACGCTCCAGACACGGATGCAATTTTATTGCTTACTCAGATTCGAAGTTCAGAAAACAGCTCAGAGATACCCCATACATGGATACCATTTTGATGCTCATTCTCCTGATTTTCAACAAACATTCTTGGATGGCATCTTTAAGACCATCTCCAACAAGATTCTATCATGTCTCCAAATGGCATATTTAAGCCTATTCCCTCAATTATATTTTGACGAGTGCAAATTTACGGGCACTCTAGTGTCCAATCCTTTTTTACCTTCGAGTCACGAAAGGCAAACTCGCCAATCTAACTCTTCAGGTTCAAGAAGATTGAACAGGGGCAGCTGTTGTACCCCAAAATTTTCCCTCTCATTTTATCAATATTTCCCCTCACAAGACTCTTTGAACTCAAGACCAAGCTAGGGTTTGCTCTGCTCAAGACATCTCCTTGCATTGTTGACCTAAATTAGGGTTTGAGTTTGCACAAGGAATTTTGGACTTCTAATGCCCCATTTGACTTTCATACTTCATGTTGGACTCCTAAGATTGCTCATACCAATTTTCAAGCCTTGAATCAAATTTTTGCACAATCAATTGGACAGTTGACCTAAAAATCAGTTGTATTGGGGAAAAAGTCAATTGTGGCCAAGTTACAGTCAAACCTCATAAATTTTAATCCACATCAACATTATAGACTCATATGAACCATTTGATCAAGTTTGGACCACAACTCCTCAAGAAATTTGATCAGATCACCAAAAGGGCAAAATGGTCATTTTTAGGGTTTTGACTGCAGAAGGGTAATTTCTGATTTTTCACCTAGCCAATGGAAAATTGGGTTCAAGAATGGATTTAAGGACTTAATGGAATCATCTTGACCTATTCACAAGGTTCAAAAGATCTCAAATGCATTGGATTGACAGATGAATTTTCCAATCAACTGATCAAAAATCAACTGTACACTGAAAAGTCAAACTTTGACTTTTTGGTCAAAATCAAGTGCCAAGGGTCATTTTTCATCAATATGTGTCAAAACATGTAACTTGTTCACCAAGAAACTTAATTTTGCAAATTAGGGTTTAAGATTGAAAATTTTCATAACTTAGAATTTTTCTAAGTTATAAAATTTTCTTATTTTTTCCCAACTTTGCCAAACTTTTTGACCATGATGCAATTGGATTAAAACAAAACCTCCAACATGAAAGTTGTAGTCCTCCACAAAATCTAAAACTTTGATTCACAAAGTTTTCCCAAAATATGCTTGGATCTCAAGTTATGATTTTTGGAATAGGGGTCCATGAAACTTTTAACTTAGTGAAATTTTGCCCTAGTTTAGGCAGGATTTAGGCCTATCTTCATGGCAATTTTTCACATAGTTCCACTTGGAATATCAAAATGCATTTCAAACATGGATTGTATAACATGTTACAAGCTTCCCAAAATGTCCAATAACTCTCCAAAATATTTTGTGGTTAGGGAGAATCGAAGGTTTGAATTTGGCAAAAAATCACTTTGGTCCATGGCATTTTTCACTATGCTACAAATTGCAATTTCTATCCAGCCTTGTTTGTACTTGTTTACAGGTATCTAAACCCTTCCACACTCAAAAATTGTATGCAAACTCAATGGTTTAAGGCATTATTCTGATCAATGGAAGGTTACACATTGAATTAACCTAAAAATGGCAAAAAGGTAACATTGCCACTTTGGTAAAGTTGACTTTATGTCAATTTATCTCTCTTAAGCATTGCACCAAGCTTTTTGCAGCATACCAACTCCACAAACCCAGGGCAAAGTACAACAAATTTTTGCAACTAGGAAGGGGGCATGTATAGGATCTTTGTTTGATCACTTCACACTTTTCTTAAAAGCCAAGTCAACTTGCAAAAAGGAGATAACTTGGCAATCTGATAAAACCAACTCTTGTAACCATTCCAAACAAGTTTTGCATATTGCCTTAAGTCAGAAGCACGAGCTATCCACTTCTCAAGCCTCCTAAAACACCAAAACACCATCTTCTTGCAAAACAGGGCAGCTTCTGCAGTTGCACCTCCATCTCACAAACCACTCGTGCGTTTTGTCCCAAACCTATTCCAACACACTCAGTACAACCCATCTAAGCTCTCCCAACCATTGGCCAGTGACTAACTCCATTTACAAGGTTCACCATTTTTAAATTCTGCTTGTGCAGGTTGACTTCTACATGCTTATTCAAGCAAACTCAAAGCAAACTAAGCATTGGGGAAGGTCAAAGGAAGTTCAAGCAAGCTCCCAAGCATCTCAGGCCTCATTGAAAACCTCCACATTTCCATACTCGAGTTCAACTGAAGCAGGTATTTTCCAACTTTCTATCTCTCTATTTAGGAATCATTAGGCTTAGGTTTGTGAATAAAAAATGTAGTACTCATTGCCCTTAAGTTGTACATATGCATAGATTTCATTTAAGTTAACTGTGTTGAGAGAATTTGATTGATCAACTTTCTGAAAAAGTTAGGTTAGAAATTAGGGCCAGAGAAATTCTCTCTGGTCTTTGAGAGTTAGATTAAGTTCTTTACATGGTTGGAATCGTGTTGAAAAATGCTATAACTTTTGTGTTGTGAGTTTTTGCTTTAGAGCACGTATACAGGATTTCTAGATTTGAACATACTAGGCGCGCATTTTTGTCACAAGGTTGAAGACGAAGCTGAGCATGGGCTGGGCCTGTTTTGTTTCCACTTTTGACACCCCCCTGACTTGCTATTTACACCCCTTAGCCCATTTGTTTATTTTTTTGCATATTTTTCTATTTCTTTTTCATTTCTGACCTTATTTTATTTTTCCTAAACATTAAAAATACCAAAAACATTTTCATAAATTTTCATATTTTATTTTATTATTTTTTTATTATTTTTTGGACATGGAAATAATTATTAAATAATATATACATTATTTTCTTAGTAAAAAAAACTTGTAAATACCACAAAAAATATTATATTTTTATTTTTATTATTTATATACTTAAATAATATTTTTCTAACATATTTTTATTTCTTGACATTTGTATATATTTTTATTTTATTATACATAAATAAATAATACATAATATATATATATATATATATATATATATATATATATATATATATATATATATATATATATATATATATATATATATATATATATATATATATATATATATATATATATATATATATATATATATATATATATATATATATATATATATATATATATATATATATATATATATATATATATATATATATATATATATACTTTCTTAAAACAAATTAGGGTTTCCACCCTTAATAATAATAATATTTTTTCTTATTTTGATACATTAAATATTTTATTTTTACATACATAAAAATAATACAAAAAACATTCTTTGCATGTTTATAATATATTGCATATTTATTTAATTGTCCATTTAAATATTTGCTTATTTATTATTTGAACAAAGAATTCAATTTGGTTGTAATAACCTTAGGGTTTTAATTTCTTGCAAAAATAATCCCCTATTCGAAATTGTATCCCCCTCCCCATATCAATGTTGTAATAGTCGTAGATTTATTTTACGCATTTATAGCTTTCAAATATGCCATGATAGAGATTAGGGTTTGTATGCAAAAATCCAAAATCAAACAAATAGCTTGACCTAATACAAGACATAAAAGCATGTAAATTGACAACACAATGCACACAAGCACCCCTAGGGTTTCATCCACTTGTTGCCTTTAAAATGGCCATGGTATGCATGTTGAGTGTCTTGGCAAAACAAAAATCAAAACAAAAAGATCATAGTCCCTCGATGATGCTATCTTGGTTGCCTAAACAAAATGATCTAGTCCCTCAAAAATTTGCTAAGATACTTGGCCCAATTGCTATCATGGTCAATACGATGACCCGCGCCTGTCCCGTTTAACATCCAAACACAAGTTTGTTTACCAAATACAATGGTAAAACAACAATGTCAAAGGGTTAAAAATGTGTAGGAAATATCTTTGAGTAGGGTAGACAACTCCTAGTTACTTGATCAAAACTTGCAAACATCCTTGCTATTTTCAAAAACACATCACAACACAATTTCAAAACACATCACAACACAATTTCAAAACATTTCCCAAAACAAACTTTCAAACATTGAAACATATTTTTAAAAGACAAACAACTTTGTATATATTTAAACAAGAATCATTACAAAAGGTTTCCTAGACAAGGCCTCTTTTCAAAACATTTTCAAAACCACACACACAAAGAACCATTTCAAACAATTGAAAAGGAAAAGCAAGTGATCTAAACAAGTAATTAAGAACCCATGGATAACCATGGATGAAAAGGGTGCTAGCACCTTCCCTTTTCATACTCTACCCCTCGAGCCCCAGAAAACATCTCAAAGGTCTTTCCTGTGCTTTTTGACCTTTCCTTTGGATAAAATAAAAAGTCGGTGGCGACTCTTGCTAAACCGAAACATTTGCTAACACAAACACAAAACCTCAAGTCAGTTCTCCCACCGTATCACAGTATGGATATCTCCTGATGCAAAGTAATGAATGACCGAACTCCTCTTTAGAGCTACTCCAATCCTTGCTCTGTGTGACCAAGTTCCAGAATCGCTCCAACCCAGTCAAAGGTGTAAAGTACAGTTTTTTTTGTTTATGCTTGGAAGGTGATGATAAAGGTGTTACAGAAACGGTTCTTATGTTAGAACAATCTCCATGTGATGTATATGAGGTGTTAGGGTAGTTGGTTTAGGGGAAAGTTTGCAAGGTTGTACAACAATGGATTGAGGATTTTTATGTTTTGTGAGTGAAAACAAAGTTGAAGATGAGCCAGGTTTTTATGGATGAACTCAATTTTTTATGAAATGAGCTGGGTTTTATGAATGAGCAAAGTTTAACAAAAGTTCTGTTTTTCTCTTTTCTCTTTTCCTCTCCAAAAATTCCAACCTTTATGTCTTATGAGACAGTCCCCTTTTGTAGACCTTTTTCTGTGATTTAAGGGGGAAATCAAATAAGCTATTTTGAATTATTTTTGCCTACTATTTTTGATACTTTCTGCACACAAATTTCCTTTGCCATTTTGGTGAAATTTTTGGGCTGTTATGATGCAGTCTTGGGGCAGACTGCATAGAGCAGTTTTTGACTAGTTTTGTGGACATATTTTGGATTGTATAGGACATCAATGCAGGTTTTGTGACAGGTTTATGGTGCAGCTTGGCACAAGGTTTTGTAAGACAACAAATGAGCAAGTGTTTGGAGTGTTGTGGCAAAGTATAGAAGTAACATATCATTTTTTTGTTCAACAATAACTTGGGCAGCATAGTTTGTAGTATGAAACAAGTTTGGCTTATGGAGCAATTTATGCATATTGTATCAAGAACAAAGCATTGTGGCAAGGTTTTGAATCAAAGGAAAAAAAGTCAAAGAAATACAAAGTTTAGGATTTGTAAACTTGTAAAAATGCCACTTTGTAATAACTTGAATTACTTGCATCATTTTGAATTATTTGGAATTGTAGTAAAAAATGTCATGAAGCAAATGAAATTAACCAAGTATAGAAAATACTTAGAAAAATTTCAAAGTCTTGCAAAGTTGGATTTTTGATTCTCTTGATTTTTGATGATCAAATTTCATATTTTGGATTTCTTGATGAAATATGATTTTTGGGACTCAACTTTGGTCAAAAAGTCAAAGTTTGACTTTTTAGTGTACAGTTAACTTTTCTCACCAGTTGACTGAATTTGTCTATCAATCCACTGATCTCAGGAGATGAACTGAAATATGAAATTAGGTCAAAATGACGCGCTTGGATCCTTGAGATCATACTTTCAACCAATAAGCCAATTATTAGGTAAAAAATCAAAGTTCAGTCATTTTTCAATCAAAACCCTAATTTCGCCCATTTTGCCCCTTTTGGTAATTTGAATGACTTTCTTGGAAAATTGTGATCCCAAACTTGAAACTTGAAAAAAATAATCCTGAGGGTCCATAATGATTCATGAAATTCATTCGAAACATTAGAAATCCAACTGCCTTTGTACAAACCCAAACCCTAATTTGAGGTATCAGTGTTGGGAAAATTGCTTGACCTAGTCGATACTTGTGCAAACTTGAGGCATTGAAGATCTTTATAGGAAATATCTTGAGAAATGAGAGGGAAAATTTTGGGGTACAACACTCATGATTGAGAACAATACTTATTTTTGCTTAAAATCTTTAAACTAAGAACAATCAGTCAACCTCAGTGTATAAAGGATACATGAGTGACATACAAAAAAGAGAAACACAAAGAACTTGAAGTATTCTCAAAACCCTAACCCTTATATTGCACCCATGGTTTTCCTTGTTGTAAATGTTTGCTATTTTAGGTTTAGCAAGTCCTTATTTATAGACTCTTGCAGTATGAACTTGGTGTAACACCCCAATCATTTATTTATTTATTTTAATAGATTAATCATTTGATGTTGTGTATTTTATGCATTAATGAGCACTTTGTTTTGACTTATTTGGTGCAATAGATGGTTTTATTATATTATATGTGGGTGTTGGCTCCTAAATTCGACACCCTTGTTTCATTAATGTCAGCCATTAAAGCTGAAGGATGTTTTCGACCAGCTAGGTCCGTCGAAATGCCCATCGAAAGATGGCAAGGTACTTAGAAGATTTCTTCCAAGGGAGAAGTTGGTTGCCTTCGACGTCGAAGGTGTTTCTCGTCGAAGATGTTTCTCGACGGAGGTGTTCGATGGTTCAGAGTGGAACGGTTTGAAATTCAAGCGTTTGGAGGGAAAACGGTTTCCAGCGGTTACCAAGTGCAACGTGCAAAGATCTGGAGCGTCGAACGTTGAGAACGTGCCAAGTGGGATCATCTCGAAGCAGTATAACTGCCCGACGGTTACTTGGGATGTTTTAGTATAAATAGTAGTAGTTCACGCAGTTTCTCGCGTGTGTTCACAATTATATACAAAGTCACTCATATAGATTCGAGTACCCAGCGTGTGAGAAAGAATTGTTGAGAAATGTATGTGTGAAACACCAACTTTATTAATCAAAGTCATTTACTTTTTCCAGAAATTTACTTGCTTTCTTCTTTACTTTCCTGTCGAAATCCTTTACTTTAAGCCTTCATTTATTTTACCAAGCCTACTTCTTCATGCAATTTACTTAAAGCCTCTTTATTTCATTGCCACTTAATCAATATCCAATTTAATCAAAACCTCAAAATCAACCTATGTCCTAGGATCAATCTGATCGATCCTGCGAGTAACCAAATAAGTAACCATTTGGAGGATCAGCGGTTGTTTACCAATAACCAAGGTAAACAAATTGGCACACCCGGTGGGACAGTGTGTTGATTATTGAAAATAATCTCATCTTTTCGAGGAGTGTTGTATGTTATTGAGAAGTGGTAGAATATACACTAACGATAACAATACTGCCAGAAGAAGGGAAGAGATGGCGAATCCGCCAAACAATAACGAAATCCCACAAACGAATGTGGGAGCAACGGTTATCTCGACCGTAAGTGAAGCGACAACTGCTGGTTCGACACCAGCAGTAACGGTCACAGCAACGGGGCCATTACCTCCGTTCACAGGCCCCAGAGTGCCTTTGGGAACTCCCCCACCAAGGGGAAATTTAGGCACAAGGCCTTTTGTTCCCCCAGGATTTATGACGGGCGGTCATAATCGAGAACCCCTCTATGGCATGCCAACTTCTGATTTGGCTAGCCTGACGAATGTTGCGTCCACTTTTTCAGACCCTTTAGTGAGTGCCTCTTCGCCACTCCAAGGTTCTGGAGTAGGTATGGCGAATAGAAATAGGACCCAACTCTTAGGAGGAACGTCCCAAGTAGCCCATGGCCTTACAAATGCCTCGACAGCAGTCTTGAGGCAACAAATGGACAAAAGCAACCATGATATGGTGCAAATGTTGGCACAAACTTTAAGTACAGTGCTGAACCCTCTGATACAAAACACTACCCAATCGAATCAGCAAGTGACAGCGCAAATGACGCGTTTGGCTGATTTCTTTGGAGTACCCCAACCTATTCGACAGCCCCAAAGGGCGCAAATAAGGGGAAACCAGGGTATATTCTTAGAGGAAGAAACCACCATCAATCAGGTTCAACAGCCTGTCGAAGAAAACCTTAGGGCACGATTGGAGAAACCCGTCGAGGAACCTAGGGTAATAACCCCAGAGGTAAGGTTAGTTAACAAAAACCAAAATGCTGACGAAGTAGTTCAGCATATCCAATACCAAAACACGGGTTTGGAAAACAATCTGGCAACCATGATCGAAAGGATCATGACTCAAATGGGATGAACATGGGCTTTCGAAGGCCCAACTTTACGTCTCCATTGTTAGAATACGTGTTACAAACAGACCTACCTCCTAGGTGTAAAGTCCCCAAATTCACTAAGTTCTCTAGGGACACGACAGAATCTACTGTCGAACATGTGGCAAGATACTTGATCGAAGCAGGAGATATTTCGAATAACGAAAATCTGAGGATCAAGTACTTCCCAAGTTCTTTAACAAAGAACGCTTTTACTTGGTTTACAACTCTCCCTCCCAATTCGATCCATCATTGGACCCAGTTGGAAAGATTGTTCCATGAACAATTCTACATGGGGAAAACCAAGATAAGCCTGAAAGAATTGGCCAGTGTAAAGAGACGTTTCACTGAACCTATAGACGAATATCTAAATAGGTTTAGGTTGCTCAAGGCGAGATGTTTTACACAAGTGCCGGAACATGAGTTAGTCGAAATAGCCGCAGGCGGTTTGGATTATTCCATTAGGAAGAAGCTAGACACCCAATACCTAAGAGACATGGCCCAACTGGCCGATAGAGTTCGACAGGTAGAATGCCTCAAAGCTGAAAAAGCAAAGGCAACGAAAGCTCATAAGAGAGAGAGGATAGCGTATGTTGATATGGATGACGAAGATCCAGAGTCCGTCGACGATACTATAACTGTCGAAGAAGGAGAAGTCGATTTGGCGGAACTAAAACAAGGGCCACCATACTCTTGTAAACTGTTAGTCCCCTCAAGTGGGAAAAATCCCGTTGGTCCAGAAAGGACCAACGATAGGTTCCCCAAAAAGACTTATAGTTTTGACATCACAAAATGTGATGAGATCTTTGACTTGCTTGTAAAAGATGGCCAAATGATAGTACCCCCAGGGGTAAAAGTGCCTCCTCTTGATCCAAGAAAGAAGAGAGGTTTTTGCAAATATCATAATTTTTTGGGCCATAAAACTTCTCAATGTTTTCTTTTCAGGAATCTTGTGCAAGACGCTATCGAAGAAGGGAGGTTGAAGTTTGCTGACAAGACCCCCATGGCTGTCGACTCAAATCCGTTGCAAGCTGAAGCCCACTATGCTGAGCCTTCTGAGGTGAACGTGATAGAGGCAACCAGGAGCCAGTCGAAGAGGCCAGGAATCACAATGGTCGAAGTCTCAAAGGACCATATCAACATGCCAATCTTTGGCAGTTTTTCTGGGAATTTATCCAGAAAGACAATTGAAGCAGTTCAGAAAGCGGTCGAAGGCCCAAAGCTGGAGACCGTCGAAGCACAAAAAACTGGACCAAAACCCAGTTCTCACTTGGCCACAGTTCAAGGCCAGACGGAGAATTTGGAGACCCAAATGAAGCAGTTAAACCTTGCCAACAAAGATACAATGAATATCAACATGGTCGAACTCTCTGACCCGAAAGCATCAGAAGAGGCCATGAGGCAAGAACAAGCTAATAAGACTGCTTTCCCTCGGGAAAATGAAAATCTGGCAGATTTTCTGCAAAGATGCTAGAAAAAGAAATCAGAGGTGATGTTGTGTCCAAGATGCAGTTCGATCTTTGACAAAAAAGCTGCTGAGCACATTCAAGGCGTAAGAGCAGCAAATAAGAGAAGGGAAAATGTTGATCTTCGACATGACCCCAGAAGAGCCTCCCAAAGAGGTTCAAACCTAGAAAAGAGGCCATTGACTTTCAGGCCTCCAACAAATGTGCCGGTAGATACCTGGTACAAAACCTCTGGTCGAAAAAGGCCAAGTGAGGAGAGATGGCACTCTTTCGACGTGCCAAGGGGTTCATCTTTAACTCAAAAGAAAGAGCCTCAAGTTGCTGCACCCAAAGTTGCACAAGTGTCAAGCAACTACAAAGGGAAAAATCCCATGTCTCGATCTCAATGGAGGAGATACCAAAGGAGACGAAAAGCAGAGAGGGAGGCTGCCAATGAACCAAAGGCAGAAACCAGTTCGAATGTTCCTCTGAGGAAGCAAAGGAAACCTCTAGAAAGAGAGCCAGTAACCAACAGGCTAGTTTGGCCTAACCAAGGTGAAGTCGAGGACGAAGACGATTCTGAGTCTGATGATACTTTGGACATAATGGTGAATATAGTCTCAGTGCTGCCCAGAGAATTCAACCGACAGGTGGAGGTCGAAGCAAGTGACTGGGAAGTGGAGCAAGAAATGGCCAAACATAGGCCAGTGTGCTATTTCGTCATGGACAATGGCACCACTGAGGAACAAAATGGATTCTTCAAACCACCCACAGAGGCGATGAAAAATCACCTCAAGCCTTTATTTGTAAGGGCTAAACTCGAAGAAACTACAGTGAATAAAATATTGGTGGATTGTGGGGCAACCATCAACATTATTCCTCACTCTATGCTAAGGAAAATTGGCAAAAGGGATGAGGATATTAAGCCTCACAACATGGTCCTGTCGAACTATGAGGGCGGCATAGGGACCACTATGGGAGTGATCCAACTAGATATCAAAGTAGGGTCTATCCTTCGACCAACAATGTTTATGGTCATATCGGCCAAACCTAACTACAATCTTTTGTTGGGCCGTGAATGGATTCATGGTGTTGGAGTTGTGCCATCATCAATGCACCAGAGGCTGCTCCTATGGCGTCCAGATGGGATGGTCGAAAACATAGAGGCAGATCAAAGTTATTACATGGGCGAAGTGAATCACCTAGGGTTGGCAGATTTCGACAAGAACTTGGCTCACATAGGGCCATGTCCAACACCTGACTTCGACATGGCGCCAGCGCCAAATACTTTTTGTTCCCTATACCTGCATCCTGAGCATGGTTTCCAATGGGACAGAGAAGACTTGTCCCACATAGACTTCAGTGGGTTAACTGATATCCAACCAACTGGTTGGGGAAGTGAATTCAGTGATAATGACTGAGTCACAGTCTTTGAAGCGAATTTCGGCTTATGTAGCCGAAACTAAGATGATAACGGCTCTCGAAGCCGAAGTGAAATACATGGCCACACAGGCCAATGATCAACAGTTATCTGCTGCAGGTCCAGGAAAGGATTTCGATCCAGAACCCCCTGATATCATGCAAGAAGAAATGCAGGAACAGAGGCTCGACACCATCTATGACGATGAGCCTTTGGGCTTCGAAAAGGACCCCTTGGCGAACAACATTAAAATGTTAGCGCAAGATCCTTTAGAAGAAATCAACTTAGGCGAAGGGTCAGAGAAAAGGCCAACTTACATCAGCGCCAAAATTGACCCAGAACTTAGGTTGGAAGTAATCCAATTGTTGAAAGAGTTCAAGGACTGTTTTGCATGGGATTACGACGAAATGCCTGGTCTCGACAGAGGATTGGTAGAACTTCAGTTGCCAATCAAACCTGGGAAGAAGCCAATCAAGCAAAGTCCAAGACGCTTTGCTCCAGAAATACTGTCGAAGATCAAAACGGAAGTCGAAAGACTGCTGAAATGCAAATTCATACGCGTTACAAGGTATGTCGAATGGATTGCAAACATTGTGCCAGTGATTAAGAAAAATGGTACATTAAGGGTGTGCATAGATTTCAGAGATTTGAATGCTGCTACGCCCAAAGATGAATATCCTATGCCTGTAGCGGAAATGCTAGTCGATTCTGCCGCTGGCTATGAATACCTGAGTATGCTCGATGGTTATTCAGGATATAATCAAATATTCATTGCTGAAGAGGATGTGTCGAAAACAGCTTTTCGATGCCCTGGGGCCCTAGGCACTTACGAATGGGTAGTGATGCCTTTTGGCCTAAAGAACGCTGGGGCAACATACCAGTGAGCAATGAATTCTATCTTCCATGATTTTATTAACACTTTTATGCAAGTATATATTGATGATATTGTTATAAAATCTGTTTCCAGGAAGAATCATATTGACCACCTTCGACAATCGTTCGAAAGAATGAGGGAACATGGTCTGAAGATGAACCCTTTGAAGTGTGCATTCTGTGTGAAAGCTGGAGATTTCTTGGGCTTCGTTGTCCACAAGAAAGGAATCGAAATCAACCAGAACAAGACGAAGGCAATTCTGGAAGCGAAAGCGCCATCGAATAAGAAGGAACTGCAATCTCTGTTAGGCAAGATAAATTTCTTAAGGAGATTTATATCTAACCTAAGTGGGAAAGCTCAGGCCTTTTCACCCTTACTTCGACTGAATAAAGAGGGGTTCGAATGGGGGCAAGAGAAACAAGAAGCCTTCGACAAAATCAAAGGGTACCTCACTAAGCCACCTATTTTGGTGCCTCCTTGTAGCAATAGGAGTATGAGATTGTACATAGCTGCATCCGACAAAACTTTGGGAAGCATGTTAGCCCAAGAAGATGAGAATGGAGTCGAAAGACCCATTTACTATCTTAGTAGAGTTTTGAACGATGCAGAAACTAGATATAGTGAGGTTGAAAAATTGTGTCTATGTCTGTATTTCTCTTGTACAAAACTCAAGCAATATATAAAACCAGTTGATGTGTATGTTTCGTCTCATTTTGATGTTTTCAAGTATATGTTGTCGAAACCTATCTTGCACAGTCGAATTGGCAAGTGGGCATTAGCATTAACTGAATACTCCTTGACCTTTATGCCTCTTAAGGCAGTGAAAGGACAAGTGGTTGCAGACTTTATAGTCGACCACTCAATTCAAGTTGAGGATATTAATTATGTGGAGATAGAGCCTTGGAAATTCTACTTCGATGGTTCCAGCCATAAAGATGGAACAGGGGTAGGAGTCTTGATCATTTCTCCAGAAAAAATTCCAACAACATTCAAGTACAAGATATCAGGTTCTTGTTCGAACAATGAGGCT
This sequence comes from Vicia faba, assembly GCA_948472305.1. NCBI lineage: Eukaryota > Viridiplantae > Streptophyta > Magnoliopsida > Fabales > Fabaceae > Vicia > Vicia faba. Next base: position 569,191,337 of record OX451737.1, read on the forward strand.
GAGTATGAAGCTCTAATTACTGGCCTTGAGATATTGTTGGAATTGGGGGCAACTCGAGTCGAAATAATGGGAGACTCAGAGTTAGTCATTAAGCAAATCACAAAGGAATATAAATGCATAAGAGAAAATCTCATTATGTACTTTGTGATAGCAAATCGTTTATTGAAAAAATTTGAAACGGTCAATATTCGACACATACCCAGAGTCGAAAATCAAATAGCCAACGACTTGGCACAGATTGCATCTGGGTATAAGATTTCAAAAACGAGATTACAAAGAGCAATCGAAGTTCGAGAAAAGATAAAAGCAACTTGTCTATCACCAACAGACTTGGAATCGACAAGGCTAGGATATGCTGATCAAAGTAACTTCGAAATTTCGTTCATAGATAATTTGTCAGAGCAAGATTGGAGGAAACCCATTGTGGATTATCTTCAAAATCCAGGAGCTTCGACAGAATGAAAAACAAAGTACAGGGCGTTGAGTTATGTACTCATGGGTAATGAGTTATTCAAGAAGACGCCTGAAGGGGTATTGCTAAAATGCTTAAGTGAAACTGAGGCATACATAGCCCTTTCGACTACGCACGCTGGAGCATGTGGGGCTCACCAAGAAGGCCATAAGATGAAATGGTTGTTGTTTCGACAAGGACTATACTGGCCCACTATGTTGAAAGATTGTGTTGAGTTCGCCAAAGGTTGCCAAGAATGTCAAGTCCATACAGGCATCCAGCATGTACCAGCAAGTGAACTTCACTCGATAGTGAAACCTTGGCCCTTTAGAGGATGGGCGTTGGACCTCATTGGAGAGATTCGACCAGCATCATCAAAGAGTCAGAAATATATACTGGTAGGCATTGATTATTTTACTAAGTGGATCGAAGCTATCCCTTTAGTCAATGTAGACCAGGAAAATGTCATTGAATTTATTCAAAAGAACATTATCTTTAGGTATGGAATCCCTGAGACTATAACTACTGATCAAGGATCAGTTTTCACTGGTCGAAAGATGCAGGAATTCGCTCAGGAAACAGGTTTCAAACTCCTAACATCAACGCCTTATTATGCACAGGAAAATGGTCAAGTCGAAGCAGCGAACAAAGTAGTGATTGGCTTGATAAAAAAGCATGTTGGGAAGAAACCAAAAAATTGGCATAAGACGTTAGACCAGATTTTGTGGGCTTGTCGAACGTCCCCAAAAGAAGCCATAGGTACAACACCGTACAGGCTAACTTTTGGTCATGACGCAGTGTTGCCAGCAGAAATTTGTCTTCAATCTGCAAGGGTTCAGAGACAGTATGATATTCCCTCTGAAATTTATTGGAATATGATGTTAGACGAACTAGTGGATTTAGACGAAGAAAGATTGCGCGCTCTTGACCTACTCAGGCTTCAGAAGAAAAGAGTAGAAGACTCTTATAATAAAAAGGTGAAACCTAAGGTATTTTCGCCTGAAGAACTAGTTTGGAAGGTGATTCTTCCCATGGATCGAAGGGATCGAAGCATGGGGAAATGGTCACCCAAATGGGAAGGACCATTCAGAGTTATCCAGACTTTTTCCGGTGGAGCCTATGAAGTCGAAGAGTTAGGTGAAGATAAAAGGCTCTTGAGAGTAAATGGTAAATATTTGAAAAAATACAAACCTACACTCCAAGAGATAAAAATAAAATAACAAGACTAAAATAACCATAAAAGAGCCAAAATGGAAATTTTTTATAATTTTAGCCAAGATGGCAATGTTGTCGAATACATATTACAAAATATGGTTAAAAAGCTGAATCAATCAGAAGGGAATGGAGTCCTTGAGTCGAAGGTATTTTGTTTGCTGCAACTCTAATCTTTTGTTGCACCAGGCATTCGCCTGCACAAGCTTGGCAATCTGATCGTCGAAGCCTTAAGCCTTCTCAGCAAATTCTAGGCCCTGTGTGATTTCAGTTTGGCTTTCGGTGTCTGAGACGGTCGAGAGAAGTTCCTCCTTGCGCTTAGTATTGGCATTTATCTTAGCCTCTATTTCTTCGATTTGCGCCCTGAAGGAAGCATTCTCTCGATCGATGGCATCAATTTCTTCTTGTTTAGATGCTTTTTGCTTCGACAACTCCGCAATTCGAGAAGTTATCTCCGAAACAGCAGTCCATGCAGAAGAGCTTTTGCCATATAGCACTTCAAGCTGACTATTAAAGCCCCTTTGTCGCCGATAATCTGCTAAGACTTGATCAATAATGGAGTGTAACTCCATGATAAAGCCTGAAACTTCTGGAGCTACAGCTAACAAGTCTACAACATTCAAAACATCCCTCAAGTATGATGGAGCAGTAGGGTCCCCCTCCAAAGCTTTCATCAGGTCCTTCTTGAAAAATTGAGCCTTAACCTTCATCAAAGCCTCATCGAGAGGAGAAGTTTCAGTGGACTTCCCCGACAGGGTAGGAACCTCCTGGCTAGTGTCAGACGAACTCTTGCTCTCGATGATGGCGTTCAGATAGCTAACAGGATCATTTTGCTTCAAGAGTTCTAAGTCCTCTTTCGACCTGTGCTTTGTTGAGGTAACAGCCCTTACAACAGCATTGTCTTGGGTTTGAGGCTGTTGAGTGACAGTTGCCTCGACTTGATTCCCTTCGACTCAGACTACGACAGTACCAGCGTCATCATGGTACCCTTCGCCAGCATCTTCATGGTGCCCTTCGCCAGCGTCACCTTGGTTCTCTTCGCCAGCGGCACCTTGATCCTCTTCGCCAGCGTTGCCGTGGTCCCCTTCGTCACGATTCTCTTCCGACAGATCCACCACCTGAATCTCTTTTGGATGTTGCTCTTCTGTTTGAGGATCTTCTGCTGGTTTTTCTGCCGTCTCAGCATTGGCCTCATTTATTTCAGTATGGGCTTCATCGTTCGCCAAGTCTTTTTCTTGTGGCCTGCTGAGTTCAGCAGACTCCAATGTTTCAGAAGTCCTTGTGGTGAGCTTTCAGTGGTGTCCTGAAAAGAGAAGAAGAAGAGTCTTCAAAATTCGAAAGAGACATAGTCGAATGTAGGTATCTACACCTGAATTACAAAAAGGTCTAAGAGGTTACCTGTAAATTAGCTTCAGCCCCAGGGCTGGAATTGTCGCTTTCGACAGGTTTATTGAGAAGAACGTTTAATTCCTCCTCCGTTGGCTCCTCAATGATTACTGGAGGTGGCCTGGGTTTTCTCCCAGCAACCTTTATTCTAATTGTTCGACCAGCAGCCTCAGGAGCAGGAACGTCCTTCGTCAGCTTTCGCCTTTTTAGAGGAGCAGGGGGAGAATCATCTTCTTCGTCGCTCCCGGATTCGACCATCAGTGTTGGCCGTTTCTTGGGCGAAGGTGCCTAAAAAACCAATGGGAGTTCGATTTAGCAGTTGCATCGAAAGTCAAAAGTCAAAACCAGAAGAAAATAGTGAAAGTCTGGTTACCGATACAGAAGGCTTTTTCGAAGGGCCTTCCCCCTGTTGTTTTGTTGTGGTCTTCGCCGGCGCTATAGTCTTCGCCGGCGGTGGAGGTTTTGTTAAGGGGCCTCCTCCCTGTTGGCCTTCTGCAGCCTTTTTGGCTGCAGGCTTTCGAACAACTGAAAGCAAATAAAATAGTTAACAGGCTAGCAGTCGAAAGAGAAAGACAAAGGAATTTGAAAGGATGAACTTACATTTCTTTATTTTGTCCAAGACAAGGACAAAAGATTTCTGAAGCTCATCCACGAAGTCCTTCTCGTCGAAAAACTCCTCAGCGTAGTAACTTTTCCACCACTCCTCGGAGGATGTTGAGCAAAGAAAGTTGAGCTGGTAGTCAAACAACGAAAGAACTGTTCGACCAGCATATCTTCCGATATGTTTAGTGGCAGCTTCTTCGGTGTAGTCGTTGCAGAAGTATAACATAGACTTCTCCCTTGGAAAAATTGGAGAAGGTAGTGTTTGAATAATACCAAACTGGCGAGACACCAGGTTTGGTTGATATGCAATCAGACTCAAGTGAGTCTTAGAGCTCCTGAATCGAAGAGGCATGATTCTTGGTGTGAGGAACGCCTCCCACATTGTTGTATGTTCGTCAACCTGAGGACCACTCGACGTCCTAGGATGTGGCCTTGTGAACCACTCTGGGCCAACCTTCCGTCGAGCAAACGGAGCCATAGTCGAAGCAAACTCTTTCCTTCGAGCAAACATCAGAACGAAGTTTGTGAAAGTTTGCTGAAGCTCCAGTCCATCTTCCATTGGAGTCAACAGAGCCAGTCTGGTTCCTTCGACACGTCTGTTTGCTATCTCTGGAGCTTGCTCATTTATCTGAATCTTCTTAGGCAAGAAAGATTCGAAGGTGGCATTGAGCCACAGTTGGAGCAGCCAAAAAGGTCCAGCAAGCAGCAGACTGGCCCTGTTCTCGATAATCTTCAAGAGAGTCGCTCCATTACTAATCGACTCATACAGGCTAGCCAAAATCAATTCTTCCAAACAGATATTTTGGCCATGATGGAGTTGAGTGGCGAGAGTGACCATCTTCTTGGTCACTTGCAAGGACTTGGAGCAAAACACAAAGCGTGTCAGCCATAAGGCTAGAAACGCAATATGTTCGACATCCGACACAACATCTGTCGACCTGTCGTGGTAGTGATTAATGAAGGTGGTGTAGGTTGGTTTTGTGGCAGAGAATCCAATTTGATCCTCCGACATTTCTTCCGGGTCGAAGTAGTCCCCAGTAGGTCGAAGGCCAGTGATAGCGGCCACATCGAAGAGTGTAGGAGTCAGCATTCCACAAGGAAGATGGAAAGTGAAATGGGTGTAGTCCCAGAAGAGGAGAGAAGCTATCAACATCTCTGGGGAATAGTTAAGACCTGTCTTCGACAGCATAACCAGGTCGAAAATCCCCATGTCTTTCCAGATCGAAGCTTGGCGTTTCTCCATTTTTTCCAGCCAAGCACTGTAATCAGGAGTAAGGCTAGGGCCAGACCTAAAAGCCCTAACACCTTTGTTGAAGAAACGGATGTCGATTTTCTCTTTAGCAGGGTCTTCATTATCCTCTGCATCTTTCTTGGCGCATGCAACCGGTTTGAGTCTCTCAACTACCGGAAAATAACTCTTGATCTTCTTGGCCTCAGCAATGCTTGGGTACAATGGGCCAGACATAGCAAAGATCTGGTTGGAATATCCAACCGGGATCATAAGGTGGCGTGAGTAAGCATCACGAACAGCGATGTCCAAAGGTTCAGGGACCCTTCGTTGGCCCGTGGGAGTTACTACTGGAGCGGTCGAGAAAACCCTAGGTTTGACGTTTCCAGATGGTACGGTGGCGCTAGGAGCATTGGAAGAACCAGATGCCATTGTTGGTAGTGAGGTTGAAGACGAAGTGAAGAAAAGAGGTTTGCAAAGTTGACAATTTTGTATGCAAATGGAGAAGTCTGAAAGCTAGATAGCGTAAAAAGTCCCACAATGGGTACTTACTGCTATTTATAGTAGTGGGGGAAAATCCCCAAAATCGAGGACATTAAATGCCATTTAATGTTGCAGAAGGTAGTGGGACACGTGGCGTCTCCCTGTTGTTTTAGCCGTTCTGCAGAAATGGAGAGGCGTAGCGTGCGCCCTCGTTTTTTGGAATTGTCATGATGACAATTTGTGAAATGACGTTTGGCACACTGCACGCCGTACTGAGGTGACGTCTTAGGTACGGATAAATGATGGTTTTTCTTGGGATTGTCAGTGGTTGGTAGAAGACAACAAAAAGTGCACAATTTAATTTGTGACTAAGCATGAAAAGACAGGTGTCGAATGGCGTTTCAAAGAATGCCTTTTTCTTTCAGAGTCGAAATAAGGCATTCTTGGGGGGCAATTTGTTGGCTCCTAAATTCGACACCCTTGTTTCATTAATATCAGCCATTAAAGCTGAAGGATGTTTTCGACCAGCTAGGTCCGTCGAAATGCCCATCGAAAGATGGCAAGGTACTTAGAAGATTTCTTCCAAGGGAGAAGTTGGTTGCCTTCGACGTCGAAGGTGTTTCTCGTCGAAGATGTTTCTCGACGAAGGTGTTCGATGGTTCAGAGTGGAACGGTTTGAAATTCAAGCGTTTGGAGGGAAAACGGTTTCCAGCGGTTACCAAGTGCAACATGCAAATATCTGGAGCGTCGAACGTTGAGAACGTGCCAAGTGGGATCATCTCGAAGCAGTATAACTTCCCGACGGTTACTTGGGATGTTTTAGTATAAATAGTAGTAGTTCACGCAGTTTCTCGCGTGTGTTCACAATTATATACAAAGTCACTCATATAGATTCGAGTACCCAGCGTGTGAGAAAGAATTGTTGAGAAATGTATGTGTGAAACACCAACTTTATTAATCAAAGTCATTTACTTTTTCCAGAAATTTACTTGCTTTCTTCTTTACTTTCCTGTCGAAATCCTTTACTTTAAGCCTTCATTTATTTTACCAAGCCTACTTCTTCATGCAATTTACTTAAAGCCTCTTTATTTCATTGCCACTTAATCAATATCCAATTTAATCAAAACCTCAAAATCAACCTATGTCCTAGGATCAATCTGATCGATCCTGCGAGTAACCAAATAAGTAACCATTTGGAGGATCAGCGGTTGTTTACCAATAACCAAGGTAAACAGTGGGGTAGTGTCATATTAAAGTAGTAATGAGAATTATTCTGAATTTAGATCATTAGTTGAAATTATTTGGATTTTAGAATAATTGTTTAGGATTTATTTAATAATTAAATTAGATAATATGAGTAGAAATAATGAGGGCAAGATAGTAATTTGAATGAGGTTTAGTGGGGGTAATGAAGGAAGACCATAATAGAGGTATAATGGTTAATCTTGTAAAAAGGAAGAACGATCATTATAAACGATCAATTTTTTGGAGAGAAGAGAAGGCAAGGAGGTGAAGAGAGCTAGGGCAAGAAGATTGTATTGTTGAAGCTTAGGAACCGTCAATCCAAGGTAAGGGTGGGGTTCCAACTTTGTAAGGGTTTATATAATGAAGATTATGTAGAGGTAATCTTCTCATCACCATTGGTAGAGGTTTAGGTTTAGTTGGGGTTTTGTGATAATTTGTTGGTATGGTGAATTAGTGATGAAATTGATGAATTTAAGTGTGTGATTCATATGAATTAGTGCCTATAACATGTATGATGATGATTTGTTATTGTGGTATGATAAATTGTTGATTTTCAGAAGATTGGAAACTATTCTGATGTGAAATTGTATGCAATTTGGGACTGGTTCAATGCAAGAATCGCAATAGCAATGTTATTGTCAAGCACGCTTCGTTGGGCGAGCCTCTTGCATTGTCGGGCGAGAGCATTCGCCCAAGCCTCACCAGAAGAGATAGTGGGCGAAGGAAAGGGTGGAAAAAAGGTGCTCCAGGAATTTTTATTGAGGGGTGGCCTCACTTGTGCTTCACTGGGTGAACCTCAGGCGACAGACCCAATCGTTGGGCAAGCCTTAGGCGAGCAGTCTGGGCAGAATTATATTTTTGAAACTTCAGAAATCCATAACTTTTGACTCAGGTTCCCGTTTGACGCAATGTTTAAACCTACGAGAAGCTAAAAATATTTTCTATCTTATAATAATACTTTTGAACCCAGTAGGTGAGTATTTGTTGTGGGCTTATGCTCTTCTGTATGCAATTTTGTCTGTTATGCTGAGATATATGCATGTACTTATGTATGATAGTATTGTGGGATGTTGTTTGGATTATACGATTGGTATGTTGTATCTGTGGGCAGATGGTGGCAGTATTGGTGTTTCACATTGATAGATTTAGATATTAATGTGTGTTATTTTGTTGCATAGTTGTGTCACATGCGTTTCAGGTTGTGGACTTTAGTCCTGTTTGTTGGCTCTAATCCTAGATGGTGTGGATCAGGAGTGATGTGAACCTCACCGTTCATGATGCGGATTTGCTCTGGTTCTAGGTGGCGTGGATCAGGAGTGATGTGAACGAAATTGTTCACGATATTGGTGGCTCTGGTCCTAGATGGCATGGATTCATGAGGGATATTGGTACCACGTGCTTTGAGTCGGTGAGTCTGTCTCATTATATTGCATTGTTGCTAACATGATGTTTGAGTTATGTAATTGGTGTATGTGCTACATGGTGATTATTGATATGTGAGATGAGTTATGCATGATTGTGTAGTATTATATAATAATATTGTGGTTATGTGAAGGTGTGAGATGTGGAACATGTGGCTATGCATGATTTACTTGTTGTGTACTCATTATTATTCATTCTCTTATATTTTTGTGATATCTCACCCTTATGTTAGAATGATGCTTTATAAGGCATCATGAAGATAATCAGGAGTAGTCTGAGGCTGCAAGGATCGGAAGATGTTACTCTTCATTTTATTTTCGAGTTGGTGTCGTTGCACTAATATGTAACACCGAGGGGATGAACGCTTATTTATTTTGTTGTCTAGTAACTGTTTAGAGTCCTAAGAACTCTTTTTTAATTTTAATACTTGTTTATCTATTTTTAAGAGAGTTGTTTTACTTAAAATATGATTTTTCCGCCGCATTAATAAAAGTTGAAGTTGAAACTAGATTACCTTGTTTTGGTTCATCCGAAAATTTGTGTTATGTATCTTGCACTTGATATGAGAAGGTTTTTGCATGTTTGTGAAAGTGTAGCATCCTAAATGCTTGTTAAATTGTTTTCGAATTACTCTAATATTTGTTTAGTATTCGACGGGTAGTTTAGGGTGTGACATTATCGGTATCAGAGCAGGTCGGTCCATCCAACCAAGTTATTGAGTCTGTAGTATAGTGTGACAGTTGAATACTGTTGGAGTGTTCCTTTTAACCATTGTTTGCTGTGATGGTGTGAAACAGTGAAATGACTGGAAGAAACAATGATGTGATTGATGTTTCTTTGTAGGTTGTTGCTCAGGTTATGTAACATCAGCCTAATGCTGATGAGAATGATGGGTCTCGTGTCTTAGAAACATTTTAGAGGAATCATCCTCCTGATTTCAAGGGTTGGTACGATCCTGATGGAGCGTAGACTTGGATCAAGGAGATTGAAAGAGTCTTTCAGGTTATGGACTGCGTAGAGGCACAAAAGGTGTGGTTTGGTACGCATATGCTGGATGAGGAGGTTGATGATTGGTGGGTTAAACCCCGTCAGAGGCTGGAAGGTGTAGGTGAAGTTATTACTTGGGTTGTTTTTAGTAGGGAGTTTGTGAGGAAGTATTTTCCAAAAGATGTGTGTGGGAAGAAAGAGATAAAATTCTTGGAGTTGAAATAAGGGAATCTATCTATAACTAAATATGATGTTAAGTTCATGGAACTAGCAAATATCTATCCACATTACAGTGAAGTGACTGCTGAATTCTTAAAGTGAATTAAGTTCGATAATGGGTTACACCCAGAGACCAAGAAGGAAATTGGATAAGAGCAGATTCGTAGGTTTCCAGACTTGGTGAATAGCTGCAGAATTTATGAAGAGGGTAGTAAGGCTCACTACAAAATTATGAGCGAGAGGAGAGGCAAGCCACATCAGAACCGTGGGAAGCCTTATAATGCTCTAACTGACAAGGGAAAACAAAAATTCATTGATGGAAAGAGGCCAAATGGGGGAGGTGCTTCTACTAACCTTATATGTTTCAAATGTGGTGAGATGGGTCATCAAATCAGTGAATGTTTGGGTGATGTAAAGAAGTGTTTCTGTTGTGGTAAAGCTGGTCATGGGGTAACTGATTGCAAATCCAATTCAGTGATATGTTTCAATTATGGTGAAGAATGACATATCAGTAGTGTCAGAAGCCAAAGCAAGCTCAATCCGGTTGGGAAGTGTTTGATTTAACAAGGAATCAGACATCCAGTGAAGACATGATGATTAGAGGTATATGCTTCATTAATAGTGCTCCTTTAATTGCTATAATTGATACTGGTGTGACACATTCTTTTATTATTTTTGATTGTGTGAAAGGGTTGAATCTTATGTTGTCTTATATGATTGGAGAAATGGTTATAAAGACTCCAACTAAGGGATCATTTACTACTTCTCTAGTATGCTTGAAATATCCTTTGTCAATCTTTGACATAGATTTTATCGTGGATCTATTTTGTTTATTGTTGAGTGGTCTGGATGTGATCTTAGGTATGAACTGGTTGGAATCCAATCATGTTCATATTAATTACTATAACAAATTTTTTCGGTTTCTTGCTCCTGATGAGGAGGAGGAAGTTGGTTTCTTGTCTTCTAGGAAGTTGTATGAGTTTATGTAGGATGAAGCTCAAGTGTTTTCATTGACGGGGTATTTATCCATAGAAATTTAAGCGGCAATTGATGATTTTCAGGTGGTGCATGATTTTCCTGAAGTTTTCCCAGATGATAAATCAGATGTGCCGCCAGAAAGTGGAGTGGAGTTTTCTATTGATCTTGTTCTTGGTACCAGACACATTTTGATGGCACCATACAAGATGTCGACATATGAGTTAGCAGAGTTGAAAAATTAATTGGAAGACTTGCTTGAAAAGAAATTCGTGAGACCAAGTGTGTCTCCTTGGAGAGCTCTAGTATTGCTGGTGAAAAAGAAAGATGATAGAATAAGATTATGTGTAGATTACCGGCAGTTGAATAAAGTGACAATAAAAAATAAGTATCCACTTCTAAGGATAGACGACTTGATGGGTCAGTTGGAGGGTGCACACGTATTTAGCAAGATTGACTTGAGGTCGGGTTATCATCAAATTCGAGTGAAGGACGATGATATTCAGAAGATGGCTTTCAGGACTCAGTATGGGCATTATGAGTGTACTATGATGCCATTTAGAGTTTCTAATGCACCATGTGCATTTATGGAGTATATGAATAGAACTTTTCATCAGTATTTGGACAAGTTTGTAGTGGTCTTTATTGATGATATTTTTATTTATTCCAAATAAGAAGAAGAGCATGTTAAGCATTTGCAAATTGTATTGCAAGTGTTGAAGAAAAAAAAGTTATATGCTAAGTTGTCGAAGTGCGAGTTCTGGTTGGAAAAGGTTTGTTTTCTTGGCCACATTATTTCACGTGATGGTATTGTAGTGGATTTATCCAAAGTTGATGCAGTGTTCTAGTGGGAGGCTCCAAAATCAGTTATGGATATTAGAAGCTTTTTGGGCTTAGTTGGTTATTATAGAAGATTTACCGAGGGCTTTTCTAAGTTAGCACTTTCCTTAACTCAACTGACTTGTAAAAGCAAGGCGTTTGTGTGGGATGTCCAATGTGAGGAAAGTTTTACTGAGCTAAAGAAGAAATTGACAAAGGCTCCGATTTTGATATTGCCTAACCCGGAAGAATCTTTTGTTGTGTATTGTGATGCATCTAAATTTTTTTTAGATGGTGTACTTATACAATATGACAAGGTGGTGGCTTATACGTTGAGGCAATTGAGGATTCATGAATGAAATTATCCTACTCACAATCTAGAACTAGATGCAATAGTGTTTGTGTTAAAGATTTGAAGGCATTACCTCAATGGCTCCAGATTCAAGGTGTTTAGTGATCACAAGAGTTTGAAGTACTTGTTTGACCAGAAGGAATTGAATATGAGGAGACGAAGCTGGTTAGAGTTGTTAAAGGATTATGACTTTGGCTTAAATTACCATCCAGGTAAAGCTAATGTTGTAGCAGATGCCTTGAGTCGAAAATCATTGCATATGTCTGCTATGATGGTTAGGGAGATGGAATTGATTGAGCAATTTAGAGATATGAGCTTAGTTTGTGAGTTGACAATATAGAGTGTGATGCTGGGTATGTTGAAGATCAACAATGATTTTCTGAATAATATTAAAGAAGCTTAGAAGTTAGATGTAAAGTTGGTAGACATGATGGTTGGAAGTAGTCAGTTTAAAGACAGTGATTTTAAAGTGGATGTGCAAGGTGTGTTGAGATTTCGTGACATAATTTGTATTCCTGATGACTCTGAGTTGAAAAAGATGATTTTGGAAGAAAGTCATAGAAGCAGTTTGAGTATTCATCTGGGAGCTACTTGTCATATCCCAAATTTACCCGCCTTTGTGTTACAGTCAAAATTATTTTTAAGCTTAGAGTTTTATAAAATTCTTTTCGGTTACCCTGGCATTTTGAATTTTATAAATATTCGTTTTCAAATCTATTTAAAAATGTAATAATTTATTTTAGATTATTTGTATTTTTATTTTCCGTCTTCATATACATTCAATTGGCTTTTTATTTCAAATAAATAACATAACACAATTGGTAAGGAATCATAGCTTGGAAGCATAGGGTCAAGGGTTCAAATACAATTGGTGCACTTTGGATATTTTTGTTAATTTGTTACTAACAATTTCTCTTTTTAATTATTTCCAAAATCACAAAAAATCATTTTTTAATATTTAAATATTAATTTTCGTATTTTTTATCATGACATCTTAAAAATAATTATTTATTTGATTTTATGCATTTTTACCAAAATTGAATACAAAAATTATAATAAATACCAAAAATATTTTATTTTCTGATTAGTTGTTTCTTATTGTTCAATTTGTGTTAATTTGTGTCATAATCAGTTTCTGATTGGTCAGTTTAATGACCAAGGAAGATCTGATTTGCCAATAAATTTTATTTTCCTAATTCGTTGACCTAATTATCACTATAAATAGGTCATTCTTTCATACTATTTTTCAATCAGAATTTCTCACAATCAACAATCACCCCCAAATTTCACAAACCTTGTTGTTGTTGTCTTTATCAGACAATAGCGAACAATTATCAACATTCTTCAAGATCCCAACTCATACTTTTTTTCAAACCTTTCAAATTTTCTACGATTTTTGGCCGATGATTTTATACAAGGCTCATCCTTGTATTTTCAATTCAATTTTTAATTTTAATTTGTTTGATGTTAAAACCACATGATGAGTATCTGATGGTTTGTGTTTTTATTAATATTTTTCTTATTAACAATTTTTATTTCTACACACATATCAACAATTTTGTTATTCTTTTACAGTAACAATTACCAACTAGTATTCATGGTTTTACACACTAATAGTAACCGTATGACATTATTTTCATGTATATAGACTTTTTTTTCACACCCTGTACACACAAATGAAGAACAATTTTAGTATTTTTTATAATATATTTCTATTATTACTTTTTTTATTGAAATCATTTGCCAAGTGTCCTCGTGTGGTTCCGCTGGTTATACTAGAACGATCATGTGAGGCAGCACCTCTATACTTCCAGGTAAGTGCTCATATTTATTTATTTACTGTTATGTTGTTTAATTTGATTGATAATAGTAATTAGGATTTTTATGGGTTTTGGGCTCAATAACATGTTACTCTTAGAAACACCTCACTCTTTTTTTTCACACTTCTTTCTTACACATACATCCCATTTATTCATTTTGTTATTTAGGTTAATTTCTCAATTAATTTAATTTGGTTACTTTACTTTAATTTTGTCATTAGTAAAAATGCAACCATGCAAAAAACATTAGGTAACGAAATTAACGTGTAATTTTGATTTTACTTAAGTTTAGTTATTCTAATTAAAACATTATTATTATTGTATATAAATTACTAATTAATTTTTATACTAAATTAAGTTATTTTTCGATATTTTTACTAACTCTAGGTTTTTTTATTCATATATTTATTTTCAATTCTACTTTCAAATTGTATTAAATATTAAAATAGCTAACCCATCAAATTATCTTTTTTTTACTAATATAACAATTATAACATATTGTAAAAAAAGGATTAAATAGGATTACTTTCAAAATTAACTTCAAATTGTGTCTACGATCACTAACTTTTCAACCCAGATAAGGTTCAAGAATAATTCGAAAATAATTCTATGTGATCCTATAAAAAATACCAACCAAACACTTCGAACTACGAATTGGGACTTTGGTTCCTCATAAGAGGATACGTAGGCACACTTCTTAAAAATCAAGGCGAGTTCCCCTAACTAAAAAATTAAAACCCTATTCCTAAACCTTAAACCTAAACCCTAGTATCCTTGTAGATAAGGTAGATGAAGGGTGCCTAACACCTTCCCTTCATCTAAAGTGAGTCAAGAACTTAGAATCTTTGTATCATCAATTAGAGTTATTCCGTTATATTTCCGTCTTAGGATAAAAATTAATAGTGGCGACTCTATATTTTTAGTCGGTTGTTACACTACTAAAATGTAACAAGACTTGAAGAAGTTATTTTGATGGCCTATATTGAAATGCGATGTGGCAAAGTTTGTGTATGCGTGTTTGGCTTGTTAGAAGTCGAAATTTGAACATCAAAAGCCTACGGGATTAATAAAAATGTTAGGTGTTCCTGAATGGAAGTGGGATAGTATATCGGTGGATTTTGTGACGGGATTGCCGAGTACTCTAAGGGGGAATGATACGATTTGGTTGATTATTGATAGGATGACGAAATTGGCTCATTTCATTTTGATTAATATCAGTTTTCCTGTATGAAGTTGGCAGAGATTTACATTTGTGTGATTGTAAAGCTTCATGGTGTCTCGCCGAGTATTGTTTTTGATAGAGATCTGAGGTTTACTTCTGGATTTTGGAAGAGTTTGTAGGATGCATTGAGTTCTAAGCTGAGATTGAGTTATGCGTATCATCCTCAGACGGAGAGGACTATTCTGTCGTTGGAGGATTTGTTGAGAGCTTATGTTCTTAAACAAGGAGGTTTTGGAGATAGTTATCTTCCACTGATAGAGTTCATGTATAATAATAGTTTTCATTATAGTATTGGAATGGCACATTTTGAGGCATTATATGGTTGGAGGTGTAGAACACCTTTGTGTTGGTATGAATCTGGTGAGAGTGTAGTGCTTGGACCTGAGATTGTCCGACAGACTACAAAAAAGGTGAAGTTAATTTCAGATAAGATGAAGACTTCGCAGAGTAGGCAAAAAAGTTACCATGATAAGAGAAGGAAGGGTCTTGAGTTTTAAGAATGAGACCATGTATTCTTAAGGGTTACTCTGGTGACGGGCATTGGACGCGCTTTGAAATCGAGGAAGCTTACTCCTCAATTTATTGGTCCGTATCATATTTCTGACAAGGTAGGGATTGCTGCGTATAGAGTGGCTTTGCCACCTAACCTGTCAAATTTGCATGATGTGTTCCATGTGTCGCAACTCTGAAAGTATATTTCATATTCATCTCATTTGATTTTGATGGATGATGTGCAAGTAAAGGATAATCTTACTGTTGAGACCAAACTTGTGAGGATCGAGGATCGTGAAATGAAGAAGCTGAGGTGAAAGGAAATTTCTCTAGTGAAGGTTGTTTGGGGAGGAGATTCTAGAGAGAATGCGACGTGGGAGTTAGAGAGTAAGATGCGAGAATCTTACTCAATGTTATTTGCATCAGGTAATTATTTTAATAGATTAATTATTTGATGTTATGTATTTTATGCGTTGATGAGTACTTTGTTGTGACTTATTTGGTGAAATAGATGGTTTGATGATTTTATATATGGGGTAGGGTCGGATTAAAGTAGTAATGAGAATTATTCTGAATTTAGATAATTTAGTGGGAATTATTTGGATTTTAAATAATATGAATAGAAATAATGAGGGAAAGGTAGTAATTTGCATGAGGTTTAGTGGGCTAATGAAGGAAGACCATAATAAGGGTATATGGGTTAATCTAGTAAAAAGGAAGAAGTGAGGTTGAGAACGATCATTCTGTACGATCAAATTTTTGAAGAGAAGAGAAGGCGAGGAGGTGCAGAGGGCTAGGCAAGAAGATTCTATCGTTGAAGCTTAGGGACCATCAATCTAAGGTAAATGTGGGGTTCCAACTCTCTAGGGGTTTGTATAATGAAGATTATGTAGGGGTAATCTTCTCATCACCATTGGTGGTTTATTTTTAGTTATGGTTTTGTGATAATTTTTTTGTATGGTGAATTAGTGATGAAATTGATGAAGTTAAGTGCGTGATTCATATGAATTGGTGCCTATAATATGTATGATGATGTGTTGTTATTATGGATGATAAAATGTTGATTTTTGGTAGATTGATAACTATTCTAATATGAAATCGTATGCAATTTTGGATTGGTACAATGTAGGAATTGCAACAGCAATGTTGCTATCAAGCACGCTTCGTCGGGCGAGCCTCTTGCGTCGTCGGGCGAGGGAGTGGGTGAAGGAAAGGGTGGAAAAGAGGTGCTTCTGGAATTTGTATAGAGGGGTGGCCTCGCTTGTGCTTCACTGGGCGAGCCTCACGTGACAGACCCAATTGTCGAGCGAGCCTCAGGCGAGCAGTCTGGGCAAAATTACATTTTTGAAACGTCAGAAATCCATAACTTTTAACTTAAGTGTCTGTTTGAGGAACCGTTTAAACCTACGAGAAGCTAAAAATATTTTCTATCGTATAAAAATACATTTGAACCCAGTAGGTGATTATTTGTTGGGGGCTTGTGCTCTTCTGTATGCAATTCTATCTGTTATGCTGAGATATATGCATGTACTTATGTATGATAATGTTGTGTGATGTTGTTTGGATTGTATGATTGGTATGTTGTATGTGTGGGTAGATGGTGGCCATATTGTTGTATCACATTGATAGATTTAAATATCAGTGTGAGTTGTTTTCTTGCATAATTATTTCACATGAATTTCAGGTTGTGGACTTTAGTCCTGTTTGTTGGCTCTGATCCTAGATGACGTGGATCGGGAGTAATGTGAACCTCATCATTCATGATGTGGGTTAAATCTGATCTTAGATGGCATGGATGGGGAGCAATGTGAACTAAATTGTTCACGATATAGGTGGCTCCGGTCCTTGATAGCGTGGATTCAGGAGCGATATTGGTACCACATGCATTGAGTCTGTGAGTCGGTCTTATTGCACCGCATTGTTGCTAACATGATGTTTGAATTGTGTAATTGGTGTATGTGCTACATGATGATTATTGATACGTGTGATTAATTATGCATGATTATGTAGTATTATATAATAAGACTATGGTTGTTATGTGAAGGTGTGAGATGTGGAATGTGTGGCTATAAATGATTTAATTGTTGTATACTCATTATTATGCATTCTCTTATATTGTTGTGATATCTTACTCTTCTGTTAGAATGATGCTTTATACAGAATTATGGAGATAATCAAGAGTACTCTGAATCAGCAAGGATTGAAAGAGGTTGCTCTTCATTTTATTTTTGAGTTGGTGTCGTTGCTCTGATATGTAACACCGGGGGGATGAACGCTTATTTATTTTGTTGTCTAGTAGTTGTCTAGAGTCCTAATAACTCTTTATGAATCTGAATACTTTATTATCTATTTTTAAGAGATTTGTTTGACTTCGAATACGATTCTTTTCCGCTGCATTAATAAAAGTTGAAGTTGAAACTAGATTACCTTGTTTTGGTTCATCCGAAAATTTGTGTTATGTATCTTACACTTGATATGAACAGGTTTTTGCATGTTTGTAAAAGTTTAGCACCCTAAACGTTTGTTAATTGATTTAAAATTACTCTGATAATTATTTTTTATTCTCCGGGTAATTTGGGGTGTTACACTTTGAGTCTTCAATCAAATATAATCTTCTACTTTTTAAATCAGTTGCTAGATCTTCAAACAAAAATAGGAACAAATCTTCAAAGTTCCCTAAAATGTCTCAAAGATCCTTTTTACAAAACCAAATCAAATTTACATTGTTCCTAAAATATCTTTGATTAGTTGCGCCTGTATGAGAACTAAAAACATCCAGAATCTCATATTTTTCAATCAAATCTTCAAGTATTTAAATAAAGTATTATTCTGATGTTCCGGTGTAACATGTCACAATATCTGTCAGAACATCTGTCAAAAATACTAACAACAAACCTTGTTGTACCTGTTGGTCAAAATATCTTGACATCTTGCTCAACATCAACTAAGAACCATGTTTTAGAAAAATTTATGCCAATCATAAACCATGGATCTAACATAGATGAATGCATTAAGGAGTTGTTGTTAAAGTCACCCTCGACTGAGGAGTTATATATGCCTAAAATGTTTTTAGTGATGTTTGGCGTGACTTGGATGAGTAGATATAAAATGTACCACACTCATAACAAGTAATGTCATCGTCATTTTCTTGTGTTCTCTTTTAGGCGGTGATTATTTATGAAATTTATCAATCCTTTATCGGTATGATTGAGCTTGATTCTCTTTAAGTATCTATTGTAGCATTTGATGAATAAACCCATCACCTCTTGTTTAGGAGCTTCTTTGTCAAAATTATCACTTTCTTCCTTTGACTTATTCACTTTGCATGAAGAGACCTTCAATGAAAGATCCATTTTTTTCTTCTTTCTCTTTCTCTTTTCTTTTTCGACTTTACTTCGTTATCTGCGAGTCTTTTCAGTTCATTTCAATGCTCGACTGGATTCTCAAACATCTTTGTAATATCTAAAGTATTAAGATTATTAGATTCTTTTATAGCGGTAACCTTTGGTTTCCACTCCCTTCACATAGATCTTAATATTTTGTTAGTATAATATTTGTTAGAAAAGGTTTTACCCAAATTTCTTAATTTGTTGATTAAGTTGAGGAATCTAGTTTTCATGGATTTCACAAATTCTCCAGGTTCCATATGAAATAGTTTGAACTCCTATTAAAAATATCGATCTAAGAATCCTTGACGTCATTTATTCCCTCGTAGTGCTCGTAGAGAGTTTGGAGAGCGTCTCACATACCTTTGGCACTCGTATGATGTGAAATACCGTAGAATACTTTTGCGCTTAAAGTAGAGATAAGTTTATTCCTATCTTTAAAATCATATGAAGCCTTATTGGTTTCACCATTTGTCCATTCTTTTGGATGTTTAACAACATCATTATCGTCCATAGGGATAAATGGTCTCTCAGTGACGACACACCACATATTTTTGTCAATTAATAGTAAGTGTATGTACATGTTTGCTTTTCAATAAGTATACTTTTCACCTTTGAAAATTGGATTATGTTATACACTCCCTTTGGATCGTTATCATCCACCATATTCTCAAAACTTTTGGAGTCGATTAGACTTAATCAAAAGACCAAAACTTAATTCTAACTAGTAGGAAATTTGTGCATCCGCACGAGTTCTGGTGTGGACCGCAGATCTGTCACCAGTTTGTCATGAGAATTCAAACAAATTAGAAAATATCATAGTTTTATTGGAAAAAATAAAAAATAAAAATGGACGGAAAGATAATTGTATAAGTTTAAAAAACCAATATACCTAATAAAAATCAATATTGATTTTTAGATGGAAATCAATAGAAAAATAATTTTACACAACACCGGTGTGTTATCCGTGTGTTCACATTGATTTTAGAATAGTTGGTGTGTTATTCGTGTGTTGACATTGATTTTGAAATGGTTACCCGTGCGCTCACACAGTGTTAGTGTGTTACATTTGTATTCACACTGGTGTGTTACTCGTGCCTTCTCATGAATAATAGTGAGTTACAGATGCGTTCGCACGAGTACTGGTGTGGAACGTGAAATTATTACCAGTTTAATTTTGAAATTCAACTAAAATAAAAATATATAAATTAAATTGTAAAAAAGAAAGAAAAAAGAAGTAGACAAAGATAAATATATAAGTTAATTAAATCAATCATTATTAAGAAAAAATATTAAACACCTATTTAAAAAAAATTGCGCAAAATAGATAAAAATAAAATGTATTTTTCCATATTGATTACCTGTGCAAGTTTTTGTTTTTAAAATATAATAAAAATGTAAATAAGAAAAATAAAATTATTTTCGTAAAATAATTTATTATTTTTAAGACAAAAACATATTTTTAAAATAAAAATAAAATTGTATCAATTTTTCGTTTCTTAAAAGAAAAACATATGAATAATTGTTGTATATAATCAAATAAAAAATCACTCAAATTTATTTGTATTCAAATGTCTGTAACTCAAAATTTTAAATGCAATATAGTATTATATTATGAAATTATTCATAATTATTCAACTTTAAAGTATGTGAGATAATAAACTATAGAATGAAAAACAACATAATTTATTGAACACTTATTAATCCATTGTTCGAAAACCATTGCTCATCCTCGTCGCTATCCATGTTCGAAAACTTATTACAAATAATTGACATCATTACCTTTGCAAAGGAGATTCCAATTTGTAGGATAAACAATTCAAATGAAGCACTATCACAAAAAATAATCAATCACTTGAAAATAAAACGTGAATAACAATAATTATAAAAGTTAAAACAAAGATGTATGTATGATGAACATAATGCCATACATTTGCAAAGGAGAAAACGATAGCCAAAAGAAAGAAGAAAACACATTAAAGGAATACCAATTGTCGCATGAAAATTCAATAGCAGGGTACTCGTGTGTTTAGGAAAGCTAATATATGTAAATCAGACAGAGAACTCCAAGCAACACAGCTCACAGCTTCATCAACCTCCCACCGTCTCAAACATCGGCCTGTTTTAACCTCCCACACACGGACAGTTACATTCAATGCAACACCTTTCGCCTTCGTTATTCTGGCTCCCTCGGTCGATTTCTTCTGCAATATCTAAGCAAGAAATCAATGTTGGAAAACCAAAATCCTAATCACAAAATCTTCATATCAACCAAAACCAGAAAAACCATAACCACAAAATTATCAAATCTACCATAATCATAACCACAAAATCAAAACCCTAACTTTATACATAAAATAAATAAAAAACGTGATACCTGTACATTTCTTTCTCGCGACAAAACAAAATTTATTCTAGAATGATTTTCTAAAATGGATTATCAGATGTTTTTCAAAAATGTGGGCGGAAGATTTAGAGCGAAAATATTAGAATTATACTTTTACTGACATTTGATCACGTTAACAGTTAATCACTTCTTAAATATCAAAGATGGTCTAATGATGATACACAGAGAAAATAAATTGATTCAGTTGTATACTTCACGAAGTGTGTTTATACAATGATTCAATTTTAACAAATTCTAACATCAACAGTTTCTCATAATTTAATCACCACTAAAGATCGATTAGACACAAATTCTAACAAAACTCAATCTTATGTAATAAATCTCTACCAATTTAATAAATGATAAACTACGCAAAGCAATGATGACCTAAGCATGCAATATACTACGCGTATTAAATGTGAGAGTAAGAGAGAGATAAGACTGCGAGTACAACTTCAATACAAGTTGTTTTGCATGATGTCAAAACTGGGAAAGATGGCACGTCAGTAAAATGGATGGTATCTCTATGTCTAGTGACAATCATCTGTATTATAGGTCTTAGGAATCATTAAAAAGTACTTTGAAATTGACCCAACACATTGAAAAACAGTTTCTGCGTGTTTTTGCATTGCATGTGTCGACACATTTGATTTTCAGATCGACACATGTAACTCAATTTTTAAGCTTGTATGCTTCTGTAAGTAACTGTTCGACACATATAACCTTCAGGTCGACACATACTGAAAGATTTCTAAAATTGCAGAAATTCTTATTTTTTGTGTCAACACATCTATATTTCAGGTCGACACACTTACTCACGTTTTAAAGCATGTAGCTTCTGACTTGCTCAGGTCGACACATAGAATCTTTTCGATCGACACATGTATTCTTTTTATAATGTATGTGTCGACACATATGAATTTGAGGTTGACACATAAAATCTGTTTTGGTCATTTTCAATTTCTTTTATTCTGAATTTGTCCTTTTTGCCCTAAATATTTACAAAATATAAATACCCTTTCATGCATCATTCTCAACTTGATGATACCATAAAATTAGCCTACACTTCTTCTTCCTCAACCTTTCATCTATGCATGCACACAATTATTACATTGTGATGATGTTTCTTTAGGGTGCCATCTAGACGAAGAATTATGGATTTACAATTGGGTTGAGTTGAGATTTGTATGGGTCTTCATCTGGGAAAAACCATTGGGTTTCTCCTCTAAAATCATTTGTTGAATTGGAGTTTTCGTGCAAGATCGTGCGAGTAGGAATCGTCCATGTGAAAAATCACTTGGAGTGTTTGAAATATTTTCAAGGAACTTTAGAGTGTTTGAAATCTTTTTAAGGAAGTAGCAAGAATTGGATGATAGAATCAGTGATCTCGTGTTAATAGTATGCAATCGGATTTACTCGAGTGAAACATCCTTTGGAGTATTTGAAATCTTTGCAAGGAACCTTGGAGTGTTTGAAATATTTTCAAGAAAGTAGCTTAAGTGGCAAATATGTTGCATCTATCGGTTGATTTAATCTTACTTAAGAACAAAGGTTGGAAGAAGGAGCATTAACACCAAATTAGAAAATTTTGTATTGTTGTTCTTACTCTTCCTTTTGTAATAAATTTTTTTCATATAAGAATTATCTTAATTCCATTAGAATTAGGCGCAGACGTACCTACACGCGAGGACGACAGTGGGGAACTGTGTATACAATTTTTTTTTTGTTTTTTTAGTTTTCCTCTCTTACTTGCTCTCAATTTCATCAATCGGTTTAATAAATAGCATTGTGATAGTAATTGAATTGTAATAATTTTTCTCTCAAAATGTGTTTTTGAATTAGGTGTGGATATCAGCATCATTCAAGAAAAAATTCTGAAAATTCACTTGCACGCCAAGTGTTTGATAAAACGATCAAGTTAGTTATTATATTATTTAGCCTTGGAAATAGCATTGCAAAGTGATTGTGTTCAAACAATAAATAAGTGGATTGTTGAATTGAGTTTGTGTTAATTGATTATTCAATTTTGTTTCATAGATTTAACGTTAACAATTTGTATATCCGAGTTTCCAATAATTTGTATTTTAGATGACTTATCCAGTGATTTTCTTCCGCATTAAAAAGTTTTGAAAACATTTTAAATTCTAGATTTGTGTCTAGAATTATTTTTTTGCCTCTATTCACCCCCCCCCCCCCCCCCCCTCTAGATACGCATTGTCGTCTAATAAGTGGTATCAGAGTCTAGTTCATTACGGCTTTAAACACTACTTAAAAAATGACTTACGAACCTAAAGGGAATCATAAGAGAGCTCCAATTTTCACGGGAGAAAATTATACTTATTGGAAAACTTGTATACAATTCATATTAAATCATATGACAAAGGTGTGAATGAATCCGTTTAAAATGGTCCACACTGGTGACATATGATGTTAATGGTATTACTATGGGATGAAAATGATAATAAAAAGTGGTCTTGCAATTGGAAAGCTAAGAATATCATCATATCCGCACTTGGTGTTGATGATTTCTATCACATTTCTCATTGTCAAACCGCTAAGGCTATATGGAACACTCTACAAGTTTCCTTAAGAGAAAACTAATGATGTCAAACAAGCTAGGATTAATACACTCACTCAAGAGTTTGAACTCTTTCGCATGAAAAATGGTGAAACCATTACGGAAATACAAAAGAGTTTTTTCTCATCTTATTAATCGTTTGAACTTACTAGGTAATTATATTTCCATTACTATTGCTACTAATAGAGTTTTGAGATGTCTTAGTAGGAATTGACAACCTAAGGTCACCGCGATCAAGAAAGCTAAAAATCTTGAGACACTTGGTCTCACCGCACTTTTTGGTAAGCTTGAAGAACACGAGCAAGAACTTCATTGCTTGGATAAATATGAAAAGGAGCTTGAGAAAAAAAGTAAAATAAAGAAAGTCACAAGGAGGAAATTGTGAAGTCAAAAGATCTTAAGGCTTCTAACTCTAAATCCTCAAAAGATGAGCAAAGTAAGAATAGTGACTCTAGTGATGATGAGATTTCGGATGATGAAGAGATGGGATTATTTGTAAGGAAATATAATCGGTATTTTAAAAAAATGGAGTTAAACATTCCGACAATAATCTCATAAAGTTTAGAAGGCAATCCCCATTCCTAAAATAAGAGAACACCAAAAAGGACAAAGGAGAAATTATTTGCTACGAATGTGGCATGTCCAGTCACTATAAACCAGATTGTCCATTACTTGCCAAAAAGAAAGGAAAAGACCAAAGAAATAAGTCTAGACAAGAATATGTTTCTTGGGAGAGTGAAAGTGAATCCTCAAGCAATGAAAGCTCAAGTGAGAGTGATGAAGAGGCAATTATTGTTTCATGGCAAATCATTGACAAGGCAAGAAAAAGGATGCACGTCTTAAATACTCTAACATTTCCACTTTGTCTTATAATGAACTAAAAAGTGAATTTGAAAAACTACAAATAGAATTTTTGAATGCTAACAAAAAATTGGTCTCTCAAGAGAAAGTCTTCACATTTTTAAAGGTCAAGGTTGATGAAATCAGTGATAAGTTATAAGCATTAAAAGAACTTATTGTAGATAGTTCAAATCATGAAAAAGAGGATGAGTCATCTTACAAATATGGTTGTGACACATGTCAAATTTGGCAACAAGAGGTGAGTACTCTTGCTACCAAAATAGATAGTCTACATCATCCCATTGAGAACATGTCTATTAGGTCCTTGAAGGTTGAAAAGCCTCATAAAAATTTCTCTTTGATTAAGAAAGAACCCAGTAGAATTATTGTCATACCCCAAATTTGTCCGTCCTTTTATTTCTACAGTCAAAAATATTTTAAACATTGTTTTTATAATATTATTTGATTTTTATAGATGTTCATTCTCAAGTCCAGTCAAAAATATTTTAAACATTATTTTTATAATATTATTTTATTTTTATAAATATTCGCTTCCAAACATATTTAAAAATATAATGATTCATTTCAAATTATTTGTATTTTTAAAATAGAAAATATCTGCGCATCTTTCATATACTTTCAAATTGAGTTTATTTACAAATTAGTAACATAGCAGAGTTTGTGAAGAATGAAGCTTGCAATCTTAAGATCATGGGTTTGAATCTCTTGCGTTGCACTTTCAACATTTTCTTTTTTTTTAATATTTTGTAACTAATTTTCTTTTCTTTTTTGGAAATCAAACTTTGGACTTTCTTTTGGGCTTTTGGATAACTTAGTCTCTAAGTCTTTGTTAACCTAATTCACTCTATAAATAGGACTATTATTTTCCTAAGAGATTCATCCACAATTTCTCATCGTTCATATTTCTTCCTAATCATCCATAATTTCTCATCGTTCATATTTATTCCTATTCTCTTCCTTTTTTTTTTGCAAAGCTATTTACGATTTTTTTATGTCAATGATTATATATGAGGCCCATTTTTTATTTTAATTTGTTCACACCAAATGATGAACATGATGGTGGCCCCTTTTAAATTTATTGGTTGAATATTTCATTTGATAATTATTTTTTTCATTATGTTTTGTTACTAACCTTTGTGGAAGCCAAATGATTCACACACACTACTTATTTTTTTACATAATTTCCACACCTTTTTTTACACCTTATGTTTTGACTTTTTAACACTACTAACATTGACTCATACTGGTAACTTACATACGATTTTCAGGCTCATATTGTGTATATCAATTCTCCCAAAATCAAAAATCAAACTTTCTTTGCTTTTAGTCCAAATATATTTTGTGAGTCACAAGATTTTTCTAAACACCTATACTTTTCAAAACAATAACATCATTCTTCTAAAATAATTTGTTTAAAATCAAACTTTCATCAACATTTATTTTGGATCAAAATAATACATCCTGCAAATTTAAACACCAAAATTGTCATTCCATCATTCACCAACATTTTCCAAACAGGAAAAAGATTGGGAAAAAAGATAAGAGAATTCAATGTCGAAAATCAACACCATCATTACTGGTTGTTTGTTTTCTTTGATTGTTTTTACAGGAAGAATTGAAGAAAGAGGAAGTTGAAGTGGGATATACCGACAACAACAACACCACGGTTCGCTAGTATTTTCGAAGCCTTCACCGTTTCAGCCCACCGATGATGATAGAATCGCATACCTCTAACTCCTCCTCATCCCATCGATGCCACCGCATACAACCAAAAATCCTTCGACTCCACTTCGTGACCACCGGACACACCCTTCACACCTTCATTCTTCTGCTCACCTAACCATCTCTCGCCCAACTACGCAACAACAGAGCCATTCTAAGTACAGATCATCGACATCCGACACTGATGTAACCGACGAGTAGCATTGCGACCTCTGTCTAGATCTGTTACCAACCACCATACATGAGAATCGTCGTGAGGTAAACATTATTTACCCTTTTTATTTTTTGTTTTATATAATAAATATTAGAATATTTCTTTTGTAAATAGAAAATAAGAAAGTAGAAGGTGAAACCGTACAAAGATGAAAAAGAGAAAAAGAGTTTCAGTGGGTTATTTTCTTTCCAATGTTCATATAATTGCTTGTTATTTTATTTTATTTTATTTTTTAAAATTTTATTTTTGCCACGTGTCACATATTATAAGGCTATGATTGAAAAGTCCAAGATAAGCTTTAGTTTATTTGTTACACGTTGATGATAACAACATGGGTACTGATTGTTACTACTTTTGTTTTTTGTTAGTATTATTAATTGTTTTAAGTTTAGAAAAATTATGATTTCTTTTGGGCCTCTGGGTCAATTTCTATTTAGTGTGGTTATATAAATATAGATTTTTCTAACTCTTTGATTTTAGTTTATTCTATTAAATAAATAAATTTTTAGTTTTATTTTTAGTAACAAAAAATATAAAAAAACCTCTTTTATCTTTAGTTAGGTTTTATTTAATCGTGAAGGATATAATCATAAATTACATAATTCACAACAACCTATACACAAATTTAATTGTTTTTTTTATCAAATTAATTCAAATATTATATAAATAATAGGATGTTCATCTTCGAGTAATTAAATCAGACGACACATTGTCTACCAGTTTATTATTCAAAATCAAACAATTTTCAAAATTAAATTAATTCGATATTAAAATCCAAATTCACCATTTGCAAGCGACACATAGCTAATATATGGCCACATGATGAGGAGACTATATCAGACTCCCTCTCTACGGCTTAATATAGCTAACCAACATTAAATCTTTTTCAACTAACATAACAAAAAAACCAAGATGTTTTCGAAAAAGGACTATGGAGAATTATTTTCAAATTAAGTGCAAATTGCGTTTACGATCACTTATTTTTTAAACCCAGACAACATCCAAGGATAATTTGAAAGCAATTTTATGCAATCCTATAAAAACACCAACCAAACTGTGAACTACGAAATGGGACTTTGATTCCTCCTAAGAGGATACATAGGCATACGATCAAAATCGTGGCGAGTTCCCACTAATTAAAATAAAAACCCTATTTCCTAAAAATCGCGCTTCTAAACCTAGTATCCTTGTGAACAAGGTAGATGAGGGGTGCCTAACACCTTCTCCTCGTCTAGAACCGAGTCCAAACCTAGAATCTCTAAATTTTAGGGTTATTCTTTTATACTCCCTTCCTTTAGGATAAAAATTAAGGGTGACGACTCTGATTTAAAAACCAATTACGACAGCTGGCGACTCTGCTGGGGACTCAACCCTAGGTTTAAAAGCCTCTCCTTTAGGTTTTATGGTTTTTCTTATTTTTTGGTTTTTATTTATTTTTCCTTATTTATTTATTCATTTATTTTGTTTATTATATTATATCTGTGGTGGGATTTAAATTTTGCAAAATAATATTTTCAAAAATCCTTAGAAAGAAGGTTCTTCTATTAGCCAAGGGGTTACATCAACCCTATGAGTTTATGTGACGACTTCACCTAGAGTCGATGGAATTCCGCAAAAGGAATACTTCTCAAGAGACATCCTCTTGGGAAGTAGGACTTTGAAATGACACTTATGACTCTTTGTACGGCCTTTAAACCAAAAAACCTCATGACGAGACCTTTCATGACCTAGAGTTAAAAGTTTTGGTATGTAAAGAGGCTCTACTTAAGGGAGGCCCTTGTTCCTTTCCCTCTAGTGTTATTCATGATACCCTTAAGTAAACCACCTTATGGGGAGGGTAAAATATTCATAGGCCAAAACTAAGAACTTGCCTTCTAATGATACCTTTCACAAATCCCATTAGAATCTGCGAACCCGCAAGGGTTGTCCCTTCATCCACTACTATCTTTAGCCCGTAGAGCTTCCGTATATGTCATAATCCCTAGCCTGTAGGGATTCCTCGTCGTTTTTCATTAGCCATAATCTTCAAGGAATTCATGTATGTCTCAATCTCTGAGACAATATGGGATATAATCAAATCCATGCCTATTATTACCTTTGTCCTTAAGGATTTTATGCTTGTCTCAATCTATGAGTCAGTGTAGGATATTATCGTGTCTATCATTAAAACCTGTATAGGATACCCCTACGTCTACCATCATGCTACGTCTATATCGCATTGTATATCCATGAAACTTTTCGCGTACCTAAAAGTAATATATATATATTTTTGCGTACCCAAGTATTTTCATACATTTCCATTTGCATCCATTTGCATAAGGCTCACATCTCTTGCACTTACATAAAACATCCACCCTTATCCAACTGTGATCTAGCTAGCAAGATTCTCGATACTCGCAAGCAAACTTAAAGCGTGTCACAAGAAGCCTTAGAGGAACTCAAAAGAGGACAAGAACTGTTGAAGGAGGAGGTCCAACAGTTGAAGACTCAAATGAACTTTATCATGAAATTATTATTGAGGAGTGAAAGTAACCCTTCGTCATCCCAGCCACATGCCTATTCAACATCACAGATGCCACCACTATGGGAAATTCCCCCGCCTCAACAACAACTACAACAACCCTATCAATAGAAGAGATATGCCCAACAAAGGAAAAGACAAAATCAATCACCTAGGATATTTGATCCACTTCCCATACTGCATAGTCAGCTGCTACAACATTTACTCAAGGCAACTTTGGTAGAGCAGAAGTTACTGAATCCTCTGAGTGGGGCACTCCCCCTAGGTATGATGCAAACGCCAGGTGCGAGTACCATGCCAATTCCCTGAGGCATACTATAGAAAAATGTTGGGCTTTCAAACACAAGGTCCAAGACTTGATCGATAATAAGCAGTTGACTTTTGAAGAAGGGGTCTCATTGGCGAATGGTCTCCCTTGCTTTAACAAATCCAAAGACTAAGAAGAATCCCCTAAAGTCAATGGATCAACAAGAGGGCTTATCTCTAGATCAGTAGGCCTTTATCATTTCAAATTGTAATTTCTTTCTTGCTAAGTGTTATTTGTTATAAAATTTATACTCTTTGGTCAAGTAATTCTAATAAAATAAGCATGCATGTTTTTGAAATCGATCCATTCCACAAATAATCAACTACTTTGTATTCTTCTTTTCTATCTTCCATTGCATAACTTTAACAAACTTTGATGGAGAATGATGAAAATACAAAATAATCGAATTTTGTTGACGTATGCTTTTTAATAGTAAGGCTTAGCTGACGATGTAAGGCATTGTTTCAAATCCTAAACAGTGGAGAAATAAGGAGTTAATCTGTAGTTAACCCCCTCGAGCCAGAAGTCTGAGTTCTTTCTATTTTTTTTTTAAAAACCTTAATTTTAACCAGGGGCAGGGTAGTCTTTTAATTAATTCAATGGCACACTCTATTCTCAAGAGAAGTGATTTATCTAAACAAAAGGTTCAAGCATATCTCTTTCCTTAATATATCATCAAGTAAACGATATAAGAAAAGGTTCAAAACGCATCCTTTTCCTCACATTCATCATCCAAGATTGAGGAATTAACAAAGACAAAGTCCACGACATCTTCTTCCTCAGTACATCAATCAAGATCAAGGAAACGATGAAGACAAAGCCTACAATAATCAGCATGATAGTCATAAGTGTCAAAATCTAAAAGCAAAAAGAAATTCAAAATAAAAATAATAATAAAGCCCGCTAAGTCAAGTAAAAATTGAAGGAAAAAAACTTGACATAGGCAAAAGATAGGGCATCCCGATGGACCAGAAATTCAAAAGAATTGATCCATATGAAATAAGGGATTAAAAACAAAAAATTAGAGAACAATCTTGTGACTTCCACCTCAAGAATCATCAAGGCTTCTCATTGACGCTTGGATCTTATCAATGCTTTTCGTCGGCGCTTGGATATTTATCTACGGTTCTCATCATCTGCGTGACTACGAAATTTCTCTTGGGAATTAAATGCATCTGTTGCATTAATTGAAATTAGGACTGGAGAACATCAAGAAGAATGGGGTGGGCTAAATAAAATTTGAGCCTTATATCCTTTGTTTCTTTAACCACGAACGATGGCCATGTTATAACCTTTAAAAGTCCTAATTGAAGCTTGGTTCACTATGAAAGCATACTCGACAAAATTTGTGTTAAACTGACTCCTATGTTTGTTAAAATTATTTCTAACTACTTCACTTCTTCGAATACCCATCTATAAATCATCCATTTCTATTCAAACTTCGATTTCAAGAACTTTCATGTGCATCAAACGAAATTACTTTTCAAAATGTACAATTTTATCTACGAATTAATACTTAGCATCAAGGAGATATCAAAATTGGTTTGATCAAAATCCCTCCTTCCCAGGAAGCTCCTAACTAGGGGCAAAGCATATAAGGGGATCCCTATAAACAGGAGAAAATACTAATGATCGTAGGGGTATATCACACAAAGATACTATTGACAAGGGGTGATCATTCTGAGGTTCAATCAAGTTGGATCAAATTTCAAAGCATTGTTCAACAAGGGGCATACCTTTCGAAGGAGCATTCCCTAACCAAGCCATATCATAACAGGGTATGACTCGGTTTCCTTGTTTAAACAAACCCGCCAAGGCCTTGATAATCAGGGGCAACCGTCTAAGATTCAAATGCTGGGGCAGTACGTACCAAGTTCATCCTACCGCACGTAGGGTCCAAATTCCCCTTCAAACAACTTCAAGTACAAACTTTTCAAGCTCCGAATACTTGGGGAAATCTATGTCAAGTTCATGTTGAGGTCTGAGTTCTTTCTGAATGTATTTCTTCCAGATCCATGAGATAGAGGGGCACCCCTTTTAAAATTCGAATGGTGGGGCAAACCACTGTAAGGCTCAATCAAAAATAGTTAATTCAAAATGGTTCATCAAAGCCAAACATTTTCAAGAGTCTTTTAATCAGGGGAATAATGCGAAATAGTAGGGTCATTCATATTTTTATCAAACTATTTTTAAGCTCATGTCAATGAGAATCTCCTCCAAGACCCTACCAAAAAATTAGGGAAAGACAGTCCACATAGGGGCAAGCTCTCTGCGTACTTTCACAATCACCAATGGTCATTCTCCTACATCAGCAATCTTCGAGTTCAAATCGAGTATCGGGAAATCATGATAGAATAACACCCAACTATCATGTAATAAGAAACCTTGTTACATTGGAAAACATCTATGTTTTAATCATCCATTACCCATCACAGGGGCACCACTAAAAAAAACCATTCAAGTGATAGTCCTAAAGCATAAAGCTGCATAAATCATGCATTAGGGCTCTTCAATCCAGAATCAAACTATACTTATCATCTCATCCATCTGACAAATTCTGATAGCATGGGTCAAGCATATCTCAAAAATCCCAATTACGCATTTGTATTTCAAAGTCCAACGTCCATTTACACATATCCAAGTAACTCATTACATACATCAATCAATCATTACATTTCATGCATCAATCAAGTATACATGCATAGCATAAAGCTTGTTTTATGTGAAGACAAACATCATTGTCAATCAAGCTACCTACTTCTATGTTGAATCTCGACAAAAGATTCCCCTGGTTGATATCGGCAGATGATTTTCCAGGAGACCTCGGTCGAAGGGGATTCTACATCGAATCTCGACAGTAGATTCCCCTGGTTAATCTCGGCAGACGATTTTCTAAAAGACCTCGACAGAAGGTAATTCTAAATCAAATCTCGGCAACAGATTCCCCTGGTTAATCTCGGAAGTTGATTATCTAGAAGACCTCGGCAGAAGGTAATCTCTCAACAGAATCTCGACAATAGATTCCCCTGGTTGATCATGACAATTGATTATCTGGAAGACCTCAGCAGAAGGTAGTTTCCAATTGAATATTGGCTGTAAATACTCCTGGTTGATCACGGAAGTTGATTATTCGGAAGACCTCGGCAGAAGGTAGTTCTCAAATTGAATCTCGGCAGTAAATTCTCCTGGTTAATCACGATAGTTGATTATCCGGAAGACCTCAACAAAAGGTATCTCAATTGAATCTCGATAGTAGATTCCCCTGGTTGATCATGGCAGTTGATTATCCAGAAGACCTCGGTAGAAGGTAATTTAAATTGAATCTTGGCAGTAGATTCTCCCGGTCGATCACGATAATTGATTTTCCATAAGACCTCGGTAGAAGGTAGTTTTCAACAGAATCTTGACAGTGATTCCCCTGGTTGATCATGATAGTTGATTATCCAGAAGACCTCGACAAGAGGTAATCTTTCAACAAAATCTTAGCAGTAGATTCCCCTGGTTGATCATGGCAGTTGATTATCCAAAATACCTTGGCATAAGGTATTTCATTTAAATCTCGGCAATAGATTCTCCTAGTTGATCACGACAGTTGATTATCCGGAAGACCTCGATATAATGTAATTCAAATTGAATCTTGACAGTAGATTCTCCTGGTTAATCACGACAGTTGATTATCCGGAAGACCTCGACGAAAGGTATCTCAATTGAATCTCAGCAGCAGATTCCTTAGAAATATTAGCAGTAGATTTCCCGTCAAAAAACATCATATCAAGCATGACATACACATAACCATATCAAAATCTCAAGGTCATGCACAAAATTTGGTGCATCTAACATACAGAAACACCAATGAATATTTAATAAAGCATCAAAGTTTATTCTGATCAGAAAAGCATCGAAAGAAAATCCACGCCTATTTCTATGTCCACGCCTACGTCTACGACTATGTCAACATCCATACCTACGCCTACACCTACGATATATACATCAAAATCTTGCTGACACTTTTCACCAAATTCAAATCAACTTGGAGATACAATAATTGGAAATAAACAATGTTGGGAAGTTGATAACTACAAGAACCCGTTGGTTTAATCAAGGAGAATTACCATAAACATTTTCCATAATATTTGGGGCATATACACATAGTTTGCACGCATATATATTAGGGGCATACACACATTGATTACATATACATTCTAAAGTCCATTATTTCCATGCATATGCATCATACATGATACTCCTCGAAACCTACTACGAGCAGAGCCAATATCTTAGGGCCCTCCATCAGTTTTTACCTCCGTTAAAAACAAGAACAACCAATAAAAATCCAATCTCATCTCTGATTTAGTTATCTAAGATGTGGATCATTCAAAACAACTTTCTATATACTCCACCCATTGTGTCAGTATCTATGCGATAATGTATGAAATTTTCTATATTTAACTTGTTGTGTTAGTCTCCACGTAGCTATATGTTCTTTCTTTGCGATTCAGCCCATTGTGTCAAACTCCAGGCAGAATGTCGCAAAATCAGCAATTCCACTCATTGTGTAAGTCTCTATGCGAAAATGTGTGAAATCTACAATTTAACTTATTGTGCCAGTCTCCATGCAACAATATGTTCTTTCTTCGCGATCTAGCTCATTGTGTCAGACCCCAGGCAACAATGTTGCAAAATCAGCAATTCCATCCATTGTGTCAGTCTCTATACGATAATGTGTGAAATTTTCTATATTTAACTTATTGTGTCAGTCTCTACGCAACAATATGTTCTAGCTCATTGTGTCAGTCTTCAGGCGACAATGTTGTGAAATTGGTAACCTCACCCATTTTGTCAGTCTTTATGCGATAATGTGTGGAATTTACAAATTAACTTATTGTATCAGTCTCCACACAAAAATATATTCTCTCTTCACGACCTATCTCATTATGTCAGACTCCAGGTGACAATGTTGTGAAGCCGACACTTCAATCCATTGTGTCAGTCTCCATGCGACAATGTGTGAAGTTCCCCATATTTAACTTATTATGCCAGTATCCATGCATCAATTTTGTTATGAAACTCGAACCCATTGTATCAGTCTCCATGCAACAATGTTGTTATCAAACTCGAACTCGTTGTGTCAGTCTCTATGCAAAAATATGTTCTTTCTTCGCGATCTAGATCATTGTGTCAGTCTCCATGCAGCGATGTCATCATCAAACTTTTTCCATTGCATCAATCTCCATGCAGCAATGTTATTGTCAAATTTTTTCTACAATATAATCTATTACATCAGTCTCCAGGCAGCAATGTCATTGTCAAGTTTCTTCCTCTATTTAATTCACCCCATCAGCCTCTATGCAGCAATGTTTGTTATCAGTTTTCTTACAATATAACTCTATTGCGCCAGTCTCCATGCGACAATGTATTGTCAAAATTCATTTTATCCATCCCCTAGGTTGCGATGGATAAATAAAATCAAATCAAACCAAAACTTTATATACTAGTCTCCAAGCATTAGTGAAGTTAACTGTTCAAACCTGCATCATTTACCTCTTAGGTTACGAAAGATATACAAACGATCTCTTCTTAGATGCTAGCAAAACTCTGCATCGTCACGTCTAAACCAATTTGGGTTCAAATGCAGATTAGATGGTACATCACCATCTATGCTTGCTCTTCATACCCGCGGGAACGTTGTACAGCGTATCTTTATAATTTTCTGGACAAATTTTGGGGTCTTCCAATATTTAATAAATATCTGATCAGAACATGCGAGATCTGCATATTCTCTCACAATTCAATCAAAAGATGATTAAATAGGGGCAACTATCATACCCCAAATTTTCCCTCCCTTTTACTTCTACAGTCAAAATATTTTAAACATTGTTTTATAATATTATTTGATTTTTATATATGTTCATTCTCAAGTCCAGTCAAAGATATTTTAAACATTGTTTTTATAACATTATTTGATTTTTATAAATATTTGCTTCCAAACCTATTTAAAAACATAATGATTCATTTCAAATTATTTGTATTTTTAAAATAGCAAATATCTACACACCTTTCATATACTTTCAAATTGAGTTTATTTACAAATCAGTAACATAACACAATTGGTGAAGAATGAAGCTTGCACTCGTAAGGTCACATGTTCGAATTTCTTGTGCCGCACTTTCAACATTTTCTTTTTTCTATATTTTGTCACTAATTTTCTTTTCTTTTTTGGAAATCAAACTTTGGGATTTCTTTTGGGCTTTTGGATAACTTAGTCTCTAAGTCTTTGTTAACCTAATTCACTCTATAAATAGGACTATTGTTGTCCTAAGATATTCATCCACAATTTCTCACCGTTCATATTTCTTCCCATTCTCTTCCTTTTTTTTGCAAAGTTATTTACGATTTTTTTGGCCAATGATTATATATGAGGCTCTTTTTTTTATTTTAATTTGTTCACACCAAATGATGAACATGATAATGGCCCCTTTTTAATTTATTGGTTGAATATTTTGTTTGATAATTATTTTTTTAATTATATTTGTTACTAACCTTTATGGAAGTCAAATGATTCACACACAGTACATATTTTTTTACATAATTTTTACACCTTTTTTTTCCACCTTATGTTTTGACTTTTTAACACTACTAACATTTACTCATACTTGTAACATACATATGATTTTCAGACTCATACTGTATATATCAATTCTCCCAAAATCAAAAATAAAACCTTCTTTGCTTTTAGTCAAAATATATTTTGTGAGTCACAAGATATTCTAAACGCCTATAATTTTCAAAACAATAACATCATTCTTCTAAAATCATTTGTTTAAAATCAAACTTTCATCAACATTTATTTTGGATCAAAATGATACAGCCTGCAAATTTAAACACCAAAACTGTCATTCCATCATTCACCAACATTTTTCAAACAGGAAAAAGATTGGGAAAAAAAAGAGAAGAGAATTCAATATCGGAAATCAACATCATCATTACTGGTTGTTTGTTTTCTTTGATTGTTTTTACATGAAGAATTGAAGAAAGAGGAAGTTGACGTGGAAATATACCGACAACAACAACACCAAAGTTCGTCGGCATTTCCGAAGCCTTTATCACTTTAGCCCATCGGCGATGATAGAATCACGTACCTCTAACCCCTCCTCATCCCATCGATGCCATCACATACAACCACAAATCCTTCTGCTCTACTCTGTGACCGTCGGGCACACCCTTCACAACTTCATTCTTTCGTTCACCTAACAGTCTCTCGCCCAGCTACCCAACAACATAGCCATTCCAAGCACAGATCACCGACATCCGACGGTGATGTAACCGACGAGCAGCACCACAACCTCCGCCCATATCTGTTACCAGCCACCATACGCGAGAATCATCGCGAGGTAACCATTATTTACCCTTTTTATTGTTTGTTTTATCTAATAAATATTAGAATATTTCTTTTGTAAATTGAAAATAAGAAAGTAGAAGGTGAAACCATACAGAGATGAAAAAGAGAGAAAGAGTTTCAGTGGTTTCTTTTCTTTCCAATGTTCATATAATTGCTTGTTATTTTATTTTATTTTTTCTTAATTTATTTTTTCCATGTGTCATATATTATAAGACTATGATTGAAAGGTCCAAGATAAGTTTTATTTTTTTTGTTACACGTTGATGATAACAACATGGGTACTGATTGTTACTACTTTCATTTTTTGTTAGTATTATTAATTGTTTTAAGTTTAGAAAAATTAGGATTTCTTTTAGGCCTTTGGGTCAATTTCTATTTAGTGTGTCTATATAAATATAGATTTTTCTAACTCTTTGATTTTAGTTTATTTTATTAAATAAATTAATTTTTAGTTGTATTTTTAGTAATCAAAAATATAAAAAATCTCTTTTATCTTTAGTTAAGTTTTATTTAATTGTGAATGGTTTAATCATGAATTACATAATTTACAATCAACCTATACACAAATCCAATTGTTTTTTATCAAATTAATTCAAACATTATATAAATAATAGGATGTTCATCTTCGAGTAATTAAATCAGTCGACAAATTGTCTACCAGTTTATTTTTCAAAATCAAACAATTGTCACAATTAAATTAATTCGAGATTAAAATCTAAATTCACCATCCGCAAGCGACACATGGCTAATATTTGGTCACGTGATGAGGAGACTATATCGGACTCCCGCTCTACGGCTTAATATAGCTAACCAACATTAAATCTTTTACAACTAACATAACAAAAAAATCAAGATGTTTTCGAAAAAGGATTAAGGAGAATTATTTTCAAATTAAGTGCAAACTGCGTCTACGATCACTCATTTTTTAAACCCAGATAACGTTCAAGGATAATTCGAAAGCAATTCTATGCAATCCTATAAAAACACCAACGAAACTACGAACTACTAAATGGGACTCTGATTCCTCCTAAGAGGATATATAGGCATACGATCAAAATCGTGGCGAGTTCCCACTAATTAAAATTAAAACCCTATTTCCTAATATCGCGCTTCTAAATCTAATATCCTTGTGAACGAGGTAAATGAGGGGTGCCTAACACCTTCCCCTCGTCTAGAACTGAGTTCAAACCTAGAATCTCTGACTTTTAGGGTTATTCCTTACTACTCCCTTCCTTTAGGATAAAAATTAAGGGTGGCGACTCTGATTTAAAAACCAGTTGCGGAAATTATTAATTCTCATCATAGGATATTTTATTACTATTATTGTAAAAAGGGTCATACTATTGAAAAATGCAAGTTTAGGACTTTTTTGATTCCTAAGGATAATTTCAATGGTTGCCCGAATGCAACAATTATTTTACTTACTCTCAAGGACCCAATGAGAATTGGGTACCTACCAACATTATTTGATTTTTGTTGGATGAATGTCTGGATGCTATGACGGGAAAATAGATTCTCGATAGTGGATGTTCAAGACATATGATGGAAGACATATCGCTCTTCTCCAAATTTATGGCGAAGAAGAAAAGATTTATGTCCTACGGTGATCACAATAAAGGTGCAATACTTGGAAAAGGTAGTATAGATAATCCCTCAACTATTACTATACCAAATGTTATGTTAATTGAAGGTCTTAGACATAATATTTTTAGTATTAGTCAATTATGTGATAATGGGTATAAAGTGTCTTTTGCCAAAGATTGTTGCATAATTGAACATAGTGAAAAGAAGGATTGTATGTTTAAGGGTTTGAGGATTAGTAATATTTATATGCTTGACTTAAGAGATATTTCCTTGAATAATTCTCAATGTCTTGTTACTTTGAGTGAAGACTCTTGGTCATGGCATAGACGTTTAGCTCATGTCAACTTTGACCAACATAATAAAATAGTTTCAAAAGATTTAGTAATCGGTCTTCCGAAAATAAAATTTTATAAAGACCATCTATGTGATGGATGTCAAAATGGCAAGCAAACAAGGGCCTATTTTAAATCTAAGAAATTTTTTTCTACATCAAGTCCACTTGAGCTCCTTCACATGGATTTGTTTGGTCCCTCGCAGACTAAAAGCATAGGTGGAAATTACTATAGTTTAGTAATTATAGATGATTAGTCTAGATTTTGTTGGACTATTTTCTTACGTAGCAAGGATGAAACATTCATAGCTTTCGCACATTTGACCAAGATAGCTCAAAATAAAATGAACTAAAAAATAGTTGTATTCGAAGCAATCATGGAGGTGAATTTGAAAACCACCTCTTTGAAGAATTTTGTGATAAATTTGGAATTGAACATAACTTTTCAGCTCCTAGAACTCCACAACAAAATGGTGTTGTTGAGAGGAAAAATCGCATTTTAGAGGAGTTAGAAAGAGCAATGCTCAATGATTGTGGTCTACCAAAATACTTTTGGGCCGATGCTATTAGCACATTATGTTATGTCTTGAATAGGATAATTATTCGTCTAATTCTTGGCAAAACTCCTTATGAACTTTTAAAAGGTAGAAAACCAAATTTATCTCATATTCATGTCTTTAGATTTAAATGTTTTGTTTTAAATAATGGAAAAGACAATCTTGGAAAATGTGACGGGAAAGCCGATGAAGGTATTTTTCTTGGATACTCTCAATCTAGTAAAGCATATAGAGTTTATAACAAGAGATTACTTATTGTTGAATAGTCTTGTCATGTTACTTTTTATGAGACTTCCCCAAATAGTATTGGGAAAGGTAGTTCTATTCATGATGTAGGTGCATCTACGAAAGACATACTCAAAGACACAGGTAAAGGAGTTGATAAACCTAAAGTGGTGGAGATTGAGGAGGATGGAGATAGCACCCAAGAAAAGAAAGATGATGAAGGTCAAGAATATAATGATGGTCTTCCTTTGGAGTGGATAACCTCCAAAGATCACCCACTTCACAACATTATAGGTGATATCAAAAAGGGGGTAACAACTCACTCTAAAATAAGTAGTCTTTGTTGTCATCATGCTTATGTATCACAAGTTGTACCTAAGAACACTAATGATGCCTTACTTGATGAGCATTGTCTTATTTCCATACAAGAAGAATTAAAACAATTTGAAAAAAATGACGTTTGGGATCTTGTCCCTTGTCCATCAAATCATAGGCACCAGATGGGTATTTAGGAATAAACTTGATGAACATGGTGTGATAACAAGAAATAAGGCCCATCTTGTGGGTCAAAGGTATAACCAAGAGGAGTGCATTTACTATGAGGAAACTTATGCTCCAGTGTCCCGACTTGAGGCTATACGCCTTTTATTAGCTTATGCTTGTTCTAAGAACTTCAAATTATTTCAAATTAACGTAAAAAGTGTGTTCCTTAACATATACATAAGTGAAGAGGTGTATGTTTCTCAACCTCCCATTTTTGAAAATGATGAGTTTCCTAATCATGTTTTAAAGCTTAAACGTGCATTGTATGGTCTTAAACAAGCCTCATTAGCACCTCAAAATTTGGGCTTCGGTATTCCAAGGGAAACAATTGTACTTTGGGTTATTCCGATTCCGACTTTGCCAGTTGCAAATTGGATAGGAACTAGTGGAACTTGTCACTTGTTTGCAAAATCCTTGTTAAGTTGGCATACTAAAAAACAAGTTTTCGTGGCTTTGTCAACTGTTGAGGTGGAATACGTGGCAGCCGGTAGTTGTCGTGCTCAAATTTTGTGGCTCAAACTATAAATATTGGACTTTGATATTAAACTAGCATATATTCCTATCATGTGCGACAAAACTAGTGCCATAAATCTAACCAAAAATCGGGTGCTATATTCAAGGATTAAACACGTTAAGATACGTCACCACTTTCTTCGTAGTGATGTTGAAAAAGGGATGTTGCGTTTGAGCATGTTGATAGTAAAAATAAACTTGCCGATATTTTCACTAAACCACTCGCAACCGAATTCTTTGTCAACATACATGGAGAATTGGAGATAATTGATATCTCAAATGTTGCCTAGTTCTATCTCATTACCTGCACTTTAAGTATTCATGATAACAATTTGTTTGAGTGTGTTACATTTTGTGAGTTCAACTTCTAATTCTTCAAGAGTAAGGTAATTTCGTTTCAATTTCTCCTTGAACGTAAGTTTTGCCTTAATGCATATTTCTAGGCTTTTTCCAAAAATTCTTCATATACTTTCAAATGATGAAAACCATAAATGTTCATTTCCAAAAATTTCCGATTAATAACCATTGTGTGTTCTTGATCTATATGTTTACAATGACTTTGTGTATTAATTATTTCACATTTGTATAGATTTATTCTTAATATGCAAGCATGTATTATGGTTATTTCCATCATCTTATGTTGCAATGTGTGGTTCATGTTATCATAGTTACTTTGCATGATAGACATCTTCATTTTGGTGTTAGTAGTGATATTATGTTATCGCTATGGTTGGCACATGCGTGTGTAACATTGGGAGTTCCGTTATAAAGTGTTACATGATCGTGATGTTCTAACTGTCTTTCATTGCTTTTGTATGCCATTACATTTCTTGTGATGTCTACTGCCCTTTATTTAAAAGTTTGCATCATTGCATATATGTGGGGATATGTAATTGTTGCTCTTATGTGCAAAATTTACCTCAGATTGGTATTTGTTAATTGCTTTGGAAACTTTGATAATTCTAATCGTTTGTTTCTTTTTTTTTTGATGGTCTCAAAGAGGGGGAAGCATATGCGAGATGAAGATAAGAAGCATAAAGAAAAAGGGAGCCTTTGAAAATTACAAGAAATGAATCATCAAAAGTTTTGCCATCATAAAAAATGGGGAGTTTGTGAGTACAACTTCAATACAAGATGTTTTGCATGATGTCAAAATCGGGAAAGATGGAACATCGATAAAATGGATGGTATCTCTATGTCTTGTGACACTCCTCTGCATTATAGGTCTTAAGAATCATTAAAAAGTACTTTGAAATTGACCCAATTGAAAGACATTCAATTTTCAGGTCGACACATGTAACTCGGTTTTTAAGTCTATACGCTTCTGTAAGTAACTAGTTGACACATATAACCTTCAGGTCGACACATACTGAAAGATTTCTAAAATTGTAGAAATTCTTATTTTATGTGTCAACAGATCCATATTTCAGGTCGACACATTTACTCACATTTTAAATCTTGTAACTTCTGACTTGCTCAGGTCGACACATAAAGTCCTTCAGGTCGACACATACATTCTTTTTATAACTTATGTATCGACACATATGAATTTGAGGTCGACACATAAAATTTATTTTGGTCATATTTTCAATTTCTTTTATTCTAAATTTGTCCTTTTTTCCCTATACATTTTCAAACTATAAATACCCTTTCATGCATCATTCTCAACTTGATGATACCATAAAATTATCCTACATTTCTTCTTCTTCCTCAACCTTCCATCTATGCATACACACCAACATTACATTGTGATGATGTTCGATCGGGGTTACATCTAGACGAAGAATTGTGGATTTCCAATTGGCTTGGGTTGAGATTTGTAGAGGTCTTCATTCGGGAAAAACCATCAGGTTTCTCCTCCAAAATCATTTGATGAATTGGGGGGTTTTCGTGCGAGAAGAAATCATCCATGTGAAAAATCCCTTGGAGTGTTTGAAATCTTTTCAAGGAACCTTAAAGTGTTTGAAATATTTTTAAGGAAGTAGAAATAATTGGATGTAGAATCGATGATCTTGTATTGATAGTGTGAAATCGGATTTACTCGTGTGAAAGATCCCTTAGAGTATTTGAAATCTTTACAAGGAACCTTGGAGTGTTTGAAATCTTTGCAAAGAAGTAGCTTAAGCGGCGAATAGGTTGCATCTATCGGTTGATTTGATCTTGCTTAAGATCAAAGGTTGGAAGAAGGAGCATCAACACCAAATTGAAGAATTTTATATTGTTGTTCTTACTCTTCCTTTTGTAATAAACAATTTTTCATATAAGAATTATTCTAATTCCATTGGAATTAGGTGTAGACGTACCCATACGCGATGACGACAATGGAGAATTGTGTAGAGAAATTCCTTGTGTGTTTTTACTTTTTCACTTTTACTTGCTTTCAATTTCAACAATCGTTTTAACAAATAGCATTGTACTAGTAATTAAATTGTAAGAATTTTCCTCTCAAAATATGTTTTTGATTTAGGTGTGGATATACCTTATAATCACTTTTGATTATAAGTGGTTTTGTATGTCAGCACCATTCAAGGAAAAATTCTGAAAATTCACTTGCACGCCAAGTATTTGATAAAACGATCAAGTTAGTTCTTTGATTATTTAGCCTTGGAAATAGCATTGCAAAGTGCTTGTGTTCAAACAATAATTAAATGAATTGTTCAATTGAGTTTGTGTTAATTGATTGTTCAATTTTGTTTCATATATTTAACGTTAACAATTTATATATCGAGTTTCCAGTAAGTTCTATTTTAGACGATTTATCCATTGATTTGCTTCCGCATTAAAATTTTTTAAAACAATTTAAATTATAGATTTGGGTCTAGAATTATATTTGCGCCTCTATTCACCCCCCTAGATACGCGTCATCGTCTAACAAAGACACCAAGATTTATAGTACTTCAGCGTTCGTCATCGCTTTGCCTACTACACTCTTCAATGATTTCGTATTAGAACCTGCTTTGTTCCTTTTTATTTTGAAAAATATTACAAGAGTTCATAGAATCACTTATCCATCCTTTGTGTGTAGAAATCACCCTTTGATCCTATTGATTCTTTGAGCGATGAACTTCTGAAGGCTTGAGAAGAACTCCAACTTGTCCTCAGCCTTCCACATAGTCACTACCAAGGTAATATGGAGAGAAGAACCTCCAAATTAATCTGTCAGCACCAATGACAACAACTTCAATCTTGCAATTTGGAAATCTCAACCAAATCTTCAAAAATGATTAGTTTCAAGATGTCGTCTCCCTCAATCAACTACAAATCTCTCATTATCAAGATCTGTAATCAAACTAGTGATTGAAGATGAGGGAAATTTGTTGCAAGGGATTTGAACTTTTCAAAAGTGAGAGGGTGTTGGTTTCTCAAAAAATCACAATGTTGATTAAGAAATTCACAAATGAAAAATGTTGACAAAATAATTTTATATGTGCTTGAGATTAAGCACAAAAATGGATGGAAAAAGTTGGTTAGATTCGAATCAAGAACATTTCATGATTTGAGTCAAATGAGCAAGTGAAGTAGAATAAGAAGAAAAAGAATTTTGATCCATTTTTCATATGATTCAAATCAAGTGTAATATCTTATTTGAATCAGAAGTCTCATGATTCAAATCAAGTGTAACTCCTGATTTGAATCAATTCAAATAGAGCCAACAAAAAATGGGAAAAAACTGTCTGATTCGAAACAGGTGTAATGTCTGATTCGAATCAAATCAAGAAAAGGTGATCCAAAAATTCCTGATTTAAATCAGGTGTAAATTCTTATTCGAATTAAATTGTTAG
Organism: Vicia faba; assembly: GCA_948472305.1. Taxonomy (NCBI): domain Eukaryota; kingdom Viridiplantae; phylum Streptophyta; class Magnoliopsida; order Fabales; family Fabaceae; genus Vicia; species Vicia faba. The sequence goes on from OX451737.1 coordinate 569,235,162, forward strand.
AAAACATTTGGTTTACCTCTGTTCAATTTGATTCGAGTCAGAATATATGTTTGATTCGAATCAAACACACAAAATCTCAAACTTTCATAGTTATCAAAATACTTTGAGATTTTTCTTTCAATCTAACTTGAATCAATAACACACATGATTCTTATTATACTGACTCATGCAATTGATTAAAAACATCGTGATCAATTTGAACATTTAATTATATTACATACAAGAAAAATAATACAAAGTATCTATGGAAAATTTAAATTACAAAGTATAATTTGAACATGTAGTTATATTTAATGATGTTTTTTTTGTCAAATGTGTATTTATATTTAGGGATGGGGAGAATGATTTTAATCATATATTTTTATAGTTTTTTTACTATTTATTTAAGAATAAACATACATATTAATATTAATCTGAAAATATTATATATTATATGTTTTTTACCCTATTACAATTTTTTTAAATCTCTCACTGAAATGTGATCACCATATGCTCATCTACAAACATCAAGATATAACTCTATTTATCCTAATATATGTGGATAACATTCTGATCACATGTTCTTCCTTTATGTTAATTTTTAAACTTATTGATTCACTCCATGACAAATTTGCCATGAAAAAATTGGGATACCCTTGTTAAATTGTAATCCAGTGTGTCGAAACTATGTGTCGAAAAGACTTGATTTGTTTTAGATTTAAATAGATTTGATTTAAGTCTAGAATAAATTAGATTTGATTTAATAACAAAAAGATATTTTGGGCTTTGGGCTTAGGGTGTAATCCCGGTTATAAATAGAGGGAGTAACCCCTATTTTTGTAAGCAAGTCAAGCAAGTCATTCACAGTATTTTGCAGTTGCAAAGTGAATAAGAAAGTTTTCACAATTTGTGAATAGAGAGAAACTCTGCAGAAATTATTTGTCTTGTCTGCTTTTCTTTGTTTGTCTCATAATTAAATTGTCATTGTGGTAGAAATTCATCATAGAATTTGGTGGATTTCCAACATCTGGTATCAAGAGCTTTGTTTCGACTCGAGGGGAGTGTCAATCAAGAATAATTGAAGAATTCACGATGACAAGTTATGGGAATGTAAACTATCCAGCAACGCTACCAATTATGAAAGAAGACAACTATGAGAATTGGTGCAAACAGATGAAAGCCTTTTTCAGGTGTCAAGGTCTTTGGGACCTTGTAAAAGATGGAGTCGAAGCGCTTGGAGAAAATGCTTCAGAAGAAGAAATACATATAATCTGAGAAGCTGAGTTATAAAGCATTATTTATAATTCATCAATGTGTCCGCCCAGACAATTTCGAAAAGGTTAGTGATTCAGAATCTGCAAAAGTAGCTTGGGAGATCCTTGAGAAGTCTTTTGGAGGCGCTGAGAAGGTGAAAGAAGTGAGGTTACAAACTCACAAAAGGACGTATGAACTGCTTCAGATGGAAGACAGTGAAAGCGTATCTGATTTCTTCACTAGAGTTACAAAACTAGTAAATCAAATCAAGATATATGGAGAAGCATTAACAACAAGAGTTGTTGTTTCGAAGATCTTGATATCTTTAGCTCCTAAGTTCGACCACATAATGGTGGTGATAGAAGAGGGGAAAGACTTGTCGAAATTGACAAAGGAAGAGCTTCAAGAGACGCTTGAATCTCATGAACAAAGAATGAACGAAAGAGCTGCAGGAAAATAGAAGAGTGATGTGGCCCCGCAGGCACATTCAGCAAAAGAGACCAAAGGCAAAGGAAAGTGTTTCGACAGAGGTAGAGGTGGCTACAACAAATCGAATGGTAGAGGAAACCAGATCGAAGGAAACGTTTCGAATCAAAGAAAACCATACCAAGGCAACCAAATAGGTAGTGTTGCAAATAGAGGAAGAGGTGGTGGTCGAAAACCTGATAAGAGTCACATTCAATGTTATAATTGTCAGAAGTATGGTCACTATTCGAGTGATTGTCCAGAAAAACGAAAGAATCAAGAAAGTGACGCAAAGCTTGCAAAACATGAAGAAGAAGAACAGATGATGCTGATGGTCACAACAAGAGATGAAGATAGATTCAAGGACCAGTGGTACTTGGATTCAGGATGTTCATCACATATGTCTGGAAGGAAAGACTGGTTTGTCAATATAAAGCTCTCAATGAAAAATATGGTAAAATTTGCAAATGACAATACCCTAGCAGCTGAAGGTATTGGTGATGTTATGATTATGAGGAAAGATGGCAAAAGGTCAGTAATCTCCAATGTGTTGTACGTACCAGGCATGAAGAGCAATTTGCTCAGTATAGGGTAGTTGGTCAAAAAGAATTATAAAGTGTCAATCGAAGATAAAATGATGAGAGTCGTTGATGCAAATTGGAGATTAATCTTGAAGGCTCCTATGTCTCAAAATCGAACCTTCAAGATTGAACTAAATGTGATGGAGTACAAGTGCCTTTCGACTGCAGCTAGCAGAGATGAATGGATATGGCATTATAGACTAGGTCATCTCAACTTCAGAGACATCAGAGATTTGAAGAGAAGAAATATGGTTTCAGGATTGCCAGAAATCGACATTCCAAACGATGTATGTGAGGAATGTGTGCAGGAGAAGCAACACAAGAATAACTTCAGCAGGGATGCAGGAAGCAGATCGAATTCTAGTCTTGAAGTCATATACTCTGATGTATGTGGACCAATCCATGTGGATTCGATGAGAGGTAACAAATACTATTACATTCATAGATAATTTCAGTCGAAAGCTATAGACTTACCTGATCAAGAAAAAAAGTGAAGTGATCGAAGTATTTACCAAGTTTAAGTCTATGGTCGAAAGATAAAGTGGTCAAAAGCTCAAAGTTTTGAGAACTGATGGTGGTGGAGAATATGTGTCGAAAGACTTTGACAAATTATGTGAAAAGGAAGGGATTGTGCATGAGGTGGTGCCACCCTATACTCCACAACAAAATGGAATTGCATAAAGGAAAAATCGAACCATCATGAATATGATGAGAAGTATGTTGAAAGGAAAGAATTTACCTAAAGAGCTTTGGGGTGAAGCTGTTTCGACTGCAACATACATTTTGAACAGATGTCCTACAAAGAAGCTAGAAGGAATTACTCCAGAAGAATGTTGGTCTGGTGTGAAGTCTAGCTTGATTCATCTGAAGGTATTTAGATCTATTGCACATAGACATGTGCTAGATTAGTTGAGAAGAAAACTTGATGACAAGTCAAGTCAAATGATTCTAGTTGGATATCATTCGACAGGAGGCTACAAGTTGTTCGATCCAGAGAACAAGAAGATTGTGATCAGAAGGGACGTGATCATAGATGAGTTTAAAGAATGGGATTGGACTGAAAATGTCAAGAAAGATTCAGTGGGAACCCTATTTGAAGAGCCAGAAACTCAAGTCGAAAGAGAAGTTCGACAAGAGGAACTAGTAGATATACCAAGTACAAGCAGACCTCAAAGAACAAGACGCATGCCTGCAAGATTGCAAGATTGTGTGATTACATCAGATGATGTAATAGATAATGAAGGTGAGCTGGTACATTATGCTTTCTAAGCAGATGTCGAACCTGTCAATACAACTGAAGCATTGAAGGTTTCGATGTGGGTGAAAGTAATGAACGAAGAAGTGAAGTCTATCGAAGATAACAACACTTGGTCACTTGTCGAATTGCCTCAATGCAAGAAGGCAATTGATGTCAAGTGGGTATACAAAGTGAAAACGAATTCGAAAGGGGAAGTAACTCGACACAAAGCAAGGCTTGTGGCGAAAGGATTTCTACAGAAAGAAGGAATAGACTTCGATGATGTTTTTGCACCTGTTGCTAGGATCGAAATAATCAGGTTGGTTATTGGTCTAGAAGAAATAAATCGTTGGCACATATGTCAGATGGACGTGAAGTGTGCATTCCTAAATGGACCCTTAGAAGAAGAAGTTTATGTTAAACAACCAGTTGGGTTTGTGAAACATGATGAAGAAATAAAGGTGTACAGACTGCATAAAACCCTGTATGGATTGAAACAAGCTCCAAGGGATTGGAATAAGAAAATTGATAGTTTCCTAATGGAGAAGGAATTTGTGAAGTGCACAACAGAACATGGAGTATATGTAAGAAGAAGCAAGAGTAAACTGCTTATACTATGTCTCTATATAGATCATTTGTTGATAACAGATAGCTGTAAAAGTGAGATCAAAGACTTCAAAGGTGATCTCAGCAAGGAATCTGAAATTTCTGATTTGGGTGAGATTTCATATTTCCTTGGTATCGAATTCTACAAGAGCGGTAGAGGTTTGATGATGCATAAAAGAAGATATGCAGGAGAAATTCTCAAGAGGTTTAAGATGGAAGAATGTAACTCAACTTCGACACCTACAGAACCAAGACTGCAACTGTCGAAAGATGCAGATGAAGATGATGTTGATCCAACCCAATACATGATAATTATTGGATCATTGAGATACCTTTGTCATACAAGGCATGACTTAGCATATAATGTAGGTATGGTAAGTAGATTCATGCAGAAGCCAAAGGTATCACATCTAACAACAGTGAAGAGGATACTAAGGTATCTCAAAGGAACTTTCGATTATGGAATTTTGTATCCTGCAACTGATAAAGGAAAAGAATGCAAGTTAGTGGAATACATTGATTCGAGTTGGTGTAATGATGCTGAAGATCGAAAGTTAACAACAGGATATGTGTTTATGCTAGGTGGTGCACCAGTTGCTTGGAATTCAAGAAAGGAACCAGTAGTGACATTATCATCATGCGAAGCAGAATACATAGTGTGATACAGTGGGAGAACTGACTTGAGGTTTTGCATTTGTTTTCGCAAATGTTTCGGTTGAGCAAGAGTCGCCACCGACTTTTTATTTTATCCTAAGGAAAGGTTAAAAAGCACAGCAAAAAACCTTTGAGATGTTTTCTTGGGTTTGGGGAGTAGATTATAGAAAGGGAAGGTATTAGCACCATTTCTATCCATGGTTATCCATGGGCTCTTAGTTACTTGCTTAGATCACTTGCCTTGAATTTTCAATTGTTTGAAATGGTGCTTTCAATTGTTTGAAATGGTGCTTTCAATTGTTTGAAATAGTGCTTTGTGTGTGGGTTTGAAAATGTTTTGAAAAGAGGCCAATGTGGTGGCAACCTTTGCAATGATTCATGTTTGAATGTATACAAAGGTGTATGTCTTTTGAAAAGTTTTCAATGTTTTTGAAAGTTGTTTTGAAAGTGTGTTGTGTGTTTTGAAAAGTAAGCAAGTGTTTTTGCAAGTTTGATCAAGTAACTAAGAGTTTGTCTACCCCTAAATTTATTCAAAGGTTTTCTCTATGTTTCAACCCTTTTAACAATTTTGTTCCACCATTCTATTTGGTGGACAATCTTGTGTTAGGATGTTAACGGGACGGGCGCGGGTCATTGTTTATACCATGATTGCAATGGTGCCAAGTGTCTTTGGCAACTTTTCCTTTAAGGGACTATGATCATTTTTAGGCAACTTTCGAAAGCGTCATCGAGGGACTATGATCATTTGATATTGTTTTGTTTTGCCAAAGACACCTAACATGCAACATGTCCCATTATTGAAGGCAACAAGTGGAGTAACCCTAGGGGTGCAAGTGTGATTGGTGTTGTTCATTTTCATGCTTTGTTATCTTTGAATTAGGTCAAGTTATTTGTTTGGTTGATTTTTGCATACAAACCCTAAGTCTATCATGGCATATTTAGAAAGCTTTTAAATGCAAAAAATAAAATCCTAAATTATTACAACACAATTATGGGATGGGGGGTACAAATGTTCAAATGGGGGATATTTAGCAAGAAAAATTAAATCTAAACTATTACATCCAAATTGAATATTCAAATTATTTAATTGCACAATAATTAAATAAAATACAATAAATATGCAAGATGCAAAAAATGATTTTTATATGTATGTAAAAAGTATTTTTCATGTGTCAAATAAAAAAAGGTTAATTTTTTGGGTATTTTCATGTTTAAGGCAAAAACCCTAATTTTGCAAATAAATAGTATTAATTGTTTAATATATATAATATTTATTAATTATATACAAAAATAAATAAAAAAAGAAGTATATTGTAAAAAAGTGATTTTTGAGGTCAAATATTAATAAAAATAAAAATGTATTATTTTTATATTTATCCTAAATATTCTAAATATATAAATGTTTATATTATGTATTAAATATATTAAATATATACAAGAAATAAAAATATTTATTATTTACAAAAAAGAGGTATATATTTTTTAGAAAATATTTTCAAAAGATAAAATAAAATAAAATCAGAAAATAAAAATGTATTTTGTATTATATTTGTATTTTGAATAAAAAAGGTATTTTGTTTATTTATGTACAAGTTCAAAATAAAACAAATAAAATTCAAATAAAATGCAAAAAATGTGAGAAAAATAATTTTAGTGTTTTTTCATATTTGGATAAAAATATAAAATCAAAATCAAAAAGAAAAAATCAAAAATGACAAGTACATCAAACAATGGGCCAGGGGGGTGTATGTGTAAAAAGATGGTGTGAACAGAAAAAAGAATCAGGCCCAGCCCAAAGGTGGTTGTCTTCAACCTCCAGCACCTTTCAAACACAAAAAACGCGCGCTTCCTTCTATCCCTGTTATCTTTTGATTCTTTGACTTTCAACAAAAACTTACAACACAAATATTATAGAGCATCATGTCACGAGTTCATACATATAAAAAACTTGATCTAACTCTCAGAAATGAGAGAGAATTTCTTCTCCCCCAATTTCTGACCTAAGTTTTTTCCAATGTTCAGGTTCAAAATACTCTTAGCACACACAATATAAATGAAAAGTAATTATATGGATGGCTTTAGGGCTATGATTAGAACATGGTTTCTTCACAAACTTAAGCCTAACTATGCCTGGATAGAGAGATAGAAGTTCAAAAACTTACCTGTTCAGCTTGATTCGTGTATGACAATGGAGGTACTTTCAATGCAATGTGAGGACTTGTATAGCTTGCTTGAGGTCCAGGGATGCTTCTCCAACCTCTAGCTTGCTTTGGAACTAACTGAAACGAGCTATGGAAGTTAACCTGCACAACTGAAAAAATGAAAATGGTGAACTTGGTTAGAGGTATTACAGTCTGTAGCTAGAGCTTGGGATAGCTTCAATGGATGGTAGGGAATGTGTATGAACAAGCTTTGGCCAAAATGCACGAGCAAACTGAGTTGTGCAACTCAATCTGCAGAGATACCCTATTTTGTGCAGCAAAATGGTGTTTTAATGTTTAGGGAGGTATTGAAGGTGGTTGGCTCGTGTTTCAGGTTAGTTGGATCAAGTGGAAAGTGTTTACAAGGTTTGCTTGAGTTAGTTCTTGCAGCAATGTGTGATGTGTTTTAAAAATGCCAAGTTTCTCCTCGTGTAAGCAAAAGTTGTCAAGTTGAGTCATAGGCCAAGGCAGGTCCCTCAAGCATGCTGCATAATCTCTCCTTGATCAGTGGGATTAGTTCATAATCCTGTGCCTAGAAGATATGCTTTGTACTTCTTTGATTTGTGTTTGACATAAAGTTGTGCTTTACAAGAATGGATAACTTGCTTTTTCCAAATATGGATTAAACTTCCATGTAATGACCAAATGAGCAAAATAATGCTAGAACACAATGGATTGGCATTTAATTATTGAGTGTAAATGAGATTAGAGGCCTGTAACTAGCTTGTGCAAGCTGATTTCAAAAATGCCCAAGTTATGAACATGCATTTGGCCATGAATCAAAGTGACTTTTGCCCATATTGACAAATTCGATTCTCCCTAACCACAAGGGTGTTTGAGAAGTTCTTGGATAATTTGGAAAGCTTGGAATGTGTAATACAATCCATATTTGTAATGCAAGTTGAAATTCCAAGTGGAAGCATGTGAAAAGTGGCCATGAAGTTGGGCAAAAATCCTGCCTAAAATAGGTCAAAAAATTTCTAAGTTAAGAATGTTTTGCATCCTTGTTCCAAAAATCATAACTTGAGCTACAAGCTTCTTTTGGGGAAACTTTGTGAACCAACGTTGTAGATTTTTTAATGGAATACAACTTTCATGTTTTGAGTTTTGTTTGAATCCAAATATATCTTGATGAAAATATGGGACAAAGTTAGGAAAAATTAGGAATTTTCATAACTTAGAAAATTTCTAAGTTATGAAAATTCTTCATTTTAAACCCTAATTTATAATTTTTGATTTCTTGATGAACAAGTTTCATAATTTGACATGTCTTGATGAAAAATGAATCTTGACACTTGATTTTGACCAAAAAGTCAAAGTTTGACTTTTCAGTATACAATCAAATTTTGCTCAGTTGACTGGAAAATTCATCTGTCAATCTTGTGCATTTGGGATCTTTTGAACTTGTTGAACATGTCAAGACAATGTCATTGAGTCCTTGAGTCCATATGTGAGCTTGGTTTGCCATTGGATAGGTCAAACAGTCAAAAATTGCCTTTGTGCAGTCAAAACCCTAAAAATGACCATTTTGCCCTTTTGGTGATCTGGTCAAATTTCTTGTGGAATTGTGATCTAAACTGGATCAAATGGTTCATATGAGTTCATAACGTTGATGTGGGTCAAAAATCATGAGGTTTGTCTGTCAATTGACCACAGTTGACTTTTTCCCCAATACAGCTGATTTCTAGGTCAACTGTCCAATTGACTGAGCAAAGATTGGAATCAAGGCTTGAAACTTGGTATGGATAAACTTGTGAGTCCAACATGAAGCATGAAAGTCATCTTTGGCATTTTAGGTCAAAACAACTTTGTGCAAACTCAAACCCTAATTTGGGTCAACAATGCAAGGAGGGGTCTTGAGCAGAGCAAACCCTAGCTTGATCTTGAGCTCCAAGGGTCTTGTGAGGAGAAAATGTTGAGGAAATGGGAGGGAAAATTTTGGGGTACAACACATAGCTACTTCTCTTTGTGCATGTCAAGCAACTTGGATGGTGAACTTGGTCGAAGAGATAACAGGGAAAGATCATGGAGCAATTACCATGAAGATCGACAGTATGTCATCTATCAATCTTGCGAAGAACCCAATAGCACATGGTCGAAGTAAGTACATCGAAATGAGGTTCCGTTATCTTCGAAAGCATGTAGCAGATGGAAAGATGAATTTAGAACACTGCAGAACTGAGAATCAGATTGCAGACATCATGACGAAGAGAGTGCAAGTCGAAGTATTCAGAAGACTAAAAGTCATGATGAACATAGATAGTTTAGACATAATGAATTAGATGGTGTGTTAAATTTTAATCCAGTGTGTCGAAAAGATTTGATTTGTTTTAGATTTTAATAGATTTGATTTAAGTTTAGAATAAATTAGATTTGATTTAATAACAATAAGATATTTTGAGCTTTGGGCTTAAGGTGTAAGCTCAGTTATAAATAGAGGGAGTAACCCCTATTTTTGTAAGCAAGTCAAGCAAGTCATTCACAGTATTTTGCAATTGCAAAGTGAATAAGAAAGTTTTCACAGTTTGTGAGCAGAGAGAAACTCTGCAGAAATTATTTGTCTTGTCTTCTTTTCTTTGTTTGTCTCATAATTAAATTGTCATTGTGGTAGAAATTCATTATAGAATTTGATGGATTTTCAACAACCCTGACCTGAGTATTTCTTAGGCATTGAAATTAAACACCTGCCTACTGGTTGTCTTCTTCTTAGGCATAGAGAAACAAAAAATATTTGAATATAAAATAGAATAATTAGTCTCGTGAATCCCTTAAAACAGTATCTTGTTGAAAAATATTGCAATCGTAATTCGAACATGCGCATGAATATATCAATTTGTAACTTTTATAATTTGAGTTATAACTACATAACCGATATCTTTTTTAACTTAATAAAATTAAAATGAAAACAAAGGACATATCTCATTCTTAGGTAATCCATTGTATTTGGCCTTAATCTCAGTATTAATTTTAGTGCTATTACTAGAACTAGAACTGAAAAGCCTAAACTAGAAAATATTTGTCAGGGAAGATTTGGTAAATTGATCACATATCCTAGTTATGTACGTACCTGTTATCTCAAAATTAATTACATATTACAGCAATTGCTGCGAAAATGAAGGCAAGTGTAATCTTGATCTGAACCCCACCAGTGATTGTGAAAGAGATCACATTATAATTTTCTACTAATCTGGTTGTATTAGTGATTATAATTTCCTTGGGTAGGAAGAAGAACGGGACCACACTCACGTTACAATTAAGAAGGACGTGAACATTTCAGCTTACGCTATGTGAAGTTATTTTCATGTTTTGTTACGAGGATGTGGTAAACACACTTTTTCTGCATAGACTTGCTTTATTTGTGCTTTGAGGTGTAATTCTCTTGTTTTATGTCTTCATAAACCTATAGATTCTTCTCTATCTAATCATTACTTACACCACTATCATTAACCATCTTCATCATGTTTCCTCATCTTCCGGATCGGCCAAATGCCCAGGTAAGACGAGTCCAATACCTAGGGCCAATCTAGAATACCTCATAGAGGGACGACACACAAGTAGACCCTCTCTAGAAGATCACACACTAGACCCAAACTATTTATTCATTATGGTTATTGAATCTAATTAGACGATCTCCTACATTTCACGTTGGATCAAACAAGAGTGGTTATAACTACACCTCATATATAAACTCTTATATGTACTATAATAGATATTTTGCCATCTACTCTTGCAAAATTACATCTCCCTGACCTCACTAACATGAGCATTGGAGTATTAATTTTGTCGGTAGACTCGCACTCTGTAGCATTGAAAGTTTGAACCATCGTACCGAAAGAGCTTTACGTTTACACGTCACTGATCAGTGCATTTTGATGCTAACTCTTTTACTATTGCGCTACGACATTTCTATACTTTCTCTTGTTATTTTAATGTTTTTAGTGTGTTTCCTTAATTTAGTTTATTTTTACTCTTAATTTATTGTTGTCATTTATTTTCTGAATAAATAGTAATTTAACATTTTTCAGTGTGTAGATCATAACTTGAGTTAGGAGATTCCGTTTGACGCGTTCTAATATGCGTTGAAAAGGTGAGAGGATAAGCTACAAATTTTGTGTTTTAGTCAGAAATCAATTCGGAATACAGAAGAGTCAAATACTGCATTTTCATTATGGACTTAAGAAAATAATTAGATTTTGGACTGGTTTTGTGTATTTCGGGTCAGTTGCTCTATCAGCCCGAATTCCCTTATATTATTTAGAAAAGTTCGTAGATTAGGATTACCATTCAGAGTTTACACGGAATAACAATTAGAAGACTATAATTCCTATGGAGAGCTAATTTCCCAAGGTTGATCTACCGATAACGGTTTCCATAAAACTTTGAGGTTATTGTAATTTCAATTCCTTTCAAATTATTATGTGTTTCTTGCATGCTTAATTCAAATTTCATAGAATATGTTGATTTAATTCGATAGATGCATGTTCCTAACTTTAATCACATTTAACGTAGCTTTTTCGTTAATTAGGAAAATAGGAGCATAAATCGTATAGTATCAATTATGCTCGTTTAGTCGATATTGTAATCAAATAGATATCAAATCTGCTTAGAGAATTGGAGTTATAATAACCAGTGATAAGTCAGAAAACGAATAAGTAGATTAACTCGTTAATATTAATTGTAATCAAATTATTTTAATCACAATCTTATCGAAAAACTAACCCCCTTGTTTCAGTCGGTTGGTTAAATCATTCAAAGAGTCTTGCGATACGACTCAAGTGTCATTTCCATTTTACTACGCTTTTATTACTCATTTTTTGACCCGTGTGCGACAGTGGATCAGTCATCGATCTTCTATTTCGCACCGGAATAATGGGAAACGTCTTATGATTCTCATGAAATTCCACATGAAATTTGTCAAATCCTTTTTGTTGTGTTGTTTTGCCGCAGATTACTTCAATCGTTAATGGCAACATCCGACCTAACAACCAAAATCACCGCTTCTATTTCAACCTCCACCCCATTACCATACTCAATCGTCACCAATTGATATGCTCCATAAGAAGAACACTATCAAAACTAAAAAAACAAGAATATTTTAAAATTAAGAAGACGATAAAAACTAGCTAATTAAATTAAAGACTTTCGTTTCATTTTATATAATTAATGTCTCAACGAGACTATATTATATAATACTATAATGATATTAAAATAAAACACTTAAAGACTAAATTGTCCAACTAAATAAAAATCTCAATTTAATACTCTATCAATCATCCATCATGAAGGAACCAACCAAGAGATATCTGAAGAAAGGTGCCTCAAAATCACAAACGGACGAAGGGGAGCCGAAAGATGAGATACCAATCATAGGATTCTGAGATAAGGAAAAGGTAGATGGAGTCTCCAACGAAGTGCTTTAGTTGGTGATAACCGCCACAATATTGAATCATGTAGTACCAAAAATCATGATTGACAGAGAAAACTCATGCAACATCATGTACATCGACCTCTTTGTAGATCTTTAGGCATTTAATAATTTTGTAACCCATCATTGGGCACTGAAGAGTTGTCACTCTCGTTGGAAGAAGGGAAGGACATAAGGACAACAGACGTGCACTTCTTGGTGGTCCCATGCAAAAACATCTACAATTGTATCTTAGAGAGATATTTTTTTGAATAAGTGACTTCAAACATAAGAGGAAGGGTGAACTATGATATTTAGAAATTAAGATTAATTTTAAAAATTTGTTCTTAAAAATGATTTGGGTTAATTCAACAATTAAACAAAGATAAAGCAAAAATAAAAAGGAAATAAAAAATTAGAGAGGAGAGAAAAATAAATACCAAAAAGTAAAGAGATATGGTTTGAGAGATTGCATCAAATTTTATAGAGGTTCGGTCTACCACTTGGCCTACTCATGTCCCATAGAATTTCTTCTTAAAAGTTCTACTAATAAATTATATTGAGCTTTTAAAGATATTCCCACAAACTTATTATAACAAATGAGAGATTTATAGAAGTTGATCCCCTAAATAAAATGGAGCTTTTAATAGGGTGAGCTCACGAACCAAATAGAAAATTTAATCGACTAATCTCAAGAACCAAAGAGAGATTTTATCAAGATAATCTCAAGAATCAAATAGAGATTTTACTAGGACAATCTTAAGAAACAAAAAAATAAATCAAACAAAATAATCACACTTTTAATGAAGAACAACGGAAGCACATACACTATTACAACCAACTCTCACAAGCATTTTTCAATCATAAGGAACTAAGACAAACTTAGTGAAAGAATAGAAAAAAGAGTAGAAAGTGAGAAAGAAGATATTCAAAATAAATTCTTGTGTGTTTTGGGATGAAGAAAAGCCTTCTATTTATAGGAGAAAATATTTCTCAAAAAGGAAAATCGTCCATGGGCCTTTTAATGCTTTTAACCGGTTAAGTCCTAGGGTTAATTGATTAGATATAACAAATATGGAATTTTTTCAAATCTGTCGCCACTAATCGATTATAAGCTTATTTAAATGATTTGGAGGCGTTACAAAGAGTTAATCTATTAATCATAACGTGTTAATTGATTATCTAGTGCAAAAATACTCTTAAAGGTTTAAACAAGCTAGTAATCAACCTTTTCAGGTGATTTATAAAATGAAATAGGCTTAATCAAAAATAGCAAAGAGTATGTGTGTGTGTTGTACCCCAAAATTTGCCCTCCCATATTTCTCAAAATATTTCAAGAAAAATTCACAAGTCCAACCTGGCGCGTCATATTCAGGTATTCTTTCGCCAAGATATCTCTGATAACGTATTCTCAAATTCAGGTTCGGCTCAAGAGTCAATTCTTTAAAGAAGGTATCCGAATGTGTGAGTTTTCTTGAAGAAATATAGTGAAAAAGTGTGCTGAAAGTGCAGTTTTTACGCGCTAAAAAATTCATAACTTGAAGATCGTGACTCGTTTTGAACCCGTTCCGGTGGCCAAAATTCCGACTTGACATTATCTACATTTTCATCTCTCACGGCTGGAAGCCAATTTCGATCAGAAGGTCTTCAAAAATGTGGATTTATCAAGTATTTTCGTGCAGAAATTTGTGACAGAAGTTTATTTGTGTCATGTTCAAAAAAATCATAACTTGGTCGATTTTCATCGTATCGAGCTGGTTCCGGTGCCAAAATTTCACAAATTGAGTTGGCTACATTTTCACAGAAGGTATTGAGTTCAAACGGTATTCAAAAGGCCTTCGTTTTTTGCTCAGAGTGCGTGACACGCTGAAAATCCTGAATGCTGAATATTATTTCATCTGGGCCGAAACTTCGAAAATTCATAACTCGGTCAATTTTTATCGGATTGGGCTCATACTTTTACACAAGGTCCCTGACTCATAGATCTACAACTTTGCTTCAAAAGTCGAGACCAAATTATGCACCGATCAATACCAGTTTTTTATTGAAAAACGTGTCAGAGTCGACACTGGAGCCCAAAATAAGTTTGTCTGAGCTGAAACTTCAAAAATTCATAACTAATTCACCGTTTATCCGATTGAGTCGATTTTCGGACAGGAGTTAGTTCTCGATGTCGGCTACATTTTGTTTTCACATTTCAACTTCAAAAAATGCACTTAAGTCCCTGCGATTTAGCCTGGAAAGTGACGAATTCAAGTGAATATTGGAGGCCCAATTGCACATTCAAAGCCCATTTTCTTTACCCTAATTTCCACTATATAATCACCTTCTTGTCACACAAACCAAGGGGGAGAAAAAAAGAAAAAAGAGGGAAGAAAAAAAGAGAGAAAAAACCTTGCCACAACACTGTTGGAATATCAAACTCTTTCAAGAACCCTAAAACCTTGAAATCCTTATTACAAATCCCTCTCTCACTACAAACAAGCCATCACAGTTACAAACCAACACCTCACTACTTCTCCAGTAAGGATAAGGCTGGTTTGATCTCCATGATCCTAATTTTCCAGTAAGGCATAAAAGCATCCAGGTCACTAATTTTCCAGTAAGGGTAAGATTGATTTGATCTCCATGATCAAAAGGGTATAATCATTCATACATGCCATATTGTGCCTAAACATTAAATTTCTTCATATATTGGCTTTATTTTCATTTTATGATTTTATTTAATGTGTTCGTGAGATTCAACACTGCAGATTTAGACAGGATCCCATGCAGGTTCATTAAGGAACGTTGAGGCCAAAAGCCAAATGGCCAAAAGCCAAAAGCCAAATGGCCAAAGTAGAAAAACTTATGCATGACACCAATACATGGTGAGGCAGACATTAAGCCAGACATTAAGGGAACGTTGAAGCCAGAACACAAATGGCCAAAAGCCAAAAGCCAAAAGCCAAAAGCCAAATGGCCAAAGTAGAACAACTTATACATGAAACTCAATCCAATGGCCAAAGAATGCAGACCACGGTACTCAGGAGTCAATACTTCAAAAAACCTCCCCTTGGGCCAGACACCCCCTATGGTTTCTCAATTTTTAATTTTTATTTGTTTTTCCTTTTTATTCTTTTAATTGTTTTTTAATTGTTTTCTTTTAATTCCATAAAATAATTTTCATAATAAATATAAAATACAGAAAAATCAAAAAAATGTTTATTTTATTAATATTAATTTTACTATTATTATTTTTGTAAATAAACTTTAAACAATTAATTAGATTAATTTAGGTTTCAAAACTTTAATATTTTTCTTAATAAATTAAATATGTAGAAATTAGGGTTTTTAACTTTTTCATCATTTTTTTTAATAAATAATTTTCTCATCATTATTATTATTATTAATTACTAATTTATTTTGTAAATAAACATGTACATAAATTCTTTAGTAAATTAAGTTAAACTTTAACATTTTTCTCAAATAATTAAAAATAACTTAGAATTAGGGTTTCTTTTAATTTTAATTTTAATTTTCTTATTTCATAAATGCAAAAAAACCTAAAAAAACACTTCTTTTATTTCAATAAATAATTAATTAATTTTTAATTTCAATTTAATTCCAAAAGGGTCCAACGTCCTCGCTTCCAATTTTAATTCCAATTCGCGCATTTTATTTCGTATAATATTAATGTAATTCTCCCAAAGCCGTGTAATTTTATATTTCTCGCATTTTATTTCTTTATTTTATGTCAAATCGGGTCCTGGATTTTAATTTGGCGATGTGGACCCGCGCCTTTGTAATAGTTTAGGAACTTTAATTTCCGCAACTTTTTAACTGTTAATAAATGCATGCAAGAATGAATGACAAAAATAAAAACAAACGCGTAGATCACCATAACATGACAAGATAAAATATTTGAATCTGACACACGAATCACACACCACCCCTAGGGTACGCCTCACTGTTGCCTTGCCTCGAAAGGTGATCGTCGAGTAGAGGATGTCTTAGTAAGTCCTCATGATCCGGGAACCTGGCATGAGGGTAGCTTCTAAGGTGTCTTCCCATTGCTCTGGTGATCACCATGTCCCGAACCTCGAATTGACCCGAACACCTCCAACGGTGGTGCTACCTACCTCTCAATGGTGGGATGGCACTACTTTAAAGGACATCTACACAGACGAATTCCTTAGGGTAGGTAGGTTCTCAAGGATACTTGCTCTAATTTCAAAAACAAACAAAAAAACCTTTTCACACCAACACTTTTCAAAAGCTTTCAAAGCAAATTTTTCAAACACTCTGACGTACGAGTCGAACTGAAATTTTTCAAAGAAACTTTTTTAAACCCACATTGAAAAGCAAACAAACAATTTTGAAAACACATTGAGCAAGTATCTAAGAGCCCATGGATAACCATGGATAGAAAGGGTGCTAACACCTTCCCTTTCTATAACCTACCTCCCGAACCGAGAGCAATCTCTTTAAGGAATTTTTCTGTGCTTTTGTCCTTTCCATTTGGAGAAAATAAAAGACGGTGGCGACTCTTGCTTCCGCGACATTTCGCGAACCAGCGTTAAACAGTCAGTTCCAGATCCACCGATCACAGAACTGGCGACTCTGCTGGGGAATATCTTATAAAGTGAGGTGTACCTTAGGACTAAGATCACTGTGTTTTCAATTGCTTTCTTTGCTTGCTTTAAATTGTGGGAATGTCTCGGGAGTTCTATAGATCCTAACCCGGATCTGGGGGATACCTTCTTAGAAAGTAGCAACAAGGCTGTGAGGGAACTGTGCGGGGTATACCGACATGGTTGAAACAGTCTGCTACGTTGATGTGGCACTTTGGTGTGTACCGGTAACCCTTGAGTTCAGTCAAGGAGAGTACGGGGCCTCCGCGTGGTGTCATGAAGCATCAACAAACCTTAGGAACCTTAATTGAATTATCTTGGCCTCTTTAGGGTAGTGAGATGACTGACTTTGGTGCAGTCCGAGGTTGGTTGATACTCGATACTACGCTCAATTGAGGGTTGCTTTCCTGGAATATTTCGGTCGCCAGTTCAGTGGCTAAATCGAAACGATGAACAATGAAAGCAATCCCGTGATATTGGGAACCTTAGAACCCGGTTACTTTGATTAGGACAGGTTGAACCCACCAACTTCAAGAGGGTAATACCCAGACCCCATGCTGGCCTTAAACTCTAAGGGCTTCTCTTGTGTGACTTGCGTGCCTTCGTACTTGACTACTTGCATGCTTGTTATCTATCTGACACATGAACTACTTGCAGGTTTTGTTTATAGTCCTTAATTGGGACTCGTAACAGGATTTACTAAGTCTCTTGCAGGTTTTGTTTATAGTCCTTAATTGAGACTCATAACAGGGTGTACTAACTACTTGCAGGTTCTGTTTATAGTCCTTAATTGGGGCTCATGACAGGTTTTACTTGAGTTCTTGCAGGTTTTGGTTTGCAGTCCTTAATTGGGACTCATAACAGGGTTATTTACATTACCCCCATGCATAGCATAACATCATACCATTGCATACATCTTGCATAAGGACTAACCCATTTCAAGGATCTCAAGGGTCTGTGATGCAGGTCATGATGAATCAATTATCCCAGCAAGGGGCAAAGAGGATTTATTTTCCTCTAGCCAAGGTTGTCAGGGGCTATGACCCACTTGATATGGTGAGCTCTGACTCCTGAAGAAGGTTCCTCTAACCAAGGTTGTTTGGAAATCAAAACCAGACATGATGATTAAAGTCAGGGGCTATGACCCACTGGATATGGTGAGCCTTTGACCCTTTAAAGAAGGACTCTCAACAACATGCAGTTCCTTCAATCAAACTATCGGACCCGAGTTCTAACAAATTTTCTTGTTTACCCCGCGGGATCCTTGGAAACATTGCATATGCATACATACACATCATTGCATGACAGGTACCCTTGTTGCAGGTCACTTACCTTTCCCGCTGTTTATTTCAGCAATGACTTCCCAACAAGACAACCAGGACTTTCTTGCTCAAGAGACCCGGTTCGGGGAAATCCTCCTGAATCTATCCAAGGGGCAAGAGGAGCTAAGGACACTTCTCATGGGGACCTTTGTCAAGAACAATGCTGAGGATGAAAGGCTGAAACACCTACAAGCTGAGATGGATGCAATAAAAGCCCAAATGCTGGGGCAGAGGAATGCCATTCAAGGTTTAGCTCAAAGACAAGATGAGCTCCGGTTTCTCGTCAACCAACTGTGTCAGGGTAACCAACTGGGGCAAACATCTAAGGGTAAAAAGCCATTCATCATCCAATCATCCTCGAGACAAGAGGATAAGGGGAAAGCTCCTCGAATGGCTCCAGTGCCACAAATTCAGCATCAACCTCACCAGCTTCAGCCAGACAAGCCCAGAAGGCAATTCACCCCGCTCAACATTTCGCTGTATCAAGCTTTGCAACGCCTATTGAGGTTGAATCTGATCACATTAAGGGCTCATCCCCGGAACCCCAACACAGCATCTCCTGCCTATGATCCCAATAAGAGGTGTGCCTACCACTCTGCTAGCCCAGGACATGATACCAATGAATGTTGGGATCTGAGGAACAAAATCCAGGACCTGATCGATGAAGGGGCATTGGAGTTCACACAAGATGGACAGGCTGAATTTTTCTACCATTCCTCCAAGGCTCACCAGTTGAAGTGACAAGCTCCGAGACTAGGAAACTTTTGTTCATTCAAATGTTCAAGTTGTATTTTTCTTTGATTGTTCAAACATTTATTCATGTTAAACATTGTTATCACATTAATGCATCGCTTATGTCTATTTTGAATCAATATATTCGTATTCACTAAACGCAAATTATTTTCATATTTTTTCTGATGTCAACTCTCTTTAATTCTAAGCCTCTTGAGGGAGGATGACGAAAATGATACCACGATCTACAGTATGCTTTTGAACAGACCCCGCTGATGAGGTACAGGCATTGTTTCAATTCCTAAACACTGGAGTTATAAGGATGATAATCCCTCGTCAACCCCTCTGAGCCAAAGAAGTAGGAGTTTTTTTTCTTTTCGAAATTTAAAACCCTTAATCATAACCTTGGGCAGGGTAGTCTCTCAGTTGATCCAAGTGCATAACGAATGGCGCCAAAGAAGTCCTTACAAAACGAAGAAAGACAGTGATGGTTCCGAATAATCAATAAAGAACAGGCAGTCATTATCAAAAAAATCATAAACGAAAAACCCAAGAAGTCAAAACCTATAAGAAGGGACTTATGAAATTGGGGCATCCCGCTGACTGTAATTCCAAAAAGGAAACAGTTCAAGCAAAAAAAAAATAGGGATAACAAAATCAGAAGAAAGAGGTCCTACAAATCCTCAATAAAAAAGGAAATGACTGCCTATTCAAAATAAGTTATCAACATCCGAATCATCACCGGAAAATCAGAGCAAAGACTCAAACAAGGTCTAACGTATGATCAACTGAGTTTAGGTTTGGAGAACATCACGAAGAGCGGGTGGATATAAATAATTTGAGCCTTTATCCTTTGTTTCTTAAACCGTGAACCAGGCCACGTTATAACCCTTAAAAGTCCTAGCTGAAGCATGGGTTAGTTCGAAAGCATACTGTTACGAAAGGTATCCTGACTCCTTAAGGCTTACGGTAAATACGGAGTTGACATCACGTTTTACAAACATTCACTTGTTTTATGAAAAAAAAAAGGAATGCATTTTCAAAATCTTCGAGACAGACATAAGCGTTGCATTTTTAACATAACTTTGTTTGCATATGACTTTTTGTTTGAACAGCATAGAAATTCGCACGACGAATGCCTAGTGAACAAAAGTGCTTCCAATCAAGGGGCAGACATGACCATGGTCCATTATCTGGGGCAGCCCAATCAAGATTCGGAGAATCTCTCAAAAGGCCAAGTAGCCCGGGGAAAATCTCTGCCTGAGTCACTTAGGGCATTCCAACAATGAATCTTGCCTGATCAAACACTTTCTGGTGGCGTGACAAAACACTTCTAACAGGGGCAACTCCCTACTTTCTAAGAACGGACATAGTCGAAAAGATACTACGCAAAATCAAAGACCCGCTAGGTTGACATACCTAGGCAAAAATAAGGGCTTCCCGGCGAACCAAAAGGGTTCGGGCAAAAATAAGGGATGAAATGAAAAATCTGTACACCCGGCAAGTCGAAAACCTGAAAAGGCGGCTTGGGCAAAAATGGGTATCCCGGTGGACTGAAAACCCGAAAGGGCGGTCCAGGCAAAAGTTAGGGATCAAAGCGTACGACTAGGTCCTGTCATCTTATCACCTGCCTACCAGAAGTAGGTCTGTCCATCAGCAAGCTATCAGCATCTCTCAGGTCTTCTTCTCCACCTCAGAAACATGGGTCTTCTTCTCCACCTCAGAAACAGGGGCAATAAAGAGTTGTCTGAGCAGTCTAATTGTTCTATCCTCCAAAGAACCAAGGTAGATTCAGCTAAAGAAAATGACCAGACACCTTAATTCCCCAGAGAGCGGTTCAATAAAACAATACCTTCTCTCTCCAAGCAAAATTGTCAAATATCAAGGGAATTGAGTATCCTCCAGCCGATCTCAAACATTCCTCAGCAGCAGTACATATATCCTTAACGAGTATCCCCGGCAGTCTTGGTCTAAAGTTTGTTCCCCGGCGGTATACCACCATTCAAAGGAATCACTTCCCCGCAGTCCAAAACTTCCCCCAGGAGAGTCCAATCCAGTTTCCCCAGGAAAGTTGGAATTCATATTCCCAAGCAGTAAGCTTATCCCCAGTAGATTCTGGAAGCTTATCCCTCGCAGAGCACGAACGCGTCGTCCCGGCTTGATTTAAAGAGTTATTTCCGTAACAGGATATAACTGGGTTATCCTCAGCCAAAAGCCACGGAAAGAGCGTCCTCGGCAAAATATCTTCCTACCCCCAGCGAAGTCTATCAACACTTCCAGCACAACAAGGATATTCCCAGCATAACTCATCAACGGTATCCCCAGCGGAGTTATCTTCATCAACTCAGCAAAGCATCGCTATCCCCACAGAGTAGCACTCCCCAGCATGATCGCTAGAGTATCTTTTCTCCCGCAGAATTATTTCATTCCTCAACGGAGTTATCTCCTCCTACCGGTATTCTTGCAACGAATCATCCACAGCGGAAGCAAAATCTCTTCCTCAACATCAGCCCAGGATATGACTTCCCGGCACCCGTCAAGGATTTATTTTCCTAGACAAAAACATACATGAATCATCACATACATCATTATAGCACGCATGTACGCATCATATCATATAAATCGCATCCATATTGAGAACATCATTGCTTGATCCATATCATGCATTGCATATAACTGACCTTTACCTTGCAGGAAAGATGCAGGTGATATTCTCTTATGGTCCCCTCTCCAGCGGCGTGTGAGGTGGTAATTCCTTTTTCAGATGTTCCCCTCTCCGACGATGAGTGTGAGGTGACTCCCTTTCAGATTATAATTTCCTATGGTCCCCTCTCCAGCGGCGTGTGAGGTGGTAATTCCTTCTTCAGATGTTCCCCTCTCCGGCATGAGCGTGAGGTGATATTCTCTTATGGTCCCCTCTCCAGCGGCGTGTGAGGTGGTAATTCCTTCTTCAGATGTTTCCCTCTCCGGCATGAGCGTGAGGTGATATTCTCTTATGGTCCCCTCTCCAGCGGCGTGTGAGGTGGTAATTCCTTCTTCAGATGTTCCCCTCTCCGGCATGAGCGTGAGGTGATATTCTCTTATGGTCCCCTCTCCAACGGCGAGTGAGGTGGTAATTCCTTCTTCAGATGTTTCCCTCTCCGGCATGAGCGTGAGGTGATATTCTCTTATGGTCCCCTCTCCAACGGCGAGTGAGGTGGTAATTCCTTCTTCAGATGTTTCCCTCTCCGGCATGAGCGTGAGGTGATATTCTCTTATGGTCCCCTCTCCAACGGCGTGTGAGGTGGTAATTCCTTCTTCAGATGTTTCCCTCTCCGGCATGAGCGTGAGGTGATATTCTCTTATGGTCCCCTCTCCAACGGCGAGTGAGGTGGTAATCCCTTTTTCAGATGTTCCCCTCTCCGGCATGAGCGTGAGGTGATATTTCCTTCCAGATTATAATTTCCTATAGTTCCCTCTCCAACGGTGAGTGAGGTGACTCCCTTTGAGATTATAATGTCCTTCGGTTCTCTTCCTGACACTACGAAGATGGTAATTCTCACCAAGATTTTCTCAACGAGCGTTGTTGAGGTTGAAATCATTCAGGATTCTCTTACCATCCATGCTAAGGCAGTAACCATCCCTGGTTCATTCATCAGCGTTTGAAGCTCCAGACCCAGCTCCTGTAACCAGTCAGGACACATCTATATCAAGCATCTAAAACCAGTTCTTGCAACGTGTCAGGTACTCATTTTTCTTTTGCAGGTATGCAGGTTCTCGCTAAGGAATCTCTTACGCGATCAACATCCAGATGGCATCTATAAACCCATCATCCTATCCATCAATCTCTAAATGGCATCTATAAGCCCATTTCCATCACACTGCTAGTATGTGAGCGCAAATTTCTGGGCACTCTAGTGTTCAATCATCTTCCACCCTCGGATTACAAAAGGCACATCAGCCAATCTGCATCCTCAGGTCTAAGAAGATTGAACAGGGGCAACTGTTGTACCCCAAAATTTGCCCTCCCATATTTCTCAAAATATTTCAAGAAAAATTCACAAGTCCAACCTGGCGCGTCATATTCAGGTATTCTTTCGCCAAGATATCTCTGATAACGTATTCTCAAATTCAGGTTCGGCTCAAGAGTCAATTCTTTAAAGAAGGTATCCGAATGTGTGAGTTTTCTTGAAGAAATATAGTGAAAAAGTGTGCTGAAAGTGCAGTTTTTACGCGCTAAAAAATTCATAACTTGAAGATCGTGACTCGTTTTGAACCCGTTCCGGTGGCCAAAATTCCGACTTGACATTATCTACATTTTCATCTCTCACGGCTGGAAGCCAATTTCGATCAGAAGGTCTTCAAAAATGTGGATTTATCAAGTATTTTCGTGCAGAAATTTGTGACAGAAGTTTATTTGTGTCATGTTCAAAAAAATCATAACTTGGTCGATTTTCATCGTATCGAGCTGGTTCCGGTGCCAAAATTTCACAAATTGAGTTGGCTACATTTTCACAGAAGGTATTGAGTTCAAACGGTATTCAAAAGGCCTTCGTTTTTTGCTCAGAGTGCGTGACACGCTGAAAATCCTGAATGCTGAATATTATTTCATCTGGGCCGAAACTTCGAAAATTCATAACTCGGTCAATTTTTATCGGATTGGGCTCATACTTTTACACAAGGTCCCTGACTCATAGATCTACAACTTTGCTTCAAAAGTCGAGACCAAATTATGCACCGATCAATACCAGTTTTTTATTGAAAAACGTGTCAGAGTCGACACTGGAGCCCAAAATAAGTTTGTCTGAGCTGAAACTTCAAAAATTCATAACTAATTCACCGTTTATCCGATTGAGTCGATTTTCGGACAGGAGTTAGTTCTCGATGTCGGCTACATTTTGTTTTCACATTTCAACTTCAAAAAATGCACTTAAGTCCCTGCGATTTAGCCTGGAAAGTGACGAATTCAAGTGAATATTGGAGGCCCAATTGCACATTCAAAGCCCATTTTCTTTACCCTAATTTCCACTATATAATCACCTTCTTGTCACACAAACCAAGGGGGAGAAAAAAAGAAAAAAGAGGGAAGAAAAAAAGAGAGAAAAAACCTTGCCACAACACTGTTGGAATATCAAACTCTTTCAAGAACCCTAAAACCTTGAAATCCTTATTACAAATCCCTCTCTCACTACAAACAAGCCATCACAGTTACAAACCAACACCTCACTACTTCTCCAGTAAGGATAAGGCTGGTTTGATCTCCATGATCCTAATTTTCCAGTAAGGCATAAAAGCATCCAGGTCACTAATTTTCCAGTAAGGGTAAGATTGATTTGATCTCCATGATCAAAAGGGTATAATCATTCATACATGCCATATTGTGCCTAAACATTAAATTTCTTCATATATTGGCTTTATTTTCATTTTATGATTTTATTTAATGTGTTCGTGAGATTCAACACTGCAGATTTAGACAGGATCCCATGCAGGTTCATTAAGGAACGTTGAGGCCAAAAGCCAAATGGCCAAAAGCCAAAAGCCAAATGGCCAAAGTAGAAAAACTTATGCATGACACCAATACATGGTGAGGCAGACATTAAGCCAGACATTAAGGGAACGTTGAAGCCAGAACACAAATGGCCAAAAGCCAAAAGCCAAAAGCCAAAAGCCAAATGGCCAAAGTAGAACAACTTATACATGAAACTCAATCCAATGGCCAAAGAATGCAGACCACGGTACTCAGGAGTCAATACTTCAAAAAACCTCCCCTTGGGCCAGACACCCCCTATGGTTTCTCAATTTTTAATTTTTATTTGTTTTTCCTTTTTATTCTTTTAATTGTTTTTTAATTGTTTTCTTTTAATTCCATAAAATAATTTTCATAATAAATATAAAATACAGAAAAATCAAAAAAATGTTTATTTTATTAATATTAATTTTACTATTATTATTTTTGTAAATAAACTTTAAACAATTAATTAGATTAATTTAGGTTTCAAAACTTTAATATTTTTCTTAATAAATTAAATATGTAGAAATTAGGGTTTTTAACTTTTTCATCATTTTTTTTAATAAATAATTTTCTCATCATTATTATTATTATTAATTACTAATTTATTTTGTAAATAAACATGTACATAAATTCTTTAGTAAATTAAGTTAAACTTTAACATTTTTCTCAAATAATTAAAAATAACTTAGAATTAGGGTTTCTTTTAATTTTAATTTTAATTTTCTTATTTCATAAATGCAAAAAAACCTAAAAAAACACTTCTTTTATTTCAATAAATAATTAATTAATTTTTAATTTCAATTTAATTCCAAAAGGGTCCAACGTCCTCGCTTCCAATTTTAATTCCAATTCGCGCATTTTATTTCGTATAATATTAATGTAATTCTCCCAAAGCCGTGTAATTTTATATTTCTCGCATTTTATTTCTTTATTTTATGTCAAATCGGGTCCTGGATTTTAATTTGGCGATGTGGACCCGCGCCTTTGTAATAGTTTAGGAACTTTAATTTCCGCAACTTTTTAACTGTTAATAAATGCATGCAAGAATGAATGACAAAAATAAAAACAAACGCGTAGATCACCATAACATGACAAGATAAAATATTTGAATCTGACACACGAATCACACACCACCCCTAGGGTACGCCTCACTGTTGCCTTGCCTCGAAAGGTGATCGTCGAGTAGAGGATGTCTTAGTAAGTCCTCATGATCCGGGAACCTGGCATGAGGGTAGCTTCTAAGGTGTCTTCCCATTGCTCTGGTGATCACCATGTCCCGAACCTCGAATTGACCCGAACACCTCCAACGGTGGTGCTACCTACCTCTCAATGGTGGGATGGCACTACTTTAAAGGACATCTACACAGACGAATTCCTTAGGGTAGGTAGGTTCTCAAGGATACTTGCTCTAATTTCAAAAACAAACAAAAAAACCTTTTCACACCAACACTTTTCAAAAGCTTTCAAAGCAAATTTTTCAAACACTCTGACGTACGAGTCGAACTGAAATTTTTCAAAGAAACTTTTTTAAACCCACATTGAAAAGCAAACAAACAATTTTGAAAACACATTGAGCAAGTATCTAAGAGCCCATGGATAACCATGGATAGAAAGGGTGCTAACACCTTCCCTTTCTATAACCTACCTCCCGAACCGAGAGCAATCTCTTTAAGGAATTTTTCTGTGCTTTTGTCCTTTCCATTTGGAGAAAATAAAAGACGGTGGCGACTCTTGCTTCCGCGACATTTCGCGAACCAGCGTTAAACAGTCAGTTCCAGATCCACCGATCACAGTGTGTATGTGTGTGTGTGTGTGTGTGTGTGTGTGAGAGAGAGAGAGAGAGAGAGAGAGAGAGAGAAAGAGAGAGAGAGAGAGTTGTCTTATCATCTTAGGAGTTACTCTTATACCTTTACAATACACTGATCACTTATACACATGACCAAACAAGTTTTCACACTTCCTCTCTTCCACGACCTTAGAGCTCCAAGATCTCATGCTTGACTAATGATTGATTCAACCCTTCATATGAGACTTGATTCTTCTAAATGATGAGGCTTGATATATCTTCTTTGATAGACACCATAATCAGAGGTTTCTTAACCAAAGATCCTTAAGGACTCCACTAATCATCATTTAACATTAGGGCTTGTCATCATCAAAACCACCCTGATCATCTGAAGATAGTTGTACCTGCAAGCACATATATCCAATATTTCTTTGTGTCGCTCGACCTAGTTGTTTCGATATTCAACCTAAATATGAAATACCATAACATCCATGATGAACTAATTACCATACAAAATGACCTATTGGGACCCCACTCGATATATGAGACTCTACTAAGAGATTCAACGACAACCACCATCTTACAAGAGAGGAAAACAATAAGACCTCTTATATTCAATCAGAGTTAGCCTAACACTAATACCTTGGATTTATACGGATGCACGGACAAAAAAAACATATGATGAAAGTGAACTTCCAACCAAGGAAAAGGGGAAAATCCAAAGACCAATTCTATACGGGGAATTCAAAGTCGCACAACTTGACAAGAATCTAGCCAAAACGCTAAAGATAGTGTAAGAACAAGATTTGGATCTATGTTTAAATCTCTGAGTTTTGATGATAACAAGCATATATTTTATGAAGAATATTTTAGTTCTAATGGTTTCACTGAGTGTGCAGATACATGATTAGAATTCTGGATAGTCTTAATCAAGATATCATCATAATTACATTACCACTTAGAAGAAGAACCATTGAATTCTGTTTCTAATGAAACATCAGTAGTTCTATGGAATGCTGAATGTTCGACAAGAAAATAATCTCAATAAGTTTCTAAGAAGAAATAGTTTCTGATAAGCTGCTGATACAAGATCATAAATCAAGAGTATACAAGAAACAAGCTTACAACACAGAAGATCAGAAGTCAAGATTCGGTCATTGGAAGAGTTATTGCTTGGATTCTAAAGACAAAGTCAAGACTCTGAACATATGTGAAAAATATTATACTCTAAGATCAGAAGTCAAGATTTGCTCATCAGAAGAGTTGTTGCTCATAATTCAGAAGACAAAGTCAAGATTCTGAAGACTCGGAGAACTCATGGAATACATACTTTCATTCAACATCAGAAGTATTCCATCAGAAGAAATGTAGAAAGGTCTTGTGGACTCACATCTAATCGACATCTTAAAGTCCATAAGAAGACAAGATCAAAGGATGATATCTTCTCAGGAAAATCTACTCAACTATTCATTAGAAGATGAATATCATCAGAAATACCAATGGACTCAACAGAAGAAATATTGTGACCACTTCTAACAGAAACATCAACAGTTCTAAGGAATGCTGAATGTTTATCAGAAAGGAAATCAATACAAAGATCAAAAGATCAAAATGCATATACTCAACGACAAATAAGATGTATTGATATAAGTTATTGCTTTAGAAATCAAATATCATATATGCAGCTTAGAAAAGCTGATTATCAAGGAATCAATACAAGGTCAGGATCAGAAAGAAGGAACTCAACATGAAAAATGAGATGTACTGATATAAGTTGTTGCTTCAGAAATCAGACATCACATATGCAGCTTAGAAAAGATGATAATCAAGGTATCAAGACAAGATCAAGATGTACTAGATCAGAAGAGATTTCACTTAAAGAAGTTATTCATCAGATAAGTTGTTGCTTGTATATCTGGAGACAATGTTCAAATATCTGAAAGACCGTGACTCTACAAAGAAGAATCTTCTGGATCATTATCACTCCTCAGATCATAAACAATCCAGCAAGAAGAAAATAATTAAAGCTCAAGCATTAAAAGACTTGAGAATCAGATAGGTTGTTATCGTAATATCTGATTTCAATGTCTATCATCAGAAAAGATTTTGATATCTTCATCAGAAAAGCTTTCACGTACAATCAAGACTTTTTTTATTCAGATTGGTTGTTGTTGATCATTCTGAAGACAAGAATCCACTATTGAAAGTAACTGAAGTAAAAACATCTTCTCAACACAATATTCATCTCTAAAATCAGAAAAGAAATAATGCCTTCAGAAGTAGTTCTAAGATCAGAAGAAAAGATTTGTGTTTTGGATAGGATGTTTCCCATAATTCTGAAGACAAGATTTGGTTCTGACATTTTGTTGTTTCTGCGCTACAATAACATAGTTTCTGAACTACTTATCAGCCAATCATCAGAAGAACGAAGACAAAGTGATTGATCTCTTCTAAGCTTAATACTTCAAAATCAGAAGTACATCATCAGAAGATAAAGATCAAGAAACTTAGTTAAGAAGAAAAGATTACAATAATAGTACTATTCATAGTAGTTATTATCCCACTGACGTACACCATTACTGTAAGAACAAGAAGTGTTTCTACATATGGCCTTAAGATTTTGATGATAACTTTACATGTTATCTTAGAGAACAATTGTATACACTAATGGTTTCATTCTAGTGTGTATCTACTACTATAATGTATGACTCTGGTACAAGGTGTATGACGTCATCAGGTTCTGAACATATACTACTAGAAGAAAACATGTGGTTACATGTTACAATGAAAGTCAAGATTCTGGAATCTATCTTCTGCAACGTGTCTAAGGAACGTTAGTACAAGAAGTTCTGATTGTGAATTTATGGTTAAGCTTTGGAGGCCGTCTAAATCTTTACTTTTATGTGTTACAAGTTCTGAAGATTATGAAGACAAGGTTCTGCTGAATAGATTCTGATAATCTGAATAAAGTCAAGTTCTTACAACCAAGTGCTGAAGACTCTAAAGACAAGGTTCTGTGTGACAAGTTCTGAAGACTCCAAGACTTAGGTTCTAAGAATTAAGAAATATTCTTCTAGAACAAGCTTCATCATTCAACATTCAAATATCCGAAGCCTCTGAAGATAAGAAGAAAGTTCAAAATGGTTAACGTGTGATGGTGTACAAAAAGTACATAAAGTGTCAGTGACCTCTACTCTTCTAGAGTGGTGCAAGGACGGTCCTTTCATACTTTACTATGACCACTCTCATTATGACCGTTGAGAACCAACAACTATATTTTTGATTACCTTTCTACCCTTTCAACAGATCTCTTTTACAAGCTATAGAAGGAAGACTTGGAAGCTGAAGAGAGGTAAGAATCAACATTACAACGACAAATCTATTGAATAAATTCAAGCTCAACAAAACTACACCAACGGGTTGTGCAAACTCTGTAGAGAAATCATTTGTGTATAATTTTGTAAATTAGCAAGGAGTTGTTGCTCATATCTTGCAGTAGAACACTTAGGTGTTTTATCTTTGTACTGAAATGTCTGCGTAATCTGCTTAACAAGAAGCAAGTCTGTAATACACTGAAAGTACTCAATCATTGTTGATTGATACCTTGAGAGATCGAGTGAAGGTATGATGGGAAAAATAACAAGTGTACTATTTTCACCGATGTAGTAATAATAGGGAAAATTCCCCAAATGTCGATCTCAAGGACTACGTACAATTATCGAGTTAAATTCATGTTCAATTAAAAAAAAACCTAATTTGGGTTTTGGTTTAAATATTGTAATTTAACAAATAACAGAAATATAAAATAGTTTTTTCACATATATGAGGAGCATGCTAGGGTAATGTGTATAATTTTTTCCGTAACTACCTTGAATCCTGATCTCTTCAACAAGTTCATATCCTTCAATTACCATCTCTTTAGGTTATCTCCCCCTAAGTCCTTAGTGGGAAAATCGTTGAACCTTCATCCTAAATCCTAAGTCCTTAAAGATTTCTGATGGAGTCATGCCTTTGTTTTATCAAGAGCTATTTGGTAACTATAGGGTATCCCTAGTCCTAGGTGATATCTACTATAGCCTAATTGTACAAAAACCTTAACAACAGTGGTCCAGCAAATTTTTAACCGTAAATCAATCTTAATTTGTCCGATAATGAAAGCATAAAAACATTGTACAACTAAATTGAATAGAGAAGACTATTGTATTAAAGAAATCCAGGAATCAAAATCGTTTACAGAGTCAAATAAGGGACACCCCTAGCATTGGGGGGTTTAGCTACTCATATTGTTCAAAATAATCACAACATAAAATTTAGACATTACAAGTAATTGGATAGCTTTGATCTTCAATTGCTTCCGCTCATGAGAATTTTCTGCTCTCCAAGAACCTTGATCTCCCCAATCTTTAGTTGTGTGAAATATTCTTCACTGCCAAAAAGTCCCCTTATTCCTCTTTCAAACTTGTCTAAATAGTGAACACTCCATTTGTCTCGGTCGGAAATGCCCAAAAACGCCCCTTTGGGTCCCAAATAGTGAAAAATCATAAAAACACTAAAAATCAGCATCACAGGCCAACACGGCGTGTGTCAGGCGACACGGCCGCTTGTGTTAGCCATTAGGAATTTATTTTCTTTTTTTTCTCCAAGCATGCTGACACAGCCCGTGTCAGGCGACACGGCCACCCGTGTCAGCCCCCTGGTTTTCCTTGCTTTCCAAGTCTTCCCCCTGACACAGCCCGTGTCAGGTGACACGGCCACCCGTGTCAGGGCTCCTGTAGCAATTCCTCTAAAACTCTGAATTCTGCACTTTTTCCGCCCCGATTTGTCCTGTTTTATTCTTTTGAACCTGAAAACACTAAAACACAAAACCAAAGCATATTATGCGATAAAACAAAACAAAACCTTGACAAGTAAAAGAAACGATAACTAAAATAAATGCTAAATAGCTGTGTAAAAACCACTAATCAAGGTCTGATTTCAAGAAGACTCCTACTGCGGCTTGAAAGAATCTGCAATAAGGATCGACGAACTTATTGGGGGTGCCAATAGGATTGATCTGACTTATTATGGGTTGTCTATAATCAGTTTGGTTATAGTGAATTACGTCCTTGTTGAAGGAGAAATCATCCTTGAGGGGGTGGACTGGAGTAGTTTAATTAACAGTGAACCAAGATAAAAATAACAATGTCATTTATTTTTATGTTCTAAGCTTACTTGGTTCTGTCACCAACGAAAAGATTTATTTTGGTGAAACCCAATTCAAAATCCCCTTTATTGTGTTTTTCACACCTTGAATTGGCATCAGAGGTCTGGTTCTGGTATTAATAGTTGTCAAACACTTAACCGTGTCAGATAAAGATACAAACGAGTTTTTCGTTGAAGAAACACAATGGTTGAACCCATAACAGTTGTTGGTACATCACTTTCAAATTATAAAATTTATAATGTTAAACCTCCCATATTTGATGGAGAAAAGTTTAAATACTGGAAAGATAGACTAGAAAGTTTCTTTCTAGGTCATGATGTTGATCTTTTGGATATGGTAGTCGATGTCTAAGTACCTCCCACATATGATACTGGAAAGGAGATAGCTATGAGAGCTATGAATGATCAACAAAAGAAAGATTGTAAGAATCATCATAAAGCAAGAACCATTTTGCTAAATGCGATTTCTTATATTGAGTATGTGAAGATCACAAATAGCGACTCTGCTAAGTCTATATTTGACTCTCTCAAAATGAATCGTGAAGGAAATGATAAAGTCAAAGAAACCAAGACATTGGCATTGATTCAGAAATAGGAAGCTTTCAAAATGGAGGATGATGAAAGCGTTGAAGTCATGTTTTCAAGATTTCAAACCTTAGTTTTAGGACTGAAAGTTATGAACAAAGGCTATTCAACGACATATCATGTGAAGAAGATTATCAGAAGCTTTCCATCCAAATGGAGCCTATGGTAACTGCACTCAAGCTTGCAAAGGATATGAATAAAGCTTCTCTAGAAGAACTGATGAGTTCTTTAAGTAGTCATGAGATTGAGCTAG
This sequence comes from Vicia faba, assembly GCA_948472305.1. Taxonomy (NCBI): domain Eukaryota; kingdom Viridiplantae; phylum Streptophyta; class Magnoliopsida; order Fabales; family Fabaceae; genus Vicia; species Vicia faba. The sequence goes on from OX451737.1 coordinate 569,267,527, forward strand.
AACAAGATGAACCATAGAAGAAGATAAAATTTATTGTGCTCAAGCCTGTCAGAAAATCTAAGAAGTCCAAAGCTCTTTAAGAAGAAGAGATTGAGGATTCAGAAGGAGATTGTAATGATGAAGAAGATGAGTTGTCTCAGCTAACAAGGAGGGTTAACCATATCTGGAAGAAAAATCAAGGCAACATGTTTAGAAGTTCAAGAGGACTGGAGGTCACTTCAAATCAACATTTGGTCAAAGGAAGTCCAGTGGCAACGAAGTCATTTGTTATGAATGCAATGAGTCAGGACACTATAAGAATGAATGTCCTCAGCTTCCAAAGGACATACCAAGGAAGAAAGCTCTCAAAGGAAAAAAGAAAGGGCTAATGGAAACATGGGATAATTCAGACTCTTCTGACTACGACTCAGATGGAGAACATACTAACATGGCGTTGACGACTCATGTTGGAACATCAAGTGAAGTATTCCCCTCAGAAGATGAAGTTGATTCAGAAATAGAAGAATTACTCTGCAAAGAGGTATTATTTGATCTTACTCATTCTGAATTAACATATTCCTTAGTTGAAATTCTAGAAAAAAATGAGTTTCTCAAGATCCAGTTCAAGGATCTCAAAAGGACCCATGAATCTGTATATATTGAAATCAGTAAGCTAAAGGAAGAAATTTTTGTTTTGAAAGATGAAAAATTTCCCCCTAAAGGCACAAGAATTCTTCCAGAAGCCTCTGAGAGTACTGATGGCGTCATTAAGAAATATGACAAAGCTTTCTAGAAATTTCTAGCTAAGAGAATAGGGAGAAGTGTGCTAGCTTCAATGATCTATGGTGTAAGCCGAAATGGAGTTAATGGTATTGGTTATGATCCTCATAAAAAATATAAATCTAATAAGGAAAACATACCAACTACCTTATACTCTCATTGTGTTCCTATTAGGTCTGTACCAAAAGAAGATGGAGAAGATGAAGAGAAATCTAAGTTTGGATCTGATGAAACTCAATTGGCTAAACCAAATACTTTTAACTGTTGTAAATATGATTATTCTTCTGCTAAGACCAAAGTTGTTTACAGCTCTGGTAGATCTAACAAGAAAGGACCCAAGAAATTATGGGTACCAAAGGGTAAGATAATCTATGTTGCAAATATCCTTAGCAGTGCAATTGAAACACCTGTCTTGGCACCTGGACTCTGGCTACTTGTAACACATGATGGGAAAAAGGCATATGTTCCAAAGTCTGGAACTTAAGCCTGGAAATATCATGGGTTTCAAAGATGATCAAAAGGAATAAATCACAGGCTCCGGAAAAGTAGATGTTAGGATGACTATATCCTTTTTCAATGAAAGAAAGAGAAACAACACTTATGAGATGAGGCTTTCTGACCTTATAAAACTAAAAATAAATTGTCTCATGTTTGTTAATAAGAGTAGTGGACGTGGCTCAGATGTTTAAGTTACGTTAGCTTGATAAATATTTCTCAAAGGCATGCCTTAACTGAAGTTTACTTCAGATGCTTAATGTGAAGCATGTCAGAAGGGCAAGTTTTCAAAAACTTATTTCAAAGAAAAGAATGTTGGTTCTTTCTCCAATCTATTGGAACATATTCACATTGATTTGTTTGAATTAGTGAAAACTATATCAATCAATGGAAAGAAGTAAGGATTAGTTATTTTAAATAACTACAGCAAGTGAACTTGGGTGAAGTTTCTCTAACACAAGGATGTGTTAAATTATGTTTTCACCACCTTCTGTACTCAAGTGCAATTTGAGACAAAATCTAAAACTTTGTCAATTCAATATAGCAAAGCCTTATGGGCAAAGGATGTAAGCACAACATGTTATTTTCATAATAGTGTCTCCATATAGCATATTTCTGAAAAGACTTGCTATGAATTGTGGAAGAACAAGAAACCGATATTTCCTAGATTCATCAATTATGTGCTCTTGTTTTATCCTCGACTCTAAAGAAAATCTGAACTTTTTTATTCTAATACTCAAAGTGGCATCGTGTTATGGCGCTCTAAAAATCAAAAGGCTACAAAGTATATAAAAATGAAACATTTGTGGAATCAATTCATGACAAATGTGATGATAAGCTTGACTCTAAAAAGTCAAAGCTAGTTGATAAACTTGCAGCTATGGAGATTACCATTTCAAAATCTGAAGGTAATGGAGCTGCTGCTGAAGAACAAGAAGAAAGATGCTCAAAAGATGATCAATCTGAAGCTTATATTTATGTGACTCCTATAAAGATAACCCTACAAGAAGGACGCTTCAAACCAAGTATCTGATAAGAAAGGAACTCATTTTGTTGTAATCAAATTAATGATTATAAACAAAGTAAATGATGAAGGTGATCTCATAATAGACAAATAAATTAGGTAAGTATTTATATGCTTTCTGACAAAGTAATTATAAGATACTTTTACCAGTTAGAAGTTATCTTGACAGGAACTGTTTAAATTAAGAAGGATGTGTACTCAATATCAATCCTGGAGCAACTAAATTTCTTGGAAATAGATGATAAATGTTTCTTGTAATTCATGAGAAACGGCCTAATAACGTGTGTGATGACGGTCTCATCAACGTATGTATTAAAAGTCAGGGTTGGACATGGTATGCTGTTATGCTACAAGGTCCTATATACCCTAATATTGTGAACAACGTATGGCTTTATGCATATGTTAGTAGTGCTGGCAGTTACATTAAATCAAATATCTATGTTATTCCCTTTATTATCACTCGTTCTTCCATTGTTAAAGCAATTGGATGTTCTCCTAAATCTAACTCCATGGATCATGCTAGTTTTGACTTCATGGATGTCGATATCTTCCCAACTTTTCATGACACCTCCTATGGGTATCAACCCAAAAATCCAGATAACCTGAAACCTCTTGCCAGAGTCTGGTTTTGTTTCTTACAAACAAACCTTCATCCTAGAGGTGAAGACCTGGATGATGTGTTTCCAAGGGATAAGCGCATACTCTTCTGCATTCTCAACAATGTCCATATTGATCTATCTGCTATCATTTTCAATCATCTAAAAGAATCAATTTTGGACTCCAGACACCTTCAAAAATCCTTCATACCTTATGGGCGTGTCCTATTTGAACTGTTTAAATTAGATGAAGTAATCAAAATTGTTCGAAAGGCTTAGTTTAGAAGAGGAAATGCTCTATTTGACGAGTGTTTTGAAGTGTTTAAAGTCTAAACTAGTGTCCTTGCACTCTAATTGGATACGTCTTCTTTAGGTCGTGTCTTATGTGTATAAAACAATTGTATCTTTTAAACCTGTTGGTAATCAATCAAAGTTTATTTTTCTGTCTCTTTACAACCTTTTTGATTTTTGACAAAGGGGGAGAAAGTAAATGATTTTGATAATTTTTACTCTCAGAATATTAAACTCAAACATATAAAATGTTGTTGCTACTAACTGTTTATTTGAAGTTTCAATCCAGGAACTCTAAACAAGTTCACTGAGTTTATTCTAAGACTGGTTGAAGATGAAGATCCTAATGCAAAGGTTGAGAACCTTATGGATGAAATCAACTCAGATTTTATATCTAAGAAGTTGCACACTTTGTGAATATGTGAATATTCAAAAAAATGCACCAAACACAATTCAAAAGTTATAAACTTACTTAAAGTAAGGTAGTCTTGCTTGATATCATAGTGTTCAGAAGTTACTAACTTTCTGAAAGTATGAAATTCAAACTTAAAGCCTTAGAAGTTGTGCTCTCCTAAAAGGAAGACAAGTCAACATTCTGATGCATGCTCTTATATAGAGATGCCACTTAGAAGATGTAATCTGATATGTATGCTTTCGTAATGTACGCTCTATTCATAAGTTGTGAACTGTCTGAATGTCTGATACATTAGAATATATCAAATCAAATGCTGATGCTTAAGAAGTATAGTGTTTTGGTTATGATATCAGAATCAAGGAACATAAACGCTGATACATGATGCGTTGCATTATTCAATCAGGCTCAAAATCAAGATTTTGATTCTTCATTAAGTTCTGATAGAAACCAGGTTCTGAGATGTAGACCAGGTGTTCTAGTTAGACTCTGATGAGTTGTAGGAAGCGTTACTTCTCTATCTATGTTTTGAATACTCAAAATTTATTTTGTGAGTCTTGGGCTAAAGGGGAGACTCTGAACAAGCTTAAATGAAATTTTGGGTTTAACAGATTCAGAGGGAGCTGTGACCTTAACTCTGAATTTGTCGGTTATGGTGATTACCCTGTATAAATTATTCTATCAAAATACATGGTTTTGTCATCATCAAAAAGGGGGAGATTGTAAGAACAAGAAGTATTTCTACATCTGGGCTTAAGATTTTGATGATAACTTTACATGTTATCTTAGAGAACAATTGTATACACTAATGGTTTAATTCTAGTGTGTAGCTACTGCTATAATGTTCTGACTCTAGTACAAGGCGTGTGACGTCATCAAGTTCTAAACATACATTACTGGAGGAAAACATGTGGTTACCCGTTATAGTGAAAGTCAAGATTCTGGAATCTATCTTCTACAATGTGTCTAAGGAAAGTTAGTACTAGAAGTTCTGATCATGACTTTATGGTTAAGATTTGGAGGCCTTCTACAACTTTACTTCTATGTGTTATAAGTTCTGAAGATTATGAAGACAAGATTCTATTGAACAAGTTCTTTTAATCGTAAGAAAGTCAAGTTCTTATAACCAAGTGTTGAAGACTCTGAACACAAGGTTTTGTGTGACAAGTTCTGAAGACTCCAAGACCTAGGTTCTAAGACTTAAGAAAGATTCTTCTACAACAAGCTTCATCGTTCAACATTCAAATATCTGAAGCCTTTGAAGATAAGAAGAAAGTTCAAAATGGTTAACGTGTGACGGTGTACAAAAAGTACATAAAGTGTTTGTGACCTCTACTCTTCTAGAGTGGCGCAAGGACAGTCCTTTCATACTTTACTATGACCACTCTCATTATGACCGTTGAGAACCAACATCTAGATTTCTGGTTACCTTTCTACCCTTTCAACGAATATCTTTTACAAGCTGTAAAAGGAAGACTTGGAAGCTGAAGAAAGGTAAGAATAAATATTTCTACGACAAATCTATCAGATTAATTCAAGCTCAACAAAACTACAACAAAGGGTTGTGCAAACTCTATATAGAAATCATTTATGTATAGTTTTGCAAATAAGCAAGGAGTTGTTACTCGTATCTTGCAGTAGAACACTTAGGCGTTTTATCTTTGTACTGAAACGTCCGCATAATATTCTTAACAAGAAGTAAATCTTTAATACACTGAAAGTACTCAACCATTATTGATGGATACCTTGAGAAACCGAGTGAAGGTCCAATCTCAAGAAGACTCTTGTTGCGGCTTGAGTGGATTTGCAATAAGGATTGACAGACTTATTGGGGGTGCCAATAGAGTTGACCTGACTTATTGTGGGTTGCTTGTAATCAGTTTGGTTATAGTGGATTAAGTCCTTGTTGAAGGCGAAATCATCCTTGAGAGGGTGGACTGGAGTAACTTAGTTAACAGTGAACCAGGATAAAAATAATTGTGTAATTTATTTTTATGTTCTAAGCTTACTTGGTTCTGCCACCAACGAAAATATTTATTTTGATGAAACCCAATTCAACCCCCTCCCTCTTTAATATGTTTCTCACACCTTCAATTAATGCAAGCAGTAGGTATAGGAAAGTGACGTTTCGTACTGTTCCAAACCTCTCTTGAGTATATCCGTTGGGATTCAACCGTTGGAAGGAGAAAATACCTCATTATCCTAAAAATGACTCTTTTCATCTAGAGGCTATATAAGAGGACTAAAACTTCAAATTCAAATTGACGAAGAGTCCACCATCTCAAAACATAAAAGATACATAGTTGTTGTTTATGATAAACACACCCACTTTAAAAGAAAGAGAGATAGAATGAAGAGATGAAATGATTAAGCAAGGAGTTATTGCTCATATCTTGCTTAATGAAGAAGGAAGATGAAGATGAATAATTCTACAAGATGTTAATCAACTACCAATCATATACATTTGGAAGAATTATGTAAAAGCAAGGAGTTGTTGCTCATAGCTTGTTGAACGAAGAAGATGGAGATAAGAAGACTACAAGATTATGCATTTAATTTAGATTATATTCATCTAGTAGAAAGATTGTAAAACACAAGAGTTGTTGCTCAGATTGTGTTATTTCTTAAGAATCTCCATGTAAGTTGTTTGTACATAATAGTTGTTGCTCAGAATTGTGTCAAACAATATGTACTTAAGATAGGAGTAATCTGCTAGATAAAAAACACTCATGTAATGTCCAGAAAAAAATCCTGTTTAAAATTGGTGGTTCCTCAAGTGATCGAGTGAAGATCAAAAATCTTGAGAAGATGAGTGATTGCGGCCTTCATAGATGAAATCATATTCTAAGGAGACTAGTTGGTCATAATCCTTACAAGGTTAATGATCGCTAACATCTTTAAGTGTACCAGGTGGGTTATAAATCTTAGGATATCAGTGGCTGAGGGTTATCATGAGAAAGCCCTCGTAGAAAGATCAGGTTTTTTCAAATTTCTAATAGGGTCAATGATCGTTATATCTCAAAGAGACCACTGAACGTATCGTTGTGTTGTTTCTTAAGTGATCGAGTGAAGATCGGAAGACTTGAGATGACAATGGTTGTAGGTTATTGTGAAATCTTATTAATAAGAACATATAGGTTAGATTTCTTAAGGGATTAATGGTTGCTGATCATTGTGATTATTAGTCACCGGCGGGTAGCCTATGCGATTGTAATCAGTTTGGTTATAGTGGATTAAGTTCTTAATGAAGGAAAAATCACCTGAGGAGGGTGGACATGAGTAGCCTAGTTAATGGTGAACCTGGATAATTGAATATGTTTCTTTATATTTATTGCATTCTATATTATTTCATAGTTTAATCAAATAATTTCCTAAAGGAGAATATTTTCTTAAAACCCAATTCACCCCCCCCTTTCTTGTGTTTTTCTCTACCTTCAGATAGGAGTCGGTCTACCAACCCTAGTGAAAAAATACCTCGTTAAGTATGTTAAAGACAACCCCTGCCTCTTTGCAATCTTGATAAAATAGATGACCTATATTGACCCAAACATGGGTTACCATCACTTAAATATTGATCCCTCAGTCAAATATGTAGCCTAAAGAAGAAGAAATAACTCCCCGAAAAGATCGAGGCCACTAGGAGCATTGTTCAAAGGATACTCACAACTAACTTTATTTATAAGTTAAAGTACATTGAAGGGTTGTCTAATACAATATTTGTTAAAAAAGCATCAGGCAAGTGGAGGATGCACGTCGAATACACCAATCTCAACTGAGCATGCCCCAAAGATTTACACATGCTACCCAACATTAATAAATTAATAGAAAACTTAGTTGGGTACAAATATTATTGTAATGCGGTGGAAGAACTGACTTTTTGGTTTTATCCAAATGTGCAGATAGCTAGAGTCGCCACCGACTTTTCTTTTATCCAATAAGGAAAGGGTGAAAAGAACAAGAAATACCTCAATAGATTTTGAGTTCAAGGGGTAGGTTATGAAAATGGAAGGTGTTAGCATCCTCTTCATCCGTAGTTATCTACGGGCTCTTAATCGCTTAGCTCACTTTTTTTTGAAAATTTGCTTTGTGTTGTGTGTTTGAAAATATTTTGAAAAGCTTGCCATTGTAAGGCGATACTTTGTAATGACTCTCATATCGGTCCTCGAGAATATATACAAAGCGTTCGTTTTTTAAAATATTTTGAAAGGTGTGATAAATGTTTTTTTTTTGTGAGCAACCGATTAACAGTGTTCTACCTACTCATGGTCATTCTTGTAATTTCCCTCCTCCTTTAGATAGTGTTATCCTATCATTAGTTACTAGGAAGCCCTATCTATTGGATTTGAAGGGATAGGCGAGGGTCATCGTACAGTCATTGAAGGCAACTCGTAAGGACGCTTTAGCAATTTTCTATAAGGGACTATCATCGTTGCATTCGTAGGCAACTCGAGGGACTAGATCATTTACCGAAAGGAAACATCAAAAGGGTAATCGAGGGACTATGATCTTTTTGTATGATGAATTTATCGAGGGTCTTATCTAAGGCGTCCTCACGTTCGAGGGACATGACCGTTTTCTGAAGGCAACAAGGGAGGTTACCCTAGAGGTGTGAGTGTGTGAGGTGTGTTGTATTTCAATTACTTTATCTTTGCAATTAGGGTTTTGCTACCGTTTGCTTTTATTCTTTCCATGTAAACCTAATTTCTAAGCAGTAGTATAGCAAGTATAAAATACTATAAAGGTGCGGAAAGTAAAAGCGGTAATGTAAATCCTAGACTATTACATCGCTTTGGGGTAGTTAAATAATAAAAATTGTGGAGAATGAAAACCCTAGCTATTACATCCCGGGAAACAGTTACAATGAAAAAGAAAAGCGACGAATAAAAATTACATTCGCGAAAATACAATTAATCTAAAAGGTAAAAATCAAATGAAAATGGGAAAGAAAACATTTTTCGTAATTTTTAATGAAAAAAAGACTTATGATTAATTAATTAACATATTAAATCTACTTAACTTTAATTAATAATAAAAAAAATAAATTATTGTAAAAAAAAGTTAATTAAAAAAAACCCTAAGAGTCTAATTAATTTTAATTAGAAAAAATTAATTATGTTTTATAAATAAATAAATAAATGAGTGAAAATAAATCAAAGAAAAGAGTTGGGCCTGCTTTTTTGCAAAAAGGAGGGGTATGAATAGCACAGGGTCCAAGCCCAAGCGCTAGTGGTCCATGAGATCCAGTGTGTGGCGTCTGCAATGGTGCATCGTGGGGAGAGTATCTGGAAGCATCAGATTTGGATCAGATGGCTGCGAAGCTGGGGGTGCATTGTTGATGTGTGGGATGCGCTGTACTTGATCTGCGAAATTCAGAAAACATGAAATAATTATAAAAGACAGGGATCAAACCCACGCCATTGTATAGCAAGACCTTAACGCACGCTCGCTTGCCACTGGGGTGGCTATACATCCAGTATCATAACTGAAACAAGTTAAATATAAAATAAAACAAAACAACTGGATCAGAGAAGCGACGGAGCCCTAGCTCCGGTCATCTTCTCCGATGGATATTTTTTTCGTTCCTACAAAACAAACTTAGTTAGTGATCTAAGGGTACCATATCCCCCTAAATCAACCCCTACGAGTTCAATGGAAATGTTGGTTTGGGCTAAAACACGCTGAATCATGAGCTACAACGAAGATAACTCAAATCGGTAATCAACATGGAAAGCTTCGATTTAGCCATTATAGGAATCATGCTTTAGGTTATTCCTGCACTATTAAACCTCATAAAAACGTTAGTAAAGTAAGTGTGGCTAAAAATATGAAGAAAACATGAATATGAGTTTGAAAAAAAATAAGCAATCGGATATGTATGCATGCAAGTTATATGTGCTTTGGATCATCAAGTTTTATCCATCCTTATCCTATACCTCTCCAGGGATCGATTGGCAGTGCTGGTATGCTTTGAAGGAGGCTGCAACTAAGGTTTTGAGTTGACCTAGTTTTTTTGAGATTTTTGGAAAAGTTTATTTGTGTAAGGGTTCATGCCTTTTATGTCTGAAATGACGAGAGATATATAAGGCCTGAAATTAGGTCAGGGGTTGTGGGCTTGGACCTTGTAAGAAAAGCTTTTGTTTTATCTTTTTAGTTTTGACTTTAAATTAATAAAAAAAAAAATATAATAAAAACCAAAGGGGGTGTATGAAGAATCTCTGAGGTTCATCTTGAGGCATAAAACACGCATGGACCTTGAAACAATAGCCCATTAGCCCAAAAACTCAAGTTTGGTCGCTTTAGGTTTCATGCATTTGCGCAAAACTTCCCAACTTTCACGAATCATAACTCTCTCAATTTTTATTATTTGAAGGTGATCCTGGACTTTTTAGAAAGCTTAAGATGTCATCTACAACATTTATTTTTATCATTTTTGCATTTGAAGAATTTATCTTGATGTAAGTTGCCTTGACAAAAAGTTTCTTTTTGTTGACTTTTGAAATGACCTATAACATATTGGCCCATATCTCTCAAATGAAGCATTTTTTGGACTTGAGCTTAGAGAAAAAAAGTTATAGATAGTTGAATTTACTTATAAATGATTTTTGGTTGAGAAAAATCTGAGGAAGCATGTGAAAGTTATGCTTGGTCAAAGTTCAATTGACTTCTCCTTAAGAAAACCCTAATTTAGTAACTTTTGACTTTTGATGAATTGAGAGTTTTCTTGATGAATCATGATACAACCTTGATAAAATGATGAATGTGACTTCAAAATATTGATGTTGACCAAAATTTTTGAGGTTTGACTGTATGTTGACCATAGTTGACTTTTTGTCCAATATTGTTAATTTTCAGTTATCTTAGCAATTGATTGATTAAAATTGTGATGCAGGGCTTGAAACTTGGAATGAGCATTCTTAGAGACATATAAGAAACCATGAATTCCACTCCAGGAATTAGAAACCAAATCTTCCTTGAGAAACACAAAACCCTAGTTATAGGCCCATTGCTTAGGAGGAGAATTTGTTTGGTCAATTCTTGAACAACTTTGAGCATATGGAAACCCTAGAAGCATGGGGATATGTATTGAAGCAAATGGGAGGGAAAATTTAGGGGTACAACAATTGTAATTTATGGATGCCTATTTTATGTAAAAACCAAACTTCTATGCATGAAGATAATAGAGACAAGTCTTCTTTCATGATGGAGCATGTCAACTATCGATACAATGGCATGCCATTTTACATGAAGAACACATGCTCTACGTGCCAAAGAATAATGAAGAAGATTTTTTAAAAATAAATTATCGAGATGCTAGAAGTGTACATGGACTATATGATAAAATCTAAGAAAGATAAGTTATACGACATGAACCTCACCAACATATTCAATTGATTCTGACAATACAACATGAAACTTAACCTCGAGAAATTATACTTCGTGATTAGGGCCGAAAAATTCTTGAGTTTCTATTTGACAAGGAGAGGCATTAAATTCAACCCCAATAAGTATGACATAATTATTAAGATAGAGACCCCGACCATAAAGAAGAGAATATTAAAGTTAAATGAGGTGTGTATCGCTCTAATTAGATTCGTCTTGATATCACCTTAATATGCACTACCATTTATAGGATTCTAAGGAAAGAGGTAAAGTTCAAATGGACCCCGAAATACGATCGAGCCTTCTCATTGCTAAAGGTAGAATTACTTATCGCACCATTCTTTTGTAGACCACTAGATAAACTATATTCATCTATCTCACTATGTATGTCGAAGTAGTTAGTTTCATCCTCTTCTAAGAATTAAGTGATATGCAACTCTCTGTGTATTTCATATCTAAAGCGCTAACCGGCCCATAAAGGTGTTACCACAAGATTAAAAAATTATTTGGCCTTGATCATAACTTCGAGAATTTTACAATGTCATTTCTTGGCACATATCGTATCCCTTTGAGCAAGTCCTCCATGAGGGAATCTTTGGGAAACACCTAGGAGGAAGGGCCTTCATTAAAAAGATCATCAGGATTAGATACTACTGTCGTCCATTACTCAAGGTGGCTAAACTTATGTCAAGAAGTGTGACCAATTTCAGAAGCATGTGGACAACCACTTGATCTCTGGCAAAACTCAGTTTACAAGCTTCATTGTGGAAATTTTCCTAGTTGGGCATGTATACCTTTATCCCTTTCCCATTAATCTTGGGAAACTAAAATTTTTAACTATCATTATAGACTATTTCACCAGGTGCATTGAATCAAAAGTCCTAGCAAATATCACCATGATCAACATTCAAAATATATTTGAAAGAAGTATCCTTGTAAGGTACGACATTCCCTAATTTGTTATCACCGACAACAAAACCTAGTTCACACACAAGAATATCAGGAATCTCTTTAAAGATCTTGGAATGAAGCACCACTTTACATCGGTGGAAGACCCTAAACCAATGGATAGGTTGTTGAGAAGATTGAAGAGAAAACATGAAGGTATACTTCTAAGTTGATCATAATAAGTCTGTGCGGGAAGCATTTTATATAAAAATATGAATGATAAAGTAAAATTATTTGTAAAGATGGACGATGAAATAAAATCATTCTTGACAATAAATGATAAAATAAGTAATTCATAAAGATAAATGATGAAATAAAATAATAGGAAATGAAAAATGATGAAATAAAATCATTCACTAAGACGGAAGTCAAAAAAATTAATCATACATGTTAAACGATGTGAAATCCAATTATAAACTTAATGATGAGTCAAAACCATTCAAATCAAAATTACTAAACAAGGCCAAAAGGCAACAACTAATAAGACAAATAAATAAATATGCTTTTGGAGTTTCACCAAGGGTCATCAATTAACCTCTAACAACCTCAATCTCTATATTGAGCTTGATAAGAGGGAATTTCCATTCAAGACACAATAGCTCTATCTGGTTTAAAGTGTTTTCAAAATAGACCTACCTCACCTGGTTAGCTACATAGACAACATCCCATATTCTCCTTTTAATTTCTTCAATTTCCCCGTCAAGATTTACACCTCCTTCTCACGGGACTCTTTTGCACTAGTCATGACAACCTCCATATCTTCCACTATTTTATTCATAGTGTTTTGGGAATATTGGCCTTCGGTCATAGCCTTTTCGACCATGGATAAGGAAATTTTGTTCTTGGTAGGATAAATGTTGGACACATTGTCCGGGACAACATTTATAACAACTTAAAACAGATTGACATATACTAGGAATTAAATCATAGAGCAATAAAGAACACAAAGGATTTGGTAACTCAGCTCGATGTAACGTCACCTACATATGGGGGGCTTCCAACCCAAAAAAGGAAATCTACTCTCAATAATATTAGTACAAAGTGTATTAGAAGAACACCATTTTTTCAATGTCCCTCTTCCTAATATGACACGTGTCTTTCTATTTAGGACCCCCTAAATATGAGATCCCCGTCACTTTCTCTAAATCACTAACCCTAATGATCAATTCAAAACTTATAACAATGTTTGTTTGATTACAACTCTAACAAAACAAACAACCTTTATACCTTTGATATAAGACTAAGACACTATAGAGGTGCACAAATAGAAATAAATGCAAAAACTCAAATAACAAAACCTAATACTTAGAATCTTCAACTCTAGCTCGTGTCTTTAAATATAGGAATGAGTCTCCTTAAATAGCAAACCATCTTTTGGGATTTTCTCGAACAGGCATTAGATTTTAGAAAATCATATTTGATTTAGATGTAGATTTCATTTGATTTTAAAAAACAACCATCAATAGATTTAATTTGATTTGATCTTCATTCAATTTAAATCTTCATATAATTGGATTTAATCTTATCAAATATTTTTAGCAAATCTTACTAAATGACATATCGCTAAAAGATACAACAACAAATATTCTTGGAATCAACCAGAATTTCGCTCAGAATAACTCATAAATCTTGGCCTGCAGGTTAAGGACATATGTTACACACATGCTGGAACATCTTATCCTACATGATGCATCTTCAACAAAATACATATTGTATTATCCATGATGTTTTACCTAATACATCCAATCAAAAGGAACAACATGTAATGATGTATATACCTCGCTCATAGTATTTTCCTTCACCCTCATTGGTTCTTTTAGTTGTTTAACCTTTAAAGTAACGGTGAAAGGGTGCCCATGTTCCTGTACTTCCTTCGGAGCCAATATGATTGTATCCAATGTATGGTCTAGAGGAAGAGGTGCAAGGGGTTCTATAGCCAATACCATTCTTTATCACTATCAACTCGTTAAGGATGCTCATGTTATCAGAATGTTATAAGGACAAAACATGTATACAAAAACTAGGCCTTCTCAAAAGGCAACAAATTCAATCTTAAAATTCTTTTCTTCTAGGGATATATCACTTAACTTAAGATGTATTAGTTCAAATTATCCAAAATGTGATTATTTTTCCAATACGATGGAAATTTGTCCATCATTTTGTTGAATTTGAAGTAATGGGGAGGGAAGAATAACATTTGGTAAGACACACAGTGTTGTACCCCAAAATTTTCCCTCCCATATTTCTCAAAACATTGCAAGAAAATTCTCCAAGTGGCTCAAGGTTACTCAAGAGTTGGTCAGGCAAGCTATCTCCTAAGGCAGTATACCCCAAATTAGAGTTTTAAGTTACATCAAGATCTTTGAGTACAAATGACCTCAAGTGGTACCCAATGTCCTAATATGTTCCCAAGATCATCCATGTCAAGTTTCAAGCCTTGTAGAGGAAGTTTGCTCAGCCAATTGCTCAAAGGTCCAAAAATCGACTATGCGAGGGCAAAAGTCAACTGTGACCTACATACAGTCAAACTTCAAGGTTTTTTATCAACATTATCATTTTGAAGGATATTTCATCATTTGATAAAGGGTTGATCATGATTCATCAAAGATTTCTCAAAATTCATCAAGACTCAAAAGTTGCTAAATTAGGGTTTTGTAGGAAAAGTCAACTCAACTTTGACCAAGCATAACTTTCTCATACTTTATGAAAAATGACTCATCCAAATCTCATTTTGAAAATTATGCAATTCCATACAATCCATCTTCACACCCCAAGTTCAAAATATGCACTCACAAGAAGTTATGAATTTGGACATTATAGGTCATTTTGAAAAGTCAACAAAAACACCTTTTTTGTCAAAGCTTATAACTTGAGCATGGAATATCAAAATGAGATGAGACCAAAAGTGTTGATTATAATACATCTCAAGCTTTCTATAAAGTCCAAGAAAACCTCCAAAAGTTCAAAATTGAAGAAGTTATGCATTGTTGAAGTTGGACTTTTTTGCAAAATTGCCAAAAGTCAACTATCCCCAAAACTTCAAATTTTGCCAAATGGGCCCATTCGTTTCCACTTGATTTGAGTTTTCATCATTACCCACGTGCCCTAGCTCCAACCATGTGCCCATATCTCATTTTTCTTATTTAATTTGATTTTTATTTGAATTTATTCATTTTAAATCAAATAAAATCATATAAAATCCAAGGCATTGATAACTCATGATTTTTTTATTGTTTTAGGCTTTGATCACAACTAGCATTGCAATAAAATTCGAATCAAGGCTTGTATGCACAAAAAGATCCAAATCAAATTAAATTTGGAAGGTTTTAATGGTGGAATCAAATCAAATTCATGAACATTGATATGGAGAGATTTGAACCAAGTTTATTAACCTAATGCACTGAGTGATACATAAGGAAGGAGAACACACGAAAATAAGGGTGGAAAATCGTTGGAAGAGGCAGAACCACTTTGCAAAAATTCACAAAGAAGTTGGAGATCAAAGTCCAGGTTAGAGGCAGTTTCAGGACGCGAGAGTAGTCTCAATCGATTCCTGGCCATTCACACAAGCTACCTGGATCCAAACCAAGCATTATCAGGTCCTCAAATGCGTTGTAAGTCTCACGCTATTCACCCCTGTTCTTGATTTCGATTTGAATCATTCTGGCATCTATTGAACAAACTAATGGCATATTTGTGATCACAAGAACATTTGCAAACTAATGGTAATAGCCAATTTCATTTATGTGCTATGTATAGAAAATCACCATTGCTAGGGTTCCTTGTTCGTGTTTAGGGCTTTCTGTTTCAGGTACAATTGGCTCATAAGAAGAACATGGTTGTGACCAGGAGATCCTGACGAACTCAACCATAGCTTTGAAAATCATTTTTATGGCCTGGAGAGGATCTTAGAGCAAGGCTGTGCTTTTTGCTGCGGATGCAAATCCGCAGGTAATTTTACAGTGTTTAAGAGGACAAGGACGATGAGGTGTCCTCCGTCCATTGGCCAATTCAAACGTTACGCGCCATTTTTTTTATTTTTTTTCTTCTGGCCTTGGAATTATTTTGTTATATTATTATTGATAGATATTATGTTAACAAGCAAAGTAGTGTGGTGTGTTGGCAAGCGAGTGATGTATTCTCCTTCAGGACCTGGGTTCGAATCCCAGGTCCCCCTCTTCCTCAATATTATTTCTTTTCAGGTTTTCCAGTACATGCGCCTATCTACAGTCCACCATACTCCCTCATCCATCCAAGCGCAAGATGGCCAAGCGTCGAAGGTCCACAAAAGCGCTGGTCAATGCATGTGTATCAGATCAAAAAAAGTCCAAAGGGTCAGCATTGTTGGGCCTACAGATCTGTTAATCACACCCTCAAATCAGGCCCATTACCTCCTTTCTCTTATATCTTTATTTTTATTTAATTGTTTTATTTTATTAATTTTTTTTAACCAATAACAAAATTCCATTTTTTTAATAAAATCACAAAAATATTTTTTTATCCAATCAAATTTAAATAACTTTTATTTTTATTAATAATTACCAACTAATTAATTTAGTTTTTTTATTCTAGAAAACTCTAACTTATTTTTGTAAATAATTAAAATTAATTAGATTTAATTAGGTTTTAACTACTAATTTAATTAATTTTATTTTCTTAAAATAACAAAAACCCAAAAATATGTCATAATTTTTTTTTGCCATTAATTAATTTATTAATTTAATTTAGTTATTTAATTTAGGATTAATTCCTTTTCTCAAATAAAAACAACAAAAAGATGGCATTTTCCTTTTCAAAAGGGTGAAAACCCTAAATTCGCATTCGATTCAATTTCCCGCACGCGTTACTTATGTTTATCCAATTATGTATCTGCTTACGAATTGTAATAGTTAAATAGGATATTTAATTATTTTTATCGCTTTACTTTATTTTTCAAAGGGTTTGTATTTGGCAATGTAAATACCCGGCGCCTTGTAATTTAATTTCCGCATTTAATTTCCGCAAATTATAATTACTAGATGTTTGATAATAGGGTTTGCATGACAAGACTGAATGTTAATCTTAAAATCAAATTAGATCAGCTTTAACATGTACAAAGATAAAAATAACTGAAAACGACACACCCGCACATGCGCACTCTTAGGGTACACCCCACTTGGTTGCCTTCGTACACGGTCATTAAGTATAGGTCTCTTTAGAGGTCTCCCTCTTGTCTAAAAGATCATAGTCGCCTCGAAACGGTTGCCTCGGATATTGTTGCCTCAAACAAATGATCTAAGACTTTAGGGTTACTGCTAAGGCGTCTTAACATTGCTTTAGTGACCGTATGTCCCTCATTTGAATTGACCCTCAAACTCCAACAACGGTGCTACCTACTCATTAATAGTGGGATAGCATTGTCTAAAGGAAATTAGCATAAAACGATTACTTTTTTTCGAGTAGGTAGATAGCTCTTAGATACTTGCTCTTTCAAAACAAAACAAAATTTTCACACTTACACTCTTTTTGGAACAAAGTTTTCAAAACACTTCATTACACTCTTGAGTACAGAAGCAAGAGTTAAATCGAAGTTTCAAAACAAAAACTTTTTCAAACCCACAAGCACAAAGAAAACAATTTTGAAAACAATTGAGCAAGTACCTAAGAGCCCGTGGATAACCACGGATAGAAAGGGTGCTAACACCTTCCCTTTCTATAATCTACCCCCCGTACTCAGAGATAATCTCGAAAAAAGGAATTTTTCTGTGCTTTTTTCCTTTCCTTGTTGGATAAAATAAAAGTTGGTGGCGACTCATGCTTACCGCAACATTTTGCGGGAAAAAAAAACGCAAAACGCAAACCAGCATTCCAAAGAACATGTCAGTTCTTTCCACCGTATCACAGAACTGGCGACTCTGCTGGGGAATATTTTAAGTGGGGTGTACCTTAGGAATAGTTCATAATGTTTTCAATTGCTTGACTTGTATGCTTTATCTTTGTGGGTTGAATCGGAGTTACTATAGATCCTAACCCGGATCTGGGGGATACCCTTTAGGTAAGTAGCAATAAACTGTGAGGGAACTGTACAACATAGACCGATACAGTTGAAGCAGTAGCTACGTTGGTGTGGCACTTTAGTATGTACCGATATCCCTTGTGGCGCAACGAGGAGAATATGGGTCTGCTAATGGGATCATTAAGCACCAACTGACTTTAGAACGTTTAATTGACCAACTTGGCCATAGAACAGTAGCAGTATGCTACACTCATTGAGACCAAACTCTCGCGATGATTCCGGCCGCAAGAAAAGGTTGCCAAACTGGAATTATGACCGATCGAGGGTGGTCAGTGATATTGAGATCCTCTAGAACCCGGTTACTATTTTTAGGACATGTTTGAACCAACTAAACTAAAAGAGGGTAATACCTAAACTCCTTGCCAGCCTGAAATCTAAGGGCTATATGTGTGACTTGTATGCCCTTACCATGTTTGCTATTTATGAATACTTGTGGTGTGTCTCTTATCATGACATCATGCATCATGACATTGCATGCATATTGCATTGGACTAACCTATTTCAAAGACATAGGGGATTCATCTTTGTTCTGTTTTGTAGGTCATGGCACCTATGCGTAGAAACACTATTGGGATCAACTTTGTCCAGATTTCTACTCAGCTTAAGGAATTGGTTGCAAGGATTCCAAACACTTCCTCCTTTATCAGAAGACATGGGCATCTCCTTGGTTTGGTCACCTCCAAGATGGATGAACAGATGATGAGTGTCTTAGTCCAGTTCTTTGATCCACTGTACCACTTCTTTACTTTTATGGACTACCAGTTGGTCCCTACCTTAGAAGAGTTCTCTGATCTGCTTGGTATCTCCATTCTAGAGCAGACCCCGTTTACAGGTTGGGAGAAAGTCATTAGGCCGGAAGAGATTTCTTCAGCCCTCCATCTGACAAAGGCTGAGGTAATGTCAAAGTGGGAGACTAGAAGTGGGACAAAAGGCTTCTTGGCTAAATTCTTGGTTGATCAGGCTAATCAGTTCTGGGACAGCTTAGACTTTCAGGCGTTCGAAGACATCCTGGCTCTTCTCATTTATGGTCTGGTTCTGTTTCCTAACTCAGATTCCTTTGTTGACGTGAATGCGGTGAAGATCTTCATTTCCCGTAATCAGGTACCCACTCTCTTGGGTGACATTTTGCACTCTCTTTATGCCTGTACTGCTCGGAAACAGGGAACCCTTATGTGTTGTGCACCATTGCTGGCGAGGTGGTTTATTTCTCACCTCCCCAAATCAGTTTTGAAGAACAAGGAAGGCATGGTTTGGGCCCATAGGATTATGTCTCTTTCTCACATGGACATCATTTGGACTAATAAGGACATGGAAGACGTAACTATTATTGATCGCTGTGGGGAATACCCCAATGTTCCACTGCTAGGAATCAATAGAGGGATCACCTATAATTCGTGTTTGGCCTTACGTCAATTTGGGCGAGCTAGGAGGGAAGGACCTCATGAGTTGCTGATGCCAAGCATTGTCTTTGACTTTCAAGGGGATAGTGACGAGCATCGCCGCAGATTCATACGAGCCTGGGATAGGGTGCACAGGTCTGATCCCCACGAGTTAGGTGTGAAGACTTCTCTTCCAATGGAACCATATCTCTGATGGGTTCGTATACGTGCCCAAAAGCTGGGAATGCCGTACAAAGCTGTCTTGCCTGTGATTGTTGAGGTTGATGATGAAGAAGGGGTTCCTCCTACCATCCTCCACCCTTACATGCCTACTGACATTGGAGTATTAAAGAGGTCTTGGATGCAGCTAAGGGAAGAACGGGATACTTACAGAGAAAAGTATCACGAGCAAGAGCGGAAGATCTTGAAGTTGACAAGGCAATTGGAGAATGAGAAGATCCTCAATGACTATGTCAGCACCAAAGGCAAACGACCATGGGAGCGCTGATGTCTTTTGATTATTTCTAGCTTTGATTTATTTTTCAGTATTTCTTTCTTGTAACGCCTTAAAGGCATTTATCAAACATCGTTTCAGATTTATCTAATAAAAGTGTGTTTCATTTTGGTTTACGAATTTGGATCTCTCGACGTTTTTGAAATCATATCATACGCATTTCATTCCATGCACCTCATCACAGGTACCCTTACAGGTTTTCTCATCTTCTTCGCTGTTTATTTCAGCACATCATGTTTGCTGAAACATTAACTGATCAAGCTATCAAGGCTCTACAAGCTCAAAACGCTCAATTTCAGGAAATGTTCATGAATTTGGCTAAGGGTCAGCAAGATCTGAAGACTCTTATCTTGAAGGATAAAAATAAGAAGACAATCCTCCTGAACATGGGTCACAAGTTTGGGAACAGGCTGCAAGATGAAGTCAATTTATCCCACTCATCTGGAGGGGGAGAAAACCAAGAAGAAAGGAGGGTCCCTAGCCCTGTGGTTTCCAACAACGAGACTGACTTCGATGAAGACTAGTATCCTCCTGCTGAAGATAGATATAAATAGCTTGAAGACCGGTTGCGCACGATGGAAGTTCAGAAAGTGCCTGGTCTGGACTTTGGAGACTTGGGTTTGTCATCTGGGTGGTAATTCCCCACAAGTTCAAAGCACCAGCCTTTGCTAAATACGACGAGGTTTCTTGCCCAAAGCTGCACCTCCGTTCGTATGTTAGAAAGATTCAGCCATACACTGCTGACAAGAATCTCTAGATCCACTACTTTCAAGACAGTCTCTCAGGGACTCAGCTTAAATGGTTTTACCAGCTGGAAGGAGCTAGTATCCGTAATTGGGAAGACTTGGCTGCCGCTTTCTGTAAGCAGTACCAATACAATGCCGACCTCGCTCCCACGCGTACCCGACTTCAAGGCATGTCTATGGGTGTTGGCGAAGGTTTCAAAGACTATGCTCAGAAGTGGAGGGACCTTGCTGGTAGAGTGTAACCTCCCTTGGCAGATAGGGAGCTAGTGGATATGTTTTTTGGGACCTTGTCTGGTCCATATTTCAACCATTTGATTGGAAGTTCATCATCCGGATTTACTGAGCTGATCATGACCGGGGAAAGAATTGAGGCCAGTATCAAATCTGGAAAGATACAGAAGGGTGCTTCGTCAAGCACCAAGAAGAAGCCTTTTAAGAAGGAGTCCAATGCTGTTTATAGTTCAAAAAGCCATAATAGACCTGAGCGCCGCCAAGCTGTTAATGCGGTTGTTATATCAAGACCCGCTGTTTCTCCTCAGCGCAACAATCAGCCAAGGGCCGAGAGGCCTCGAAGACAATTCACTCAGCTCAACATGACTTTATCCCAAATTCTGCCGCAGTTATTGAAGACCAACTTGGTGATTCCGAAGGAGGCCCCGAAGAATCCAAACACAACATCAACGATGTACAATCCAAACGCCCATTGTGCTTTTCACTCCGATAGCCCAGGGCACGATACGAATGATTGTTGGGTTTTGAAGAATAAGGTACAAGACTTGATTGATGCTAAGGAGATTGAGTTCGAAGCACCTGAAAGACCTAATGTCGTGACTGCTCCTATGCCCAAGCATGGAGTAAATGCTGTAGATGAAGACTCGTTTGTGGTTTCTATGAAAGACATTGTTACTCCATTGATGACTGTGAAGAAGAACCTTCTGTTAGTGGGTTTATTTTCGGGCTGTGATGAAGGTTGCCGTATGTGTTCCGTCCTACCTACCGGTTGCCATCTTTTGAAGTAAGGTGTCCAACGCCTGATGGATAATAAATAAATTCTGTTTGAGAAGACTTTTGTTCCTTTGGTTCCTACTGAAGAAGTTTCTATAATCACCATTTTCGACAATTCTTCCAAGGCTTCCTCGAGAAAGCCTGTTAGAATTACATTCGTTCCAAGAATCACTCCATTGATCATTACTGTTCCTGGTCCTATCCCCTATACATCAGATAAAGCTGTCCCGTGGCATTATGGGGCTGACGTATATTATCACGGAATTAAACAAGATTTGAATGCTGAAGAGGATGATACTGACATCAGCAATATTGTCAGATCTAGTAAAGTCACCCGCAGTGGAAGACTTTTCTCCCCTGAGATCTCTCCACCAACTGTTCGGAAGCCTGTTGTTATTACACCTGCCAGTGTACCTGCTACTTTTCATGTTCATGTTCCAATCCTTACCCCTGTTGCCGAGTCATCTGACACTCAGGGTAAAGGGACCACTGGTGATCCTGCCCAGACGGAGGTACCGAAGAGGATTACTGTTGAAGCCTCTAGACAAGAGATGGAAGAAATTTTGAAGATCATCAAAAAGAGCGACTATAATGTAGTCGAACAGCTGGGGAAAACCCCGTCTAAAATCTCTATGTTGTCTCTGTTGCTATGCTTAGAATCCCATGACAAGGCTTTGATTGCCTTCTTGAAAACTGCGCACGTGCCGCAGGAGACGTCAGCTGATCAGTTTAAAGATTGTGTGGCTAGTCTGACAGCGGATAATGGGTTGGGCTTCTCCAACGCAGACTTGCCTGCTAATGGGAGGAATTACAATGATGCGCTGCATGTCTCCATTGAATGCAGGGGCACTACTCTAGCTCATGTATTGGTGGATACTGGTTCCTCATTGAATGTTTTACCTATGAAAGCTCTAGTCGGTTGGACTGTGAAGGTTTAGAGTTGAAGCCAAGTAACATTGTTGTTAGGGCCTTTGATGGGTCTAAGAGAATGGTACATGGAGAAGTGGATATTACAGTTAAGGTTGGTTCTCAGATCTTTGCATCTACTTTTTATGTGATGGACATTCGGCCATCCTAT
Organism: Vicia faba; assembly: GCA_948472305.1. Classification (NCBI taxonomy): domain Eukaryota; kingdom Viridiplantae; phylum Streptophyta; class Magnoliopsida; order Fabales; family Fabaceae; genus Vicia; species Vicia faba. Next base: position 569,290,209 of record OX451737.1, read on the forward strand.
TTTTGTTTGTTGGGTCGCCCATGGATCCACAAAGCTGGGGCAGTAACTTCGACGTTGCACCAGATGCTGAAATACCAAGTAAAAGGGAAAATTGTTACGATACGAGGGGAGGAGGAGTACATGGTGAGCCACCCCAACTCTTTTCGATATGTAGAGATGGATGGGGAGTTCATTGAAACCCTGTTTCAACATTTTGAAGAGGTTCCCGAGACGCTGGCATCAACTGAAACTGTTGTTGAAGATCCTCCAATGAAGATGACTTCCTTCAAGGATGCCCGGGCTGTTGTTGAGAAAGGTGGGTGTGCAAATTGGGGCCAACTCCCTGATTTTGCACATAAGACTAACAAGTTTGGTTTGGGTTTCACTGCAGAAGCTCAAAAGGCTGTTCGGAGTGCACGGATCGGAAGACCTCCCCTGTTCATCAGCAATTCAGGAGTAAATGCCATTGAAGACAATGTTGAAGAATCTGAGTTCGATAGTTGGATCAATCCTACTACTGATGGTGGACTGAGCAACTGGACAGCAAAGGACTTCATCCCAATTTCTTTTGTTACCCAGTAATGAGACTTTTGTTTTGAATTTGTAACAAACAGTTTTTAAACTTTACGGCCCGGTGTCTTACCCGGGGCACCGTGTTTTTGTTTGTGAGGGCTTTATGTGTGTGTTGGCTCCTAAATTCGACACCTATGCTTTGATCTATGTCAGCCATTAAAAGCTGAAAGATGCTTTCGACTGGCTAAGCCTGTCGAAGTGCCCGTCGAAAGATGGCAAAATATTTAGAAGATTTCTTCCAAGGAAGAAGGCTGATTGCCTTCGACGTCGAAGGAGTTTCTCGTCGAAGACGTCTCTTGATGAAAGTGTTCGATGGTCCAGAGTGGAGCAGTTTGAAATTCAAAGCTTTGGAGGGAAAACGGTTTCCAGCAGTTACTATGTGCAAACGTGCAAGGATCTGGAGCGTCGAGCATGGAGAACGTGCCAAGTGGATTGATCTCGAAGCAGTGTAACTGCCCGACGGTTACTTGGAATGTTTTAGTATAAATAGGAGTAGACATGTAGTTTCTCGCGTGTGTTCACAATTCTATACATAGTCACTCATTTAGATTCAAGTACCCAGCGTGTGAGAAAGAATTGTTGAGAAATGTATGTGTGAAACACCAATTTTATCAATTAAAGTCATTTACTTTCCCAGAATTTTACTTGCTTTTCTCTTTACATTTCCTGTCGAACCTTTACCTTAAAGCCTTGTTTATTTTACCAAGTCTTTCCTTTTATGCAATTTACTTGAAACCTTTTATTTAAAGCCTTATCCAACTTAATCAAACTTCAAAATCAACCTATGTCCATAGGATCAATCTGATCGATCCTGCGAGTAACCAAATAAGTAACCATTTGGAGGATCAGCGGTTGTTTACCAAAACCCAAGGTAAACAAATTGGCACACCTGGTGGGACTGTGTGTTGATTGTTGAAAATAATCTCATCTTTTCGAGTTGTATGTTATTGAGGAGTGGTAGAATATACACTAACGATAACAATACTGCCAGAAGAAGGGAAGAGATGGCGAATCCGCCAAACAATAATGAAATCCCACAAACGAGTGTGGGAGCAACGGTTAGTATGACCGTAAGTGAAGCGACTAACGTTGGTTCGACACCAGCAGTGTCAGTCACAACCACGGGGCCAATAACTTCGTCAACAGGCCCCAGAATACCTTTGGGAACTCCCCCACCAAGGGGAAATATAGGCCCAAGGCCTGTGGTTCCCCCAGGATTTATTCCATTTTATGGTATACCAACTTCTGAAGTGGCAAGCCTGACGAATGCGGCGTCCACTTTTTCAGACCCTTTCGTGAGTGCTTCTTCGCCACTCCAAGGCTCTGGAATAGGCATGGCAAATAGAAATAGGACCCAACTCTTAGGAGGAACGTCCCAAGTAGCCCATGGCCTTACAAATGCCTCAACAGCAGTCTTGAGGCAACAGATGGACGAAAGCAACCATGATATGGTGCAAATGTTGGCACAAACTTTGAGTACAGTGCTAAACCCTCTAATACAAAACACTACTCAATCGAATCAGCAAGTTACAGCGCAAATGACGCGTTTGGCTGACTTCTTTGGAGTACCCCCACCTATTCGACAGCCCCAAAGGGCGCAAATAAGGGGAAATCAGGGGATATTTGTAGAGGAAGAAACCACCATTAACCAGGCTCAACAGCCTGTCGAACAACCTGTCGAAGAACCTAGGGTAATAGCCCCAGAGGTAAGGTTAGTTAACAGAAACCAAAATGCTGACGAAGTGGTTCAGCATATCCAATACCAAAACATGGGTTTGGAAAACAATCTGGCAACCATGATCGAAAGGATCATGACTCAGAATGGGATGAACATGGGCTTTCGAAGGCCCAACTTTACATCTCCATTGTCAGAATACGTGTTACAAACGGACTTACCTCCTAGATGCAAAGTCCCCAAATTTACTAAGTTCTCAGGGGACACGACAGAATCTACTGTCGAGCATGTTGCGAGATACTTGATCGAAGCAGGAGACATTTCGAATAACGAAAACCTAAGGATCAAGTACTTCCCAAGTTCTTTAACCAAGAACGCTTTTACTTGGTTTACAACTCTCCCCCCCAATTCGATCCATCATTGGACCCAGTTGGAAAGATTGTTCCATGAACAATTCTACATGGGGCAAACCAAGATAAGCCTGAAAGAACTGGCCAGTGTGAAGAGACGTTTCACTGAACCTATAGACGAATATCTGAATAGGTTTAGGTTGCTCAAGGCGAGATGTTTTACACAAGTTCCAGAACATGAGTTGGTCGAAATAGCCGCAGGTGGTTTAGATTATTCCATTAGGAAGAAGCTAGACACCCAGTACCTTAGAGACATGGCCCAACTGGCCGATAGAGTTCGACAAGTCGAACGCCTCAAAGCTGAGAAAGCTAAGGCAACGAAAACTCACAAAAGAGAGAGAATAGCGTACGTTGAGATGGATGACGAAGATCTAGAATCCTTCGACGATACTTTGACTGTCGAAGAAGGAGAAGTCGATTTAGCAGAACTAAAACAAGGGCCTCCATACTCTTGTAAACAGTTAGTCCCCTCAAATGGGAAAAATCCCATTGGTCCAGACAGGACCAACGATAGGTTCCCAAAAAAGACTTATAGTTTTGACATCACAAAATGTGATGAAATATTCGACTTGCTAGTTAAAGATGGCCAAATGATAGTACCCCCTGGGGTAAAAGTGCCTCCTCTTGATCAAAGAAAGAAGAGAGGTTTTTGCAAATATCATAATTTTTTGGGCCATAAAACTTCTCAATGTTTTCTTTTCAGGAATCTTGTGCAAGACGCTATTGAGGAAGGGAGATTAAAGTTTGCTGACAAATCCCCCATGGCTGTCGACTCCAATCCACTGAAGGCTGAAGCCCACTATGCAGAACCCTCTGAGGTGAACATGATAGAGGCAACCAGCATCCAGTCGAAGAAGCCAGGAATTACCATGGTCGAAGTCTCAAAGGACCACATCAACATGCCAATCTTTGGCAGTTTTTCTGGAAATTTATCCAGGAAGACAATTGAGGCTGTCCAGAAAGCGGTCGAGGACCCGAAGTCGAAGACTGCTGAAACACAAAAAACTGGACCAAAGCCCAGTTCCCACTTGGCCACTGTTCAAGGCCAGACGGAGAATCTGGAGACACAAATGAAGCAGTTAACTCTTGCTAGCAAAGATACAATGAATATCAACATGGTCGAGCTTTCTGACCCTAAAGCATCAGAAGAGGCCATAAGGCAAGAGCAGGCTAATAAGACGGCTTTCCCACGGGAAAACGAAAACTTGGCAGATTTTTTACAAAGATGCCAGAAAAAGAAATCAGAGGTAATGCTGTGTCCAAGATGCAGTTCAATCTTTGATAAAAAAGCTGCTGAGCACATTCAAGGCGTGAGAGCAGCGAACAAGAGAAGGGAGAATGCTGACCTTCGACATGATCCCAGAAGGGGTTCTAATCAAGACAAGAGGCCATTGACTTTTAGGCCTCCAACAAATGTACCAGTAGATACTTGGTACAAAACTTCTGGCCGAAAAAGGCCAAATGAAGAGAAATGGCATTCTTTCGATGTGCCAAGAGGTTCCTCTTTGACTCAAAAGAAAGAGCCTCAAGTTGCTGCACCTAAGGTTGCTCAAGTGTCCAGCAACTACAAGGGTAAAAATCCTATGTCTCGATCCCAATGGAGGAGATATCAAAGGAGACGAAAGGCTGAAAGGGAGGCTGCCAACGAACCTAAGGCAGAAACTAGTTCGAATGTTCCTCAAAGGAAACAAAGGAAGCCTCTAGAGAGAGAACCAGTTACCAACAGGCTAGTTTGGCCTAATCAGAGTGAGGTCGAAGACGAAGACGGTGCTGAGTCCGACGATACTCTGGATATAATGGTGAACATTGTTTCAGTGCTGCCCAGGGAATTCAATAGACAGGTAGAAGTCGAAGCAAGTGACTGGGAGGTGGAACAAGAAATGGCCAAACATAGGCCAGTGTGCTATTTTGTCATGGACAATGGCACTACAGAGGAACAAAATGGCTTCTTCGAGCCACCTACAGAGGCAATGAAGAATCACCTCAAGCCTTTGTTCATAAGGGCTAAGCTCGAAGAAACTACTGTGAATAAGATATTGGTCGATTGTGGGGCAACTATCAATATTATCCCTCACTCTATGCTAAGGAAGATTGGCAAAAGAGATGAGGAAATCAAACCTCACAATATGGTCCTGTCGAACTATGAGGGCGGCATTGGGACCACCATGGGAGTGATCCAGCTAGATATCAAAGTTGGGTCGATCCTTCGACCAACGATGTTCATGGTCATATCGGCCAAACCTAACTACAACCTTTTGTTAGGCCGTGAGTGGATTCATGGTGTAGGCGCTGTGCCTTCATCGATGCACCAAAGACTGCTGCTATGGCGTCCAGATGGGATGGTCGAAAACATAGAGGCAGATCAAAGCTACTACCTTGGCGAAGTGAATCACTTGGGAGTGGCAGATTTCGACAAAAACTTGGCTCACATAGGGCCATGTCCAACACCTGACTTCGACATGGCGCCAGCGCCAAACACCTTTTGTTCCCTATACCTGCATCCTGAGCATGGTTTCCAATGGGACAGAGAAGACTTGTCCCACATAGACTTCAGTGGGCTAACTGATATCCAACCAACTGGTTGGGGAAGTGAATTCAGTGATAATGACTGAGTCACAATCTCTGAAGCGAATTTCGGCTTATGTAGCCGAAACCAAGATGATAACGGCTCTCGAAGCCGAAGTAAAGTACATGGCCACTCAGGCCAATGATCAACAATTATCTGCTGTTGGCCCAGGAAAGGATTTCGATCCAAAACCCCCTGATAAAATGCCAGAAGAAATGCAGGAACAGAGGCTCGACGCCATCTATGACGATGAGCCTTTGGGCTTCGAAAAGGATCCCTTGGCGAACAACATTAAGATGTTAGCACAAGACCCTTTAGAAGAAATCAACTTAGGCGAAGGATCAGAGAAAAGGCCAACTTACATCAGTGCCAAAATTGATCCAGAACTTAGGTTGGAAGTAATCCAATTGCTGAAGGAGTTTAAAGACTGTTTTGCATGGGATTATGACGAAATGCCAGGTCTCGACAGAGGATTGGTAGAACTTCAGTTGCCAATCAAACCTGGAAAGAAGCCAATCAAGCAAAATCCAAGGCGCTTCGCTCCAGAAATATTGTCGAAGATCAAAACGGAGGTCGAAAGACTTCTGAAATGCAAATTCATCCGTGTTACAAGGTATGTCGAATGGATTGCAAATATTGTGCCAGTGATTAAGAAAAATGGCACATTAAGGGTGTGCATAGATTTCAGAGATTTGAATGCTGCCACCCCCAAAGATGAATATCCTATGCCTGTGGCGGAAATGCTAGTCGATTCTGCCGCTGGTTACGAATACCTGAGTATGCTCGACGGTTATTCATGATATAATCAAATATTCATTGCTGAAGAGGATGTGTCGAAAACAGCTTTTCGATGCCCAGGGGCCTTAGGCACTTACGAATGGGTAGTGATGCCTTTTGGCCTAAAGAACGCTGGGGCAACGTACCAGCAAGCAATGAATACTATCTTCCATGATTTTATTAACACTTTTATGCAAGTTTATATTGATGATATTGTTATAAAATCTATTTCCAGGAAGAGTCACATTGACCACCTTCGACAATCATTCGAAAGAATGAGAAGACATGGTCTGAAGATGAACCCTTTGAAGTGTGCGTTCTGTGTGAAAGCTGGAGATTTCTTGGGCTTCGTTGTCCACAAGAAAGGAATCGAAATCAACCAGAACAAGACGAAGGCAATTCTAGAAGCGAAAGCGCCATCGAATAAGAAGGAATTGCAATCTCTCTTAGGCAAGATAAATTTCTTAAGGAGGTTTATATCTAACCTAAGTGGGAAAGCTCAGGCCTTTTCACCCTTACTTCGACTGAATAAAGAAGGGTTCGAATGGGGGCAGGAGCAACAAGAAGCCTTCGACAAAATCAAAGGGTACCTCACTAAGCCACCTATTTTGGTGCCTCCTTGTAGCAATAGGAGTATGAGATTGTACATAGCTGCATCTGATAAAACTCTGGGAAGTATGTTAGCCCAAGAGGATGAAAATGGAGTCGAAAGACCCATTTACTATCTCAGTCGAGTTTTGAATGATGCAGAAACTAGATATAGCGAAGTTGAAAAATTGTGTCTATGTCTGTATTTTTCTTGTACAAAACTCAAGCAATATATAAAACCAGTTGATGTTTATGTTTCGTCTCATTTTGATGTTTTCAAATATATGTTGTCGAAACCTATCTTGCATAGTCGAATTGGCAAGTGGGCATTAGCATTAACTGAATACTCCTTGACCTTTATGCCTCTTAAGGCAGTAAAAGGACAAGTGGTTGCAGACTTCATAGTCGACCACTCAATTCAAGTCGAGGATGTTAATTATGTGGAGATAGAACCTTGGAAATTCTACTTCGATGGTTCCAGCCATAAAGATGGAACAGGAGTAGGAGTCTTGATCATTTCTCCAGAAAAAATTCCAACAACATTCAAGTACAAAATAGAAGGTTCTTGTTCGAACAATGAGGCTGAGTATGAAGTTCTAATTACTGGCCTTGAGATATTGTTGGAATTGGGGGCAACTCGAGTCGAAATAATGGGAGACTCAGAGTTAGTCATCAAGCAAGTCACAAAGGAATATAAATGCATAAGGGAGAATCTCATTATGTACTTTGTGATAGCAAATCGTTTATTGAAACAATTTGAAACGATCAATATTCGACACATACCCAGAGTCGAAAATCAAATAGCCAATGACTTGGCACAAATTGCATCTGGGTATAAGATTTCAAAAACGAGATTACAAAGAGCAATCGAAGTTCGAGAGAAGATAAAAGCAACTTGTCTATCACCATCAGACTTGGAATCGACGAGGCTAGGATATGCTGATCACTCAAACTTCGAGATTTCATTCATTGATAATTTGTCAGAGCAAGATTGGAGGAAACCTATTGTGGACTATCTTCAAAATCCAGGAGCTTCGACAGAACGAAAAACAAAATACAGGGCGTTGAGTTTTGTACTCATGGGTAATGAGTTATTCAAGAAGACGCCTGAAGGGGTGTTGCTGAAATGTTTAAGTGAAACTGAAGCATACATAGCCCTTTCGACTACGCATGCTGGGGCATGTGGGGCTCACCAAGCAGGCCATAAGATGAAATGGTTGTTGTTTCGACAAGGACTATATTGGCCCACTATGCTGAAAGATTGTGTTGAGTTCGCCAAAGGTTGCCAAGAGTGTCAAGTTCATACAGGCATCCAACATGTACTAGCAAGCGAACTTCACTCGATAGTGAAGCCTTGGCCCTTTAGAGGATGGGCGTTGGATCTCATTGGAGAGATTCGACCAGCATCATCAAAGAGTCAGAAATACATATTGGTAGGCATTGATTATTTTACTAAGTGGATCGAAGCTATCCCTTTAGTCAATGTAGACCAGGAAAATGTCATTGAATTTATTCAAAAGAACATTATCTTTAGATATGGAATTCCTGAGACAATAACAACTGATCAAGGGTCAGTTTTCACTGGTCGAAAGATGCAGGAATTTGCTCAGGAAACAGGTTTCAAACTCCTAACATCCACGCCTTATTATGCACAGGCGAATGGTCAGGTCGAAGCAGCTAACAAAGTGGTGATTGGCTTGATAAAGAAACATGTTGGGAAGAAACCAAAGAATTGGCATAAGACGTTAGACCAAATTTTATGGGCTTGTCGAACGTCCCCAAAAGAAGCCACTGGTACAACACCATATAGGCTAACTTTTGGCCATGATGCAGTGTTGCCAGCAGAAATTTGTCTTCAATCTGCAAGGGTTCAGAGGCATTATGATATTCCGTCTGAGGTTTATTGGAATATGATGTTAGATGAACTGGTGGATTTAGATGAAGAGAGATTACACGCTCTCGACTTACTCAGGCTTCAGAAGAAAAGAGTAGAAGACTCTTATAATAGAAAGGTAAAACCTAAGGTATTTTTGCCTGAAGAACTAGTTTGGAAGGTAGTTCTTCCCATGGATCGAAGGGATCGAAGCATGGGGAAATGGTCACCCAAATGGGAAGGACCCTTCAGAGTTATCCAAACTTTTTCTGGTGGAGCCTACGAAGTCGAAGAGTTAAGTGGAGATAAGAGGCTCTTGAGAGTAAATGGTAAATATTTGAAAAAATACAAACCTATACTTCAAGAGATAAAAATAAAATAATAAAAGAACAAGTCTAAATTAACCATAAAAATGCCAAAATGGAAATTTTTATTAATTTCAGCCAAGATGGCAATTGTTGTCGAAAGAACGATTACAGAAGATGGTTACAAAAGAGAATCAATCAAAAGGTAAGAGAATTCTTGAGTCGAAGATACTTGGCGTACTGCAGCTCCAACCTCTTCTTGCACCAGGAGTTTTCTTGCAATAGTTTGGCAATTTGAGCGTCGAGGCTTTGGGCCCTCTCAGCGAATTCCAGGCCTTGTTTGATCTCAGTCTGGCTCTCAGTGTCTGAGATGGTCGAAAGAATTTCCTCCTTGAGTACAGTGTTGGCGTTTATTTTCGCCTCTATCTCTGCGATTTGTGCCCGGAAGGAGACATTCTCTCGATCAATGGCATCAACTCTTTCCTGTGCAGACGCTTTCTGTTTCGACAACTCAGCAATTCGAGAAGTCGATTCTGAGACAGCAGTCCACGCAGATGAGCTTTTGCCATGCAGCCCTTCAAGCTGACTGTTAAACACTCTTTGGCGCCTGTAATCCGCTGAAACTTGATCAATCATAGAGTGTAACTCCATGATCAAGTCTGAGATTTCTGGGGCTACAGCGTCGAAGTCGACAGCATTCAAGACCTCTTTTAAGCATGATGGAGCAGTGGGGTCCCCCTCTAAAGCCTTCATCAAGTCCCGCTTGAAGAACTGGGCCTTAACCTTCGCCAATGCATCATCAAGAGGAGAAGTTTCAGTAGACTTCCCCGACAGGGTAGGAATTTCCTGGCTAGTGTCAGACGAACTCTTACTCTCGATGATTGCATTGAGGTAGCTAACAGGGTCAGCTTGTTTCAAGCGTTCCAAGTCCTCTTTTGACCTATGCTTCGAGGAGGTAACCCTTGCAATAGTATTATCTTGGGTTAGAGGTTCTTGAGTGCTAAGTGCCTCGACCGGTTGTTCTTCGAATCTGACTGAGGTGGTACCAGCGTCGACTTGTGGTTCTTCGTTAGCATCACCCTGGGGTCCTTCGCCAGCGTCATTTTGTGGCTCTTCGCTAGCGTCACCCTGATGTCCTTCGCCAGTACCACCTTGGTGCTCTTCGTCAACAGCATCTTGATTCTCTTCGCCATTGCCTTGGTCCCTTTCTTCATGATTCTCTTCTGACGACAAATCCACTACCTGAACCGTTTCTGGCTGTTGTTCCTCCACTGGTTGTGGTTCCTCCACCATAGGTTCTTCTGTTGTTTTCTCCACTGTTTCAGCATTGGCCTCATTCTCAGTATGGGCTTCGTCATTGCCCAAATCTTTTTCCTGAGGCCTGCTAAGGTCAACAGATTCCAGAGTTTCTGAAGTCCTTGGTGGAGAACTTTCAGTAGTGTCCTGAAAAGGAAAAGAGACAAACTTTCAGATGTCGAAAGAGGCACAATCGAATATGGGTATCTATGCCTAAGTTATAAAAAATGTCTAAGGGATTACCTGTGGATTAGCCCCAGCCCCAGGGCTGGAATTGTCACTTTCGACAGGCTTGGTAAGAAGAGCGTTCAGTTCCTCCTCAGTGGGCTCCTCGATGATCACTGCAGGTGGCCTAGGCTTTCTCACAGCGACCTTTATTCTGACGGTTCGACCTTCAGGAGCAGGAGCAGGAACAGAAGCATCCTTCGTTAACTTTCGCCTCTTTAAGGGAGCAGGAGGGGAGTCACTTTCGTCATCACTTCCAGATTCGACAACCAGTGTTTCCCGCTTCTTGGGCGAAGGTGCCTAGAAAACCAACAGGAATTCGATTGAGTAATTGCATCGAAAATCAAAAATCGAAAGCCAGAAGAAAAAAATCTGGTTACCGATACAGGAGGCTTCCTCGAAGAGCCTTCCCCTTGTTGGTTGCTTATGGTCTTCGCCGGCGCTGTAGTCTTCGCCGGCGGTGGAGGTTTTGCTGAAGGGCCTCCTCCTTGTGGGCCTTCTGTAGCCTTCTTGGCTAGAGGTTTTCGAACAACTGAAAGCAAAAGAAAAGGTTAACAGGCTAGCAGTCGAAGAGAAAGACAAAAAGTAATGTGAGAGCATAAACTTACATTTCTTTACTTTGTCCAACACAAGGACAAAAGACTTCTGCAACTCAGCCATGAAGTCCTTCTCGTCGAAGAAGTAATCAGCATAATAGCTTCTCCACCACTCCTCGAAGGATGGTGAGCAAAGGAAATTAAGCTGGTAGTTAAACAGCGAGAGGATTGTTCGACCAGCATATCTTCCAATATGCTTGATGGCAGCTTCTTCTGTATAATCGTTGCAGAAGTACAACATTGACTTCTCTCTTTGAAAAATCGGAGAAGGCAGGGTTTGGATAATACCAAACTGGCGAGATACCAGATTTGGTTGGTAGGCAAGCAGACTCAAATGAGTCTTGGAACTCTTAAATCGAAGAGGCATGATCCTGGGTGTAAGGAACGCCTCCCAAAGTACTGAATGCTCATCGACATTGGGACCACTCGACTCCTTTGGATGTGGCCTTGTGAACCATGCTGGCCCCACCTTCCGTTGAGCAAATGGAGCCATAGTTGAAACAAATTCCTTCCTTCGAGCAAACATTAGAACGAAGTTGGTGAAGGTTTGTTGAAACTCCAGCCCATCTTCCACAGGTGTTAGCAGAGCCAGCCTGATGCCTTCGACTCGCCTGTTTGCTATTGCTGGCGCCTGTTCATTTATCTGAACCTTCTTGGGCAAGAAAGATTCGAAAGTGGCGTTGAGCCACAGTTGAAGTAGCCAGAAAGGCCCAGCAAGTAACAAACTGGCCCTGTCCTCGACATGTTTCAGAAGAGTGGCCCCATTGCTGATCGAGTCATAAAGACTGGCCAGAATCAGTTCTGCCAAACAGATGTTTTGGCGGTGATGCAATTGGGTAGCAAGAGTGACCATCTTTTTGGTCACTTGTAGAGACTTCGAGCAAAACACAAAGCGAGTTAGCCATAAGGCTAGAAACGCTATGTGTTCGACATCCGACACCGCGTCTGTCGACCTGTCGTGATAATGGTTGATAAAGGTGGTGTATGTTGGCTTGGTCTCAGAGAAGCCAATTTGGTCCTCCGACATCTCCTCCGGGTCGAAGTAATCTCCGGTTGGTCGAAGGCCAGTAATAGATGCTACGTCGAAGAGTGTGGGGGTTAACATCCCACATGGAAGATGAAAAGTGAAGTGAGAGTAATCCCAGAACAACAGTGAAGCTATCAGCATCTCTGGGGAGTAGTTTAAGCCTGTCTTCGACAGCATCACTAAGTCGAAGATTCCCATGTCCTTCCAGATTGGAGTTTGGTGTTTCTCCAACTTTGTTAGCCAAGCAACATAATCGGAGGTCAGATTAGGGCAAGACCTGAAGACCCTAACACTTCTGTTGAAGAAGCGGAGGTCGATTTTTTCGCGTGTAGGGTCTTCGTTGTCTTCTGCGTCCTTCTTGGCGCATGCTACTGGCTTGAGTTTCTCGACGATGGGGAAATAACTCTTGATCTTCAGAGCTTCAGAGATTCTTGGATTCATGGGGCCAGACATTGCGAAGATCTGGTTGGAATATCCAACCGGGATCATCAAGTGACGCGAGTAAGCATCGCGAACAGAGATGTCAGAAGGTTCAGGAACCCTTCGTTTGCCTGTAGAGTTTACTACCGGAGCAGTGACGAAGACCTTGGGTTTAACATGTTGTTCAGTTGGTGCGTTAGCCTTGGGGGCAGTAGAAGCAGAGGCCATTGTTGAGGATGAAGATGAAGTGAAAGAGGAAGAGTTTTCTGCAAAGAGAGCAAGCTTGTACGAAAACAAGGAAGTTTGAAGGCTAGTTTGCGTAAAAAGTCCCACAATGGGATATTCACTACTATTTATAGTAGTGGGAAAAATCCCCAATAACGAGGACATTAAATGTCATTTAATGCTGCAGGAGTTAGTGGGACGCGTGGCGACCTCCTGTTGTTTTGGCCGTTTCTGCAGAAACAGAGGGACGCAGCGTGCGTCCTCGTTTTTGGGATTTGTCATAATGACAAATTCTGAAGTGACGTTTGGTACTGCACGCCGTACTGAAAGTGACGTCCTAGGATCAAATCAATGATGGTTTCTTGGGATTGCCAATATTTGGTAAAAAGCAACAAAAAGTGCACAAGTTAACTTGTGACTAAGCGTGGAAAGACAAGTGTCGAATGGCGTTTTCAAAGAATGCCTTTTTTCTTTCAGAGTCGAAATAAGGCATTCTTGGGGGGCAATTTGTTGGCTCCTAAATTCGACACCTATGCTTTGATCTATGTCAGCCATTAAAAGCTGAAACATGCTTTCGACTGGCTAAGCCTGTCGAAGTGCCCGTCGAAAGATGGCAAAATATTTAGAAGATTTCTTCCAAGGAAGAAGGCTGATTGCCTTCGACGTCGAAGGAGTTTCTCGTCGAAGACGTCTCTTGATGAAAGTGTTCGATGGTCCAGAGTGGAGCAGTTTGAAATTCAAAGCTTTGGAGGGAAAACGGTTTCCAGCAGTTACTATGTGCAAACGTGCAAGGATCTGGAGCGTCGAGCATGGAGAACGTGCCAAGTGGATTGATCTCGAAGCAGTGTAACTGCCCGACGGTTACTTGGAATGTTTTAGTATAAATAGGAGTAGACATGTAGTTTCTCGCGTGTGTTCACAATTCTATACATAGTCACTCATTTAGATTCAAGTACCCAGCGTGTGAGAAAGAATTGTTGAGAAATGTATGTGTGAAACACCAATTTTATCAATTAAAGTCATTTACTTTCCCAGAATTTTACTTGCTTTTCTCTTTACATTTCCTGTCGAACCTTTACCTTAAAGCCTTGTTTATTTTACCAAGTCTTTCCTTTTATGCAATTTACTTGAAACCTTTTATTTAAAGCCTTATCCAACTTAATCAAACTTCTAAATCAACCTATGTCCATAGGATCAATCTGATCGATCCTGCGAGTAACCAAATAAGTAACCATTTGGAGGATCAGCGGTTGTTTACCAAAACCCAAGGTAAACAGTGTGTTATTTCCATATATCATTAATAAAAGCATTGGACGTTTCTTGCATTTCAAATTTTGCGCTCCTTGTTTTTCTTGTTTGCAAAACAGCTATTTTACACACACTCACATATACAGGTCTACATCCACTCTGGATCTCACTGGTAACGACTCTGCTACTTCCAGTTATAACTTTGAAAGTCTGATCAACTTAGCCGAAGACGAAGGTGAAGATGATTGCGAAGTTCCTGGTGAACTTGCAAGACTGTTACTTCAGGAAGAGAGGGCTATACAGCCGCATGAAGAGCCAGTAGAAACAATAAATATGGGTACAGAGGTAGACAAGAAAGAGGTCAAGATCGGTGCAAATCTGGAAGCTAGTGTTAAGCAACGGTTGATCCAAATGCTGCGAGACTATGTTGAGATCTTTGCCTGGTCTTATGAAGATATGCCTGGTTTGGATACCGATATTGTGGTTCACCGATTTCCTACCAAGGAAGATTGTCCTCTAGTGAAACAGAAAGTTCGCCGAATGCGCCCAGAGATGTCTGAGACAATCAAGGCCGAAGTTATGAAACAGTTTGATGTCGGTTTTCTAGCAGTTACTTCTTACCCACAGTGGGTGGCCAACGTGGTTCCTGTGCCTAAGAAGGATGGTAAAGTTCGAATGTGTGTTGACTATAGGGATCTGAACAGGGCGAGTCCCAAGGATGATTTTCCCCTGCCTCATATCGACGTTCTGGTTGACAACACCGCTCAGCATAAGGTTTTCTCCTTTATGGATGGTTTCTCGGTTATAATCAGATTAAAATGGCTCCCAAAGACATGGAGAAGACGACCTTTGTCACTCAATGGGGTACCTTTTGCTACAAGGTCATGCCTTTCGGGTTAAAGAATGCTGGGGAAACGTATCAGCGCGCCATGGTTGCTTTGTTCCACGACATGATCCATCATGAGATTGAAGTATACGTTGACGACATGATTGCAAGATTCCAGACTGAAGAAGATCATCTTGACCATCTTCAGAAGCTATTTGACAAGTTAAAGTTGTACAAGCTAAGGTTAAACCCGAACAAGTGCACCTTCGAGGTGAGATCTGGTAAGCTGCTGGGTTTTGTCGTAAGTGATAAAGGTATTCAAGTGGATCCTGCAAAGGTGAAGGCTATACAGGAAATGCCAGCTCCCCAAACAGAAAAAGAAGTCAGAGGCTTTCTGGGACGTTTGAACTATATTGCCCGATTCATCTCGCACCTGACTGCTACTTGTGAACCAATCTTCAAGTTACTGAAGAAAGATCAAGTGGTAAGATGGAACGATGAATGTTAGGCCGCTTTCGAAAGAATCAAAGAGTATCTCCAAGAGCCACCCATTTTGATGCCTCCAGTTGAAGGGAGACCTTTGATCTTATACTTGACAGTACTCGATAATTCAATGGGGTGCATGCTGGGGCAGCATGACGAGTCTGGCCGAAAAGAGCATGTTATTTATTACCTTAGCAAAAAGTTTACCGACTGTGAGACCCGATACTCGTTGCTTGAGAAAACTTGCTGCGCTTTGGCATGGGCTGCTCGCCGGCTGAGACAGTATATGCTGACTCACACTACTCTATTGATATCAAAGATGGATCCAATCAAGTATATCTTCGAGAAACCTGCCTTGTCCGGAAGAATAGCAAGATGGCAGATGATCTTGACTGAGTATGACATCCAATATACGACCCAAAAGGTAATCAAGGGAAGTGTGTTGGCAGACCATTTGGCACATCAGGCAGTGGATGATTACCAGTCTATGAACTTTGAATTTTTGGATGAGAATATCATGTTAGTGACTGACTGTGAAACACCTGGACCGAATGAAGGACTTGAGGAGGGATCCCGATGGTCTATGTACTTTGATGGAGCTTCAAACGCTTTGGGTAATGGCATTGGCTTCGTGATCATATCTCCTAAAGGCTCTCATACTCCGTTCACCGCTCGACTATGTTTCAACTGCACTAACAATATGACGGAGTATGAAGCATGCATCATGGGTCTTCGAGCAGCAATTAACCTAAGGATTAAGTTTATAAGTGTTTTTGGAGATTCCGCTCTCGTGATCAGTCAGATCAAAGGCGAGTGGGATACGAAACACCCAAATCTTATTCCTTATAAGGGGTATGTATTGACGTTGCTTCCCCACTTCGAGGAGATAACCTTTGAACACTTCCCTAGAGAGGAGAATCAGTTGGCGGACGCGCTAGCTACGATGTCTTCTATGTTCAAAGTCAATTGGGACAACAAAGATCCCCGGATTACCATTGAGAGGTTGGAAGAACCTGCACATTGTTGCGACATTGAGACTGAAGAGGTAGCAGATAAACCCTAGTTTCATGAGGTGAAAAGGTATCTTGAAGCTCAGGAGTACCCCGATGGTGCATATGTTAATGATAAGAAGTTTCTGAGGAGGTTCGCGGCAAAGTTCTTCATCAGCAATGGCATTCTTTACAAGTGTAACCATGATTCAACCTTACTGCGATGTGTGGATAAGGACGAAGCAGAAAGAATCATGGCAGAGTTACATGAAGGCACCTTCGGAACTCATTCCAGTGGACACACCATGGCAAAGAAAATCCTTCGGGCAGGATAATTTTGGTCCATAATGGAAGCCGACTGTTATTAGCATTCTCGGACCTGTCACAAATGCCAAGTCTATGCTGATAAGGTGTACATACCTCCGGTTCCTTTGAACGTCTTGACAGCTCCTTGGGCTTTTGCAATGTGGGGCATTGAAATGATCAGCGAGATCAGACCTACAGCATCTAACGGGCATCGTTTCATCCTGGTAGCTATTGATTACTTTACGAAGTGGGTTGAAGCAGCTTCCTTTGCTACTGTAACCAAGAACGTCGTAGCGTGGTTTATTTGGCATAATTTGATCTGTCGATATGGTGTACCAGAGAGGATCATTACGGATAATGGCAAAAATCTCAACAACAAGATGATCA
Organism: Vicia faba; assembly: GCA_948472305.1. Taxonomy (NCBI): domain Eukaryota; kingdom Viridiplantae; phylum Streptophyta; class Magnoliopsida; order Fabales; family Fabaceae; genus Vicia; species Vicia faba. Next base: position 569,306,983 of record OX451737.1, read on the forward strand.
CTGAGCTTTGCAAGCAGTTCAAGATACAGCATCACAACTCTTCTCCTTACCGGCCGAAGATGAATGGGGCTGTAGAAGCGGCTAATAAAAACATTAAGAAGATTGTGCAGAAGATGACGGTGACATACAAATACTGGCACAAGATGTTACCATTTTCTCTTCATGGGTACCGTACCTCAGCACGGACGTCAACAGGGGCAACACCCTATTCCTTGGTTTATGGCATGAAGGTCGTCTTGCCCATTGAAGTTTAGATACCCTCTCTTCGGATTATGAAGGATGCAGGTTTGAGCGAAGATGACTGGATTCAGACCCGGCTTGATCAACTAAACTTAATTGACGAGAAGAGACATATTGCTATTTGTCATGGTCAGACGTACCAAAAACGGATGATCAAGGCATTTAACAAGAAAGTTAGACGACAAGAGTATCAAGTTGGGGACCTGGTTATCAAGCACATTATTCTACCTCAAGGTGATCCCAGGGGAAAATGGACCCCCACCTGCGAAGGGCCATTTTTGGTTAAGAACATTTTCTCGGGAGGAGCTATAATTCTAACCACCATGGATGGTGTCGACCTTCCTCACCCCGTCAATGCAGACATAGTGAAAAGATACTACGCATAATCAAAGACCAGCTAGGTCGACTGGCCTAGGAAAAAATAAGGGCTTCCCGGCGAACCAAAAGGGTTCGGGAAAAAATAAGGGATGAAAATGAAAAAAACCTGTACACCCGGCAAGTCGAAAACCTGAAAAGGCGGCTTGGGCAAAAAAGGGTATCCCGGTGGACTGAAAACTGGAAAGGGCGGTCCAGGCAAAAATTAGGGATCAAAGCGTAACACTATGTCTCATTGGATCACCTTGCAACCAGACTTCGGTATCAACTATCAAGCTCGGACGACATTAATCAATTTGATCTACCTTCAACCAAGTAGCAAAGTGATGAGATGCTCGAGGACATAAAGGCAATAGCAGAGTTGGAACCCAATGGGATTATTCACATAGCTGTTTTGTTTAGTTTTTCATAAATTGTGTAAATTCTATTATTCGGCGGCGTTCTCTTACGAGGACGTCAGCCTCTTGTACAAAAACGCCTATTTACAGGCCGAAACTTCAAAATCAATACAATTCATTTTCAGAGAAATTTATAACTGTTTTTCCTTTTTCTGTTATGTTTTGCAAAGAACGTCCAATGTTCATTTTTGATATATGCATTTGACATTAATTGTTGCTCATGAATATTTACAAGTAAAACAAAAAACGATTACTCGTAATATCAGAAACAGGGGCAATAAGATTTGTCCAAGCTTTACGGTTGCTCTATCCACCAGGTACAAAGGTAGATTTAGTTGAAGAATATGGTTGAGATGCATTCACTCCCCGCAGAGTAAGACAATAATGTTAACTCTCCCCAGCTGAGACTTGCAACTGTGAATGAATTGGTAATATTCTCCCCAAGCAGAGTTTTATTTACCATCAACACTGAAAGGTCTTATTATTCCCCAGCAGAGTATAAGAATAATCCCCGGCAGAATACAAAGTATCCCCAGTGAAGTCTGAAATATTTCCCAGCGCAGTCTGAAAAAGCTTCCCCAGTGGAGTTTGGAGAATCATCCCCGGTAGACCTTGGAAGATTGTCCCCAGAAGAGCTCAAAGGATTATCCCCATTAGAGTCTAAAAGGTTATCCCCAGTAAAGTCGCGACTGAAAGATCATCCCCGGTGAAGTCGCAACTGAAGATCATCCCCAGCGGAGTTCCTTCCTTTCACAAACAGGAATTCAATCCCCAATAGGATTCAGTATCACCAGCAACGGTGATTTATCCCCAGCGGAATTTATCGGCGGAATCCTCAGCAGAGCATCTCTTCCCCACAGAGTAATCTCCTCATCATTTTATTCCCCAATGGAGTTTTCCTCTCCTGCAAGTTTATTCTCACAATCATCTTCATTCGCTATCCCCAGCGGAAATGAAAAATTCAACTCTTTTCTCCAACAGCTATCCGGGATTTATTTTCCCCAGCTAAAAGCATTACATTTCCATACATCATGACACATGCATATACGCATCATACAACACAATCTCATTTATTTTGAGAACATCATTCTTGATACATATCATGCATTACATACAAATAACCTTTACTTTTCAGGAATGATGCGGTTAAAATTCTCATAAAATTCAAAGCTATGAAGCTTTTATCTTAGTCGAATTACTGATCAGTTCTTAAATCTCAACAGAATCATCCTTAGTTGAATTACAGATAAGGTCCTAAATCTCGACGAAGTTCCTCCGTCGAATTACAAAGGAGTTCCTAAATCTCAGCAGAGTTCTCTCAGTTGAATTACGGGCGAGTTCTTAAATCTCGATGAAGATGTTTCCCAAAGTCGAAGTACTGACCAGTTCTTAAATCTCAATAGAATTATCCTCAGTTGAATTACAGATAAGGTCCTAAATCTCGGCAATTTTCCTCCGTCGAAGTACAGACAGTTCCTAAATCTCAGCAGAGCTTTCTCAGTTGAATTACTGACCAGTTCTTAAATCTCGACGAAGATGTTTCCCTCAGTCGAATTACTGACCAGTTCTTAAATCTCAATAGAATTATCCTCAGTTGAATTACATATAAGGTTCTAAATCTCAACAAAGTTCCTCAGTCGAATTACTGACCAGTTCTTAAATCTCAACAGAATTATCCTCAGTTGAATTACAGATAAGGTTCTAAATCTCGACAAAGTTCCTCCGTCGAATTACAGACATGTTCCTAAATCTCAGCAGAGTTTTCTCAGTTGAATTACGGGAAAGTTCTTAAATCTTGATGAATATGTTTCCCTCCAGTCGAACTACTGACCAGTTCTTAAATCTCAACAGAATTATCCTCAGTTGAATTACAGATAAGGTCCTAAATTTCGACAAAGTTTTTCCTCCATTGAATTACAGGAAGTTCCTAAATCTCGGCAGAGAAGTTTTCTCAATCGAATCACGGGCGAGTTCTTAAATCTCGATGAAGATGTTTCCCCCGAGTTGAATTACGGACAAGTTCTTAAAACTCAGCAGAGATGTTCTCTCAGTTGAAGTACATGCAAGTTCCTAAATCTCAACAAAGATCAGAATTCCCCAGCGGAATCTTCCTCAACAGCAGGTATGCAAGCTCTCACTAAGGAATCTCTTATGTGATCGCACTCCTCTAAATGGCATCTGTAAGCCCATTCCCGCCATCACAAGGCTGATACCACTTCATGCGAGTGCAAATTTCTGGGCACTCTAGTGTTCAATCATCTTCCACCTTCGGATCACGAAAGGCATGAAAGCCAATCTACATCTTCAGGTTTAAGAAGATTGAACAGGGGCAGCTGTTGTACCCCAAAATTTTCCCTCCCATATTTCTCAAAACATTGCAAGAAAAATCTCCAAGTGGCTCAAGGTTACTCAAGAGTTGGTCAGGCAAGTTATCTCCTAAGGCAGTCTACCCCAAATTAGGGTTTTGAGTGTTAGAACAAAGTTTGAATCTACTACCCTATGTTTGAGTTTTGATGATAACAAAGTGAAAAGATATATTACTTATATGATTCATGTATGAACTATCTTCTGCCTAAATTATTACGTTCTGATTTGCAGATACTCTTATTGGTATAAGCAAGATCACACTTAATCAGCATCAGAATTTTGGTTCCTGACATCAGCATCAGAAGTTGCCATATCAGAATGTCAGAATCAGAAGATTAATTCACGTATATGCTGAAGTCTGATGAACAGAACTGCGCTCAACACTCTGATAAAGAAACACAACAGTTCATCAGCAGCTAAGCAGAATCAGAATGAGCCAAGCCAGAACTTGCATTAAGTAAGCAACGGTACTGTGCATTGAAAGCAAATTAATACCAACGGCTTCATTCTAGACAAGATCTGCTCGATAAGGAAAGTTTGTTATTAGCATTGAATCAAGAATATTGCTCCAACGTTCAACATCTCAGTGCTATATAAACAAGACTTTGAAGATTGAATTGGCTAATGCTCTCCAAATCTTTACACGCCTAAAAGCTGATCATAATCTTCCTTCTCTCAGTTTGCTAAACACCACACATTCTCTTATTTAATCATTGTTTAGCAATCTAGTTTCTAAGCTTTAAGTTGTGTATACATCACAGTTGTGATACAGTTTTGTAGAAAACATTCACACACTTAGATTTATCTTCTTTGTAAGAAAGTGTTTCCTTGACAAACCGGGTTGTGGTTTGCATCAAGAAGGCTTTAGCAGTTGTTAAAGCAGTCTGTAATATTCAGTTGAATATAGTGGATTAAGACCTCGTTGGAGAGAGGCGAAATCACCTTGACGGGTGGACTGGAGTAGTTTGAGATCAAACGAACCAGGATAAAAATATCTTGTTCATTGCATTGATTTTCAGTTTTACAATTCAACCCCCCCCCCCCCCCCTTCTTGTGTTTTTCACTACTTCAATTGGCATCAGAGCGCCTGGTTCTGAGCTAAAACACTTAACCGTGTCAGTACAAGATCCAGCGTCAGAAAAACACAATGGCAGGAAACTATTCTCACACCAGCAATGACAACAATGAGGACAGAGACAGATTCAGCGGCAAACCTCTAGTCTTTGATGGAGAAAACTTTGATTACTGGAAAGACAGAATTGAAAGCTTCTTTCTGGCACATGATGTTGATCTGTGGGATATGGTGACAGATGGATACACGCACCCTGTGAATGCAAGCGGTCAGAAGATTGATAGAAAAACAATGTCTGACCAACAAAAGCGTGACTTCAAGAATCACCACAATGCCAGAACCATCCTCCTCAGCGCCATCTCCTATACTGAATATGAAAAGATCTCCAACAGAGACACAACAAAGAATATTTTTGACTCACTCAGAATGACGCATGAGGGCAACGTTCAGGTCAAAGAAACTAAAGCTCTGGCGCTCATTCAGAAGTATGAGGCGTTCAAAATGGAAGAATCTGAATCCATTGAAACAATGTTCTCAAGATTCCAGATTCTGGTAGCTGGTCTCAAGGTTCTGGACAAAGGATACTCTACTGCTGACCATGTCAAGAAAATCATCAGAAGTTTACCCAAGCAGTGGAGACCAATGGTTACAGCTCTGAAGCTAGCTAAAGATCTCAACAAAATCACTCTGGAGGAACTTATCAGCTCCCTCAGAAGTCATGAGATAGAGCTAGAAGCTGACGAGCCTCAGAAGCAAGGTAAGCCTTTAGCATTAAAATCTATCAAAAAATTTGAGTCTAAAGTTTTGCAGGCAGTTGAAGAAACATCTGATGGATCCTCATCAGAAGAAGACAAACTCTCCCTCCTCTCCAGAAGAGTAAATCAACTGTGGAAGCAAAGACAAAGGAAGTTCAGGAATCCCAGAAGATCTGATCAGAACGAGTCTTCTTCCAGATACAGAAGGACAGATTCTTCCTCTGGATACAGAAGATCTGAAGGCTCTTCTAGCAGCAAAAAGCCAAACACCAAGGACATCATCTGCTATGAGTGCAATGAGCAAGGACACTATAAGAGTGACTGCCCAAAGCTTCAGAGGGAAAAGCCTAAAAAGAAGTTTGGAAGAGAGAAGAAGAAAAGTCTCATGGCTACATGGGATGACTCTGACTCGTCTGAAGCTGACTCAGAATCAGATGATGAGAGGGCAAACATAGCTCTCATGGCTAACATCTCAGAAGATAGTGAAGCTTCTGAATCAGACTCAGAATCAGATACTGAAGAGGTATTTCCTAACTTTGCTGTTAACTTTACCAAGGCTGAACTTGCTGAAAGCCTTAATGAGATTCTGGAACGGTATCAGCAAATTAGAGTTAAATTCAGAGACCTGAAAAGGAATCTTGAATCTGACTCTAATAAGACTGAGAGTCTCAAATTGGAGAATTCTGAGCTGAGAAATAAGATTTCAAAATTAGAAAACACTTTACAAAACTCTCAGAAGGAACCAATTTATGAAACTCCCAGCAACGCTGATGAGATCATCAAGGAGTATGATCACAGTTTCCAGAAGTTCCTCGCTAAAAGCATAGATAGAAGCAAAATGGCTTCAATGATCTATGGAGTTAGCAGAAACGGCAGGAAAGGAATAGGATACCAAGGTAAGGTTCCTACACCAAAGAATGTCATGGACTTAACCATTAAACACACTCCTCTGAATTCACATTTTGTGTATGGTCACACACATGATATTAAATACACTAGTAGTAAGCACTCTGTGAAACCAAAATTCAACCAGAGTTTTGGTAAAACTAACAAATCAGGACCCAAGAAAATCTGGGTACCTAAGGATAAAATAATACATGTTGCAGATATCTTTAGCAGCAAGTCAGAAACACCAGTCATGGTACCTGGACTCTGGCTGCTCGCGACACATGACGGGAAGAAGGCATATGTTCCAAAGCCTAGAACTTAAGCCTGGAGGCCACGTTGGCTTTGGAGGCAATCAGAGGGGAAAGATAATTGGCTCTGGAACTGTAGGTAATGGAAATCTTCCCTCTATTAATAATGTTCTGCTAGTAGATGGATTGATGCATAATCTGTTATCCATAAGTCAATTAAGTGATAACGGTTATGATATAATCTTTAATCAAAAATCATGTAAAGCTGTTAGTCAGAAAGATGGGACTATCCTGTTTAATGGTAAGAGGAAAAACAACATTTACAAAATCAAACTTTCTGAACTAAAGAGTCAGAATGTAAAATGTCTTTTGTCTGTTAACAACGAGCAGTGGATCTGGCACAGAAGTTTGGGGCATGTTAGTATGAGAAGAATATCTCAGATTAACAAACTCAATCTGGTCAGAGGACTTCCTAATTTGAAGTTCAATTCAGATGCTCTGTGTGAAGCATGTCAGAAAGGAAAGTTTGCAAAACCTTCTTTTAAATCCAAAAATGTTGTTTCTACCTCTAAGCCATTAGAACTTCTGCACATTGACTTATTTGGACCAGTTAAAACTGCTTCAGTCAGTGGCAAGAAGTATGGGTTAGTAATCGTAGATGACTATAGCAGATGGACATGGGTAAAGTTCTTAAGACACAAGGACGAGTCACACTCTGTGTTTGTTACCTTCTGTAACCAAGTTCAGAATGAAAAGGATCTTAGAATCGTTAAAGTCAGAAGTGATCATGGTGGAGAATTTGAAAACAAAGATTTTGAGTCATTCTTTAATGACAGAGGCATTCTGCATGATTTCTCTTGTCCTAGAACTCCCCAACAAAATGGAGTTGTAGAATGAAAGAACAGAACATTGCAAGAAATGGCCAGAACCATGATCAATGAGACAAACGTTGCTAAGACCTTCTGGGCAGAGGCAATAAACACAGCGTGCTACATTCAGAATAGAATCTCAATAAGACCTATTCTGGAAAAGACTCCATATGAATTGTGGAAGAACAGAAAGCCCAACATTTCATATTTTCATCCATTTGGATGTACTTGCTTTATATTAAATACAAAGAATTATTTGAACAAGTTTGACTCTAAAGCACAGAAGTGTATTATGTTAGGATACTCTGAACGCTCAAGAGGGTACAGAGTATACAATACAGAAACACAGATTGTGGAAGAATCAATCAGTGTTCGTTTTGATGATAAGCTTGACTCTGAAAAGTCAAAGCAGAATGAAGTTTTTGCAGGTATGGAAATTGAATTTACAGGTTCTGAAGACAAGTCATCAGAAGCTCTCAACACAGACACTCCTTCAACGTCTGAAAGGAGCACTGCTAGCAATCCTACAACAGCTGCTGATCAACCTCAGAAGAGATTACCCAGAAGCAGCTTGGATCACCCAGAAGAGACTATCTTAGGAAGAAAGGAAGATCCAATCAGAACAAGAGCAAGCTTCAGAAACTCTGAAGAAACTCTCATGGGACTTGTGTCTCTGATTGAACCTACTTCTATTGATGAAGCACTTCTGGATAATGACTGGATTCTGGCAATGCAAGAAGAGCTGAATCAATTCACCAGAAACGACGTATGGGATCTCGTTCCCAGACCAAAAGGATTCAACGTCATTGGAACAAGATGGGTGTTCAGGAACAAGCTAAATGAACAAGGTGAAGTCATCAGAAACAAGGCACGACTGGTTGCACAAGGTTATAGTCAGCAAGAGGGGATAAACTATACAGAAACCTTTGCCCCAGTCGCCAGGTTAGAATCTATCAGACTTTTAATTTCATTTGCTGTTAATAGAGGCATCACTCTGTATCAGATGGATGTCAAAAGTGCATTCTTAAATGGTTATATAGAAGAAGAAGTCTATGTACACCAACCCCTGGTTTTGAAAATACAAAACATCCAGAACATGTTTTCAAACTAAAGAAGTCACTATATGGTCTGAAACAAGCTCCCAGAGCTTGGTATGAAAGGCTAAGTAACTTTCTATTAGAAAATGAATTCACCAGAGGGAAAGTGGACACTACTCTATTCTGTAAATCAGTTAAGAATGACATCTTAGTCTGTCAAATTTATGTTGATGATATTATTTTTGGTTCTACTAATCCTTCTCTTGGAAGAAAATTTGCTAAGTGTATGCAGGCAGAATTTGAGATGAGCCTCATGGGGGAACTGAAATTCTTTCTAGGAATTCAGATCAATCAAACTCCAGAGGGAACTTACATTCATCAGAGCAAATACATCAGAGATCTTCTGAAGAAATTTGACCTCTCAGAATGTAAGCCATCAAAGATTCCAATGCATCCCACGTGCATTCTGGAAAGAGAAGAGGTAAGCAAAAATGTAAAACAGAAAGTCTACAGAGGTATGATTGGTTCTCTCCTCTATCTGACTGCTTCAAGACCTGACATATTATTCAGTGTTTGTATCTGTGCTAGATTCCAATCAGATCCTAGAGAATCTCACTTAACAGCTGTTAAGCGAATTTTCAAGTATCTGAAAGGTACTACTAATCTGGGTTTGTTTTATAGAAAATCTAGTGATTACAGCTTAGTAGGCTACTACAATGCTGATTTTGCTGGAGACAGAGTGGAACGTAAAAGTACTTCTGGAAGCTGCCAGTTTTTGGGAGAAAATCTGATCTCTTGGTCCAGCAAAAGGCAATCAACAATTGCGCTATCAACAGCAGAAGCTGAGTACATAGCAGCAGCAGGATGTAGCACACAAATGCTCTGGATGAAAAGTCAGCTTGAAGACTTCCAGATTTTTGAGAGTAACATTCCTATACTCTGTGATAATACTTCTGCTATTTTCTTAAGTAAGAATCCCATTTTACATTCTAGAGCTAAGCATATAGAAATAAAACATCACTTCATTAGGGACTATATTCAGAAAGGAATTTTGAACTTAAAATTTATAGATACAGACCATCAATGGGCTGATATCTTTACTAAACCCCTTTCAGAAGATAGGTTTAATTTCATTCTGAAACATCTCAGCATGAAAGTCTGTCCAGAGTGAAAATGTTTTAATTCCATATATTTACCTTCAGAATGTAATTGTTTTACTGTGAACTTCTGATCAATCTTCTTTCAGAAAGATAAAACATGCAGATTGTATCAGATGCAAGTCTAAAGATCTGAAAGTCTAAGCTCAAAGACAGACGTGCTGATCACTACATCAAACAAGTGTCATCCAATCATCAGCAAATCTCTGAAGCAGAACGCGTGCACGCTTCTGAGAAGGCAAAACGCTGATTGGGTGCATTGAGACACATGTCTGGTAACCGTTTTTAAGTATCTTTCTAAAATCCCCCAAAATCAGCAAGCATTTAATAAAAGTAATCATGCTTTTAAAACGCAATCATGATTTTTCTCTTTCTTAAAAATGTTTACTTTTTCAAAATATTCTGAAACTCTATTTAAACACATTAACCTCTCATTCTAATTCTTTGCAGTTTCTCACTAATACTCAAGCATTCTCTGCATTTTTCTGTGTTCATCTCTTGCAAAACCCTTTTTTCTCAGTTTCTTCTCAAAATCTTTTAGTGTGAACATGGCAACCTCCAGCAGTGCTTCTGCAGGTCCCTAGAAGAAAGCATCACCTGAACAGTATCAAGTGCCATTCAGAACACTCCTCACTCCTGTGAAGAATCTTGAAGTGTTATCTGAATTGATCATTGATTTTGGAAGTTTGAAGGAGAACGGTTTTGACCTAACAGAAGAAGTTAGGGCACAGAAATGGGAAAGGTATTTTGACAGGTTGGTTGGACCAACATTCCCTATGTTAGTCAAGGAGTTCTGGATTCATGCGAAGGCTTCAACGCATCTAGTCACCTCCTTCTTTATGGGGAAGAAGATTGTGATCACTGAGGATCACATAGCAAGGTTAATCGGTTACAGTGGCGGTGGCGTCCGCTGTGTTGATATGGCTGAGAGATGTGCTGACGTGGGCGTGATAGCTGCAAGGATTTTCACCCATGGGGTGCCCAGCAGCAAGATCAAAGATCTGAAAGATCATCACAGAGTTTGGGCTAAGATAATTCTGGGGTGCTTCAACCATAGGAAGCCAACTAGTTCACCTGATTACATAAATGTGGATCAGCAGTTTCTGATCTACTTTATTGATCAGAAGGTAAAAATCAACTTGGCTCATCTTCTGTTCAACCACCTCAGAACAAGTGTGAAGGAAACCAGGGAAGAAGAAAGAACCAAGAGGGATTGGATACCCTTTGGAAGGTTGATATCAGATATTCTGACAGAGAATAGGCTGATAGAGCATCTGATAGAAGCTCAAGAGTTAAGCACCATTGAACCAACAGTTGGGAAGCCTCTGAACGCGAAGAACTTGAAGAAAATGAAGTTGATAGAGAATATCAAAAAGGAACCCAGAGCTACTCCTATTGCTGATATCACCAGCAGAAGAGTTCCACTGAGTGACTTTCCTTTATTTTCTGAGATAGAATCTAAACCAGAAGTGGTTCTCAGATACTTAGACGCGTGCAAGGCAGATGGTACAGATCCAAATCTGATTATCAAAGATCTGCATCAACCTCAACAAGAAGTGACTCTGAAGAAGACGAAGAAGAGGAAGGCACCTTCAGAAGGATCATCCCAGCATACACCCAAGAAAAGAGGTAATTTATCTGCTGCTTCTGTTTTAAATTCTTCTACTATTCCAGCATCTATTCCTCCTCCAACCTCTCATAGAATCTCAATCCCCATCCCAACAATAGATGAAACTGAACCAGAAGATGACCCTTCTGAGGCATTAAAACTCAGAAGACCCAGAACCAAACATCCCAAACCAACAATCTCAACAACATCAGCAATTGACAAAGTGCTGTCTGACATTGATCAACACACTTCTGATCACTCCGCCAATCCAAACTCTGAACCACAAATTGTCCCTCCTCCACAACCAGAACCACAGCAATCTGCTGAAGAACCAGAACAACAACAACCCCTCTCATCCATTCCAGAAGAACCCCTTATCCCTGAACAACCAGAAATTTCGTCTCCCTCTCCTCAACCTGAGTTTCATCACTCTGAAACTCAAACTCCTCCACCTTCTGAATCTCATTCACCTCAATCATCTGAACCACAACCTCTGGAAATCCAGCTGCCATGTGGAACAACAGTCACCATGGAACAGTTTCCATCCTCACCAGAATCTACACCACCAAATACTCCCAAAACACCAAACAGTCCAATCATAATTTCTGATTCTCCCACTCCATCTCCAAAACAAACAGCTGCCAAGCAAACCACCGAAAACCCCAGCAGGACATTCATAGACTTAACCAGCCTTGACCGTCTTGCTGATCTAAAACACAAAATAGCCATCCCAAAACCAAAACAACCAGATGTTGGCTCTGGTATTATGAATTTTGAAACAGGTTTGCAGCAATGGATTGCTTCTCTGAAGCAAGTCTGTCCTGGAATGATTGACCCAGCTGCCTCTAACCAGCTCTGGTCACAATTCAGACTTTGGGTACGTGCTGAAGCCCTCAAGTTGCAGGATATCAACTATGAACAGGCACAACAGAACTTCAGCAAGCTGCTGAAGGAAGTTGAAAGTCAGCTGCCTCAGGAAGCTGTGCTCCCTCTGGATAGTGAACCTTGGTCTGAGAAACAGCTAGCTTCAAAGGTGCAACCAGAAGAAGACAAGGCCATTCAAGCTGAAGCAAGTCAAGCTGAAGATGTTGCAGAAAGCTCTCAGAAGCTTCCTGCTTCTGATGCTTCTCAAGCTGCCTTGGACAGGCAGACTCTGGAAGAGCTGAAGCTGAATGACATGCGTCTGCAGCAGAGGATGGATGAAAACGACCAGAAGATGAAAGAAAGAATGGATGTGCAGGATAGCAAGATTGACACTGTTGTCAGCATGGTGCACAAGCATAATGAGACTGCTGATCAGATCAAAGCCATGCTGGAGAACCTATTCACACGCTTTCCTCCTCAACCTTAGTTTTTCATTCATGTCATTTTCATGTTTTCTTTGATTTTCTGATGTACTGTTTGAATTTGTTTTGTTCGATTCTGAACCCTTTTAATATGACAAGTTTTTCTGATCTTAATTGTTTTAGCACATCACCTACACTTTTTGATTGCTGACAAAAAGGGGGAGAACAAGAATGATATTTTTAAACAATAACGGTTTACTAAGACATAAATTCTCGAACATTCTAACTCTATTATACTTGAAATTTTTTTCTGTTTTGCTAAAAGTCTACAGGCACAAGGAAGCTCCTGGACACTCTGAAGACTAAAAGCTCTGATCCGCTCTGATACTCTGATCCAAAGCAAAGCTCTGACAAGAAAAGCTCTGATACGCTGATCTGAAGCTCTGCTCTGATATGCTGATCCAAAGCTTCTGATAGTCAAAGACTCTGATACTCTGATGTTCAAAGAAAGGCAAAAAGATCTGATCCTGAAGAACACTTGTAATCAAAAAGGGAAGTAATAAACTCAGGGGGAGTATCTCTCAACTCTGATATCCTTTTATCCCTTATCCTTGATAACCTCCTACTCTGATGCATCTCTCTGACACCTTTTCACGTTATTTTCATTTAAAAAATATCTAGTTTTTGTCATCATCAAAAAGGGGGAGATTGTTAGAACAAAGTTTGAATCTACTACCCTATGTTTGAGTTTTGATGATAACAAAGTGAAAAGATATATTACTTATATGATTCATGTATGAACTATCTTCTGCCTAAATTATTACGTTCTGATTTGCAGATACTCTTATTGGTATAAGCAAGATCACACTTAATCAGCATCAGAATTTTGGTTCCTGACATCAGCATCAGAAGTTGCCATATCAGAATGTCAGAATCAGAAGATTAATTCACGTATATGCTGAAGTCTGATGAACAGAACTGCGCTCAACACTCTGATAAAGAAACACAACAGTTCATCAGCAGCTTAGCAGAATCAGAATGAGCCAAGCCAGAACTTGCATTAAGTAAGCAACGGTACTGTGCATTGAAAGCAAATTAATACCAACGGCCTCATTCCAGACAAGATCTGCTCGATAAGGAAAGTTTGTTATTAGCATTAAATCAAGAATATTGCTCCAACGTTCAACATCTCAGTGCTATATAAACAAGACTTTGAAGATTGAATTGGCTAATGCTCTCCAAATCTTTACACGCCTAAAAGCTGATCATAATCTTCCTTCTCTCAGTTTGCTAAACACTACACATTCTCTTATTCAATCATTGTTTAGCAATCTAGTTTCTAAGCTTTAAGTTGTGTATACATCACAGTTGTGATACAGTTTTGTAGAAAACATTCACACACTTAGATTTATCTTCTTTGTAAGAAAGTGTTTCCTTGACAAACCGGGTTGTGGTTTGCATCAAGAAGGCTTTAGCAGTTGTTAAAGCAGTCTGTAATATTCAGTTGAATATAGTGGATTAAGACCTCGTTGGAGAGAGGCGAAATCACCTTGACGGATGGACTGGAGTAGTTTGAGATCAAACGAACCAGGATAAAAATATCTTGTTCATTGCATTGATTTTCAGTTTTACAATTCAACCCCCCCTTCTTGTGTTTTTCACTACTTCATTGAGTTGCATCAATATCTTTGAGTCCAAATGACCTCAAGTGCTACCCAATGTCCTAATATGTTCCCAATATCATCCATGTCAAGTTTCAAGCCTTGAAGAGGAAGTTTGCACAATCAATTGCTCAAAGGTCCAAAAATCAACTATGCTAGGGCAAAAGTCAACTGTGACCTACATACAGTCAAACTTCAAGATTTTTTATCAACATTCTCATTTTGAAGGATATTTCATCATTTTATCAAGGGTTGATCATGATTCATCAAAGATTGCTTAAAATTCATCAAGACTCAAAAGTTGCTAAATTAGGGTTTTGTAGGAAAAGTCAACTCAACTTTGACCAAGCATAACTTTCTCATAATTTATGAGAAATGACCCACCCAAAGCTCATTTTGAAGAAGATGCAATTCCATACAATCCATATTCACACCCCAAGTTAAAAATATGCACTCACAAGAAGTTATGAATTTGAACATTATAGGTCATATTGAAAAGTCAATAAAAACACCTTTTTAGTCAAAGCTTATAACTTGAGCATGGAATATCAAAATGAGATGAGACAAAAAGGGTTGATTAGAAGACATCTCAGGATTTCTAGAAAGTCCTAGAACACTTCCAAAAGTTCAAAATTGAAGAAGTTATGCATTGTTGAAGTTAGACTTCTTTACAAAATTTCCAAAAGTCAACTATCCCCAAAACTTCAAAAGTTTCCAAATGGGCCCATTCTTTTCCACTTGATTTGAGTTTGCATCATTACCCACGTGCCCTAGCTCCAGCCTTGTGCCCATATCTCATTTTTATTATTTAATTTTATTTTTATTTGAATTTATTCATTTTAAATCAAATCAAATCATATAAAATCCAAGGCATTGATAACTCATGATTTTCTTATTGTTTTAGGCTTTGATCACAACTAGCATTGCAATAAAATTCGAATCAAGGCTTGTATGCAAAAAAAGATCCAAATCAAATCAAATTTGGATGGTTTTAATGGTGGAATCAAATCAAATTCATGAGCATTGATATGGAGAGATTTGAACCAAGTTTATTAACCTAATGCACTCAGTGATACATAAGGAAGGAGAACACACAAAAATAAGGGTGGAAAATCGTTGGAAGAGGCAGAACCACTTTGCAAAAACTCACAAAGAAGTTGGAGATCAAAGTCCAGGTTAGAGGCAGTTTCAGGACGCGAGAGTAGTCTCAATCGATTCTTGGCCATTCACACAAGCTACCTGGATCCAAACCAAGCATTATCAGGTCCTCAAACGCGCTGTAAGTCTGACGCTATTCAACCCTATTCTTGATTTTGATTTGAATCATTCTGGCATCTATTGAACAAACTAATGGCATATTTGTGATCACAAGAACATTTGCAAACTGATGGTAATAGCCAATTTCATTTATGTGCTCTGTATAGAAAATCACCATAGCTAGGGTTCCTTGTTCGTGTTTAGGGCTTTCTGTTTCAGGTACAATTGGCTCATAAGAAGAACATGGTTATGACCAGGATATCATGACGAACTCAACCCTAGCCTTGAAAATCATTTTTATGGCCTGGAGAAGATCTTAGAGCAAGGTTGCGCTTTTTGCTGCAGATGCAAATCCGCAGGTAATTTTACAGTTTTTAAGAGGACAGGGACAATGAGGTGTCCTCCGTCCATTGGCCAGTTCAAACGTTACACGCCTTTTTTTTATTTTTTTCTTGCCTTGGAATTATTTTGTTATATTATTATTGATACGTATTATGTTAACAAGCAATGCAGCGTGGTGTGTTGGCAAGCGAGTGATGTATTCTCCCTCTTCCTCAATATTATTTCTTTTTAGGTTTTCCAGTACATGCGCCTATCTGCAGTCCACCATACTCCCTCATCCATCCAAGCGCCAGATGGCCAAAGGCCAGATCTAATGGCCAAGCGTCGAAGGTCCACAAAAGCGCTGGTCAATGCATGTGTACCAGATCCAAAAAAGTCCAAAGGGCCAACATTGTTGGGCCTACAGATCTGTTAATCACACCCTCAAATCAGGCCCATTACATACTTTCTCTTATATCTTTATTTTTATTTAATTGTTTTATTTTATTAATTTTTTTTAACCAATAACAAAATTCCATTTTTTTAATAAAATCACAAAAATATTTTTTTTATCCAATCAAATTTTAATAACTTTTATTTTTATTAATAATTACCAACTAATTAATTTAGGTTTTTTATTCTAGAAAACTCTAACTTATTTTTGTAAATAATTAAAATTAATTAGATTTAATTAGGTTTTAACTACTAATTTAATTAATTTTATTTTCTTTCTTAAAATAACAAAAACCCAAAAATATTTCATAATTTTTTTTCCATTAATTAATTTATTAATTTAATTTAGTTATTTAATTTAGGATTAATTCCTTTTCTCAAATAAAAACAACAAAAAGATGGCATTTTCCTTTTCAAAAGGGTCAAAACCCTAAATTCGCATTCGATTCAATTTCCCACACGCGTTACTTATGTTTATCCAATTATGTATCTGCTTACGAATTGTAATAGTTAAATAGGATATTGAATTATTTTTATCGCTTTACTTTATTTTTCAAAGGGTTTGTATTTGGCGATGTAAATACCCGACGCCTTGTAATTTAATTTCCGCATTTTATTTCCGCAAATTAGAACTGCTAGATGTTTGATAATAGGGTTTGCATGACAAGAATGAATGTTAATCTTAAAATCAAATTAGATCACCTTTAACATGTACAAAGATAAAAATAACTGAAAACGACACACCCGCACATGCGCACTCTTAGGGTACACCCCACTTGGTTGCCTTCGTACACGGTCATTGAGTATAGGTCACTTTAGAGGTCGCCCTCTTGTCTAAAAGATCATAGTCTCCTCGAAACGGTTGCCTTGGATAGTGTTGCCTCAAACAAATGATCTAAGACTTTAGGGTTACCGCTAAGGCGTCCTAACATTGCTTTAGTGACCGTATGTTCCTCATTTGAATTGACCCTCAAACTCCAAT
This sequence comes from Vicia faba, assembly GCA_948472305.1. NCBI lineage: Eukaryota > Viridiplantae > Streptophyta > Magnoliopsida > Fabales > Fabaceae > Vicia > Vicia faba. Next base: position 569,323,958 of record OX451737.1, read on the forward strand.
GACGGTGCTACCTACTCATTAATAGTGGGATAGCACTGTCTAAAGGAAATTATCATCGAATGATTCCTTTTTTTCGAGTAGGTAGATAGCTCTTAGATACTTGCTCTTTCAAAATAAAACAAATTTTTCACACTTACACTCTTTTTCGAACAAAGTTTTCAAAAAACTTCATTACACTCTTAAGGACAGAAGCAAGAGTTAAATCGAAGTTTCAAAACAAAAACTTTTTCAAACCCACAAGCACAAAGAAAACAATTTTGAAAACAATTGAGCAAGTACCTAAGAGCCCGTGGATAACCACGGATAGAAAGGGTGCTAACACCTTCCCTTTCTATAATCTACCCCCCGTACTCAGAGATAATCTCGAAAAAAGGAATTTTTATGTGCTTTTTTCCTTTCCTTGTTGGATAAAATAAAAGTCGGTGGCGACTCTTGCTTACCGCGACATTTTGCAAAAACAAAACGTAAAACGCAAACCAGCAATCCAAAAAACATGTCAGTTCTTCCCACCGTATCACACACAGGCTCTTGTGAGCTAACGACTTTGGGGAATGGCCACGTAGTATTGATCCTTGAAATTATTGAATCTACCTATGCAAACATCAAACAATATATTCGGTTGACAGAACAAAAGCAACCATTGTTCATGTTCCATTGTAACGGAAGTACATTTCATGCTAAAAAGGTTAAAGAAAAGCTTTATCGTTGGGACATTATTATTATATTCATACTAATAATAAAAAGCCTTCACGTAATTCCATCTCATCGGGTGTATTTGCTAGGGGGAACTCATAAGTGACTAATAAACCCAAGCTCAAACTTATCAAAAGAAAATATGAATTCCATTCTAGAAAGCAAACACTCATGTAAGGGAAACATACACTCGAAGCAGTTGGATAATGTCATTCTCTTCCTCCTTAGTCAATGAAGTCCCTATCTAAGTATTTTGATGATACTAAGGACTTATATGTATTGCTTTTAACTTTTATATTTGTGTAAATATGTCTTCCAAGGAATCAACATTAGGGTCTAAATCAACATAGTTGGCCCTATGAGTGTTGCATGGTGGGATCACCTCTGCCCCTCTATTCTATTAAGACTTAAAATATCCAGTAACATTTTTCCACTTCATGATTGCCTCTAACCAAACCTACTCATCTGCTGTCAAGGGAGGTATTTCATATTTAAATAAGGGTTGAGAGGATAGCTCCCAAGGTGTTGAAAGTCAGTCTATTGAAAATGATATTATACGAGGAGTGGGTGTTTATGTAGGCATCTGCGAAAACCACATAGGTAGGAAAGCTTTAGTGAGAAAAATATTAAGGGCCAAGTATTATTTGAAAAACTTGTTAATAGACAATGCCAAATTCATGAACCAATGTGACAAATTCAAGAGATTCCCACCTCACAGTGGCGGTTGTTATCACCTAAGCAAAAACAAAGACCGAGATGCTATAGAAGAGATGCTAGCATCTATAGAAGAATTATGTCACCATAATGAAATTCTACGAGACAATATCCATGACCTGCGGAAACAACAAGCACAACCATATTTGATTGAGCAAAAAGAGTCTACGGACCCTTAACGACTCCAAAATTTGGGACGTTCCAGCCCCTAAAAATTTCAAATGGTATAATTTGATCACAAGAGAGACCCCCTAGAACACAAAATCTCCATCAACACTTATATGTCTATCATCAAGGTAATTGACTCGCTGAAGTGCAAGTTAATGGTTGAGACTTTAAAGAAGGCCGTTCTTCGATGGTATATAAGCTTGTTGAGGTTTTTGGTGTCTAGTTACCAAAATGTGATGAGAAACATGATCCACTATTTTTCGACCAACACGTACATAAAGGTTTCAATAACGAGCATGTTTAATGTTTGCCAAGGCTATTTTGAATCCTTACATGAATATTTGTCTAGGTTTAATGAAGAGAAAATCAAGGTCTCCAACCCAAACTAGGAGATATCCGTTGAAGTTTTCTAAAATGGCCTCAAGATCGGACACTTCAATGAGCCCTTAGTCTAGAATTCATCAGTCTCGATGAAAGAGATTGTTGTAAAAAGATAATGTTCTACTAAAGGATAAGAAATAAATATAGAAAAGAGGACCCGATATACAAGAGAGCTAGGTGGCATAAAATCCAGAGCATTCGACCAACGAATGAGCCAAAGCATTAGACCAATTTGAGAGAAAGTTACGTTCAAGCCGACCATTAGAACATTACATCCCACTAAATGCATGGTGAGAGTAGATCCTCCGCGACGTCTACCACATTAAGGTCATTACTGAACCCTTATCTCCCAAAGAAAATTCAATGGGTGCGACTAAGATAAGTGGTGCAAGCATCACAAGATACGAGGTCACCATACAAATGACTGTGGGAGGATTTGTAGGGGTCGGAGAGTCAAGTTCATAAAGAAATAGATATGCTCGTCAAGTGATGCATATTTCTAGCACCCCGCCTATTAATTAATTGGGTCATACCTCACAAAAACAATCCCATAATGGGTTCCAAATTTACTAGAAAAGTACACAAGTGTATATTTACTAGTGAGAGCCAATAAACTCTCAGTTTATTCTCAATGAAATTGTGTATCTCTCATAATGAAGCCCATAATGATGGAGGAAGGCGATTTGGTATTAAAGTAGGAAGTGGCTTCGACTTAGAAGGGTAAGTCACTCTTTAATTGGGAAAGTTTTTTCTGAGTACGATGGGAAGATAAGCATAAAGGGAAGAAAGATACACAATTTTTATTGAAAACTTGAATGACATTTTACTGGCCTTCTCTGGTAAATTTACACTGGTGTACTTTTTTAATACACATTTAATCAGGATACTTTCGAGAGTAATATCATAATAATTTAATTGTTGCTTCAGTAGGGAAATGGAGAGATGTCAAAATGGTCAACTCGCAGTTCCAAATGGTTCTCTACAAAAGCATATACAACTCCATCCTAGGAAGATCTTTCACGGTGAACCAAGACGATGTAGCATACTAGGTTCATCTGAAGTTAAAGTTTTAAAACCCCCACACTGAACTTGTTAATTATCTATTTTTTTATGGTTGGCATTTTGTTTGGTAAAACTAATAGAGCAACAAATATGTTAAATAGGATATTCTATCTTGTTATGAAGAACATATTGAACAAGAAGTCCTATTTTATGTTGGGACATGTTGAGTTGAAATATTTCAACATATGGAGCAACATGTCGGACAAGATGTCCTATGAGGAAGTATACGACATCGCGCCTGAGCTGAACTGGACTGTTATATTCTGTTAAGTCACAATAACAGAATATACCTTGAGGATAATAAAGTATCTATATTATCTTATGTGATGCGGTTTTGTATGTCAAGAAGAATCAAGAAGAATATTGAAGAATATTGACTTTCTAAATATGGAGATAATTTAGGAAGATTTTATTGAAGACCAATTTTGCAGCATAATTTTCTGCTGTTTGTAACAGCCAAAGAGTTATGATTTGAAGGCCCAAATCCAGTTGGGTATAGGTTATAAATAGAAGATTTGTAACCTAGGATTGGGATCAGTCGTGTTTTGAAAAGAAGTAATTCTTAGGGTTGAGTCTGTAGCCACTCTCTAGGAGAGTTGGTGTAAGTGAACCACTCGGGTTGTGAGATGGTCAATATGTTCTCCTCGAAGTTGTGAAGCAATAATGAGTATTGTTCTTGGAGGAATCTTTTAAGAAAATCCAAGTTGTGTCTTAGTCAAGAGTCTTGACTAGTGATTGTCATGGAAGTGTGTCTTCTGTTTTACTGTTATGGAATTGTGCCTTCCTGTTTGTGTCCATATGCTGTCTGTAATTGAAGAGGGATTGAGGAGGGCCTCATATCTAGGTGAGTATTAGATAGAAGTCTTGGAAGAGTAGTGATTAAGTGATTAGGCCGTAAAATGGATGTTTTTTGTAGGTTCTATGAATTAATACTATTTGAGTGGACTTATCCCTGGCTTGGTAGCCCCCAGAGTTGGAAGGTTGTTCCGAACTGGGTTAACAATTTGGTGTGTTGTTTATTGTTTTTCAGTTCTGTTTTTATTGTTAGTACATTGCCTGCTTGTTTATGTTAGATCAAATGTCCCAACATGTCATATGACATCTGAGTTCTGTCATACCAGAAGTGGAAATTCTGACTCTGATGGTTAGAATATGCAGATTCTGATCTTGTGTATGGTAGTATGTTTTGACAATACATGGCTACTATATTGTTGAAGTCTTCACTAGTATCAGTAACTGCTAGTGAATGAAAGGGCTAGAAAAAGGCAATCAGATACTGAGTTCTGATCAGAGTTCCTATTGAGGTGTTAGCCTCTTCTACTATGAGTGATAGGGTGTGACAATTTGGATCTTGTATAGCAAGTAAGCTAAAAGCACTTATTCTGGAATATGTGAGAAATTCCAAATCAAGTGTGTAGTGATGAACCTCAGGTGTATAAAGTGGTTACCCTCCATTATGAAAGTGTAGAGACCTTTATTTTGTGCTCATATGCAGGAGAAGTGGATACTCTTGACGAGAGGAGTAAAGTACTTGTCTATGGTGAACTGCTATATTGGTTTATATAAGTTTAAAGTTTGCATATTGATCAAGCTTATGGAGGAGTTAAACCTTCTGATGTGTCGTTTTCCTTTAGCCCAACAAGGAAATATTTTAGACAGTGCAATCTTCACACGTTAGGAGAAAGTGTAAAGCATGCTTGTTGACTTTGCAAGTTCTTTTATTGGAAATGACTCCTTCTAGAAGAATTAGTCAAAAATCAATGAAGGTAGTCAAAATCTATTTCGGAAGGTGCGTCCATTTTTGTTTGTTTTTCCTCAAATAGTGTTCTTGACCAAGACCACTGACTCAGTCTAGGATCGTTAATTCCTATGTCATTGCTTGTTTATTTATTGAAATTATTTTTTTCCTTCACCTTGTGTTTGTTTGTTGTGTAACATAGTTCTTATGTCCTTTGTCCGGGTATGGGTGATTTCTGTTTGGGTCTAGTTTTGTGATGGATTTGTTTGTCACTGTCTGGCCAAATTCAGGGTAGAAGGTAATATTCAGATGTTGATAAATATGAGGTCTGTTTCGCAATTGTTTTGCAAAAATGTCGAATAAGATGTCGTATTCTGAGTTTGCTTGGTGTAGTTTTGTTTTTGTGTCTTGTGTTCTGAGTTACCCAGGGATAACTGTGAAGTCTCTTGTCTCATCACATGGGCTGCTCGGATAAGGGGTTGGGTACTCATTAAGGGTTCTCTTTGCCTCCTTAAGAGGAAGATGTATTCCTCTATGAGGAGGGCTTCTATATTAAGGGGGGTAAAATCAGCCAGTGAGGAATGTTTTTGGGAATGACAACATTATGTATTGAATGTAATGGATTGGTTCACTTGATCATGAAAAGGAACAGTCTGTGGTGTTGTGTTGTTCTAGATGATGTGAAGAAATGTTGAATTTGATGTCTTGACATCATTCAGATTGTGGATATTATCTCTTGTTGAAAGCCTTTGTCATATTCTGGTTAAAAGGGGGAAATAATATGTGTTAAGATTCTCTTGTGATGGCGCAAGCTTGTTTTTAAAGGGGAAAGTATGTGTTAGACTATCATGAAGAAGTTCTATTGTTGATGTTGTGACATCATAAGAAGACAGTAAAGACTGAACACTGTCAAAAGATATGAAGACTAAAGACTGACTGTTTCTGATGTTTTTAGTTTAATGGTTGCTGTTGAATGTTTTGCATTGTTTAACCTTTGATTTATTGTGTTCTTCTTATGTGTGTAAAGGTTATGTAAATTAGTTTTAGTCAAAGTAAGCCAAAGGGGAAGATTGTTAATTCTCTATTTTTTATGGTTGGTAAAACTAATAGAGCATCAAATATGTTAAATAGGATATGCTATCTTGTTATGAAGAACATGTTGAACAAGAAGTCATATTTTATGTTGGGACATGTTAATTTGAAATATTTCAACATCTGGAGTAACATGTCAGATAAGATATCCTATGAGGAAGCATACGACATCGTGCCTGAGCTGAACTGGACTATTATATTCTGTTAAGTCACAAAAATAGTATATACCTTGAGGATAATAAAGTATTTATATTATCCTATGTAGCGTTGTTTTGTAGGTTAAGAAGAATCAAGAAGAATATTGAAGAATATTTACTTTTTAAATATGGAGATAATTTAGGAAGATTTGATTGAAGACCAATTTTATAGTAGAATTTTCTGCTGTTTGTAACAGCCAAAGAGATGTGATTTGAAGACCCAAATCTAGTTGGGTATAGATTATGAATAGAAGCTTTGTAACCTAGGATTGGGACCAACCGTGTTTTGAAAATATGTAATCATTAGAGTTGAGTATGTAACCACTCTCTAGGAGAGTTGGTGTAAGTGAACCACCCGGGTTGTGAGATGGTCATTGTGTTCTCCTCGATACTGTGAAGCAAGAGTGATTATTGTTCTTAGAGGAAGCTTGTAACAACTCCATGTTGTATCTTAGTCACGAGTCTTAGCTAGTGATTGTAATGGAAGTGTGTCTTCCATTTTGCTGTCATGGAAGTGTGTCTTCCTGTTTGTGTCCAATTGATGTCTGTAATTATAGAGGGATTGAGGAGGACCTCATATCTAGGTGAGTATTATATAGAAGTCTACCAATGGTAGTGATTAAGTGATTAGACCGTAAACCAGAGATTCGCTGTATGGTTTATGAATTGATACTATTTGAGTGGACTTATCTCTGGCTTGATAGCCTCCAGAGTAAGAAGATTGTTCCGAACTGGATTAACCATTTGGTGTGTTGTTTATTGCTTTTTAGTTCTGTTTTTACTATTAATACCTTGCTTGTTTTTTTATGTCGAATTAGATGTCTTAACATGTCACATGACATCTGAGTTCTGTCATACCAGAATTTCAGAGTTAATCACAGTCAATGTTAATCGGGCTTGTTGTACCCCAAAATTTACCTCTTAATTTAGAATCTATTTGGTTTATATTTCACCATCATATTCATACGATTAGGGTATTTTTGGCAATCCTCGGTAAATTGCAGGAGACATTTATTTCGTTAATAAACGCTCTCAAAGTATTCCCCATACTAAGGATCGGTTCGCCGTTTCGCAACGGTTCAAGTATTTCAAAAATTTATAAGTCTAATCTGGTTCGTCATATTCATTTTTTATTTATCCAAGATACCCATGATGATATTTCCTCGAATTCAGTTTCGTCTTGAAAGCCAATTCTTTGAAGAAGGTCTCAAAATGTGCGAGGTTTCTCGAAGAAATAGAGTGAAAACAGTATGCTAAAAGTGCAGTTTTTGGACACTAAAAAATTCATAACTCAAAGCTAGTGGCTCATTTTGAACTCGTTCTAGTGGCCAAAATTCTGTCTCGATGTCCTTTACATTTTCATCTCTCACGACTGGAAGCCAATTCCATTCAGAAAGTCCCCAAAGATGTGGATTTATCAAGTGTTTCCGCATAGAAAAATTGTGACAAATGTTTATCTGCATCACATTCAAATAAGCATAACTCGATCAATTTTTATTGTATCAAGCTGGCTCCGGTGGAATTGTCTCACAATTTGAGTTAAATAAATTTTGGTTTCAATTTTTAAGAGCAAACGATACACCTAAGGCTTCCGTTTTTTACCCTAAGCGTGTGCAACACACTGAATATTCCAAGTTTGGAATTAAAGTTGTATGAGGCAAAACTTCAAAAACTCATAATTAAATCACCATTTATCCGATTGAGCCCATTTTTGGACAGGAGGTCATTCTCGATGTTGGATACATTTTGGTTTCCCATTTCAACTTGAAAAGTCACACCGAAGTCCCAAAGAATTTGACCTGAACGTGTCAAACTCTAGTGAATTAAAATTTTGCATTATTGTTTGTGATTATTTGAGGCACATTAACCAAATCCACTCACATAAGCCCACACTATATATTCTCATTTACACCAATCTCTAAGGGGTGGAGGGGCTCTCAGTTCACAAAATCTCATAAACACAAAACTTCTTTTCTCTCAATTCTCTCAAAGATCAAATCAAGATTCTATACCTTTTTCATCAAGAACACAACCACAACTTCATCAAGATCCAAAAGTCAAGATCAAGATCAATTCTTCTCTGATTGTTGATTCGTTCGTTGTGATCTCTATACCTAAGCCTCCTATTCACTTCTATCTATGTGTTTTATTGAATTAAGCACTTCTTGAAGTAAGTGATTATTTGAGAAGCACTTTTTGATCAAGCATGAATTGAATCTAGGTTGAATTTCGAATTGAAGATATAGATCTAAGCCTAGAATTGTGAATTGCTTTGATAATCATGTATGAATCTGGAATTGGATAGTTGAATTAAGTGCTTATTGAATTAAGTTGATTCTCATGAAAGTGCTTAATTGATGAAACAAATTGATGATGTTGCATGAAGTTTAATTGTTAATCTTAATCAATCATGTGTAGTTTGAATCTAGACCTTAAATTATGCCATGTGTTAAATGTGTCGATATTTTGTGTTTGATCAAATGCCCAAGCCACGAGCCATACCTCAAAAACTTGAAAAAACAACTTTCTGCCCGCGGGTAACGGGTTACCCAGTTATGGTAACCGGTTACCCAGTTATGGTAACCGGTTACCACCCTTTCCAGTAACTAAAAATCGAAAATCTGCATGCGGTAACTGGTTACTCAGTTACAGTAACCAGTTACTCCAAAGTCAGAAGCATTTTTTTCAGATTTTTTAATCTGGATAACCAGTTACCCAGTTATGGCAACCGGTTACCCAGACAGAAACTGCAGTTTTTGCTCGTTTTCATTGTATGTTTGGATGTATCACCTTGTTACTTCTAGTTCTTTTGTGAATGCTTTGGAAGGTACATTGTCTTGGTATTCGGATGTATATCGACACATATTCCGTGTTATATGTACATGTCGTTGTACATTGACATTACTTGTTTAGATTGACATCTTATACATGTACATTGTTTTAGTGTTCGGATATGTATCGACGCACATCCCGTGACATATGTATATATCATTGTACATTGTTATTGATTTCTTGGTTTAGTATCTGCTGCATGTACCATGTTTGAGGTGGATGTGTATTGACACACACCCTATGTTATATGATACTATTCTTGCATAGACCTTGTTTTTGTGCAGGTACTCTGGTATCACACGGATGTGTCTGCTACATATTCTGTGTGATCGTTAGTTTGTATACTGTGTGAAATGTATTTCGTGCAGGTACCCTAGTATCACAAGGATGTGTCCATTACACATTCCGTCTGCTTGTTATTTTGTATCTTGTATGGTTGTAATTCGTGCAGGTACTTTGTTGATGATATGGGAATGTCCGATACATATTATGTGCCATGTGCCTATATTTGTTGCGCACTGTGTTATTATACTTGTGTCTGGATTGATATCTGATGCAGGTGTATCTTGATATTCATATGTGTCCGCTACATATTTCGATTTTGATTGTTCATACTTTGATGCATATGTTGATGGTATTTTCTTTATTGGTGCTAGAAGCTCACGAAGTTTTCCGGGTTTCTTTGTTATTTCTTAGCATCTACGGATTGTTATCCGTTTGGTACACCTATTTTCTATTTTCTCTCTGCATTTTACTGCTTTCTAGAGATCATGAGAAGTAGCGATTTTAACACTTTCCTTGCCATGTCAAGTAGGGTAGAGATGTATGAAGGGGATCTTCGTTGCTGATATATGTCAAGAATCCCTCTGGTTTATTTAAAGACTTGTTTAAGGAAATTCTGCATATTCGATTTGTTTGCTACTTATGTTTTTTTAAAACCCTACCTTTGAAATAGGTATTTCTCCGGTGTGTTTACATTTGTGCTTTCATATATTCCCTATCCCCCTTGGAAGTCCTTAAAAGGAGGCGAACGAAAAGGGTTAGTAGCCAACCCCCGCATGTTCTAGTATGTGTCATCCTTAGCTCACGTTGGACGTCGACATTTTGGATTTGTGCATATCATGTGTATCGAGTCAGTAATATGAAAAAGGATTCGGTCCTAACCCTCACACTCTGTCAGGAGTTCACAATGGCCATTGCTGACACTTTGCTACCCGTGTTTGCTTCGGGTGATCTGCTCCCCTTAGCTAAAGCATTTCTATTATTTTTTTACTTGATTCCGCTACCCGCTTGTTTACTTTGGGTGATCCGCTCCCCTTAGATAAAGCATTTCTTTTCTTTTCATTTTATACCACTCCCTCTTGTTTTCTTTAGGTGATCCTCTCCCCTTAGCTAAATCATTTCTCTTCTTTTATTTTACTCGATATCATGTTTAGTGTGCTTTTGCCAAAGCATTTTTTTGCTTATTTGTTTGCTATGCCATGCTCCCATATGATTTCTCGTGTAGGTTAGTCATCGAACTAGACATTAGGATCGTTTTCCATGTGTCCACTTAGGTAGACATTTCCCCTTTCATCCTTGACATAGGGTCATATTGTATGATTACACTAGGGCTAGAGATTAGGATAGTCTCTCTTAGTTATTTTTTTTCTTTTGCATATTGAATTTAAAACTAAAACTTTCTTTTTCTTGGAAAATCATAAAACATCTCTAATAAACTCAAATCCTTCTTCAAGGTAAAAAGCACCAATCATTTCCTTTCTTTTAGGCAGTCATATTTTCTCTTCTAAGAACATGTTAGTTCCTTTCCACTATAGGTCATGAGTCCCCAATGGTCGAACAACGGTGGAATGATTGAATTTAACATTGCTAAACTAAAAAACACAAACAAACCAAAAGATGTGAGCCGAACTACGACTGCTCTAATTCCTTAAAAGGGATACGTAGGTGAAGGCTTTTGTGGGGCATAATCGAGCATATCTTTTTAAATACTTCCTTTTTTCCCCACATTTTCTTCTTTTTTTCATGCATTCCCTCTTTTGTTTTGTTTTTGCTGCTTCAAGCCTTAGGCATAGATTTTGACCATACCCATTAGATTAGAATAACAAGAGTGGATCTCATAGAGTACTACGGACGTGAGGGGTACTAATATCTTCCCCTTGCGTAACTGACTCCCTTACCCGATCTCTCGGCCAAAAGACCATGATTTCTACCTCTTCAGGTTTTCTAGATGTTTACCTTTCCCTTTCAGCGGGAAAAAGACGCTCGGTGGAGGCTTCATTGATTTTTTTATCCGATGAGTTTTGTCCAGTTTCTTCAGCTGGAAACTTCACTAGGACAAAGTTGACCAATTGCTGGTATATCCCGGAGTCAATCTTAGCTCTTGTTTGCTTTATCTTTTGGGTGTTTATTGCTTTATAGCTTGCTCATGAGTATATGTGTTTGGTTGTATCTGTGTGTTTACATGTATATATGTTTGCATTACATTGCATTTCACTGCTTTCCATATTTGGTTGTCTATTGTGTTGGCTCGGTTTCCACTTTGGGTGGGTGTTATAAGAGGTAAAAGGCCCAATACCCCAGCCAAGTGACGACCACAAGAACCCAAGGAATAAAGTGGAACATGAACGGCTAGTTGACTTTGGTTTGCTAGTACAGTCGTATAGTCCATGCTCAAATTATATTACAAATTAGGTGCTATCATTTCACGTAGGTGTTTCGACGATAGTGGCTTCAGGCGTACCCATGATTCTGAGTTACCCTTGCCTTACCCTGACCTAGTTTCGCTCATGAATGGGGAGGGATGATTGATTCTTACAGGTACTGTTGGTGACTTTTATTCTGTTGGTGACTTAGTTTTGTTGGTGATCGTTTGTTCTATGGTTCTTTGATAGAGTTCCAGACCTTTAATCCTGGTTTTCTCAGCATATTCGGAACAACACAACAGATACCTTGATTCCCATATGTCTGCATCGCATCGTGGCATATTTATTTTTCAAAAGAAACGTATATAAAAAAATTAATAGTACATATATGTGTCTAATCTGCATATGCATGTCATTTCCAGGGTATTCAGGAGTTGTCATTAGCATCAAGAATGAAAAACAACATGGGCACAAGCGCAGAAACCCTTAGGAAGAATGTTGTCTATCAGTTCGTGTTTTTTGGTGGTTGATTGCGAGAATTAGGAGCTCTTGTGAAGGGACTGAATGAGAATATATTCATAAAACAATACGGGAACTTGTTGCCACTCGTGAGTGATTACTATGAGGAATAGGCTTTGAGAGTGCTTCTCCAGTTCTATGATTCGTAGCTGCGATGCTTTACTTTTTAAGACTACCAGCTAGCGCCGACTCTTGAAGAGTATACATATATTCTTGACGTAAAGATTACAGACAGTATTCTTTTTGCTTAAGTACCAGAAACTCCCGACTACATGGCTATCGTTAAGGCTCTTTATTTGACCCTTAACAAAGTGGAAGGTAATTCGATCAAGAAGTGTGGTACGTAGGGTATTTTGCGAGATTATCTAATAAACAAAATCCAAAAGGTTTGCAGTTGAAGGGAACTGGATTGAATTCAACGCATTATTGGAGGTGTTGATATATGGCCTAATCCTCTTACCTGTTGCTGAAAAATTGGTGGATTTGGTAGCAATATGTGTCTTTATGAATGATAATCCAGTACCAACCATACTAGCTGATACCTATTACACCATCCATTCTCGGTATGGTAAGAGGAGAGATGTTGTATGCGGCACAGTTTTACTCTATAAATAGTTTATGATGCATATGCCTACAAGAGGACCATTTGTTGACATTACTGAGTCATCTCTCTGGGTCCTGCGAATCTTGGGACTCACTTCTTACGACATTGTCTGGCACATCATGGAAATTTTGAAGGAGTTTATTACGAGTTGTGGCGAATTTTCTAATGTTCTACTCATGGGAACAAAAGGTTGTATCAACTACAACCCTATTTTGGCACGTCACCATTTTGGGTTTGTGATGACGAATGGACCTACTGAGCGGGAAGTAAGGGAAACTGTTTATTTCGGAAAAGGATATCTTGTTATGCTCGAAAGAGTGAAAGTCTCTTGGAAACATATTCATCAAAAAGGAAAGCAGTCCTTTGATAAAAGTGGAAGTGTGGCTCTTGATGCTTATTTAAGTTGGATTCAAAATCGGGTGAAGATGTTGTTGTCACCTTATAAGAGGGAGGAACCTTTTTATCCTTAACCTGTTTATGATCCGTTGGTCGATAGTTATTCATCTCCTAAAAGGATGATTGATCATCTTTTCCATTATAAGTCATCTTCTAAGAAATCTATGCCAGAAAAATCTGAGTTTGTGTCTATGACGTTCCACAAGAATGCCAAAGCTGAGATTATTAAGTTACAAGTAAATCTGGAGGATAAAAACATTGAAATCTCTTTTGCTTTGCAAGAAAAGAAAATACTTTTGCAGGATATCCGGGTGAAAGATCATTTACAAGAGAGTCACATTTTGCTTGAGCAGTCAAAGAGGTTGAGGATCGAGAATTCTGGCGTATCTAATCCTGAGGATAATGCATTGTTGAAGAGTAAACAAAGAATTGAGAGTCCCCAAATATCAGAAACAAAGCTGAAAGAAAGTCAAAATAAGGAGGTTAAAGAACTATAAAATCAACTCAAAGATGTCAACTTACAAGATCAAAGGCTTGGAAAGTAGATGACTCGTGTGATGAAAGAAAATGCCACACTCAAAGCTAAGATAAAGGAGATGGAAAGTGCACCAGTGCCAATTGCCTTGCCAAAATGCAAAGAGTGTGACAGGTTCCTTGAGTAGTGCTTGTATCTCAAGGCTCAGTTGTGACAATGGATAAGTTCAGGGGAAGATCAAGGAGCTACAGAGTGATGATTACTTCGTCAAGAATCTTTTTATTTGATTGTTGCCTTTGTCTTTTGATGTACGACCACCACCAGTTTTGTTGGATGGGGCCTTTTACATTTTAATAAACATCTTGGTTTTCTTTTTTATGAACTCATTTGATCCAATATTTTATGAATGAAGGTAGTTTTTATCATTATATTTTTGGTTTGCTTTTACTTATCTTTCTTGTCTTGTTGTTTGTTACCCGTTGATGGGTGACAAAGGTCTGGGATACCAGGAAATGATAAAACATATCATGCATATCATTCATAATCATGCATTGCAAGTTTATTTAGGATGGTCTTCTTATCTTGATTATGCTTCTCTTATCAGAGTTCAAGACGACTACTCATTGTTACTCTATGAGGAATAACTTACCATGACAGTTGGATCAAGTTCAAGCAAAATTGGCTGAGATGAGGGCTCAGATGGCTACCCAGATGACTCAGTTCATGGAGGCCATCGCCAACATGAACCGCGAACAACAAGAGTTTAAGGCTCTTGTGAAGAGACCTCGTGTTGAAGTGGAACATCCGGAACTCTAAGACTTCTCAGTGGGGAGGCCGTATCCCCAATCGGGTGTGAACTTGAATGTTAATGGCCATGCTCATGACCAGGGTATGCAGTTCAATCATGGTCGTTTTCCACCGATCCCTCCACCATATCTCCTTGATAGTGATCCTCATGGACAGGGTCCAGATATGGGTTTTCATGATGACATGATGTCTATGCATGGTAGTGAGGCTAATTTCTTAGGTGATGATCAGAAGTTTCGTCAACTCGAAGAAAGGTTGAAGGCTGTTGAAGGAGTAAATATGTCTGGTCCGGATATCAATGATTTCGATCTGGTGCCTGGGGTGAGGGTTCTCCCAAAATTTAATGTTCTGGTTTTTGACAAGTATACTGGTGTCACTTGTCCCAAAATATGAAAGGTTGTTGATGCATTTCTTGCAGGATAACCTGTCTGAGGGCACCTTTGGAATGGTATATGTAGTTAGAAAGTTCTCGTATCAGACACTAGAGAGATTTGGTGGAAGCTTTTCTTGAACAATATCAATTTAATGTTGAGCTGGTGCCAAATAGGACTCAATTACAGAGTTTGACACAAAAGTCTAGTGAAAGTTTTAAAGAATATGCTCAGAAGTGGCGTGAACTCGCCGCTAGGGTTCAACCACCTATGATGAAAAGGGAGATGATTGACCTTTTCACCAATACTCTTCAAGACCATGAATATGTAGCTTGTAGTTCGTCTGCTAGCGTTGCTGAGATGGTACCTTTTGGTGAGCATATAGAAAGTGGATTAAAGTCCTGGAAGATTCAATCTGTTAATAATGGTGCTTCTACTAGTAGTGGTGGAAAGAAAGTGTTTGGCGGTTACCCTACGAAAAAGAAAGGGGGGGGGACCAGTGTTGTGTACGGTCGAAGGGACCAGAGAAAAGAGGAACAACATGTCACTGCTGTAACCATCTATACTGCTCAACCAACACCTCAGCAACAACGTCAGAGCCAGTATCAAAGGCAACTGAATGCTCCTAGGAAACTGAGAAAGTTTAATCCCGTGCCTATGCCTTATTCTGAAATAATCCAGCGTCTTCTCGATAACAAGTTAGTTGAGAAAAGGACCATGCCTACTGTGATACGGTGGGAGAACTGACTTGAGGTTTTTACGTTTTATCGCAAATGTTGCGGTTAGCAAGAGTCGCCACTAACTTTTCTTTTATCCAAAAGGAAAGGTGAAAAAGCACAGGAAAGACCTTTGAGATTGTTTCTTGAGTTCGGGGGGTAGATTATGAAAAGGGAAGGTATTAGCACCCTTTTCATCCATGGTTTTCCATGGGCACTTAGTTACTTGCTAGATCACTTGCTTTTGTTTGAAAATATGTTTGGTGTGGTTTTGAAATTATTTTGTAAAAGAGGCCATTCGTTTAGGCAACCTTTGTAATGATTCTCGTTTGTAAGAATGTATACAAAGATGTTTGTCTTTTTTGAAAATGTGTTCAATATTTGTAAAATGTTTGGAAATGTGTGTGTTTGTTTTTGAAAATAGCAAGGATAGTTGTTTGGAAATAGAGCAAGTAACTTGGAGAAATCTACCTACTCAAATGTCTTTCTTGTGCATTTTATATTCCTTTGACATTGTTGTCTTACCATTGATTTGGTAAGCAACCCTATCTTTGGATGTAAATGGGACGGGCGTGGGTCATCGTATAACCATGATTAGCAATGTTGCAAAGTATCTTAGAATTTTTGAGGGACCAAGATCATTTTGTAAGGCAACTTTGAATAGCGTCATCGAGGGACTATGATCTTATATTTGTTTGTTTTGCCAAGATACTTCGCATGTGTAATATGGCTATTTTTTGTATAAGGCAACCAAGTGGAGAAACCCTAATGATGCTTGTGTGCAAGTGTGTTATTTTCATGCTTTTGATTTTGTCTTGGATTAGGGTTTTCTATTTGTTTTGTTTTGATCTTGCCAGACAAACCCTAATTACTAGCATGGTCTATAAAGCGGTAAATTGCAAAATTTAAATGTCCTACGCTATTACAACATTTTTATGGGAGGGGGGAATACAAATTGTGAATGGGGATTTGCAATAATATAAATCTAATTAAACTATTACAACCAAATCGAATTTGTATAAATATTGGAATAAACAATATACAATATTTAAATAAAATATGCAATGATATATGTATATGTAAAGAATATTTTGTTTGGTTTTTTATATGAAAAAGTTTTAACCTAAACCCTAATAATTTTAAGGAAAAGAAATTAATTCTTAAAAAAAATAAAGTTAACCCTAATTTCTAGTTTAAAAGAAAATAAAGTTCTTATGTATTATTTTTTGTTTTTTTTTGTATTAAAATAATAAATAATATTTTATGAAAATATTTAGCTTTTATATGTTAAAATAAATATTTACAAGTATTTATATAAATATAAAAGAAAAGATAAGAATATATCTAAGTTTAATTTATTTTTTACAAATCTATTTAAGAAAGATAGTTAGTATATATTGAAGATAAAATATATTTTTTATGTGAAAAATAAAATAAAATAAAATAAAAATGCAATATTATCATATTTATATATTTTATGATTTTATAATATTTAAGAAAAGAATATTTTATGAAGTAAAACAAAATAAAATAAATAATTGAAAATAAATGGGCCAGGGGTATCCTGAGTAATCAGGAGGTGGTTGTTAGAAAAAAAACCATAAGGCCCAGCGTTGAAGCCCAATCCTGCAAAACAGCCAAAAATGAAAAGTGGAAAAGTATGAAAAAAACAAAAGGTAGCGCCAAGGTTCGAACCCATGGCTTGGGCCTCACCAGCGTGCTACCTTGCCACTAGGGTGGCTATACGTTCGTTGATTTATGTGAAACAAGAAAAACATAACATGAAACGCTTCCATGGCCCTGTACTTCGTCTTCTTCCTCTAGCCAGCCAGAAGCTCTGTAACTTTCTCATTTCTCCATGAAAATGAAAACTTCCAACATGAAAATGGTAGTACTCATTCCCACGATTTCAACCATGTAAATCATGTAAGCTAACAATAAAAGATCAAAACAAATTTTAAAAGCCCTAAATTTTAACCTAACTTTTCCAGGAACTTCAAGTTCAAAATTCTCTCAACTCAGGCCAAATAAATGCAAGTTATATATATGTACAACTTCGTAGTAATGATATCTACATTGTTTATTCACAAATCGTGGCCAATGGATGCCTGTATGAAGAGATAAAAGTTGAGATTATTACCTCTTTCAGCTGAGATCGTGAATGGAGTTTGAGTGAGATTTAGGAAGGCCTGGAGGTTGTTTTAGCTTGCTTGAACCTCCCTGAGTGTGTTTCAACTCTTACCTTGCTTTGAAAGTGTCTGATACTCTCTATCCTAGTCAACCTGCAAGATTTGAAAACAAAAATGGCAGATGAAGAAGGAGGAGTTACAGTGCAGAGATGATGGTCTGGATCTCTTAGATATGAAGTAGGTAAAGTGTTTTGATGATTAAAACTTGAAACGCACAAGCCAAATGATGGATTACTATGCTTATGCACAAACTGCAAGTTTTGACAATTTTTTGGTGATATGGAGTTTTGGAGTGTTTCAGCCACTTAGCAATGGTGATCTCAACTGTAATATCTTTGTGTATTAGTATGGAAAAGGTTTTAAGTCAGCTCTTCAACAGATCCTTGACTTGTAGCCTTTTTGCATACTTTCTTGCTTTTGAAGCAAAGTGAAGGGACAAGTCTTTACATGCTTGTACTGGCTTGCTTAGAGTTGGTATGAGCTCTATACAAGTTGCCTTATATCTGTAGTACTTGTGTGTGCAGAGAAGACAGGCTCAATGCTCAAGATTTGTAAAGTTGCAAAAGTGAACCTTTTCCAAAATGGCAATGGCAACTTTGTGCCATTTATGGAATTACAACTTGGATAAAGACTCTAGGGCTTGGATTAAAGCTTTTTAAACTGAGTAAGCATTAAATTATGGAGTAAGAAACAAGTTTCGGACCTGTGAAGCATGGATTAGGCAGCATAGGTACTGATTTGAAATTTGTTCTTAATGAAATGGCTTGAATTCAAAGTGAGAAATTGCCAACTTCCTCTCTTCGATTCTCTCTACTCCAAAATGATCTTAAGGAGTTCTTTGATATTTTGGAAAGCTTGAAATGTGCTCTATAACCCATCTTGAAAATGAATTTCAAGATTCCCCTTGAAACTTGGTGAAAAATTGCCATGAAGTTGGGTCCAAAACCTGCCTAAATTAGGGCAAAATTTTACTAAGTTATTTAGTTCATGAGCATGTATTCATAAAATTATATCTTGATATCCAAGCATATTTATGGAAAAATGTGTGAATAAAATTTATAGATTTCATGGAGATCTACAACTTTCATGTTGGGAACTTTCTTTGAATCATCTTGTATCATGATGAAAATTTGGCTTAAAGTTGAGAAAAAATAAGAAATTTTCTATACTTAGAAAAAATTCTAAGTTAAGAAAATTTCAAATTTCAAAACAAAATCATCAATCTTTGATTTATTGATGAAAAAGTTTCAAATTTTGACATGTTTTGATGAATTGTGATCCTTGACATTTGATTTTGACCAAAAAGTCAAAGTTTGACTTTTCAGTGTAAAATTGACTTTTGATCAGTTGACTGCAAATTTCATCTGTCTATCCAATGGATTTGCAATGTTTTGAATTATGTAATTAGGTCAAGATTATACAAATGAACCCTTGAAATAATGATTCAACTCAATTGGTCATTTTCTAGGTCAAAAATCAGAAATTTCCCTTTCTCAGTCAAAACCCTAATTTTGACCATTTTGCCCTTTTGATGATTTGATCAAATTTCTTGAAGAGTTGTGGTCCAAACTCGATCAAATGATAAATATGAGCCTAAAATGTTGATGTTGATAAAAAGTTATGAAGTTTGACTGTATATTTGCCATGGTTGACTTTTCCCTCAATACAGCTGATTTTTTAAGTCAATTGTCTAATTGATTGATCAAAAACGTGGTTCAAGGCTTGAAACTTGCCATGAGTAATCTTAGGGGTCTATAATGATGTTTGAAATTCATATGAAGCATTGATAGTCCAAGAATCCTTGTGCAAACTCAAACCCTAATTTTGGGTCAACAGTGTAAGATGAGATGTCTTGAGCTGACCAAACCCTAATCTAGTCTTGAGTCAAAGAAATCTTGTGAGAATAAATCTTGATAAATGAGAGGGCAAATTTTGGGGTAAAACAGTTGCCCCTGTTCAATCTTGTTAAACCTGAAGAGTTAGATTGGCGATTTTTGCCATTCGTGACTCGAAGGTGAGAGAATGATTGGATATTAGAGTGCCCAGAAATTTGCACTCGACGATGTGTAGTTGAGGGAATGGGCTTAAAAATGCCATTCGGTGAAGTGATAGAATTTTGATGGAGATGGGCTTGTAGATGCCATCCAAAAATGTTTGTTTAATTGTAAGTTGTAAGTTGAAAGAATGAGTATCAGAACGGAGTCCGTGTCTGGAGCGCGTCTGAACTGTATCTGAAAGTGAATCTGAATGAGTATCAGAATGGCATCCATGTCTGGAGCGTATTTGTACTGTATCTGAAATTTGAATCTGAATGAGTATCAGAATGGCATCCGTGTCTGGAGCGTATCCATACTGTATCTAAAAGTTGAAATCTGAATGAGTAACAGAATGACATCTGTGTCTGGAGCGTATTCGTACTGTATCTGAAAGTTGAATCTGAATGAGTATCAGAATGGCATCCGTGTCTGGAGCATATCCGCACTGTATCCTGATTGCATATTGTTAATGGTAGTTGTTTAATCTTATCCTGAAAAGGGTAAAATGTTAGCTGAAACAAAGTTATATTGCATGAAATGTATGATGCAATGTATTTTCTTTATCAATGTTTATGATATGTGGATGTAATGTATGTGCATGTAAGCTGATTTGCTATATTGCTGTTTGATTGAGGAAAATAAATCCTTGAATGCTGCTGAGGATAAGTTGAATT
The DNA here is from genome assembly GCA_948472305.1 of Vicia faba. Classification (NCBI taxonomy): domain Eukaryota; kingdom Viridiplantae; phylum Streptophyta; class Magnoliopsida; order Fabales; family Fabaceae; genus Vicia; species Vicia faba. The sequence continues at coordinate 569,344,267 of OX451737.1, forward strand.
TTCATGTCTTGAAGTTGAAGTACTGACGAACTCTTGTTGAGAGAAGTAAATTCTGATGTGAGGGTAATGCCATGTACTTCTTGTAAGATCTGCTTGGGGAATCCTGAGAAATTTGATGATTTCTATTGGGGATTAATAATTTAAAATTTTGTTCCGCTGGGGATCTAAGCGACGTACTGCAGAGATTGCTTATGGAATATCCTAGAGACGTTTTCCTATCCTTTCAACCTATCAGTAATTATCTTTCTCATTTTGTTTATTTGTAAACAGTAATTATGTTCAAATGCATATGTTCATTAATGAATCATTGGACGTTTTTGAAAATAAAACACAAGTGTAAAGAAAAGACAAATAGTTTTCGGTACTTTCAAAGAGGTATCTTTGTATTGACTTTGAATAAGTATTTTGTACAAAAGAGACAAACATTCTAGTAAGAGAATGGTGCCATAAAACAAGAAAAATTTATACAAAGAAAGATAGCTACGTTTAATAATTCCATGGGGTTCCCATTCTGCTATAGCCTTCATATCTCCGAATATCCTGTCTACTTGTTGCTTCGTCCAAAGGTGATTGAATTGATCAGAAACTCCGAATTTGTCAGTGGAAGTCAAGAGGTTGTCTGCAAAGTGATCCGACGGGACATAGTCATACGCTTTAATTCCCCAACTTTTGCCTGGACCGCCCTTTCGGGTTTTCAGTCCACCGGGAAGCCCTTTTTTTCCCAAGTCACTCTTTCGGGTTTTCAACTTGCCGGGTCTACAGATTTTTTTTAATTTAATCCCTAATTTTTGCCCGAACCTTTTGGTTCACCGGGATGCCCTTGTTTTGCCTAGGTGTGTCAACCTAGAGGGTCTCTTATGTGTAGTATATTTTGACTATGTCCGTGTTTACGGGTGTGGCAGGTCGTTATCGTCCATGGTAGTCAAGATCATTGCCCCCCCGGAGAATATGTTCTTGATTACAAATGGTCCTTCATAGGTAGGAGTCCATTTGCCCCTGGGATCACTTTGTGGTAAGATGATACGTTTGATCACTAGATCCCCAACTTGATATACTCGGCGCCTGACTTTCTTGTTGAAAGCCTTGATCATCCATTTTTGATACATTTGACCATGGAAAACAGCAGTAAGTCTCTTTTCATCAATTAAGTTCAGTTGATCAAGTTGAGTCTAGATCCAATCGTCTTCACTCAAACCTGCATCTTTCATAATCCTTAGAGAGGGGATCTGAACCTCAATAGGCAAGACAACCTCCATTCCGTAAACCAAAGAATAGGGTGTTTCCCCAGTTGACGTGCGAGCCGTGGTACGATACCCGTGGAGAGCGAATGGTAGCATCTCGTACCAGTCTTTGTATGTGACTGTCATCTTTTGTATGGTCTTTTTAATGTTTTTATTTGCAGCTTCAACAACGCCATGCATCTTTGGTCGGTAGGGGGAAGAATTGTGGTGCTGAATCTTGAATTGCTCACACAAGGCAGTGATCATAGTGTTGCTAAGATTTGTACCATTATCAGTGATGATCCTTTCCGGGATACCGTACCGGCAAATGAGATTTTGCTTGATGAAGCGGGCAACAACATTCTGGGTGACGGATGCGAAGGAAGCTGCTTCGACCCACTTTGTAAAATAGTCAATGGCAAATAGGATGAAGCGGTGTCCATTGGAGGCTGTGGGCTTGATCTCCCCAATCATATCAATTCCCCACATAGCAAAGGGCCAAGGAGCCGTCAAGACATTCAGAGGAACTGGAGGTACGTGCACCTTGTCAGCATAAATTTGACACTTATGACAGGTCCGAGAGTGTTGATAGCAATCTGCTTCCATTGTAGACCAATAATAGCCTGCCCGTAGGATTTTCTTCGCCATCGTATGCCCACTGGAGTGAGTGCCAAAAGTACCTTCATGTAATTCAGCCATGATCTTTTCCGCTTCAACTTTATCCACACACCGAAGCAGAATGGAATCATGATTACGCTTGTACAGAATTGCATTACTCAAGAAGAACTTAGCAGAGAATATCCTTAAGAACTTATTATTATTGATTGAAGCTCCTTATGGATATTCCTGAGCCTCGAGATACCTCTTGACTTCTTGAAACCAAGGCTGGTCCACTACCTCTTCAGTATTAATCTCGTGACAGTGTGTTGGTTCATCCATTCGTTCAATGGTGATCTGGGGAGCCTCGTTATCCCAATTAAGTTTAAACATATATGACATTGTGGCTAGAGCGTCTGCTAGCTGATTTTCTTCTCGCGGGAAATGCTCGAAGGTAATCTCCTCAAAATGTGTTAGAAATGTCAAAACATGTTCTTTGTAAGGGATAAGATTTGGGTGTTTAGTGTCTCATTCCCCTTTGATCTGACTGATGACCAAAGTTGAATTTCCAAACACATCTAAAGATTTGATTCCCAAGTCTATGGCAGCCTTGAGACCAAATATGCATGCTTCGTATTGCGCCATGTTGTTCGTATAGTTGAAGCAAAGTCTGGCAGTAAAGGGAGTATGACACCATTTCGGAGATATGAGTACAACGCCGATACCATTACCTAGTGTATTAGAGGTCCCATCAAAGAACAGGGTCCATCGGGATCCTTGTTCAGGTCCGTCATATGGTCTGGTTTCTTCACAGTTGTCTAATGTCATGATGTCTTCATCTGGGAATTCAAACTTCATGGACTGATAGTCTTCTACAGCTTGGTGAGTAAGGTGATCAGCCAAAACACTTCCCTTTATAGCTTTTTGGGTAGTATACTGTATGTCATATTCTATTAGGATCATCTGCCATCTAGCTATCCTCCCAGACAGAGCAGGCTTCTCGAAGATGTATTTTATCGGATCCATCTTAGATATCAACAAGGTAGTATGAGTCAGCATATACTGTCTTAGCCAGCGAGCAGCCCATGCCAGAGCGCAACAAGTTTTCTCGAGCAGTGAATATATAGTTTCACAGTCGGTAAACTTTTTGCTCAGGTAGTAAATAGCATGCTCTTTTCATCCAGACTCGTCATGCTGCCCCAATACACACCCCATTGAGTTCTATAAACGGTCAGATACATGATCAATGGTCTTCCCTCGACCGGTGGCATCAAAACAGGAGGCTCTTGTAAGTACTCTTTGATTTTGTCGAAAGCAGTTTGGCATTCATCATTCCATCTGACTACTTGATCTTTCTTCAATAGTTTGAATATTAACTCACAAGTAGCTGTTAGGAGAGAAATGAATCTGGAAATATAGTTCAAGCATCCCAGGAGTCCTCTGAATTCCTTCTCAGTACGAGGAGTAGGCATTTCTTATATTGCCTTAACCTTGGAGGGATTGACCTCAATGCCTTTGTTACTGACGACAAAACTTAAAAGTATACCGGACCGTACTACGAATGTGCACTTGTTTGGGTTCAACCTTAGTTTATACTTCTTCAACCTCTCAAACAACTTTTGCAAGTGATCAAGGTGCTCTTCTTCTATTTGTGATCGGGCTATCATATCGTCTACGTAGACCTCTATTTCATGATGTATCATGTCATGAAACAAAGCTACCATGGTGCGCTGATAGGTTGCCCCAGCATTCTTCAGTCCGAATGGCATCACTTTGTAGCAGAATGTGTCCCACTGTGTGACAAATGTTGTTTTCTCCATGTCCTCAGGTGCCATTTTGATTTGGTTGTAACCTGAGAATCCGTCCATGAAGGAAAACACTTTGTGCTGGGCCGTATTGTCAACCAGGATATCAATGTGGGGGAGTGGAAAAATATCTTTAGGGCTGACCCTATTCAAATCTCTATAGTCCACGCACATTCGTACTTTGCCTTCCTTCTTAGGCACAGGAACAATGTTGGCAACCCATTGGGGATAGGAAGTGACAGCCAAGAATCCGGAATTGAATTGTTTCATGACTTCCGCTTTGATCTTCTCTGACATGTCAGGCCTCATGCGGCAGACTTTTTGTTTTACTGGTGGACAGTCTTCTCTTGTTGGCAGACGATGTACCATGATGTCTGCATCAAGTACTGTCATGTCTTCATATGACCAAGCAAAGATCTCAACATAATCATGCAACAGCTGAATCAGACACTCCTTGACACTCAGCTCTAGATTGGCACCTACCTTGACCTCTTTTCTATCCTCCTCGGTACCCAAGTTAATTGTATCCACCGGTCCCTCATGAGGCTGAATAGCTCTTTCCTATTGTTGTAGTAGTCTGGCCAATTCCCCTGGTACTTCACAATCTTCCTCACCTTCGTCTTCGGCTTGGTAGATTAGATCCTCAGAGTCACAAAAGGCCATAGCAGTATCGTTACCCATGGGATCCGGAATGGAGGGGTACCTGCATTTGTGAGTGTGGGTGTGTGTAAGGGTATAGCCATCTTTAAAAATAAAATGTAAAAGAAAAACAATAAGCACAAAAAGTTTGTATGTGAAAAACGTCCATGATTCATTGAATGTCATATGAAGATGAAATAAAAACCCTTACAAATGGACCATTGTGCCTCGGGAAAGACACAAGGTTTTAAATGTGCGAATTGTTTTTGAATATTACAAGTCCAACAGAAATGTAAAGATAAATTACTAAGGGATGAAAGTTATTGGGACAAAGTCTCTGGCTTCCCAATTGCAAAGTCCTCCGTTGACAGTAGGAAATAACCAATCCTCCAAGTTGCAATCCTCTTCACCATCTTCCACTATGTTGACCTCTCGGTTGCTAATCCTCAAGGGCGGCCCTCCAGCACGGACATGGCGCACAACCTTCTGAGCACTTGAAGTAAACCCTAAGCCAAACTTGTCAGATTTGTACGGAATATCCGAAAGTTGTCCCCAGATGGTGCATCCACCCTCCTCCATTACTGCTTTGGCGTCCTTTAGAGATGACATCCGGAGTGGAGGTCTTGTGATCTTGAGAATCTGGGTCGCAGTCTTGGTCACTGCTACTTCTTGGGGAACCTCTTCGAAATGTTGAAAAGGAGTTTCAATGAACTCACCGTCCAATTCCATATACCGGAAGGAATTGAGGTGGCTAATCATATACTCTTCCTCTTCGTGGACAATGATAATCTTTCCCTGGACCGGATATTTTAGCATCTGGTGCATTGTAGAGGTGACAGCGCCAGAATTATGGATCCACGGCCGTCCTAGCAGACAGGAGTAAGAGGGGAGGATGTCCATTACATAGAAGGTTGAGCTGAAAGTTTGAGTCCCAACTTTTATGGCGATATCCACCTCCTCGTGCACCATCCTCTTTGAGCCATCAAATGCTCTTACAACTATGTTACTGGGTTTCAACGTCAGTCCTTCGCAGTCCAGTCTATCGAGAGCTTTCTTCAGTAAAACATTCAAAGATGAGCTAGTGTCCACCAAGACATGGGCCAGGGTTGTTCCTCTACATTCCACAGAGACATGTAATGCCTCGTTGTTCTTTCTTCCCCTTGGTGTCGATCAGCATCAGAGAAACCTAGGCCGTTATCAACTGTCAAGCTGGCCACACAATCTTGAAATTGGTCAGCAAACGTCTCTTGAGGCACATGGGCTGTCTTTAAGAATTTTACCAGGGCTTTTGCATGCACTTCAGAACATAACAGCAATGCCAGCATGGAGATTTTGGAGGGAGTTTTCCCCAACTATTCAAATACGTCGTAGTCGCTCTTCTTTATTATTCTCGGGATCTCCTCCATTTCCTTCTTGGAGACCTCGGTGATAGTCAGCAGTTGAGCCTTCGTCCGGACAGGCTCTTCTTGAATACTTTTCCCTCGAGTTTCAGCAGTAGGAGTGTTGGTAGGGGTAACAGCAGGGGTTGTGTCATCTTTGTCAATAGGATCACTTGCATATATGATTATTGGTACAGAGGTAACCTTTGGAATAGCCACGGGTCCAAAAACTGCCTTTGGAGGGGCAATTTCTGGAGAGAAGATTCTACCGCTATGGGTAATGTTACTGGTTCTGGTAATATTGCTAATGTCGGAGTCTTCTTCTTCGGAGATTATCTCTTCGGTGGCCAACCCATCTTGTTGATTCCATGGTAGTAGATGTCTCCACCGTAATTCCATGGCACTATTTTGTCTGATTCATACGGGACCGGCCCAGGCATTGTGATTATAAGAGGAGTAGTCTTTGGAACCGATGTAATCCTAACGGGTCTTTTGGGGACCCTGGAAGAATTGGCGGAAATGGTTATGATTGAAATGTTTTTAACAGGAACAGGTAAAACAGGAGTACTTTCAAACAGAATCTCTTTGTTGTCCATCAAGCGTTGAACGCCTGTTTTCAGTAAAGGGCAAACAGTTGGTGAAGATAAGCAAAGATGGCAGTCTTCATTACAACCCATAATACACCAGCTTTCAACAAGTTTATCTTAATGATTGGGAGTGGCGTCAAGAGTTCATCAACTACGGTAACAAACAAATCTTCCTCTATTACATTGGTGTTGTGACCATGCCTAGGCATAGGAGCAGAAATGACGTTTGGCTTCTCGGGTGCATCAAACTCAATCTCTTTTGCATCTATGAGGTCTTGAATTTTGTTTTTCAGGGCCCAACAGTTGTTAGTGTCGTGACCCAGACTTTCGGAATGATATGCGCATCTGGAATTTGGGTGATAATGAGGGGACGTCGTGTTGGGGTTCTTTGGTGCTTCCTTCAGAGTTATCAAATTGGATTTCAGAAGATGTGGTAAAACCTGGGCTAGAGTCATATTAATTCTGGTGAATTACCCGACTGGCCTTTCCACCCTTGGTTGATTACTTCTTGGTTGATCAGATGTAGGCTTTGGGATCATAATAGCCCCTACCATTGGTCGGCGCTCAGCTCTCCCTTGGTTCCTTTATGGATAAACAACAGATACCTCCTTCTTCCCAGTGAAAGGCTTTCTCACAACTGTAGAGGCAGATGAATCCTACTGAATCTTTCCACTTTTTATGCCAGCTTCCACCCTCTCTCCGATCAGTATTAACTCAGTAAATCCAGCAGATGAGCTCCCAATCAAATGGTTGAAGAAAGGGCCCGATAGAGTGCTTAAGAACATATCCACCAACTCCCTTTCAGACAGAGGGGGTTGTACTCTCCCAGCTAGATCTCTCCATTTCTGCGCGTAATCCTTGAAACCCTCATTGGAAACCATGGCCATACTCTGAAGTTGAGTACGGGTAGGCGCCAAATCAGCATTATATTGGTATTAATTATAGAAAGCTGCAGCAAGATCTTCCCAGTTGTGTACATTGGCCCTTTCCAATTGGTAAAACCAATCGAGTTGTGTTCCAGATAGGCTATCTTGGAAAAAATGCACCCACAGGTCTTTATCGGCGGAATGCGGCTGGATCTTTCTCACATACGATCGGAGGTGCATCTTAGGACATGACACCCCATCATATTTTGCAAACAATGTGTGATACGGTGGGAGAACTGACTATGGTTTTGCGTTTGTTTTCGCAAATGTTTCGGTTGAGCAAGAGTCGCCACCGACTTTTTATTTTATCCTAAGGAAAGGTTTAAAAAGCACAACAAAAACCTTTGAGATGTTTTCTTGGGTTCGGGGAGTAGATTATAGAAAGGGAAGGTATTAGCACCCTTTCTATCCATGGTTATCCATGGGCTCTTAGTTACTTTCTTAGATCGACTTGCCTTAATTTTCAATTGTTTGAAATGGTGCTTTGTGTGTGTGGGTTTGAAAATGTTTTGAAAAGAAGCCAATGTGGTGGCAACCTTTGTAATGATCCATGTTGGGATGTATACAAAGGTGTATGTCTTTTGAAAAGGTTTTCATTTGTTTTTGAAAGTTTGTTTTGAAAGTGTTGTGAGGTGTGGTTTTAGAAAATAGGCAAGTGTTTTGTTTTTGCAAGTTTGATTCAAGTAACTAAGAGGTTATCTACTCCTAAATTTCTCAAAGATTATTGCTATGTTTTAACCCTTTTAACAAGTTTGTTCCACCATTGTATTTGGTGGACAATCTTGTGTTAGGATGTGAAAGGGACGGGCGCGGGTCATCGTTTAGACCATAATTGCAATGGTGCCAAGTATCTTTGGGCAATTTTCTTTTAAGGGACTTGATCATTTTTAAGCAACTTTTTGAAAGCGTCATCGAGGGACTATGATCATTTGATTGTTTTGTTTTGCCCAAAGAGACCTAACATGCAATATGGCCCTTTTATTGAAGGCAACAAGTGGAATACCCTAAGGGGTGCAAGTGTGATTTGTGTGGTCCATTTTCATGCTTGATTATCTTGAAATTAGGTCAAACTATTTTTGTTGTTTTTGCATACAAACCCTAATTCTAGCATGGTATAGTTAGAAAGCATTTAAAGTGCGAAAAATAAAGTTACAAAGCTATTACAACACAATATATGGGAAGGGGGGTAAAAATGTTCAAATGGGGGTTTTTTACAAGGAATTTAAACCTAAACTATTACATCAATATTGAATTATTTACAAGATAATTGATTGCACAAATTAAATGGAAATAAAATAAATATGCAAGATGCAAAAAGGTTTTTTATATGTATGAAAAAAAAAGTATTTTTATATGTCAAATAAACAAAATAAAAAAGATTATTTTTTGGATTTTTTATGTATTTTAGGGCAAAACCCTAATTCATTAAATAAAAGTATTAATTATTTAATATGTACAATATTTATTTATTATATACAAAAGTAAAATAAAAATGAAGTATATTTGTCAAAAAGGTATTTTTTATATTAAATATTAATAAAAAATAAAAGTGTGTATATTTTGTATTTTAACCTAAATATACTAATATATATATAAATATTTGTATTATTTACTAAATATATATTATATATACAAAAATAATAATATTTAATATTTGTAAAAAAAAGTATATTTTATATAAAATATTTTCAGAAGATAAAATGAAATTAAAATGGAATAAAAATGTGTTTGCACTATTTTAACATTTTTTAAATAAAAGTATGCTTATATTTTTATTTATGTACAAATACTAAAAGAAACCAAATAAATGCCTAATAAATTCAAAAATGGTGAGAAAAATATTTTTTATATTTTTAATATTATAAGAAAAAAATAAATAAGTCAGAGCAAAAAAGAAAAAGTCAAAAAATCATGCAAATAAGCAAAATGGGCCTAGGGGGTGTGAAAGCAAAAAAGTGGTGTAAACAGAAATAACCAAACAGGCCCAGCCCACGTGGAGCTTCTTCAACCTCCAGCCATTCTTTGTCCAAAAACGCGCGTTTTGTAACCTGATTCAAACACCTTGATTCCTGGCTTTTTAATGAAAACTCACAACATCAAAAATGTTCAGCATCAAACAACGAATCCATACATACCTAAAACTTTATCTAACTCTAAAAAATGAGAGAGAATTTCTCCATTCCCAAATCTTAACCTAATTTTTTATCAATGTTCAGACATCAAATTCTCATGACACACGTAACATAAATGAAAACTAACTACATGGGCATGTTCAGGGCTATGAATGTGACATATTTTCTTCACAAACCTAAAGCTAACAATGCCTATATTGAGAGATAGAACTTCATGAATATACCTGTTCAGTTGGAATCGTGTCTTGCAATGGAGGAGCTTTCAGGGCAAGATGATGATTTGTACAGCTTGCCTGAAGTGTAGTGATGCTATTCCAATGCTTGGTGTGTTTTGAATCGTGCCAAATCAAGCTGCAGAAGTCCACCTGCAAGATAGAAAAATGGAAATGGCAAATGGTGCTATGGATGTTACAGTCTCAGTTCAAGGTTTGGAATAGTTTATATGGATATTATGGAAGGTGTTTGAAGTGTTTTTAGCAGGAATGCATGGAAGGTTTGAGCTATGGAACTCAAACTGCAGGGATGCCCTGTTTTGGGCAGTTCAATGGTGATTCTGTGAATGAGAGGGTGTTGGGGATGGTTGGCTCGTGTTCTAGCTCAGAATGGATGTTTAGAATATGTTTGACAAGTTTTCCTAAGCATGTGTTAGCTGATCTGAGAGTTCTTTTATGATATGCTATGTTTCTTACACTTTAAGCAACAAAAGGCAACTTGGTGTTCTAGACAGGTAGAGGCCCCCCTAATGTGCTGCATAACTCAGTCTTGATCAGTGCAATTAGTCCATAAACTTGTGCCAAAGAGATCTCAAATGTACTTGCTTGGATTTTCATATTGACATAAAGTTCACTTTTCAAGAATGGCTATTTTGCTTTTTCTATAAATGGCTTAGTTTAACATGTAATGTCCAAACTCATAGAACAACACCTTGGCACAAAGGATTGGCATTAAATTTATGAGTGTTGGATGGTTTAGAGGCCTGTAATCAAGGAAAGCATGCTGAATTCAAAATGGCACAAATGTATGAACATGTAACTTGGCCAAATCAAAAGTGAGTTTTTCCCATATTGCAAAATTCGATTCTCTCTAACCATGAGGTTGTTTGATGAGTTCTTGGACATTTTGGAAAGCTTGGAATGTGTACTACAATCCATATTTGAAATGAAAATTGAAATTCCAAGTGGAAGTGTATGAAAAATGGTCTTGAAGTTAGGTAAAAACCTTGCCTAAAATAGGTCAAATTTTCTCTAAGTTAAGAATGGTTTGGTACCCTTGTTCCAAAACTTGTAACTTGAGCTACAAGCTTCTTTTGGGAAAACTTTGTGAATCAAAGTTGTAGATTATGCAATAGGCTACAACTTTCATGTTTTGACTTTTGCTTGAATCCAAATGAATCTTTGTGAGAAAGTGGGGCAAAGTTAGGAAAAAATTAGGGTTTTTCATAACTTAGAAAAATTCTAAGTTATGAAAAATCTTCATTTCAAACCCTAATTTGCAATTCTTGATTTCTTGATGAACAAGTTTCATGATTTGGCATGTTTTGATGAAAAATGAATCTTGACACTTGATTTTGGCCAAAAAGTCAAAGTTTGACTTTTCAATATACAGTCAAAATTGATCAATTGACTGGGAAATTCAACTGTCAATCTTGTGTATTTGGGATCTTTTGAACTTGTTGAGCATGTCAAGATAATTCCATGGGGTCCTTGAGTCCATATGTGAGCTTGGTTTGCCATTGGCTAGGTCAAACAGTCAAAAATTGCCTTTGTGCAGTCAAAACCCTAAAAATGACCATTTTGCCCTTTTGGTGATCTGATCAAATTTCTTGTGGAATTGTGATCCAAACTTGATCAAATGGTCCATGTGAGTTCATAATGTTGATGTGGGTCAATTTTTATGAGATTTGACTGTCAATTGGCCACAGTTGACTTTTTCCCCAATACAGTTGATTTCTAGGTCAACTGTCCAATTGACTGGGCAAAATTTGGAATCAGGACTTGAAACTTGGTATGGATAAACTTGGGAGTCCAACATGAAGCATGAAAGTCATCTTAGGCATTTTAGGTCAAAATATCTTTGTTCAAACACAAATCCTAATTTGGGTCAACAGTGCAAGGAGAAGTCTTGAGCAGAGGAAACCCTAATTGGATCTTGAGCTTCAAGGGTCTTGTGATGAGAAAATGTTGAGGAAATGGGAGGGCAAATTTTGGGGTACAACAGTTGCCCCTTTTCAATCTTCTTGAACCTGAAGAGTTAGATTGGCAAGTTTGCCTTTCGTGACTCGAGGGTAAAAGGAGATTGGACACTAGAGTGCCCGGAAATTTGCACTCGCATGTTGGAGTATTAGCAATGTGATGCCGGGAATGGGCTTATAGATGCCATTTGGAGAGATGGTGGATAGGGAGATGGGCTTATAGATGCCATCTGGAGATGTGACAGAACCTTGTCGGGAATGGGCTTATAGATGCCATTTGGAAGTGTTGATCGCATAAGAGATTCCTTAGCGAGAACTTGTGTATTTGAGAAAGACAGATGTTTTCCTGGCTTGTTACAGGTGTTTGATCTTCAATCTCCTCATGCAGATATGCCCTGGCTAGATACAGGTGTCGAATTTACAATCAGTTGCTCACAGATGTGCCCTGGCTGGATACAGGAATCGAATCCGGAAATAGTCGTCAACAGATATGCCCTGGCTGGATACAGGAATCGAATCTTCGAACTCTTCAGACGTGTCCTGGCTAGATACAGGAATCGAGTCTGGAAATGTGGTCAACAGATATGCCCTGGCTGGATACAGGAATCGAATCCAGAATTGTGATAGTTGCTAGATATGCCCTGGCTGGATACAGGAATCGAATCTTCAAACTCTTCAGACGTGCCCTGGCTAGATACAGGAATCGAGTCTGGAAACTGATCACTCACAGATGTGCCCTGGCTAGATACAAGTATCGAATCTGGAATTGTGACAGTTGAAGGTAGTTGTCTTTGGGGTTGTCTTTTTTCCCTGAAAAGGCAAAAACATCAGTTGTATGCAATGTCATAATGTATGAAATGCATGATGTCATGATGTTCAACATGAGATAGTGTTGTATGCATTTTATCATGTATGTAAGCAAGATGTATGGAATGTGAAATGTTTATGAATGTATTTTTGTCTTAGGAAAATAAATCCTTGACGACCGGCTGAGGAATTAAATCCTGGGCTGACATTGAAGAGTAGAGCTCTTCCCTTCCGCTGGGGATGATGGTTGCAAGAATACACTGGTAGGAGAAGATGACTCCGTTGGGGAATAAACTTGTTGGAGAGATCACTCTGCGGGGAATTGCTCTGTTGGAAGAGATACTCTGCTGAAGTTTGACGAGAGCTTCACTGAGGATTTCAACGATGGACTCCGCTGGGGATAATGATGATAAACTCCGCTGGGGATACCAAAGATAAACTCCGCTGGGGATTGTGTTGATAAGTTATGTTGGGGAACTTTGATGAACTCTGCTGGGGATTGAAAGAACTTTGCCGAGGGCGATCTTCTGTGGCAACTAGCTGAGGATAACCCGGTTATAAGCCCTTGTGAGGAATAACTTTGAATAAAGCTCGGGAGAGACGTCTGTACTCTGCAGGGGATAAGCTTCTGGAATCCACTGGGGATAAGCTTCAAAACCTGCTGGGGATAAGAATTCCACTTTCCTGGGGAAACTTTTGGAATTGCACTGGGGTATTGATATTTCGCCGGGGAACCATCTTAGGTCAACACTGCCGGGGATGCTTGCTAATGAATGCCTATACTCCACTGGGGAATATTGCTATCTTGTCTTATTCTGTGGGGAGTTGAGAGAACTTGATCACATCCTTCAGTTGAATCTACCTTGGTACCTTGGCGGACAAAGCAACCAGACTGCATTAGACAACTCTACATTGCCCCTGTTTCTGATGTCACCAGTAATTAGCCTTTTGTTTCATATGCAAATATTTATGAATCAGCAATTTAATGTCAAACGCATATATCAAAAATGAACATTGGACGTTCTTCGCAAGGCAAAACAGAAAAAGGAAAAACAATGGGCAATTTGTTTGGAAAACTGAATCTGTATTGATTTTGAAATTTGCCTGAAAATAGGCGTTTTTGTACAAGAGGATGACGTCCTAGTAAGAGAACGCCGCCGAATGATCATAAAGTTTATACAATTTTTAAAAAGGAAACAAAACAGCTATGTGCACAATATTCCCACTGGGTTCTAACTCTGCTATCGCCTTTATGTCTTCAAGCGTCTCATCACTTTGCTGCTTAGTTGAAGATGAAACTGATTGATCGATGCCGAAGTCTGGGCCAGCTAGTTGATGCCGAATTCTGGATGCAAGGTGATCCAATGAGACATAGTGTTACACTTTATCCCTAACTTTTGCCTGGACCTCCCTTTCGGGTTTTCAGTCCACCGGGATACCCATTTTTGCCCAAGCCGCCTTTTCAGGTTTTCGACTTGCCGGGTGTACAGATTTTTTTCATTTCATCCCTTATTTTTGCCCGAACCCTTTTGGTTCGCCGGGAAGCCCTTATTTTTGCCTAGGTATGTCAACCTAGCGGGTCTTTTATTAATGCGTAGTATCTTTTTACTATGTCTGCATTGGCGGGGTGAGGAAGGTCGTCACCATCCATGGTGGTTAGAATCATGGCTCCTCCTGAGAATACATGTTTAACCACAAATGGCCCTTCGTATGTAGGGGTCCATTTGCCCCGGGGATCACTTTGAGGAAGGATGATGCGTTTGATCACCAGGTCCCCAACTTGATACTCTTGTGGTCTGACTTTCTTGTTAAATGCCCTGATCATCTGTTTTTGGTACGTCTGACCATGACAGATAGCGGTAAGTCTCTTTTCGTCAATCAGGTTTAATTGATCAAGTCGAGTCTGGATCCAGTCATCTTCGTTCAAGTCTGCATCCTTCATTATCCGGAGAGAGGGTATCTGGACTTCAATTGGCAAGACTGCCTCCATGCCATAGACCAAGGAAAAGGGTGTTGCCCCGGTTGACGTCCTTGCTGAGGTACGGTACCCATGAAGAGCAAACGGTAACATCTCGTGCCAATCTTTGTAGGTCACTGTCATCTTTTGCACAATTTTCTTGATATTTTTATTAGCTGCCTCTACAGCCCCATTCATCTTCGGCCGGTAAGGAGAAGAGTTGTGGTGATGTATCTTGAATTGTTCGCAGAGCTCAGTGATCATCTTGTTATTGAGATTGGTACCATTGTCCGTAATGATTCTTTCCGGGACGCCGTACCGACAGATCAGATTATGCCGGATGAAACGTGCCACGGCGCTCTTGGTTACCGTGGCGTAGGAAGCTGCCTCAACCCACTTCGTGAAATAATCGATCGCTACCAAGATGAAGCAATGCCCGTTGGATGCCGTCGTTCGGATCTCACCGATCATATCAATGCCCCACATTGCAAAAGGCTAAGGTGCCGTTAGGACGTTCAGAGGAACCGGAGGGATGTGCACCTTATCAGCATAGATCTGGCATTTATGACAAGTTCGAGAGTGTTGGTAACAATCGGCTTCCATTGTGGACCAGAAATACCCTGCCCGAAGGATTTTCTTTGCCATGGTGTGCCCACTGGAATGTGTTCCGAATGTACCTTCATGCAGTTCTATCATGATCTTCTCTGCTTCGGCCTTATCCACACAACGTAGTAGAGTTGAATCATGATTCCGTTTGTAGAGAATGCCGTTGCTGAGGAAGAATTTTGCTGCAAACCTTCTCATGAACTTCTTGTCATTGACAGATGCACCTTCAGGGTATTCCTGAGCTTCCAAGTATCTCTTCACCTCATGATACCAGGGTTTTTCAGTCACTTTTTCGGCCTCAAGATCGCAGCAGTATGCAGGTTCGTCCAACTTCCAGATAATGATCCGGGGAGCCTCATTGTCCCATTTGACTTTGAACATTGAAGACATCGTAGCCAGTGCGTCCGCTAGCTGATTCTCCTCTCTCGGGAAGTGTTCAAAAGTTATCTCTTCAAAGTGGGGAAGCAAAGTCAACACATACTCCTTGTAAGGAATAAGATTTAGGTGTTTCGTATCCCACTCGCCTTTGATCTGATTGATCACGAGAGCGGAATCTCCGAAGACACTCAGATACTTGATCCTTAAGTCGATTGCAGCTTGAAGACCCATGATACATGCCTCATACTCCGCCATGTTGTTGGTGCAGTTGAAACACAATCGGGCGGTGAGTGGAGTATGAGTTCCTTTGGGAGATATGATTACAGCGCCGACACCATTACCCAAAGCGTTGGAGGCTCCGTCAAAATGCATAGACCATCGGGATCCTTCCTCAGGTCCTTCATCCGGTCCAGGTACTTCACAGTCAGTTACTACCATGATATCTTCGTCCGGAAAATCAAAGTTTAATGATTGGTAATCGTCCACAGGTTGGTGTGCCAAATGATCTGCCAGTACACTTCCTTTGATTGCTTTCTGAGTTGTATACTGGATATCATATTCTGTCAAGATCATTTGCCATCTTGCTATTCTTCCAGACAGAGCAGGCTTTTCGAATATGTACTTGATAGGATCCATCTTTGAAATTAAAAGAGTAGTGTGAGTCAGCATATACTGTCTCAGCCGGTGAGCAGCCCATACCAGAGCGCAACAAGTTTTCTCGAGCAGTGAGTAACGAGACTCACAGTCGGTAAACTTTTTGCTCAGGTAATAAATAGCGTGCTCTTTTCGGCCAGACTCGTCATGCTGCCCCAGCACACACCCCATTGAATTGTCAAGCACAGTCAAGTATAGTATTAGAGGTCTCCCTTCCACTGGTGGCATAAGAATGGGTGGCTCTTGGAGATACTCTTTTATCTTTTCAAAAGCGGCCTGACATTCATCGTTCCAACGTACTACTTGATCTTTCTTCAGTAATTTGAAGATTGGCTCACAAGTAGCAGTTAGATGTGAGATGAATCGGGCAATGTAATTCAGTCGTCCCAGAAAGCCTCTGACTTCTTTCTCTGTCTTGGGAGTCGGCATCTCTTGTATGGCTTTTACCTTGGCAGGGTCCACTTGAATACCTTTATCGCTTACAATGAAACCTAGCAATTTTCCGGACCTCACCCCAAAGGTGCATTTGTTGGGATTCAACCTCAGCTTGTATAACTTCAATCG
The DNA here is from genome assembly GCA_948472305.1 of Vicia faba. NCBI lineage: Eukaryota > Viridiplantae > Streptophyta > Magnoliopsida > Fabales > Fabaceae > Vicia > Vicia faba. The sequence continues at coordinate 569,360,709 of OX451737.1, forward strand.
GTCAAACAACTTCCGCAGATGACCAAGGTGCTCCTCCTCAGCTTGGGACCTTGCAATCATGTCATCAACATATACTTCAATCTCATGATGGATCATATCATGAAATAAAGCAACCATGGCGCGTTGGTAGGTTGCCCCAGCATTTTTCAACCCGAATGGCATGACCTTATAGAAGAAGGTGCCCCACTGAGTCACAAAGGTAGTTTTTTCCATATCTTCCGGAGCCATCTTGATCTGATTGTACCCTAAAAAACCATCCATGAAGGAGAACACCTTGTGTTGAGCAGTATTGTCAACAAGAACGTCGATGTGAGGTAGGGGAAAATCATCTTTGGGGCTTGCCCTGCTCAAATCCCTGTAGTCGATGCACATTCTGACTTTACCATCCTTTTTCGGCACTGGCACCACATTGGCAACCCATTGAGGGTAAGAAGTTACTGCTAGAAACCCGGCATCGAATTGCTTCATAACCTCAGCCTTGATCTTTTCGGACATCTCTGGGCGCATACGACGGACCTTTTGCTTTACCGGAGGGCAGTCTTCCTTGGTAGGCAGGTGATGAACTACAATGTCGGCATCCAAACTAGGAATGTCTTCGTAGGACCAAGCAACAGAGTCTTCTCCCCATGTTTAAAACCCCAGTGGCCTTCTTTGTTTTCTTCTTGCTTTCTTCAGCTAACAGAGTCTTCACCTCATCTTTCCCCTTGGCTAGGGTCATGAGTAACTGTTGAAACAGCGTGTTTTGAACTTGAAGATCTTTGACTGTCTGTTCGAGATCCATCTTAATGAAATAAACAGTAGAAATATGAGGAAACTCGTTGCAAAAGACCTGTTTATGTCATGATGAATGATATGTGCATATGTAATGTTTTCAAGGATTTTAAAAGATTCAAGTTCGTTTTAGACAAAAAGAAACACACGTTATATTAGTAACATATAGTTTGAGTACATTAATGCCCCTTGGGCTAAATAATACAAAACTCTAAGATAAAAAGTAGTGTGCATCCTCTTTGGTGCAATATAGGCATTTAAAGTCTACTCCTCATGAAGTAGCCTAGTGAGCTCCAAAACCTTCTTCTCGCTTGCGTAGAATTAGGCTTCAAAATTATCTCACTCTCCTTTAAGCTGTATCCAATCCCTTTGTAGGTCTTTAAGAGATGTGGGCATGTCAGGATGTAGAATAGTGTATGTCACTTCTTCCTCCTTAACAGGCTCAATAATTACTGGAAGAATGGAAGGATAAGGCATCAAAAGACTTTGAGCACGGGTTCGTACCCATTTGAGGTATGGCTCAAGAGGGATGGAATTCTTGTGTCCCAAAGTCTTGCTATCCACCTTGTTTAGCATCCTCCAAGCTCAGATGAATCTCTGGCGAAGACCTTGATTGTCGTTGTCGTAGTTGAATACCAAGCCTTGAATCAGCATCTCATGCGGGCCATCCTTTCAGGCATAACCAAACTGTCTTAGAGCTAAGCATGGGTTGTAGGTGACGCCTCCCCTAATGCCAAGTAGAGGAACATTAGAGAATTCCCCACAACGGTCAACAATGATAACATTCTCTTTGGATCGGGAACACCAATGAATATCTGAATGTTTGAGCGTCATTAACCTTTGTGACCACCTTAATCCTTACTCATTCTTTAAGACTGATTGGAGAAGATGAGAAATAAACCATCTTGCCAGGAGAGGAGTTCAACACATAAGGACACCTCTTTTCCTCATTGTGCGAGTGTGAAAAGAGTGTAGGATATCCTCTAGCAATGTAGGCACCGGATTGCGTGACATGAAGATTTTGACGGCACTCACATCTATGAGTTGGTCAGGATTGGGAAACAAAACCATCCCATAGATGAGGAGAGCCACAATTTCCTCAAAATCTTGCAAGTCTAAGGATTTCCAATAGCTTTGGGCTTTCTCAAACAGAAACTTTGCTAAGAAGCCTTTGACACCACTTCTAGTTTCCCAATGAGTTGTGACATCAGATGAGTGCAAGTGCAGAGCTTGAGCAATCTCTTCTGGCTTTGGGTCTCTTTCTGTATCGTTGAAAGGTAGTTGATTGAGAATGGGAATCCTTAAGAGTTGAGAGAATTCTTCCAAAGTAGGCACAAGCTGATAGTCGGGAAATGTGAAGCAATGGTGCAAAGGATCAAAGAACTGGAAGAGCACCTTCATCATATCCTCCTTTGTGTTGGAGGTGACCAAGTTGAGTAGATGACCATGCCTCTCGGTGAATGGAGAGTTCTCAGGGATCCTTGAAGCTAGCTCCTTAAGTTGTAGAGGAATTCTTACAAGGTTGACTTGGATAGTTTTCCTGCGAAGTGAATCCATATCCTACAAAACAAGAACAAAGATGAATCTCCAAAAATCTTTGAAATGGTTAATGGATACATATGATGCTCATGATGTCCATGATGTTATGTACAAGTATGCATATACAAGCAAAACAAACAAGTTCTTAGTTTAGGCTTGCATGGGGTTTTATAGGTAAGTACCCTCTTGAAGTTTAGTTGGCTTAAACCTATCCTAGTAATAGTAACCGGGTTCTAAGGAGCTCAATATCACCAGATTGTTTCCTTGGTCATTGTTTTAACTCAAGCCTCTTTAATGGCGACCGAAATATCCCAAGAAACCAACCCTCAATGAGTGTAGTATCGAGTATCTACCAACTTTGGACTGCACCAAAGCCGATCATCTCAATACATCCTAAAGGCCAAGTTGGTCAAGTAAAGGGTTCTAGAAGTTCATTAGTGCTTCATGACATCACTCAGCGGCCCCGTATTCCCTTTGATTAACTCAAAGGCTACCGGTACCCACAAATATGTCACACTAACATAGCTATTTCTTAGACCATGTCGGTATATCCCGCACAGTTTCCATAATGTATTGCTATTTACCTATAATGTATCCCAAATCCGGGTAGAGGATTTTAAACCCAAACAAAGAACCATAATATAAAGCATACAAGTCAAACAATGTAAGCAAATAAATGTGATCTATCCCTAAGGTAACCCCACTTTTATATAGATCCCCAGCAGAGTTGCCAATTCTATGATACGGTGGGAGAAATGACTTGAGGTTTTTGCGTTTTATCGCAAATGTTGCGGTTAGCAAGAGTCACCACCGACTTTTCTTTTATCCAGAAGGAAAGGTGAAAAAGCACAGGAAAGACCTTTGAGATTGTTTCTTAAGTTCAGGGGGTAGATTATGAAAAGGGAAGGTATTATCACCCTTTTTATTCATGGTTTTCCATGGGCTCTTAGTTACTTGCTAGATCACTTGATTTTGTTTGAAAATATGTTTGGTGTGGTTTTGAAAGTATTTTCTAAAAGAGGCCATTCGTTTAGGCAAACTTTGTAATGATTCTCGTTCGTAAGAATGTATACAAAGATGTTTGTCTTTTTTGAAAATGTGTTCAATATTTGTAAAATGTTTGGAAATGTGTGTGTTTGTTTTTTAAAATAGCAAGGATAGTTGTTTGGAAATAGAGCAAGTAACTAGGAGTAATCTACCTACTCAAATGTCTTTCTTTTGCATTTTCTATTCCTTTGACATTGTTGTCTTGCCATTGATTTGGTAAGCAACCCTATCTTTGGATGTAAACGGGACGGGCGTGGGTCATCGTATAACCATGATTAGCAATGTTGCAAAGTATCTTAGCATTTTTTAGGGACCAAGATCATTTTGTAAGGCAACTTTGAATAACGTCATCGAGGGACTATGATCTTATATTTTTTTTTTGTTTTGCCAAGATACTTCGCATGCGTAATATGGCTATTTTTTATATAAGGCAACCAAGTGGAGAACCCTTAAGGATACTTGTGTGCAAGTGTGTTATTTTAATGCTTTTGATTTTGTCTTGGATTAGGGTTTTTTATTTGTTTTGTTTTGATCTTGCCATACAAACCCTAATTACTAGCATGGTCTATAAAGCGGTAAATTGCGAAATTTAAATGTCCTACACTATTACAACATTTTTATGGGAGGGGGGAATACAAATTTTGAATGGGGATTTGCAATCATATAAATCTAATTAAACTATTACAACCAAATCGAATTTGTACAAATATTGGAATAAACAATATACAATATTTAAATAAAATATGCAATGATATATGTATATATAAAGAATATTTTGTTTGGTTTTTTATATGAAAAAGTTTTAACCTAAACCCTAATAATTTTAAGGAAAAGAAATTAATTCTTAAAAAAAACAAAAGTTAACCCTAATTTCTAGTTTAAAAGAAAATAAAGTTCTTATGTATTATTTTTTGTATTTTTTGTATTAAAAATAATAAATAATATTTTATGAAAATATTTAGTTTTTATATGTTAAAATAAATAGTTACAAGTATTTATATAAATATAAAAGAAAAGATAAGAATATATCTAAGTTTAATTTATTTTTTACAAATCTATTTAAGAAAGATAGTTAGTATATATTGAAGATAAAATATATTTTTTATGTGAAAAATAAAATAAAATAAAATAAAAATGCAATATTATCATATTTATATATTTTATGATTTTATAATATATAAGAAAAGAATATTTTATGAAGTAAAACAAAATAAAATAAATAATTGAAAATAAATGGGCCAGGGGTATCCTGAGTAATCAGGAGGTGGATGTTAGAAAAAAAACATAAGGCCCATCGTTGAAGTCCAATCCTACAATACAACCAAAAATGAAAAGTATGAAAAAAACAAAAGGTAGCGCCAAGGTTCGAACCCATGACCTGGGCCTCACCAGCGCGCTACCTTGCCACTGGGGTGGCTATACGTCCGTTGATTTATTTGAAACAAGAAAAACATAACATGAAACGCTTCCATGGCCTGTACTTCGTCTTCTTCCTCTAGCCAGCCAGAAGCTCTGTAACTTTCTCATTTCTCCATGAAAATGAAAACTTCCAACATGAAAATGGTAGTACTCATTCCCACTATTTCAACCATGTAAATCATGTAAGCTAACAATCAAAGATCAAAACGAATTTTAAAAGCCCTAAATTTAAACCTAACTTTTCCAGGAACTTCAAGTTCAAAATTCTCTCAACTCAGGCCTAATAAATGCAAGTTATATATATGTACAGCTTCGTAGTAATGATATCTACATTGTTTATTCACAAATCATGGTCAATGGATGCTTGTATGAAGAGATAGAAGTTGAGATTCTTACCTCTTTCAGTTGAGATCGTGAATGGAGTTTTAGTGAGATTTAGGAAGGATTGGAGGTTGCTTTAGCTTGCTTGAACCTCCCTGAGTGTGTTCCAACCCTTACCTTGCTTTGAAAGTGTCTGAAACTCTCTATCCAAGTCAACCTGCAAGCTTTGAAAACAAAAATGGCAGATGAAGAAGGAGGAGTTACAGTGCAGGAATGATGGTCTGGATCTCTTAGATATGAAGTAGGTAAAGTGTTTTGATGATTAAAACTTGAAACGCACGAGCTAAATGATGGATTGCTATGCTTATGCACAAACTGCAAGTTTTGACAGTTTTTTGGTGATATGGAGTTTTGGAGTGTTTCATCCACTTAGCAATCGTGCTCTCAACTGTAATATCTTTGTGTATTTGTATGGAAAAGGTTTTAAGTCATCTCTTCAACAGATCCTTGAGTTGTAGCCTTTTTGCACACTTTTTTTTGAAGCAAAGTGAAGGAACGAGTCTTCACATGCTTGTACTAGCTTGCTTAGAGTTGGTATGAGCTCTATACAAGTTGCCTTAGATCAGTGGTACTTGTGTGTGCAGAGAAGATAGGTTCAATGCTTGAGATTTGTAAAGTTGCAAAAGTGAACCTTTTCCAAAATGGCAATGGCAACTTTGTGCCATTTATGGAATTACAACTTGGATAAAGACTATAGGGCTTGGATTAAAGCTTTGTCAAATTATTAAGCATTAAATTATGGAGTAAGAAACAAGTTTGGGACCTGTGAAGCATGGATTAGGCAGCATAGGTACTGATTTGAAATTTGTTCTTTATGAAATAGCTTAAATTCAAAGTGAGAAATTGCCAACTTTCTCTCTTCGATTCTCTCTACTAAAAAATGATCTTAAGGAGTTCTTGGACATTTTGGAAAGTTTGAAATGTGCTCTATAACCCATTTTTGAAATGCATTTCAATATTCCCCTTGAAACTAGGTGAAAATTTTCCATGAAGTTGGGTCCAAAACCTGCCTAAATTAGGGCAAAATTTCACTAAGTTATTTAGTTCATGAGCATGTATTCATAAAATTATATCTTGAAATCCAAGCATCTTTATGGAAAAATGTGTGAATAAAAGTTGTATATTTCATGGAGATCTACAACTTTCATGTTGGGAACTTTCTTTGAATCATCTTGTATCATGATGGAAATTTGGCTTAAAGTTGAGAAAAAATAAGAAATTTTCTATACTTAGAAAAATTCTAAGTTAAGAAAATTTCAAATTTCAAAACAAAATATTCAATCTTTGATTTCTTGATGAACAAGTTTCACATTTTGACATGTTTTGATGATTTGTGATCCTTGACACTTGATTTTGACCAAAAAGTCAAAGTTTAACTTTTCAGTGTACAGTTGACTTTTGATCAGTTGACTGCAAATTTCATCTGTCTATCCAATGGATTTGCAATGTTTTGAATTATGTAATTAGGTCAAGATGATACAAATGAGCCCTTGAAATCATGCTTCAACTCAATTGGTCATTTGCTAGGTCAAAAATCAAAAATTGCCTTTTCTCAGTCAAAATCCTAATTTTGACCATTTTGCCCTTTTGATGATTTGATCAAATTTCTTGAGGAGTTGTGGTCCAAAATTGATCAAATGATAAATATGAGCCTAAAATGTTGATGTTGATAAAAATTATGAAGTTTGACTGTAAATTGGCCATGGTTGACTTTTTCCCCAATACAACTGATTTTTTAGGTCAACTGTCCAATTGACTGATCAAAAATGTGGTTCAAGGCTTGAAACTTGTCATGAGTAATCTTAGGGGTCTATAATGATGTTTGAAAGTCATATGAAACACTGATAGTCCAAGAATCCTTGTGCAAACTCAAACCCTAATTTTGGGTCAACAATGTAAGATGAGATGTCTTGAGCTGACCAAACCCTAATCTAGTCTTGAGTCAAAGAAATCTTGTGAGAATAATCTTGATAAATGAGTGGGAAAATTTTGGGGTACAACACCTACTTATACCGGGGAACTCCCTCACAATTATGATGCTAATGCTAGAAGAGGATTCTAGTCTAGAGGAGTGGGGCACACCGTGGAAAACAGTTTGGCATTGAAGTATAAAGGGCAAGATTGGCTAGATGCAAAGGCCATTCAGTTCGATCCACTTCAAGGGCCTAATATTATCCAGAATCCAATGCCGCCTCATGCTGGGGCGACCATCAGTTTTATCTCTGAAGTTGAGGATGTTGATTTGGTTCTGGATGTGAATAGGGTGGTTACTCCATTACCTTTTGTTAAAGAGAAGACGTTCAAGAAAGGTGTTTATCCAGGATGCAATTTAGGCTGTTTTGATTATGTGTTTTAACTGGAGGGTTGTGCCAAGTTGAAAGCGGGTATTTAGAAATTGATTAATGAAGGTGAGCTTCATTTTGATAAGATTATCAAAGGGAGGAAAAGGACATAGGATATTGATGTGATTTCTATCTCATTTACCCCCTACTAATTTGTATGCTCCGGCCAAACTGATACCTCTTCTAATTACTACGCCTGGTCCTATCTGTAACGCCCGTCAATTTAATTAATTATTTAATTAAATTATTTTTGGATTATTTGTTGAAAAGTTGTGAGATGTTGAGAATTGTTGGTATAAGTTGTAAGATTATTATTAATTAATTAATTAGTTAATTAATAATAGTAATAATAATGTTGGAATTAATGGAATAATTGTGTTGGGCTTATGTTATTGGTTGGAAGTAGTAAAGTGGGTGTGTGTAGGTTAGGCCCAATAGAATTGATGTTATGAGGTTAAGTTGACACAAGGACTTGATTTAGTTGGAGATTAAGAGTTTTGTGCACTGACCGTGAAAGCTGCACGGAGAGAGGAGCAAGTTGCACGATTGTCAAGAAGAGCAAAGCAAGGCTGTCGGCTGGAAGTTTGGTAGAGCGACCTTCAATCCAGGTAAGGATGGGATTCTGACCTTATAATGGGATTGGTGATGATTGTTATGGGGGAATTGGTCGTATTTATGACTGTTGTATGTTGATGTTCTGGATCTGTTATTGAAGTTGCTCGTTTCTTCATGTTGTGGTCGTTTAGGGAGTTACCGTATGACTGTCTTGTATGATTAATGAACCTGTTATAGGAAGTTTCCCGTTTGTTATGTTGTGGGCATTTTGAGTTATCTGTATAATTCCCCGGTATAATCGATGAATAGGTTAGCATAGATTATTACCTGTTGATGTAGTCGTTATGTTTTCATGATGTGTTATTCCGAGCAGTTGGCCAGAAATTATGGATTGTGTTGTCGTGGTCGTTATGATGTTGTATTGTTCCATGTTGTTGGCCGAGATTAATAGTCGAGGAGGATACTGATGGTGTTAGGTGTCGAGTGGTATGTAGGCTAAGAGGTGTGTCAGGGAATAGATGTGTTGGATGTGTAGTGGCATTAGGCTGCAAGGCATGCTAAGGAGCACATTATTGTTGTTGAGCTGCACGAAGTTGCAGGCTGTGTCGAGGAGAAAATTAGTTGTTATTCTGTCTTGGTTGTTGTGCATGTTGAGGGGCACGTAGTCTCCCTATCCATATTTTCCATGCATGCTGTTTTGGTCGATACCAATGCTGTGTAAGTTGTTCTGAGTTGAGAAATTGCAGATTGATGATTTATATTGAGATGCCTCTAATTATTGGAAATTATTAAGTTGTAGGCTTATAGCCAATGTTGAATTATGTCGAGTTGTTTTTGAATTATTTTTGTTGTTGTTACTATATTCATACTGTTGTCGCATACATAGCATATAAAGTTCGAGCTCATGCTCGGTAAGTTGGCCTGGATTGGCCAAAATATAAATTTGAAGGCTTATGCCTTATTGATTCCTCTATTAATTGGCATATTATTAAGTTAGGAGTTTTTTCTCCATTGGTACCATATATATGTGCATAAAAATAAGTCGCATTCCATGTTGCATTCTGAGTTGTTCTGTGGATGGATTGATGATGTTAATGGTGTTAAAGAGCTGCAAAGTGGTGATTTTGTATTAATTGTTTCTAATATATTATTTATCATACATTATATTAAATTGTTCGATATCTCACCCCTTCTGTTTGAATGTTACCCATATGTTGGTAACGTGCAGATAATCCAGAGTAAAGGCGGTTTACCTTCAGTAGTTCGAGTCAGTGTCATTTCTTCGATACATAACATTTGGTGGGACGAACGCGTGTTGCTTTATTGTTTTTATTACTATAGTTGTTGAATTTTAAGTTGATTTTAGTTATGTACTTGTTATTTAGAGTTGTCTAAGTTGGATAAGGATGTTACATTCTTTTAAGTCGAATATTATGATTCTGCTGCATAGTTATGATTCACTTGGGTTGTGTTCCGTAGGGAATTTCTGAGGAAGTATTTCCATGAAGATGTTCGTGGTAAGAAGGAAATTGAGATTCTTGAGCTAAAGCAAGGGAGTATTTCGGTTGTAGAATTAGCCGCAAAGTTTTGAGTTGGCTAAGTTTTATCCGCACTACAACGAGGCAAATGGTGAGTTTTCAAAGTGCATCAAGTTTGAGAACGGGTTGCACCCAGAGATCAAGAAGGCAGTTGGATACCAGAAGATTTGTGTTTTTGCCGATTTGATTGATAGTTGCAGGATCTATGAAGAAGTTAATAATGCTCACTATAAGATCATCAACAAGAAGAGGGGTAAGCTCCAAAAGAACCGTGGTAAGCCTTACGATGCCCCAACTGGTAAAGGTAAATAGAAAGTTAGTCTGGGTCAGAGAACTAGTGGGGGAGATGCTCCTGCTGGTGTGGTTTGTTTCAAATGTGGAAACCCTTGTCATAAGAGCAACGTGTGTATTGATGAGGTGAAGAGGTGTTTCTGTTGTGGTAAGATGGGACATGCTATATCTGTGTGCAAGAAAAAAGAGATGATTTGTTTCAACTATGGTGAAGAAGGACACATTGGTACTCAGCGTCAAAAACCAAAGAAGGTGCAAACCAGTGGAAAAGTGTTCACTTTGGCTGAGAATCAGACGACTAATGAGGACAGACTCATTAGAGGTACATGTTTCATTAATAGTATTCCTTTAATTACTATTATTAATACATGTGCTAATCATTGCTTTATTGCTGCTGATTGTGTTGAAACATTGGGTCTTTTGTTATTTCTATGAATGGAGAGATTGTCGTCGATGCTCCAGCCAAGGGATCATTGACTACTCCTCTAGTGTGTTTAAAGTGTCCTTTATCGATCTTCGGCGGAGACTTTGCTGTTGATTTGGTTTGTTTGCCTTTACGTGGGTTAGATGTGATTTTAGGCATGAATTGGTTAGAACATAATTATGTTCATATTAACTGTTATAACAAGTTGATGAGGTTTTATACTCCAAAAGAGGAGGAAGTCAGTATGTTGTCTGCTAAACAATTGAGGCAATTGATGCAAGAAGAGGCTTAGATGCTCTCGTTGATGGTGTTGCTCTCTGTCAAGAATCAGGCTATAGTTGAGGAATTGTGAGTGGTGCGTGAATTTCCTGAAGTTTTCCATGACGAAATTCCTGATGTACCGCCAGAGAGAGAAGTTGAAATTGCTATTGATATTGTACCTGGTACCAGACTTATTTCTATGGCACCATACAGGATGCCTGCATCTGAATTTTCATAATTAAAGAAGCAATTGGAAGAGTTACTTGAAAAGAAATTTGTAAGACCAGGTGTATCGCCGTGGGGAGCTCCAATGTTGCTAGTAAAGAAGAAAGGTGGAAGTATGAGACTTTGTGTTGATTATAGACAATTGAAAAAAGTGATGATTAAGAACAAGTATCCGCTTCCAAGAATATATGACTTGATGGATCAATTGGTGGGTGCTCGAGTGTTTAGTAAGATTGATTTGAGGTCAGGTTATGATCAGATTAAAGTGAAGGATGAAGATATCCAGAAGGCGGCTTTTAGAATGCGTTATGGACATTATGATTATTCGGTGATGCCTTTCAGTGTTACTAATGCGCCGGGAGTATTCATGGAGTACATGAATTGTACCTTTCATACTTATTTAGATTGGTTTGTGGTGGTTTTTATTGATGACATCTTGGTTTACTCTAAATCAGAAGAAGATCATGCAGAACACTTAAGGATAGTATTGCAAGTTTTGAAAGAGAAGAAGTTGTATGCAAAGCTGTCTAAGTGTGAATTTTGGTTAAAGGAGATTAGTTTTCTTGGTCATGTTATCTTAGGTAGTGACATTGTTATAGATCCATCTAATGTAGATGCCGTGTTGCAGTGGGATGTTCAATGTGAAGAAAGTTTCACGGAATTGAAGAAGAGATTGGCCCGACTCCGATTTTAACATTACCTAATCCAGGAGAACATTTTTTTGTATATAATGATGCTTCTAAGATGGGTTTAAGAGGTGTGCTTATGCAGAATGATAAAGTGGTTGCTTATGCGTCAAGGAAGTTAAGGAATCATGAAAAGAACTATCCTACGCATGATTTAGAGCTTGCTGCAGTTGTTTTTGTGTTAAATATTTGGAGACATTATCTTTATGGTTCTAGATTTGAAGTATTTAGTGACCATAAGAGTTTAAAGTATTTACTTGATCAGAAAGAATTGAATATGAGGCAACGAAGATGGTTGGATTTGTTAATGGATTACGATTTCAGTTTGAATTATCATCCAGGAAAGGAGAATATGGTGAACGATGCATTAAGTCGAAAGACTTTACATTTGTCGGCAATGATGGTTAAAGAGTTGGAATTAATTGAATAGTTCAGATATATGAGCTTAGTTTGTGAGGTAACACCGTAGAGTGTTATATTGGGAATTTTGAAGATTAATAATGATTTTCTGGATAACATCAGAGAAGCTCAGAAGTTAGATGCGAAGTTGGTAGATTTTATGGTTGGGATCGATCAGTCTAAGAATAGTGATTTCAAGTTAGATTCACAAGGTGTGTTGAGGTTCCATAATCGAATTTGTATTCCTGATGATACGGAGATGAAGAAAGTGATCCTTGAGGAAAGTCATAGAAGCAAGTTGAGAATTCTTCTGGGAGCTACAAAAATGTATCAAGATTTGAAGAATTTGTTTTGGTGGCCTGGAATGAAGAATGATGTGGCTCGGTTTGTGTATGCATGTTTAACTTGTCAGAAGTCGAAAGTTGAACATCAAAAGCTCACAGGGTTGATGAAACCGTTAGACGTTCCAGAATGGAAATGGGATAGCATTTCGATGGACTTTGTGATGGGGTTACCTAATACTTCAAGAGGGCATGATTCAATTTGGGTGATTGTTGATAGGATTAAGAAGTCGGCTCATTTTATTCCTATTAACATCAATTTTCCAATGTCGAAGCTGGCAGAGATTTACACTAGTGTAATTGTAAAGCTGCTTGGTATTCCTTTTTGTATTGTTTCAGATAGAGATCCGAGGTTTACTTCAGATTTTTGGAAGAGTCTGCAAGAGGCGTTGCGTTATAATTTGAGGTTGAGTTCGGCGTATCATCCTCAAATGGATGGTCAAATAGAGGGGACTATTCAGTCGTTGGAAGATTTGTTGAGAGCATGTGTTCTTGAGCATGGAGGTTAGTTGGATACTTATCTTCCGTTAATAGAGTTCACTTATAATAACAGTTACCATTCAAGTATTGGAATGGCACCGTTTGAAGCGTTGTATGGTTGAAGATGTAGAACTCCTTTATGTTGGCATGAGTCTGGAGAAAGTGTAGTGCTTGGACTTGAAAATGTTCGAGAGACTACTGAGAAGGTGAAGTCGATTCGAGAAAAGATGAAAGCTTCCCAAAGTAGACAAAAGAGTTATCATGACAAGCGAAGGAAAGATTCAAAATTTCAAGCAGGTGACCATGTGTTTCTGAGAGTTACACCGGTGACTGGTGTTGGGCGATCATTGAAGTCTAAGAAGCTAACTCCTCGTTGTTTTGGTCCGTATCAGATTTTGGACAGAGTTGGAAACGTTGCTTATAGAGTGGATTTACCGCCTAATCTTTCGAATTTGCATGATCTGTTTCACGTGTCATAACTCCAGAAGTATATTTCAGATCCATCTCATGTGATTCATATGGATGATGTTCTAGTATGGGATAATCTTACTATGGAGACAATTCCTGTATGAATTGCAGATCGTGAAATGAAGACTCTAAGAGGCAAAGAGATTACTTTGGTAAAAGTAGTCTGGTTAGGAGCTTCCGGAGAAAGCATGACGTGGGAGTCGGAAAGCAAGATGCGGGACTCCTATCCTGAGTTCTTCGAATAAGGTAATTTTTGAGGGCGAAAATATTCTAAGTGGAGGAGAGTTGTAACGCCCGTTAATTTAATTAATTATTTAATTAAATTATTTTTGGATTATTTGTTGAAAAGTTGTGAGATGTTGAGAATTATTGGTATAAGTTGTTAGATTATTATTAATTAATTTATTAGTTGATTAATAATCATAATAATATTGGAATTAATGGAATAATTGTGTTGGGCTTATGTTATTGGTTAGAAGTAGTAAAGTGGGGGTGTGTAGGTTAGGCTCAATAGAATTGATGTTATGAGGTTAAGCTGACACAAGGATTTGATTTAGTTGGAGATTAAGAGTTTTGTGCACTTCCCGTGAAAGCTTTGCAGAGAGAGGAGCAAGTTACAAGGTTGTCGAGCAGAGCAAAGCAAGGCTGTCAGCTGGGAATTTGGTAGAGTGACCTTCAATCCAGGTAAGGGTGGGGTTATAACCTTATAATGGGATTGATGATGATTGTTATGGGGGAATTAATCGTATTTATGACTGTTGTATGTTGATGTTCTGGATCTGTTATTGAAGTTGCTCGTTTCTTCATGATGCGGTTGTTTAGGGTGTTACCGTATGACTGTCTTGTATGATTAATGAACCTGTTATAGGAAGTTGCCCATTTGTTACATTGTGGGTGTTTTTATTTGTCTGTATAATTTCCCGGTATAATCGATGAATGGGTTAGCGTATATTATTACCTGTTAATGTAGTCGTTAGGTTGTCGTGCTGTGTTATTTCGAGCAGTTGGCCGGAAATTATGGATGTTTTGTGGTGGTCGTTATGATGTTGTATTATTCTATGTTGTTGGCTGGAATTCGTAGTCGAGGAGGATACTGATGGTCTTAGGTGTAAAGCGGTATGTAGGCTGCAAAGTGTGTCGGGGAATAGATGTGTTGGACGTCGAGCGGCATTAGGCTGCAAGGCATGCTGAGGAGCACAATATTGTTGTCGAGCTGCACAAAGTTGCAGGTTGCATTGAGGAGCGCAAATTAGTTTTTATTATGTCTTGATTTATGTGCATGTCGAGGGGCACATAGTCTCCCTATTCCTATTGCCCGTACATGCTGTTTTGGTCGATACCGGTGTTGTGTAAGTTGTTCTGAGTTGAGAAATTGCAGATTCATGATTTATGTTGAGATGCCTCTAATTATTGGCAAGTATTAAGTTGGAGGTTATGTCCAATGTTGAATTATGTCGAGTTGTTGTTGAATTATTTTTGTTGTTACTACATTCACACGGTTGTCACACACATAGCATATCAAGTTGGAGCTCATATTCGGTAAGTTGGCCTTGATTGGCAAAACTATAAAGTTGAAGGCTTATGCCTTGTTGATGTCTCTATTAATTGGAAGATTATTAAGTTGGGAGTTTTGCTTCATTGGTACCACATGCATGTGGATAAAAACAAGTCACATTCCATGTTGCATTCTGAGTTGTTATGTGGATGGATTGATGATGTTAATATTGTTAAAGAGTTGCGAGGTGGTGATTTTGTATGAACTGTTTCTAATATATTATTTATCATGCATTATATTATATTATTTGATATCTCACCCCTTTTGTTTGAATGTTACCCATATGTTGGTAACGTGCAGGTAATCTAGAGTGAAGGCAGTTTACCTTCAGTAGTTCGAGTCAGTGTCATTGCTCTGATACGTAACACCCGGGGGGATGAACGCTTGTTACTTTATTGTTGTTATTACTTCAGTTGTTGAATTTTAAGTTGATTTTCATTATGTACTTGTCATTTAGATTCGTTTTAGTTGGATAAAGATGTTACATTCTTTTAGATCGAATATTATGATTCCGCTGCGTAGTTATGAAAGTTGTTGGTTTTAAAAGATTAATTTACGCTGTTGTTGGTTCATCCGAGTTTAAAGTGTTATGTATGTGTTTCCCATGTAATTAAATGCCATTATTTTAAGTTGAAATTATAGCATTCTGATTTGGTTGTCGAAATTTTATAACTCTGATTTTATAATAATTGTCGGGTAGAATTAGGATGTTACACTATCCCTTATACAAGTGATAAGGCTGTAGGGTGGCATTATTGAGGAGATGTGTATTGTCAAGGAGTGAAACAAGAGAGTGGTCCTTCAGAAGAGAAATTCTTGGGGCAAGATGAGTCAGATGTTGATAACATTGTTGACACCTAAAGGGTAACTAGAAGTGGGAGAGTAATCTCACCACAAGATATGCAGGATAAGGAAAATGCCTTAGCTTGAGCTAAAGGTAAGCAACAAGTGGTGGTTGATGCCCCGATCCAAGACTTGGATGTTGAGATATGATAAAGGATGTTGAAGAGATTATGAGGTATATACGGAAGAGTGATTACTGGGTTATTGATCAGCTTGGTCAGACTTTAGCCAAGATCTCTACCTTATCTATACTTCGTGATTCTGAGGCACATAGGAATGCGCTGTTGAAATTGTTGAATATGGTGTTCGTCCTGCAAGAGATCTCAGTCAACCAGTTAAAAAGTGTGTGTGCGAGCATAATTGTTCGCAACGGTCTTGGTTTTACAGATTTTTATCTTCCTCCAGAAGGAAGAAATCACAACAAAGCATTGCACATTTTGATGGGATGCAAGGGGACTACTCTATCCCGTGTCTTGGTTGATATCGGTTCCTCTCTGAATGTTATTCCAAAAACTGATTTGAAGAAGATTGAGTACTCTGGACTCGAGTTGCGTCAAAGTGATCTGGTGGTTAAGGCATTTGACGGGTCAAGGCGCATAATGTTTGGCGCGGTAGATCTTCCTGTCAAGATTGGTCCTCAGATCTTAACCTATACATTTTTCGTAATGGATATTCTACCCGCTTATTGTTTTTTGCTATGCCGTTCTTGGATTCACAAGGCTGGGGCATTTATGTCCACCCTCCATCAGAAGATTAAGTATCATGTTAATGGAAAGACCATTATTGTGTGTGGTGAAGAGGAGTATGTGGTGAGTCACTTGTCATCTTTCTGGTATGTCGAAATAGAAGGTGAGGTGAATGAGACATATTTTCAGGGCTTTGAAACCGTTCAAATGATCAAGACTCCTCATTTCAAGGAGAGCAAGAATCCAGAAACATCCATGTCATCTTTGAAAGTTTCTCAAGCTATGGTTGAAGCAGGTAGTCCCGAAGGCTGGGGCAGTTTAGTGGAGATTATCCCAAAGTTTAACAAGTTTGGGTTGGGATTCAAACTCGATAATCAAGGTACGGCTCCCCGAGCTACAAGTTTATCGACTCCTATAAGGTTTTCTAGTGCTGGTATCGTCAATAATGGGCAGATCAACGTTGTTAAAGATATCGACAATGATTATGATATTGATAGCTGGATTTGACCAAGTGTGTTAGGGGTTGAGCTCAACAACTGGACTTCCGAGGATGCTATTCCGGTTACATTTGTCAAAGAGTAAAATTTCTTTTATTTTCTTATCATGCAATAATTCATGCGCTATGCCCAAGGCATAAGTGAATCATATGTAGGGCCCCCATATTTTCATTTGCAATCTTTATCATGAAATAAAGGACGTTTTTTGCATTCAAATATTTTACTCTCTATCTTTCCTTTTATATTTAAAAAACACACACACACACACACACACACACATATATATATATATATATATATATATATATATATATATATATATATATATATATATATATATATATATATATATATATATATATATATATATATATATATATATATATATATATATATATATAGTGGCAATTCTTTTGTTTTTTATTTTACCGTCCTGTGACTAAAAGAAACATAAAATCGATCGTGCAGATTTAATCCCACTGTCATAAAGGATCCCTTCGATAATGATTTTTCTATCACTCATTATGATTTCGATAATCCGATCAAACAAGTCGAAGAAGAAGACGAGGAATATTGTGAACTCCCCAAAGAGTTAGCCAAATTGTTAAAGCAAGAGGAAAGGGCCATTCAGCCGCATGAAGAGCCAATTGAGGTAGTAAACTTGGGAAATGAAGATACCAAGAGAGAAGTCAAGATATGGGTTGCGTTAGACGACAATGTAATGTAAAGATTGATTGGTATGCTCTGAGAGTATTTAGACATCTTTGCCTGGTCTTACGAAGATATGCTTGAGTTAGATACCGATATTGTGGTGCACAAGTTGCCTTTGAAAGGAGAATGTCCTCCGGTGAAACAGAAGCTTCGAATAACTCATCCTAAGATGTCTAAGAAGATTAAGGAGGAAGTGCATAAATAACTTGATGCAGGGTTTCTGAATGTGATCTCCTATCTGCCGTGGATTGCAAATATCGTGTCGGTGCCTAAGAAGAATGGAAAGGTCAGAATGTGCATTGATTATCGGGATTTGAATAGAGCAAGTTTGAAAGATGATTTCCTGCTTCTGCATATTGAGTTCTAGTTGATAATACAACTCATACCAAATTCTTTTCGTTCATGGATGGTTTCTCTGGTTACAATTAGATTAAGATGGCACCAGAGGACATAGAAAATACTACGTTCATTACCCCGTGGGGAACTTTCTGTTATAAGGTGATGCCTTTTGGTTTGAAGAACGTAGGGGCAACCTATCAACATGCAATGGTGAATCTTTTCCATGATATGATTTACAAAGAGATCGAAGTGTATGTTGATGAAATGATCGCAATATCTCAAACAGAAGAGGAGCATCTTGTTCACCTGCAAAAATTGTTTGAAAGACTGAGGAAACTCAGGTTAAGGTTAAATCCCAACAAGTTCACCTTCTGGGTGAGGTATGGAAAATTGATAGGCTTTATTGTAAGTGAAAGAGGTATCGAGATTGATCCTGCCAAAGTGAAAGCAATACAAGAAATTCCTGAACCAAGAACTTAAAAAGAAGTTTGTGGCTTTCTCGGGAGGTTAAAATACATTTCTAGATTTATCTCTCATCTTACAACCATGTGTGACCCTATTTTAAAATTATTGAGGAAAGATCAAGTGGTCAGGTGGAATGACAATTTCCAGGTGGAATTTGATAAAATAAAAATATATTTGCAGGAACCTCAAATCCTCATGCATCCAGTGGAGGGGAAGCCTTTGATCATGTATCTAACAATGCTTAAAAGTTCTGTGGGTTGCGTTCTCGGCCAGCATGATGAGACTGGAAATAAAGAACAAGTAATTTATCACATGAGCAAGAAGTTAACTGAATGTGAATCGAGGTACATGTTACTAGAAAAAACTTGTTGTGCATTGGCTTGGGCTGCTAAGCGCCTGAGGCAATATATGTTGACGCATACCACCTACTTGATATCCAAGATGGATCCTATCAAGTATGTTTTAGAAAATCCAGCTCTTACAGGCCGAGTGGCTAGGTGGAAGATGATTTTGACTGAATACGATATCCAGTACACTACTCTGAAAGCCATCAAGGGTAGTGTGTTGGCTGATTATCTTGCTCATCAACCCATGGATGATTATCAACCAATGGGATTTGAATTTCCAAACGAGAATATCTTGTATATCATGGATTGTAACATTCCTGGCCTAGAAGAAGGACCTGAACCAGGTTCGCAATGGACGCTGGTTTTCGATGGTGCCTCAAATTCATTAGGAAATGGTGTCGGAGCCATTATTACTTCTCCTACGGGTTTTCATATTCCATTCACC
The DNA here is from genome assembly GCA_948472305.1 of Vicia faba. Taxonomy (NCBI): domain Eukaryota; kingdom Viridiplantae; phylum Streptophyta; class Magnoliopsida; order Fabales; family Fabaceae; genus Vicia; species Vicia faba. Next base: position 569,379,764 of record OX451737.1, read on the forward strand.
GCCAGAATTTGTTTTGATTGTACCAATAACATGGCAGAATACGAAGCCTGCATCTTCGGTATTGAAGCTGCAATTGATTTGTGAATCAAGCGCTTGAAAGTTTTCAGGGATTCTAATCTTATTATCAGTCAGGTTAATGGAGATTTGGAAACTCATCACCAGAATTTGGTCCCTTATCGAGAACATCTCATGAATTTAATTCCTTACTTCGAAGAGATTACATTCGAGTACATCTCTAGAGAAGAGAACAATATGGTCGATGCTTTAGCCACTTTGGCATCCATGTTCAAAGTCAAGTAAGCTAACGACGCGCCTTCGATCATAATTATGTGGTTGGATGAACCGACATTCTATTATGAAGCCGAGGTAGATCTATATGGAAATCCATGGTTCCATGATGTCAAGAGGTATCTTGAAACATAGGAGTATCTGGAAGAGGCATCAGTCATTGCTAAGAAGTTCTTGAGAAAGTATTCTGCCAAGTTCTTCCTCAGCAATGGTGTGTTATATAGAAGAAATCGTGATGGTTTGTTGTTGAGATGTGTTGATAAGAACGAAGCGAAGAAAATCATTGAATAAATGCACGAAGGTTCCTTCGGGACGCATTCCAGTGGACACACTATGGCCAAGAAGATCTTGCAAGCTGGCTACTATTGGTCCACCATGGAAAATGATTGTTACAACCATGCCAGAATCTTCTACAAATATCAGGTGTATGCTGATAAAGTGCATGTACCACTAGTACCGTTGAATGTCTTGACTTCTCCCTGGTCGTTTGCAATATGGGGCATCGATACGATTGGAAAGATCGAGCCTACTGTGTCCAATAGTCATCTTTTTATTCTGGTTGTTATTGATTACTTCGCCAAGTGGGTAGAACTTGCGTCATATGCAAATGTTACCAAGCAAGTGGTGACTCGGTTTGTAAAGCACAATATCATTTTTCATTATGGAGTGCCTGAAAAGATCATTACGGATAATGGATCTAATCTCAATAACAAAATGATGAAAGGGCTTTGTGAGTCCTTCAAAATTAAGCATCATAATTCTTCTCCGTATCAACCAAAGATGAATGGAGTTGTTGATGCGGCTGATAAGAACATTAAGAAGATTGTGCAGAAGATGGTAGTGACCTATAAGGATTGGCATGAGATGCTGCCTTTCGCTTTGCATGGTTATCGAACCACAACTCGCACTTTGACCGGGGCAACCCCATTTTTGCTTGTTTATGGCATGGAAGCAGTTTTTCCTGTGGAAGTGGAAATTCCTTCATTAAGAATTATGAGAGAGGAAGAACTGGCTAGATCAGTTGAACCTCATTAAACAGAAAAGGCTTGCGGTTGTTTGTCATGGTTAGGTGTACCAGAAAAGGATGAAGAAATCGTACGATAAAAGGGTTCAGCCTCAGTACTGCAAGGCCGATGACCTCGTATTGAAAATAATAATTCTTCCTCAAGGTGATCCCAGGGGAAAGTGGACTCCCAATTTTGAAGGACCATTCCTCGTAAAGAAGGTTTTCTCTGGTGGTTCTATGATGCTTACTGTTGTACCCCAAAATTTGCCCTCGTATTTTTCCACCAAGAAATCACAGCCTCGGGCGTTTCCTGATTTTTCAGATTGGCATAAGAATCAGTCAAACATACTTTTTCTTATCAGTCTATCCAAATTAGGGTTTTCATGGCTCTGGAACAGTTCACACAGTTTGCTTAAGATTTGGTTGATTTTTGGCTCAGGTTTTGATCAGGCGGACGTTTCTTTGACATTTAACCAAGAACCAGGGTTTTGTGCGTGCATTCTCAGAAAGAATTAATGTTGCAGTTCTTTTCAGTTTACTCTGATATTTGGATTGAGGCATTTGAGTTGAGAACTTGCAGTTGTTTTGTTCAATCAGTAAAGGCATATGGACGTTGTTTGATTTGACTGTGCATTACTGTGGCTATTTGAAAAGCCAGGTTTATTAATTGATCGATGCTAAAACCACAGTGTTTATTAATTGTTTATTTATTCTAAGTTAGGATAATTGGAATTTATTTCCATTTATTATAATTTAAGAATTTATAAGTAATTAAAATAGACAGCAGAAAGAAGAATTAACTGACAAAAAGGATTTCATTCATCTTTAATTGTTTTGTTACAAGTTATTATTTGAACAAACTGTAAATTTATTTACATCTTTGATTACAATAATAATAGTACAAATAATTGAAATGAAATAAAACTATCCTAAATATTCCTAAGTCTTCAAATCTTCAGCTTCTACTGCTACTCCTCTCCATTTGAGTTTTATCTGCAAAACAAAGAAAAGAAGAAAAGTCAAAGCAGATAAAATAATTAAAGGTAGACAATTAAAAAGATCATCATTAAAAGCAACTGGCCGGAATCAGTTCGCCCTCTCTGCAAATCACGAGATTTCTCCCGGTTCACAAAGAGGGATGAAAAATGCTTGCAAAAAGTATGAAATGCACAAAAGTTATAATTGCACAAATTCAAATTTGTCAAACATATTGCATTGTCAACAATTTGCCCATTTCAAAAATTCCTAACAGCATGTACAAGTCCAAATGCAAACTGAACTGAATTGCCTAACTGAAATTCACAAATCCAAGATATCCAAAAAGCTGTCCAAAAAGATATCAAGATATCAAAGTACAAAATGTTGTCACAAAGAAGCAGAAAATATGGAAAAAAGAGATAAGAGTTATGCAGAGGAAAGTAGCTATTGCAAGCAAAGATTCAATATCATCATTTTCAGGCCAGTGCTTTTTCAGTAAAAGGACAGATTTTAAACAATATTTTATGCTTTAATCTGTACTGGAGAGAGAGAAGAGAAAGAAGAAAAGGAGGCTTACAGGCTTAGGCTTGAAGAAATATATAAAAACAAACTGTTATCAAGACAGTAAAGGGGGGCAGATACAACATAAACAAAAATCAGAACACAATCAAAAACTGTAACAAAAACACAAATTGCCCCAACAAGCTTGAAGCCTAAGCTCCAAACCTCAAAAGGCCTTCACCTGCATAACTCAGAGCATGAAACTGTCAAGACCACAAGCCTAAAATCCAAAAGGCCTTTCAAGACTGCCTCTAAACTACTCAAGTCTAAAACCCCGTCCAGCTTGAAACCTTAAACCATTTTCTAACCCAACCTGTCAAAACAAGCTTAAACCTGCAAACAGAAGTTCAAGCTTTAAGCCTAAACTAGAAGAACCAAAATACCACAGCCTAAACAAGCATATCCAAACCTCACCAAAGCCAAACCTGCATAAACCTTTGCCTCTAAACAGCATAAGCCATTAAACCATCCAAGCCTTACCTGGTCAAGCATCAGAAGCCAAGCCTGTAAACGCACTAAGCCTAAAACCTGCTTGAGCCTTAAACAAAATCACAAGCCTATCAAGCCACAAACTGAAGCCTAAGCATTCAAGACAACACAAACCCTCGGAAAATTTTCATCATTGGGCTACCCAAAATCATCCAAGCATTTCAAGGCAACAGATCAAGGCAACTCAGTATCTCAGAAGTATCTCAGGGCATACAGAAACAAGAAGAAGAAGATAAAGAAGCATCTCAGGGTACACAGGCAACTCAGAGGCTAACAAGAGAAGAAGGCAACCAAACATATCAACATTCAAGGCCCTCAGAGGAAACCTCATCAAAGGGCAAGCATACAAGGTAATAATCAACATCAACAGGTATCTCAGCAAGCCAACCAAGAAGAAGAAAAGAAGTGATAAAGTAAGGGTTTTCAAGCTTATCATCATTAAACCCTAGAAGGCAAAGAAAGAATACAGAGTACTAGGGAAACTTCCAAAGCGCACAGCATCACCAAGTCCCTGCCTCAGCCGTCCTACGCGCCTCCGAGTCCAACTCCTCCTCCATCTCCAAAAAGCCTCTGTCTCCAAAAAGGTAAAACTCTTCCCTTTCCTTAAAATACCTCACAAAACATAAATATAAACAAAGATTAGAAACTGTCAAAGACTAGTAGCTTGCATGCGTGAACTAAAACAAAGAATGTAAAACGAGAAGTTATCACCTTTGTTTGTCATTGTCATGCTCGACCATGGAGGGTGGAGGAGTAGACGGTGGCGCATGACAACCACGCATGAAGCTGTGTTCAGAATCCATGGCAAAGAGGATGAAGAGGTTAGAAACGAAGAAGAGCGCCGCGCCTCTGTATGTCACAAACCCTAAGTCCCTTTCTGAACGAAATAACTCAAACCCTTGCAAAAACGTTATGGAACAAACGGGCCTTGCCCTTTTCCAGTAGCCTAAGCCCATTAAGCACGCCTTGCACCCTCCCTTTTTTTGTTTCTCAGCCAATTTTTGTTTGGGCCATGAATTTCCATTGAGCTCATTCTTTTCTTTTAGTTTGTACATAAAATAATTCCTTTTTTATTCATCCTTTTACTTCTTTTTTTTTAACTAATACATTTTATTTATTTTGTAAATAAAAACAATACCTTAACCTTTTCTATATAAAATTTTCTTAACTACTTTTAGTTTGTATAATTATAATATACATAGAAAATAGATTTCTTTTTAAGGTCGAAATATTCTCTTTTTAACTAAAACATTTTTATATACATTAAACATTAATACATAATACATAGAATTTAAAACTTTTTCTTTTTCTTAATCTTAAAACTTTTTTTAAAAAATGTTTGTACATAATTACATCAACACATAATTTTTCTTTAAGTTAAATACTTTTCTTTTCTTGAAATATTTTGTTTTGTACATACTTAGCAAAAATACAAGAATACAATAATACATAAATAAAATACTCAACTTTCTCATTAAGTTAGCAATACTTAATAAATACACTTTCTCACTTGTAAATAAAACATACACCTACACTTACACAAATATATTGATACATTGGTATGTTCACATTTGATATTCTTATACATTGCTATACATTACATATTACATTAGCGATCGCAATTCGATTTGGTTGTAAATTATTGGACACTACTCTCCCATTTAAAGTCTCATCCCTCATTTGTAAATAATTGTACCCCCACTCCCGGATACTTATTTGTAATAGCGTAGGACTTTAAATTCCCGCAATTTATCGCTTTCAAATATACCATGGTTAGACCTAGGGTTTGTATGTACATAAAATCAAACGCTAGATAACCTAATACAAGATAAATGCATGACAATCAATACACAATCACACTTGCACCCCTTAGGGTTACTCCACTTGTTGCCTTCAATAATGGGCCATGCTTGCACGTTGAGTATCTTTGGAAAAACAATTCAAATGATCATAAGTCTCTCGATGACGCTTTCGAAAGTTGCCTAAACGGAATGATCATAGTCCTTTCAAGCAAAATTGACAAAGACACTTGGCACCATTGCATTCATGGTCCATACGATGACTCGCGCCTGTCCCGTTAAACATCCTAAACGCAAGATTGTCCACCAAATACAATAGTGGAACAAAATTGCTAAAAGGGTTAAAACATAGAGAAAATCTTTGAGTAAATTTAGGGGTAGACAAACTCTTAGTTACTTGATCAAACTTGCAAAAACACTTGCCTACTTTTCAAAAACCATACTCCACAAACACTTTCAAAACAAACTTTCAAACACGTTTGAAACATCTTTTCGAAAAGATACACACCTTTGTAAAACACTCAAACACGAGTCATTTCAATGGTTGCCTAAGACAAGGCATCTTCTTCAAAAACATTTTCAAACACATACATACACACACACACACACCATTTCAAGCAATTGAAAATCAAAGGCAATTGATCTAAAACCAAGTAACTAAGAGCCCATGGATAACCATGGATGAAAAGGGTGCTAATACCTTCCCTTTTCATAATCTACCCCCCGAACCCACGAAACATCTCAAAAGGTTTTTGCTGTGCTTTTTAACCTTTCCTTAGGATAAAATAAAAAGTCGGTGGCGACTCTTGCTAAACCGAACAAGTGTGAATACAAACGCAAAAACTCAAGTCAGTTCTCCCACCGTATCACAGAACTGGCGACTCTGCTGGGGACAAATTTAAAAGTGGGGTTACCTTAGGGTTTAGATCACCTTTACTTTCTTGCTTTGATTGCCTTGATTGCTTTACTTTTTAGGTCCTTGTTTGGGTTTGTTGTAAATCCTACACCCGGATTTGGGGGCACCTTTTTAGGTAAATAACAAAAAACTGTGAGGGAATTGTGCGGGGTATACCGACATGGTTGAAACAGTAGGCTATGTTAGTGTGACATATTTGTGAGTACCGGTAACCCTTGAGTTCAGTCAAGGAGAGTACGGGGCCGCTGAGTGATGTCGTGAAGCACTAACGAACTCTTAGAACCTTAATTGACCATCTTAGCCTTTTTAGGGGTAGTGAGATGACCGACTTTGGTGAAGTCCGAAGTTGGTAGATACTCGATACTACACTCATTGAGGGTTGTTTTCTTGGAATATTTTGGTCGCCAGTTAAGTGGCTAAACCGAAACAATGAACACAGAAAACAATCCAGTGATATTGAGCTCCTTAGAGCCCGGTTTCTATTTTAGGACAGGATGAGCCAACTAACTTCAAGAGGGTACTTACCTACAACCCCATGCAAGCCTAAACCTAAGGACTTGTTTGCTTTGTGTGAATATGATTACCTGTATATACACTCACTTGCTTCTGCATACATGTACATAACATCATAACATCATACCATAGCATTTTCAATAACCATTTCAAGGATCTCGAGGGTTCTTTTGATGCAGGGTTACGTTGAACCATATGTCTACCAAGGGGCAAGAGGTTTTCTCCTCTAAACAAATGCCATCAAAGATCAAGTGCAACAACTTGAATCAGGGGCTATGACCCACTTGACATGGTGAGCTTGATTCTCATGGAAAGACATCCGTCGGGGCAAAGTTCTCCAATCAAAGATCAAAAGTTCAACCTCTAACATTCTCTTGTGTTTACCCCAAGAGATCCTTGAAAGCATGCATCCATATATCATGCATTGCATCTTGACAATTTTTCCTTTTTCAGGTTTCCTTACTCTCCTACTGTTTATTTCAGTAAGAGATGGCTCTAGAGAGGACTGTCAAGGATATCCAGGACCAAACAGCTCAGCTGCAAGAAATGTTCTTGAACCTGTCCTTGGGGCAAGAAGAAGTGAAAGCTCTCCTCACAAAGGGCTTGGTCCAGGAGACTTCAAACAATGCCAGGAGTGATCAGTTGGAAGCACTGCAGTCTGAGCTGACAACAGTGAGGATCCAAATGACGGGGCAACTGGTGGGCCAGATGGCTCTCATCCAGGATTTGTCTCAAAGACAAGAGGAACTCAGAGTTCTCGTCAGCCAATTTCTTCGGAACAACCAACTGGGGCAAACATCTGAGGTTGAAGAGCAAGTCACCACTCAACCCCCATCCACTCAAGAAGACAAAGGGAAGGCTCCTTTGCTTGCTTCAGGGTAACAAGCCCATCAACAACCTCGCCAGCGTCAACGGGGTAATCGGCGTAGTCAAAATATGTCGGGAAGACAGTTCACGGAGACTGGCATACCGTCATCTTTGATTCTGGAGAGCTTGTTGGAGGTCAACCTGACTGCTTTGAGGGATCCTATTCGGAAGCCCAATACCTCTGCTCCTAACTATCATCCCGACGCATTTTGTGTTTACCACTCCTATAGCCCGGGACATGACACCGACGACTGTTGGGCCTTGAAGAACAAGATTCAGGATCTGATCGACATTGGAGTGCTGAGGTTCATGCCAGACAGCGAGATGAAAATATTCTGTTAAGGGTTTCCCCACCTGGAGTGACAAAGCTCAAATTGAAAGACTTTTGCTTCATTTGAATTTTCAAAGTTGTAATTTCTTTTGTTCTCAAACAATTAACTGTTGATGTTAAACTCTGTTTCATTAATGCATTGCATATGTTTGTCTTGAATTCATCCATTCGTTTTCACTACTCTTATGCTTTCTTTATGATATTTAACTCTTGATAAAAAGCTGCAAGCCTTTAGAGGGAGGATGACGAAACAATACCATAATCTCATACAGTATGCTTTTGAACAGATCTTGCTGATGATGTACATGCATTTCTTTCAATTCCCAAACACTGGAGTTATAAGGAAGATAATCCCTAGTCAACCCCTTCGAGCCAAAGAAGTAGGAGTTTTCTGTTCTAAACAAATCAAAACCTTTGATATAAACCTGGGGCAGGGTAGTCTCTCAGTTAACTCAAAAGAAAATGCGCATTGAAGTCGCAAACTCTCAGTTCGTAACATAACGAACGACGCCAAAAAAAGAAAAGCATTCCTTTGGAATCAAAAGACAAGGGTGGTTCCCTATCACATAGGCAGTCAATCTCTCAAAAGAGAAAAGCCCACTGAGCCAAAACCTGTAAAGGAGGCTTAAGAAAGCTGGGGCATCCCGCTGACTGTTGATCTCGAAAACAGAGACAGTCAGGAAAAAGTTAGGGATAACAAATCAAAATCAAAATAGAGAGGTCATTACAAATCCTGAACAACATGAAAAATGTTGCAAAGAAAAAAGGAGATGATGACTGTCTCCCAAAATTCAACTGGTGAACCATCACCCAAAAAGTCGTTCCAATCTCAAACAGATTGCGACGCACAATTAACTGAGCTTAGGGTTGAAGAACATCACGAAGAGAGGGTGGGTACAAATATATTTTGAGCCTTTATCCTTTGTTTCTTAAACCGTGAACCAGGCCACGTTACAACCCTTCAAAAGTCCTAATTGAAGCATGGGTTAGTTCGAAAGCATACTGTTACAAAAGGTATCCTGACTCCTGTAAGGCTTTGCTCTCAATCTTGTGTTGATTTGTCTTATAAAGAAATTTTTTTTGCTAAAAAACACATTTTTTAAAACTTCGAGACAAACATAAACTTTGCATTGCTTAAATATCACTGTTTGTATTTGGGTATATGTTTGACAGCGAAGAAATTCATACAGCGAATGTTCGGAGGAACCAAAACTCTCTCAGTGAGTAAAATCACTTCAAAAGGATGACACTTCCAACGACGAGTCTCCTATCAACAAGGGGCATCACATGTCACTATCCAATTAACCTGGGGCAGTCCAGTCAAGGTTTCAACAGATCTTTCAAAGTTCAGTTAACCTGGGGCAGTCCAGTCAAGATTTTAAGAAATCTCTCAATTTGCAGAGTAATCTGATTCAAGACTCCTTCATCATCACTTGGGGCATTCGAATGTCAAAAGTACTCAAAGATTCCTTCATCACCTGCTGGAAATTACAACCACCAACAGAATACTGTCACAATTCCAGATTCGATACCTGTATCTAGCCAGGGCATATTTGTGAGTGATTTGATTAGAGATTCGATTCCTGTATCCAGCCAGGGCATATTTGTAGACGACTGATTCCAGATTCGATTCCTGTATCTAGCCAGGGCATATCTGCATGTTTAGTTTAGAGATTCGATACCTGTATCTAGTCAGGGCATATCTGTGAGCGGTTGATTGTAGATTCGATACCTGTATCTAGCCAGGGCATATCTGCATGTTTAGTTTAGAGATTCGATACCTGTATCTAGCCAGGGCATATCTGTGAGCGATTGATTGTAGATTCGATACCTGTATCTAGCCAGGGAATATCTGCATGAAGAGATTGAAGATCAACACCTGTAACAAGCCAGGGAACCATCTTTCTTTCTCAGGTCAGAGATCAACACCTGTAACAAGCCAGGACAATATCTCCTTGACCAACTTTTCTTAAGTTCCAGATTAATACCTGTAACAAGCCAGGAAAATATCTGTGGACGACTGATTGTGGATCAACACCTGTAACAAGCCAGGAAATTATCTACATAAAGAGTCTCTTTCATCACCACTTGGGGCATTCGAATGTCAAAAGTGTTCAACATTTCCTTCATCACCTGTTGGAAGATGTAGTTTTACACGGACTCATCATCAGGAAACCCTACACCGGTTCTTTCTCAAAACTCAAAAGATTCTTGTAATCCCCAACCAGAGAGCCTTACAGAATCTAATCCCCCTCAGCAGTCAATATTCTTTTATCCCCAGCGGATTTCATCAAAATTACCCAACATAACTTATCAACGGAATCCCAGCGGAGCTCTCATCAAAACCTCAGTGAAGGATCTCTTCCCAAAGAGTTATTCCCTGCAGAGTAATCTCTCCAACGAGTTTATTCCCCAACGCAGTCATCTTCTCCTACCGGTTTATTCTTGCAACCATCATCCCCAGCGGAAGCGAAGAACTCTACTCTTCAACATCAGCCCAGGATTCAACAAACTCCCGGCATTCGTCAAGGATTTATTTTCCTAGACGAAAACACATTCTTATACATTCATCACATTATCATACACCATGACGCATGCATATACGCATCATATCACACAATCTCATTTATTCTTGAAAACATCATGACAACATGCATTTCATACATCATGACATTGTATACAACTGATGTCTTGCCTTTTTAGGAAAAAGGACACTCCCAAAGATGATTACTATCAACTGTCACAATTCCAGATTCGATTCCTGTATCCAGCCAGGGCATATCTGTTGACGACTAATTCCAGATTCGATTCCTGTATCTAGCCAGGGCATATCTGAAGAGTTTGAAGATTCGATTCCTGTATCCAGCCAGGGCATATCTGTAAACGACAATTCCAGATTCGATACCTGTATCCAGCCAGGGCATATCTGTAAACGACAATTCCAGATTCGATACCTGTATCTAGCCAGGGCATATCTGTAGACGACTAATTCCAAATTCGATTCCTGTATCTAGCCAGGGCATATCTGAAGAGTTTGAAGATTCGATTCCTGTATCCAGCCAGGGCATATCTGTTGACGACTATTTCCAGATTCGATTCCTGTATCTAGCCAGGGCATATCTGTGAGCGTTTGATTGAAGATTCGATACCTGTATCTAGCCAGGGCATATCTGCGTGAAGAGTTTGAAGATCAACCGGTAGCAAGCCAGGAAGTTATCTTTCTTTCTCAAGTACGCAAGTTCTCGCTAAGGAATATCTTACGCGATCGACACACAATTCCAAATGGCATCTATAAGCCCATTCCCGACAAGGTTCCGTCACACCTCCAAATGGCATCTATAAGCCCATCCTCCTACCAACACTTCCAAATGGCATCTATAAGCCCATCCTCCTACCAGCAGTCACCAGATGGCATCTTTAAGCCCATCAGCAAATGGTATCTTTAAGCCCATTCCCTCTACCATCACGTCACCGAGTGCAAATTTTTGGGCACTCTAGTGTCCAATCTCCTTTTACCTTCGAGTCGCGAAAGTCAAACTTGCCAATCTAACTCTTCAGGCTCAAGAAGATTGAACAGGGGCAACTGTTGTACCCCAAAATTTGCCCTCGTATTTTTCCACCAAGAAATCACAGCCTCGGGCGTTTCCTGATTTTTCAGATTGGCATAAGAATCAGTCAAACAGACTTTTTCTTATCAGTCTATCCAAATTAGGGTTTTCATGGCTCTGGAACAGTTCACACAGTTTGCTTAGGGTTTGGTTGATTTTTGGCTCAGGTTTTGATCAGGCGGACGTTTCTTTGACATTTAACCAAGAACCAGGGTTTTGTGCGCGCATTCTCAGAAAGAATTAATGTTGCAGTTCTTTTCAGTTTACTCTGATATTTGGATTGAGGCATTTGAGTTGAGAACTTGCAGTTGTTTTGTTCAATCAGTAAAGGCATATGGACGTTGTTTGATTTGACTGTGCATTACTGTGGCTATTTGAAAAGCCAGGTTTATTAATTGATCGATGCTAAAACCACAGTGTTTATTAATTGTTTATTTATTCTAAGTTAGGATAATTGGAATTTATTTCCATTTATTATAATTTAAGAATTTATAAGTAATTAAAATAGACAGCAGAAAGAAGAATTAACTGACAAAAAGGATTTCATTCATCTTTAATTGTTTTGTTACAAGTTATTATTTGAACAAACTGTAAATTTATTTACATATTTGATTACAATAATAATAGTACAAATAATTGAAATGAAATAAAACTATCCTAAATATTCCTAAGTCTTCAAATCTTCAGCTTCTATTGCTACTCCTCTCCATTTGAGTTTTATCTGCAAAACAAAGAAAAGAAGAAAAGTCAAAGCAGATAAAATAATTAAAGGTAGACAGTTAAAAAGATCATCATTAAAAGCAACTGGCCGGAATCAGTTCGCCCTCTCTGCAAATCACGAGATTTCTCCTGGTTCACAAAGAGGGATGAAAAATGCTTGCAAAAAGTATGAAATGCACAAAAGTTATAATTGCACAAATTCAAATTTGTCAAACATATTGCATTGTCAACAATTTGCCCATTTCAAAAATTCCTAACAGCATGTACAAGTCCAAATGCAAACTGAACTGAATTGCCTAACTGAAATTCACAAATCCAAGATATCCAAAAAGCTGTCCAAAAAGATATCAAGATATCAAAGTACAAAATGCTGTCACAAAGAAGCAGAAAATATGGAAAAAAGAGATAAGAGTTATGCAGAGGAAAGAAGCTATTGCAAGCAAAGATTCAATATCATCATTTTCAGGCCAGTGCTTTTTCAGTAAAAGGACAGATTTTAAACAATATTTTATGCTTTAATCTGTACTGGAGAGAGAGAAGAGAAAGAAGAAAAGGAGGCTTACAGGCTTAGGCTTGAAGAAATATATAAAAACAAATTGTTATCAAGACAGTAAAGGGGGGCAGATACAACATAAACAAAAATCAGAACACAATCAAAAACTGTAACAAAAACACAAATTGCCCCCAACAAGCTTGAAGCCTAAGCTCCAAACCTCAAAAGGCCTTCACCTGCATAACTCAGAGCATGAAACTGTCAAGACCACAAGCCTAAAATCCAAAAGGCCTTTCAAGACTGCCTCTAAACTACTCAAGTCTAAAACCCCGTCCAGCTTGAAACCTTAAACCATTTTCTAACCCAACCTGTCAAAACAAGCTTAAACCTGCAAACAGAAGTTCAAGATTTAAGCCTAAACTAGAAGAACCAAAATACCACAGCCTAAACAAGAATATCCAAACCTCACCAAAGCCAAACCTGCATAAACCTTTGCCTCTAAACAGCATAAGCCATTAAACCATCCAAGCCTTACCTGGTCAAGCATCAGAAGCCAAGCCTGTAAACGCACTAAGCCTAAAACCTGCTTGAGCCTTAAACAAAATCACAAGCCTATCAAGCCACAAACTGAAGCCTAAGCATTCAAGGCAACACAAACCCTCAAAAAAATTTCATCATTGGGCTACCCAAAATCATCCAAGTATTTCAAGGCAATAGATCAAGGCAACTCAGTATCTCAGAAGTATCTCAGGGCATACAGAAACAAGAAGAAGAAGATAAAGAAGCATCTCAGGGTACACAGGCAACTCAGAGGCTAACAAGAGAAGAAGGAAACCAAACATATCAACATTCAAGGCCCTCAGAGGAAACCTCATCACAGGGCAAGCATACAAGGTAATAATCAACATCAACAGGTATCTCAGCAAGCCAACCAAGAAGAAGAAAAGAAGTCATAAAGTAAGGGTTTTCAAGCTTATCATCATTAAACCCTAGAAGGAAAAGAAAGAATACAGAGTACCAGGGAAACTTCCAAAGCGCACAGCATCACCAAGTCCCTGCCTCAGTCGTCCTACGCGCCTCCGAGTCCAACTCCTCCTCCATCTCCAAAAAGCCTCCATCTCCAAAAAGGTAAAACTCTTCCCTTTCCTTAAAATACCTCACAAAACATAAATATAAACAAAGATTAGAAACTGTCAAAGACTAGTAGCTTGCATGCGCGAACTAAAACAAAGAATGTAAAACGAGAAGTTATCACCTTTGTTTGTCATTGTCGTGCTCGACCATGGAGGGTGGAGGAGTAGACGGTGGCGCATGACAACCACGCATGAAGTTGTGTTCAGAATCCATGGCAAAGTGGATGAAGAGGTTAGAAATGAAGAAGAGCGCCGCGCCTTTGTATGTCACAAACCCTAAGTCCCTTTCTGAACGAAATAACTCAAACCCTTGCAAAAACGTTATGGAACAAACGGGCCTTGCCCTTTTCCAGTATCCTAAGCCCATTAAGCACGCCCTGCACCCTCCCTTTTTTTGTTTCTCAGCCAATTTTTGTTTGGGCCATGAATTCCCATTGAGCCCATTCTTTTCTTTTGGTTTGTACATAAACTAATTCCTTTTTTATTCATCCTTTTACTTATTTTTTTTTAACTAATACATTTTATTTATTTTGTAAATAAAAACAATACCTTAACCTTTTCTATATAAAATTTTCTTAACTACTTTTAGTTTGTATAATTATAAAATACATAGAAAATAGATTTCTTTTTAAGGTCGAAATATTCTCTTTTTAACTAAAACATTTTTATATACATTAAACATTAATACATAATACATAGAATTTAAAACTTTTTCTTTTTCTTAATCTTAAAACTTTTTTTAAAAAGTGTTTGTACATAATTACATCAACACATAATTTTTCTTTAAGTTAAATACTTTTCTTTTCTTGAAATATTTTGTTTTGTACATACTTAGCAAAAATACAAGAATACAATAATACATAAATAAAATACTCAACTTTCTCATTAAGTTAGCAATACTTAATAAATACACTTTCTCACTTGTAAATAAAACATACACCTACACTTACACAAATATATTGATACATTGGTATGTTCACATTTGCTATTCTTATACATTGCTATACATTACATATTACATTAGCGATCGCAATTCGATTTGGTTGTAAATTATTGGACACTACTCTCCCATTTAAAGTCTCATCCCTCATTTGTAAATAATTGTACCTCCACTCCCGGATACTTATTTGTAATAGCGTAGGATTTTAAATTCCCGCAATTTATCGCTTTCAAATATACCATGGTTAGACCTAGGGTTTGTATGTACATAAAATCAAACGCTAGATAACCTAATACAAGATAAATGCATGACAATCAATATACAATCACACTTGCACCCCTTAGGGTTACTCCACTTGTTGCCTTCAATAATGGGCCATGCTTGCACGTTGAGTATCTTTGGAAAAACAATTCAAATGATCATAAGTCCCTCGGTGACGCTTTCGAAAGTTGCCTAAACGGAATGATCATAGTCCTTTCAAGCAAAATTGCCAAAGACACTTGGCACCATTGCATTCATGGTCCATACGATGACCCGCGCCTGTCCCGTTAAACATCATAAACGCAAGATTGTCCATGAAATACAATAGTGGAACAAAATTGCTAAAAGGGTTAAAACATAGAGAAAATCTTTGAGTAAATTTAGGGGTAGACAAACTCTTAGTTACTTGATCAAACTTGCAAAAAAACTTGCCTACTTTTCAAAAACCATACTCCACAAACACTTTCAAAACAAACTTTCAAACAAGTTTGAAACATCTTTTCGAAAAGATACACACCTTTGTAAAACACTCAAACACGAGTCATTTCAATGGTTGCCTAAGACAAGGCATCTTCTTCAAAAACATTTTCAAAAACACACACACACACCATTTCAAGCAATTGAAAATCAAAGGCAATTGATCTAAAACCAAGTAACTAAGAGCCCATGGATAACCATGGATGAAAAGGGTGTTAATACCTTCCCTTTTCATAATCTACCCCCCGAACCCACGAAACATCTCAAAAGGTTTTTGCTGTGCTTTTTAACCTTTCCTTAGGATAAAATAAAAAGTCGGTGGCGACTCTTGCTAAACCGACCAAGTGCGAATACAAATGCAAAAACTCAAGTCAGTTCTTCCACCGTATCACACTTACGAAGATGGATGGTGAAGACTTCCCACTCCCTATGAACATAGACATAGTCAAAAAATACTTCGCATAAAAGGACCCCCTGAGTTGTCTGGCTCAGACAAAAAATGGAAATCCCGGTGAACAAGAAACAGAAATAAAAGCTTCGGGAAAAAATTAGGGACAAAAATAAAAAGAATGAAAAAGAAAATAAGTACACCCGCTAAGTTGAAAAACTGAAAGGGCAGCTTAGGCAAAAAAGTGTATCCTGGTCGATTGAAAACCCGAAAGGGCGATCCAAGCAAAAGAGGGATTAAAGCGGATGACTACGTCCAGCGTCGGATCTTTGATTTTGGTGCTACAGTTGGTAATTCCGAAGGGTAGGAATCAGTCAAATCATCTTCAATAAGAAACAAGGTGATGAGATAGTCGAGGTTATAATATTGATAGCAGGATTGGAACCCGGGGGGAATCCATTGTTGCATTGTCATGTGTCTGTTGCTCTTTGAATTCAATTTTTCGTTTTGAAATTACCTCTTTCTAGGAATTGTATCTTAATGTACTTGCCTATTTACGGGCCTGTTTTTAATCAATAAAAGTGTCTTTCGTTCAAAAGCTTATTTTTATATTTTACTGTTTTTCTTGCATTAAAGACGTCCAATTTTTGATAAATATTGCATCTAAATATTGGGGGCCTTACACATGGTAGGATATATTTGAAATTTGCTTTGAAAACTTGTGTAACCGGTTGGCAGACAGAGTCGTCATGCTATACCTGGGGCATTTTGTGTTTCTGCATCCTGCAGGTTCGATTATGCATATTCTGAAGTAGATGTATTCCTAGTGAGGTTGATATTTTTGGCCAACTAGAATAGATTTGTGATTCCCAGCAAGGCATATCACAAGTTAGTTATCCTCAGTGAAATATCCCATCCTCAGTGAAGTATGCCACAGATTGGTACTCCTTTTGGGAATTCGCGATGAGGCCTGCTGAGATTTCAGGGCCTATATCCCTTCATCCCCCCACTAGAATCGCCTATTGAGAGTGGTTGGACGCAGGATATCATGCCGCCAGTTAGTTCAAAATGGCACTTTACTTCCCCAAGTAGAGCCTCAGTGGCGAGTGGCTGTTATTTTTCTTCTTTCATTTTTCCGTTTCGCAATGGAGCATTTAAACATGTATCATCGCATTGCATCCTCAAATTTGTAGTGTTCCCATTTTCTATGGGGACATTACTCCATAAGGAAAAGAAATTCAAGCATGCATTGAAGTATAAGCCAAATTTATCTTCTTGCTCCCCAGTGGTCTTGGGTTTAAACGCTCGCTTTTCCTAATGTTTTTATTTCAGGATTTGGGTGTTTCCCCAATGATTCCTTAGGTTCAGAAGATATCCCCTGGTTGTCCCCTTACTTCATGTAAGTCGGCCCCCTCTTTCCTCTCGCATAAGGGAATTCCTTATCTCCGTGTAGGTCCTCATGGATTGTGTTCAATCGTTATTGATATACCTTCATTTTTGGTCTAGGCGCTTCTAGTCATTATTCGAAGTCGTACTTTTTCGAGTCGCTGCTCATTAGACTTGTTACGATCCAATTCTGTCCTGGGGTAGCGTTTCTTTTGGTCTGGTCATTATCAGCACCTTTGACGTCAAGTCGTTATTCGCGTATCTTTTTTAGAATATAGCATTATGGTATTCTGAGGAGTCTAGTTATTACTAGTCTTCCCCTATCGAGTCGTTACTCGTTTTTCTTGTTGTTGTTAGCTTCGCCCTAGGGAAACGTTATGGGTTGGTAAATACCATCCCTACCAAGGTCAAGTTCGCGACTTGTCACCTGATTTTTGAGTGTAGCTTTCTGGCATTCATTTTGTTTTGTTTGAGTCTAGTCATTACTAGGTTCTACCGAGTCAGATTAATATTTGTCTCGTGTCATCTCTGTAATTCCTTGGTTAGGGTCAAAATACTACTTCTTCCAGGTTCAAGATTATCATGTGTTCGCCTTGTTTTGAGGATCCAATCGTTATTTTTATCCTGAGGAGTACTCATCGAGGTCTAGTCGTTACTAGCTCCTTTTAAAGCAAGAGTCATTACTCTTGGTTTTGGTTTGTGATCCAGTATGGCACATTATTTGAAGTATTCTTAAGGTCGAGTTGTTACTCGTACCTTTACTCGGTCACCCAGCATTTCAATAACATGCCAGTGGGTTTTGGTTCAGAAAGGCATTGTTCCAGTTTGATCGAGACCAGTCGTTACTAGTATTTTGTGATGTCTGGTCTTTACTAGTCTTCCCCTGTAAGGCCGTTATTCTTTCTCAGAATGCAGTGTTCTAAAATTCTGTGAAGTCTAGTTGTTACTAGCATTTTTCGGTCCTTACCTTTTTCAGAATGCAACATTATGGCATTATGTAAAGTCTAGTTGTTAATAGCATCTTTCGGTCTTTACCATATTTCTCAGAATGCAGTGTTCTGGCATCCTGTGAACCCTAGTCGTTACTAGCACCTTTTGGTTGTTACTTTTCTTCCTCAGAATGCAGCATTCTGGAATTTTGTGGAGTCGAGTCGTTACTCACGTACTTTGTCTCAGAATGCAGCGTTCTAGCATTTTGTGAAGTCTAGTCATTATTAGCGTTTTTGGATCAAGTTCCACGGTCTTTGATTCTTATCTCTCATCTACAAATTTGTTTCTTTGGTCCAGTTCCAAGAGGCCATCAAAATTATACCTTGTGTTGATATGCATCGTCGTCTCAATTCAGAGTGCAACTTTTTTGAGTTCATTTTTGTATTCAATCTACTTCCACCTTATCGCTCGAAAGGCTGTCGTTGCTGTAATACAGTGGGAGAACTGACTGTTATACTGGTTTTGTGTTTGTATTTGCAAATGTTGCGATAAGCAAGAGTCGCCACCTACTTTTCTTTTATCCAACAAAGGAAAGGGCAAAAATAACAGAAAAAGACCTTTCGAGATTATTTGAGTAAGGGGGGTAGATTATGGAAAGGGAAGGTGTTAGCACCATTTCCATCCGTAGTTATCTATGGGTTCTTAGATGCTAGATCGTTTGAAAAAATACCTTTGTGCTTTGTGTGTTTGAAAAGTATTTTGGAAGAAAGCGCCTTAGTACGATGAACTTTGTAATGTTTCTCGGATTGGTAGAGAACGTATACAAAGTGTTTTGAAAAATGTTTTTGAAAGAGTTTTGTGTGTGTAAAAGTTTGTTTTATTTTTAGCAAGCATCTAAGAACTATCTACTATATTCGAAAGGTTGTTCTTTTCCACTTTTCCTTTAGACAGTGCTATCCTACTATTAGTGAGTAGGTAGCCCTAGTTGTTGGATGTTTGAGGGACATTCGAAGGGACGTTTATATAGTCACAAAGGCAACTGGGAAAGATGCTTTAGTAACTACCCTAGGGTTTTAAGATCATACCGAGGCAACGTCGAAAGGGTCATTTTTGATCCTCATACCGAAGGGTATCCACTAAAGTCTCTCACGTTTCTAGAGTCGCGACTATTTATCCGAAGGCAACCAAAGTAGGAATACCCAAGAGATGCAAATGTGAGAGTGTGTTGTATTCAGTTATTTTTTTCTTTGCATTAGGTTTTCTAGAGTTTTGTTTGTTATTCTTGTCATACAATCCTATTAGTCATGCATCTAAATAGTTAATAGTTTGCAGTAATTAAAAATGCATAAATATAAATCTAACTATAGAAGGCTTCATGGAGGGGGATTATTACAAGTCCAAAACTTTGGGGAAAATAAAGAAAGTAGTAAAGTAGAAAGTCCGAATTATAGTCTATTACATCCCATAAGCAAATACATTAATATGAAAATAAAGTAGAAATATCAAACGCGCGCGAAATGGAAAAGACGTCTAAAACCTAAGTGAAAGGAAATATTTTTGTTTGTTTTTGTTTTATGTAAGAAAATTTTTAATTGATAATTAATTAAATGATCTAGATCTAAAGAAAAAAATGTTAATTATTAAAGAAAATTGAAAAAGAGAAATTAATTCTAAGTTTTTGTTTGTATTTTTGTTATGAATAAAAGAAATTAAATGAATTAAATCCTAGGTCTATTTATTTTTAAATTAAATAAAAGGTTAAAGTTATTATTTACAATGTTAATTTAATTAAAAAAAGACTAACCTAATATTTTTATGATTTTAATATTGTAATGAAATAAGATTGATTAAAACTAAAATGTTAATTAAAACAAAATAAATAAAATTGAAATGGGCCTGCAAACAAAATGAAATGGGGGGTGCGCTTCAAATAAGTATCAAGTCTATCAATAAGAGGACTTAGGCGCTGCAAAAATAGTTAGGGGGTGAGAATAAACAGAAACCCAAAGTCCAATGATAAGAGGGCTCAGGCGCCTGTGGGATCTGCAAAACAAAGGTTAGAAAAAATAAAAAATTGTTTCCTTCCTGAGTCGAACCCAGGACCTGGCATAAGAGTGCCCTAAGAATGGTGTTCTTGGATTCAGGTACCTAAGCTCGCATGTAACACGTTAGATCTACTCAAAACATCAATAGTAATATGAATGCATGCATCAAACTGAGTTAAATTACATAATTTAGAGGATTTGAGATTCAAAATTGTGGGATGGTTATGAGGAGGATCTGGGACGTGTAAGGCTTGAACCTGGGCTCTGGAGGACTCCTGGGAAACTCAGGAGAGGGTTGATGATTTTGGTTTGGGTTGATAGCGCCTGGAAGTGAAGTTACAGATTTTGCAACTTTTTAATTTTTTTTTAGAATTTTGAGAAGACTTTTGGAGAGCTTTTTGAAGATAAATTTCGTGCTCCCTTTGGCTTTTAATGTCATGTATTTATAGATGGAAGATAGGAGTGAACAAACATGGTAAAGAATCAATGCATTCATGGCCTTGGAGACAAGGATAAAGCACATTGAAAAATGTCCATATTTGTGATATATTTGCCTCTTTGGTCACTTGCATGAACCTGGTCCCTTTGGATGTATCTTGCACGAAAATATGGGCCTTCTAATAGATCAAATCAAACCCAAATTCCATGGCCCATTATTATTTGTATTTTTATTTAATTTATTTGATTTAATTCATATTTAAATGAATAAAAGTTCAAATAAATAGAAATAAAAATCAAATTAGTGCATGGTTAGGTTTAGAGGTCCTTGGTTATGTCATAAAAATGTTTAAACCCTAAAAGTTAGGTCCATTAACCTAAAAATGCAATTTTTCTCAAAGTTGACTTCATGCATTATTTTCACAAATTTGCCTAACTTGTGCAAACTATAACTTGCTCAATTTTCATCTTTTGAATATGATATTGGACTTTTTGTAAATACCAAATTGTCATCTACAATCTCTATGTTGATAATTTTTGCTTTTGAAGATATTATCTTGATGTAAGTTGTCTTGATAAAAAGTGTCTTTTGTTGACTTTTTGGAAATGACATGTAATGTATGAGCTCATATCTTCCAAATGATGCATTTCTTGAGCTTGAGGATAAAAGAGAAGTTGTAGGGAATTGGATTATATTCAAAATGAGATTTGGTTGGGGGAAAATGGATGAAGTATGTGAAAGTTATGCCTGGTCAAAGTTCAGTTAACTTTTCCTATAGAAACCCTAATTTAGCAATTCTTGACTTTTGATAAATTAAGAGCATTCCTTGAGGAATCATGATCATCCCTTGATAAAATGATGGATATCATTTCAAAATGTTGATGTTGACCAAAAATCTTGAAGTTTGACTATATATTGGCCACATTTGACTTTTGACCTCGTAAAGTTGATTTTCAAACACTTGAGTAGTTGACTAAGCAAACTTGTAGTGTAAGGCATGAAATTTGGCATGGACAATCTTGAAGACATACTAGGACCATGGAAAACACTTGATACATTTGGAGATCACACATCTTGGTGAAAAGTGAAACCCTAGTTGAAAGGCCATTGCTTAGGAGGAGAATTTGTCTGATCAATTCTTGGTCAACCTTGAGCAATTGAAGACCTTAATGAACATGTCTTGTGTAAAATGGGAGGGAAAATTTTGGGATACAACAGTGGCCCCTGTTCAATCTTCTTAAACCTAAGGATTTAGATTGGCTCGTCTTCCTTTCGTAATATGAAGGTGGAAGATAATTGAACACTAGAGCGCCCAGAAATTTGCACTCGCATATACATGAAGTAACACTATTGGTTGATGATATCGGGAATGGGCTTACAGATGCCAGTTGGAGAAGATGACGGATAATCGTCGGAGATGGGCTTAAAGATGCCATCCAAAGTAACTGTTGATAGGAGTATTAGAATGACCCTGCGTCTAGTTTTATCTAAATGAAATGTTGGAAAGAGTCTGTGTCAAGCCGCACCCAGAAATGTATTAGAAGGCAATTGTGTAAGGCTGCTTTAGGATGAGCCTGTGTTAGACTACTCCTGGAAATGTCTTAGTAGGAACTTGTGTAAGATTTCTTCAAGATAAGCCCGTGTTAGACTACATCTGGAAATGTCATAGTCGAAACTTGTGTAAGATCGCTTCAGGATGAGCCCGTGTGAAGCTGCGTCTGAAAGGTTATTAGAGGGAACCTGTGTAAGATTGCTTCAGGAAGAGCCCGTGTACAGCTGAATTTCAGGAGAAGAAGGAATTCGTGTAAGATTGCTTCAGCATGAGCCCGTGTAAAGTTGCATCTGGAGATTATGAGAAGGAACCCGTGTAAGATTTCTTCAGGATGAGCTTGTGTAAAGCTACATCTGAAAGGTTATTAGAAGGAACCCATGTAATATTGCTTCAGGAAGAGCCCGTGTAAAGATGCATTTCAGGAGGAGAAGGAATCCATCTAAGATTGCTTCAGTATGAGCCCGTGTAAAGCTTCATTTCGGTATGAGAAGGAATTCGTGTAAGATTGCTTCAGGATGATCCCGTGTAAAGCTGCATCTAGAGATTATGAGAAGGAACCCGTGTAAGATTGGTTCAGAATGAGCCCGTGCAAAGCTGCATTTCTGGATGAGAAGGAATCAGTGTCAGATTGCTTCAGGATGAGCCCGTGTAAAGCTGCATTTCAGGATGAGAAGGAATCAGTGTAAGATCGTTTCAGGATGATCCCTTGTAAAGATGCATCAGGAGATTATAAGAAGGAACATGTGTAAGATTATTTCAGGATGAGACCGTTGAAACAACCGGCTGAAAATCATCAAACAATGAAGTCGCCATCGAACGTCTTTTATCCCACATGAAGGGAATGGTGAACATCGAGAAAACCTGAGAAGGGAGAAGTCACGGTCTTGTGACCGAGAGATCGGGTAAGGGAGTCTGTTACGCGAGGGGAAGGTATTAGCACCCCACACACCCGTAGTACTCTACGGTATCCACTCTTGTTGTTCTATCTTATGAGTGTGTTTAAACTATGCTTACTGTTTAGTATACAAAAGGGAGAATGCATGCAAAATAAAGGAGAAAAGAATGTAGGGAAAATAAAATTGTACTCGCTTAGGCCCTACCCTAATGCCTATGTATCCTTTTTGAGAAATTAGAGCTACCGTAGTTCGGCTCATATGTTTTTGTTTGTTTTTGTTTTTTATGGACAATGTTAATTCCGCCTTCTGCCGCAGCTAGACCTTTGGAGACTTATGTGTTTGGCACATAAGTAAATTAATCACGTCCTTACCTGAAAAAGGTTTTAGAGAAGAGGTGCTCGAGCGCACAAAATAGTTTGAATTCGTTTGTATTTTTGTTACCTTGAAAAAGGGTTTAAGTGAGATTAGCATGTTTTTGATTTGCTAAGAAAAGAAGTTTTATTTTTAGATGCGAGGATGCAAAAAGGGGAAGAAAAGAGTCTAAGGGATACTAGCCTATTTCTAAACCTAATGTTATCATACAATGATAGCCCTAAGATTTGGATTAACAAAAGGGAAACGTCTACCTAATGTTAGCATGCATGGTTTACAACCTAAGGTCTAACTTGCATCCGAACGGAGCAAGCGCATCCTAAGGGAACATGGTATGTACAAGGATAAATCAAACAAGCCAATAAACTCAAGAGAGCACACCTAAAGAGATCCTACCTAGGTTAGCATGCCAAAGAAAGTCTAACAAAACTATCCTATAGGGAACATGCAATGAGAGCGAAGTCGTGATCTCAGTTTCTAAATTGAGTGACTCATCGATCAACAAGAAATAAAGGAAAGCGATAAAATCCTATAGGGAGCATGCACTGAGAGCGAAGTCGTGATCTCAATTCCTAAATTGAGTGACTCATCAATCAATCAAACAAAGAAACAAACACAAGCATAACACATATAGCAAATGAAGTGCGGAATGCCTGCTACAGGTCTTTAAACAACAAATTCGAATGCACGCTCTTTATTTCCTACTTCTCATGATATCTAGAAAGCAATAACGAAATGCAATAAAGTGCGAAGAAGTAAAAGGGTAATAGCGGTGACTACCAAAGCGATCAAGTCGTCAAAAGCAGACGAAAGCACTGGAGAAGCAGGGAGTACGCGTCAAGAAAGCTTCACCAAGAAACAAACAAAGTCAAAAATAATATCCAACTAAGATAAAGGCAAACACGTGTTGCGAATGCAACGCGTAATCATAAGTTCCTGCATAAAGCTCATAAAGCATCACACGCGTCAGGACAATATATAACACGATATGAATTTTCTTAGGACGATGAGAAATCAGAACGAGTATAAGTCGCCTTCTTCGATCATATAACTACTTGTTATGTTATATGATCGAAAGCACAAAAATGTACCTTGTACAATGAACAAACGCGTCAAAACATAACATAGTGAAGAGGCACTAAAATGGGGATAAAAAACTAAACTAAAAAAGGTGAAAAGGGATTTTTGATTTACTAGTTTTTTTTAGAAACTAAAAGGAAAAGTAATTTTATTATTAGTTTTTTTTATGTAAAGGAAATTCTAGAAAAAAACTAAAGAATTAATTCCTAATAAATTTCTAATATATTCTACTAAATTTTATTAATGTTTTTATCATATCTTACAAAAAGAAAACCAATTCCAAGAATGCAAATAATAGAGTCAGGGGGGTGCAAGGCTGCAATCAGGGATTATGCTGTAATAGTGGAGTCTGGACGCTGAGCCCATCCAATATGAGCCCAATAGAGTCTTCTTTTTATTGTGTCAAACTCTCACAAAAAATGGATGGATCTGGGCTTAGGATAATGCAGTCTGGCCCAAGGGTGGGGCTTGTATGTTGGTCCGGTTCACAAGACCACCAAAACCATTCAAAGATCCGGCCCACCCGTTGTGTCTCTAAAAAACCAAGACGATTGAAACAACGTCGTTTTCAGATTGAGAGTTTGAGACTCTCACACTCTCTCAACTCACCATTTTCTCTCCTGTCTCTCGCGATTTCCGGCGATATCACCGCTGCCACCACCACGATCCCAAATAACCACCTCTAACCTCATCTCATCTCCGCCTCTAATTCTGATCCATGGATTCTCAACCTCCTCTGATTTTATCCAATTTCAAGTGTTCCCTTCCAAATTTAACAAAGTCTCTCTGAAAACCCTAGGCCTATCAGCTAAATCCTATATCTGAGGTGGAGCTTCCGATCCTAATTCCTCAGGGCTTCCGTTCTACACATCGACCTCTACACAATGATATCAAAGAACCAGTAAAGAGATGAGAGAATCCAGAGTAACCTACGTCGGAGGTGAAGGAGATGAAGGCGTGACTCTAGGTATACCTTGTTTCTGCTCGAACATTCTTCTCCGCATTTTATTCTTCTATTTTCCTTTACTGATTTTGTCTTCGATTCTGTGATGCATTTCTGTGCATTGTAGGGATCGAGCGCTTTGTTGAGAAGCGAAGGGTTGATTCACTGTGTTGATGATCACACTTTTGCAGAGACATAGACTGTTGTTGCGGATGAAGATTGTCAATGTGTATTGTGGATTCGTGATGTTGATGATGATGACAAAGATGCAATGATTTTGTTGCGATGAAGATGACATTGAAAACGTTGAAGCAGATGAAAATTAAGGTGGTGATTAAAGAGAGTGTGATGTGAAGATTGAAGATGCAGAGAGTTGAGAGATTGAGGAAGATGAAGATTCAAGCATGGAGATTCTGGAAGATATAATTGAAGAGAGAATGAAAAGGTGAGTTTCTGTTATCATGATTCTTTGAATCTCTCCCTGAAATCTGATAGTGAATTCTTCTCTCCTTCTGTTACTGTTTGATCCTCTTTCTGTTGTTGAGTTCTTTTGTAACTGAATCCTGTTGAGATGCTATGAAGTTTTTTTGGAAACTATTATGAGTTTTTTTCTGTTAGAGGTTAGGACATGGTTAGAGGTGGTTAGGAGAACAGTTCGGGAGTTGGTTACAAGTCAGTTAGAAAACTGTTAGGACAAGAAAAATTGTTTGTTATGGAATTGGTTAGAGGTGGTTAGAGGAAGTTAGGAATTCTGTTTGTTTAGAAGTTAGTTATGGAATAATATTTTAGCCCTTGGATTGATAAAATATATTATAGAATTGAAGGGTCTAGATTGAGGAGGTTGCAAACTGTTGGAAATTATGTTATTTCCGTTACATCTAGGAGGTTAGTTTTTGTTATGACAGTTATTGTTTTGACAGTTGGGGGCGGTTCTGAAAGTTAGTTGTAGTTTGTTTTTTTTGTTAGAATATGTTAGGAAAGTTAAGGGGTTGTTGGATAATGATTTTCTGTTAGATTTTTGTTTTGATTCTAGAATTCAGTTAAGATGAGCTGTATTTTCTGACTTAATCCCTTCTCAGTTTCCTGTAGGTTAACCGTTATGTTTAGACAGGAGCTGGTTTTCGTAGCAGCCTGATTTCATCTTCTATTTGCCGGATGCCTAGCGAACTGGTTCCACTTATCAATTTATGCAGGTCTGTTAGAAACTGTTGTTTGCTTGAACTTGTTTCACATGAATTCTGGATTTTCTTTGAACACCATGCGGGTGTCAACTTGAATGTGTCGTCTTTTGAATTTGCAGGCTTATCAAAAAAGAGAATTGCTTGCCCATGACCAACTTAGTGTTACCTTTTGAAAAAAATGATGCTTAGGTTTTGCTCTGCAAGTTTACTTCCGCGTCTGCATCAATAGGGATTTTAGAATGATTTTTAGGCATGGATTTCATGAGACAAAGGTGCAGACTGACTTGGTGTTTTTCCGGTCTTATTGCCTTCGTGACGCAGGTTCAGAGATGTCAATATTTAAATTCTTTTGAACTCTGATGTATGAGTTAGAACATAGGTTGCAGTTTCAATTATAGGTTGCAGTTTCAACTATAGGTTGCAGGGTCATTTGAACTTTGGCTAATTGAGATATGCTTCCTTAGTGATGCAGGCTATTAAGAGTTGAAGAACGACAGAGGGCTTAAAGAATCAACTTGGATAAGAAGCATAATGTCAGGTTAAATGGAGACTTGACTCATGGTGTGAAAAGTAGGAAAAGTCTTGGTCATGGGAGTTGGATTTATTTGTAACTTTGTAATATTCGGTGTATTTTCTTGTAATGATTTTGTAAAAATGAGTAATGATTGTGTGAATTTAAATAGAACTCGAATGAGTTTTTCTTGACCTTGGTAATGCCTTGGACACTTGAATGAATTTGTAAAAAAATCTTGATGGACATTGAATTAAGTTGTTTGATTTTACAAACTTATCTTGAGAATTATGGATGACCTTTGAATAAACCTTGTTTGACTATAACCATTTTGCATTCAACTTGAACCTAGCTTAATGTCATGACCATACTTCGTTAATGCTTTTATAATTTCACTTGTTCTTCAAGAAATCTAAATGCCCTTCTTATTTTGAAAACTCCAAACAAATCTAATCCATGACGTTAGGTAGCACTTCAAATGACTTTAAATAACGATTCCATAAAAGCGAAACCAAGTCAATCTCGCCTCCTTGCAACAACTTTTAATTTCCCTCTTAGCCCCGTCTTTTGTAATTGAAGTAACAAATAACAATGCCTTGGTCACGTCATACGTCCACAATATCACCTTTTTACCATGGCTTGCATTTTGCAATCCAATTCACACTATATCTTGATTTTATGGATAATAACGATTCCTTGAGGGCGCCTTGAAGTATAGAAAGAAATATAATATGAAGCTCAATGAACCCTAGTTTATAAATGTTACAAATTCACACATAGAAGATGTGACACCCTAGTCCACTTGTGCTTGGTGAATTCTCGATGGAGGATGACCTTGTAGCTTGATTAAGAATGATCCACAACATCCATGAACACAAA
The DNA here is from genome assembly GCA_948472305.1 of Vicia faba. Lineage (NCBI taxonomy): Eukaryota > Viridiplantae > Streptophyta > Magnoliopsida > Fabales > Fabaceae > Vicia > Vicia faba. The sequence continues at coordinate 569,407,746 of OX451737.1, forward strand.
ACCCTAATCCCACAATTTCACTGCCTTGGGAAAATAACCAGAAAAATCAAGCTTTATTGAACATATACACCTCAGCCAATTGACAAAACCCTAATCCTGTTCATAAAAACCATGGATCCAATGCTAAGCTTATTGATTAATGATGCATGACGTGTCAAATGACCTAATGTAGTGTATGAAGATGAAATGAAGAGTGCAAGATGCATAAGCTAGATAAAAGCAAAGGGGTAGGACAAATTTGGGCTATTACACCCGTGTAAAGCTGCATCCGGAGATTATGAGAAGGAACCCATGTAAGATTGCTTCAGGATGAGCCCGTGTAAAGCTACATCCAGAGATTATGAGAAGGAACCCGTGTAGGATTACTTCGTCTAGTCGTGTAGATAGTCACCCTGTCTTGTTTCAGGAATTGATCTTCATAAATTGTTCACAGATAATTGCCCTGTCTGGTTTCAAGAATTAAGCTGGAATTGTTTTTGTTGGTTATTGAGATAGTTGCCCTATCTGGTTTCGGACATTAATTTGTGGCCTATTTTTGGCTAGTCACATATATAGTTTCCTCGTCTGGTTTCAGGCATTAATCTATGGCCTGCTATATTTGTTGGTAAACTCATCCTGCTCTGACAGTTCATACGACTTGGTCGTGTAGATAGTTTCCCCATCTGGTTTTGGGCATTAATATTTGACCTGCTATGCATAAGTTGATAGTATTCGTCTGTCTGCAAATTCAACCTGAAAAGGTAAAGTCAGTTTCATGCGATGTCATGATGTATGAACTACATGATGCTCTCAAAATAAATGAGAATGCTATATGCATTTCAATTATGCATATGCTACGATGTATTGTAAATGTTGTATGACTGTAATATGTGAGCGTAGCAGTTGCTCTTTGTGGTGTCGTTGTACTAAGAGAAGATAAATCCCTGACTGCTGCTGGGGATGAAGAATCTGATTCTTCAATATTTGTTGAAGTTGAATTGTTGGGAGATGCACTTCCGTGGCTAGAGAAATAAACTCTACGAGGGAAAGAAAACTCCGTAAACTACTTGGGGATCTTTATGAAGCCCTGTTAGGGAACCTAATAAGTTTATGAACCAAGTTGAAGAAATATCCAAGATGTTGGGGAGATGATTGAAGCTTTTGATAAGAAGATGCTGGAATGTCTGAAATTGTTAGGTTGTATACTGAAGACATGACAATGACTTTGCGGGAGGACGTGTTTGTCTCCATACCTACTGGGGAACGTATCCTTACTGATGACGAACTCTACGAAGATAGTCCTCTAGGGGTGGTTACTCTTTGGGGATTTTGTGGATGGTTTGAATGTTATCCCAACTCCTGGAGTCTTGAGTAAATGTTGATCAGGGTGATAAGCCCTCTATTGATAGACAAGTGACGAGATGACGGGACATAGTCATACACTTTAATCCCTAACTTTTTCCTGGACTGTCCTTTCAGATTTTCAGTCCACCAGGATACGCTTTTTTGCCCAAGCCTCCTTTTCAGGTTTTCTACTTGTCGGGTGTACAATTTTATTTATATATCCCTAATTTTTGCCCAAACTCCTTTGGTTCGTCCTGATGCCCTTACTTTTTCCTAGGCCAGTCAACCTAGAGGGTCTTTTTTCATGCATAGTATTTTCCGATTATGTCCATGTTCACACGGTGCGGAAAATTGTCACTTTCTATAGTAGTAAGTGTTGCAGCACTGCCAGAAAATATTTTCTTGATCGCACATGGCCCTTCCTATTCAATTCCCTAAGTGATTCAAATGGAGGTCTGCCTCTGGATATTCAGAGCTTTTGAGGGATTCCTTGAATCTTGACTTGACTGCCCCCAGATCAGTTTAGACACCATGTCATGTCTCTTGATTATGAAAGTCCTGTTATTGGAGATGTCTTTCCATCTGAGGTGATTTTATTCATTGAGAGGACTTTCGTTCAATGAATATTCGTCGTGCAAATTTCTCTATTCTTGAACAATTAGTTATATGAAAATAGTGGTATTAAAAATGAAAGCTTATGTCTGTCTTGAAGTTTTTGAAAATTCATTTTTTAGTAAAACAAAATTTGCAAGAATGTGATATCAACTCGGGATTTATAGAAAACCTTACAGGAGTCAGGATACCTTTTTGAAACAATATGATTTCGAACTAACCCATGCTTCAGCTAGGACTTTTAGGGGTTGTAACGTGGTCTGGTTCACAGTTTAAGAAACAAAGGATAAAGGCTCGAAATTTATTTGTACCCAACTTGTTCTTCATGATGTTCTTCAGTCCTATACTCAATTAACTATGCATTTAGATCCCAATTGAGTTCTGGAATCTTGGCCCTGATATTCCGGTGATGGTTCAGATACTGAAAGTTTATTTGAGAAAGCAGTCATTTTTGTAACCTTTATTTTTTTTTAGGATTTGTAGCGACCTATTTTTTTTTATTATCCCTACTTTTTTCCTGAACTGTTTCTTTTGTGATTACAGTCAGCGGGATGCCCCAGTTTTTTTCTTAAGTCTCCTTCATAGGTTTTGACTTAACGGGCTTTTCTTTTGAGAGATAATGACTGCCTGTTATAATGATTATGCAGAACCATCACCATCTTTTTTTTGGCAATGATACCTCTGACACTACTTGTCGTGTACGAGAGGAAAGCTTGCAATTGAGTGCACTATTGAATTAACTCAGAAACTAACCTGCCCCAGGTTATGATTAAAGGTTTCAATTTGCATGAAAAATAAAACTCCTACTTCTTAGGCTCAAAGGGGTTGACTAGGGATTGTCATCCTTATAACTCCACTGTTTAGAATTTGAAACAATGCCTGTACATCGTCAGCAAGGCCTATTTAAAAGCACGCTGTATGAGATTGTGGTATCGTTTTTGTTAACCTCCCTCTAAAGGCTTACAACTTTCAATCGAGAGTCGAATATCACAAAAAGGAAGTAAAAGTATAGCTTCAGTATAATGAAAACAAATGGATTAATTCAAGACAAACATATGCAATGCATTAATGGAATAACAAAGTTTGACATAAAATAAGTGTTCGAATAATCAAAAGAAATTACAATTTGAGAATTCAAATGAAATAAACGCTCTCAATCTTGGCCATTATTCGGCATGGGAGCAGTGATCACGTTGGGAGTCTTAGGAGGGTCGAATTCAATCTCCTTGGCATCAATCATATTTTGAATCTTGTATTTCAGCATCCAACAATGATTAGTATCATGTCCAAGACTTCCAGAATGATAGGCACACCTTGCATCGGGATTGTAGTTAGGAGAAGATGTTTTGGAATTTGGATGAGGTTCTATCAACGTAATCAGATTCATCCTCAACATGTGTTGTAATGCTTGATACAATTGCATGTTGATTTTGGTAAATTGTCACTTGGGTTCGTCTTGCCTTTGCTGATTACACCATTTTTATTGTCGCACTGGTGTAGGATTAGAAATCATAACTGCCCCCACAGCTTGATCACAATCTTCTTTACCATGACCCTTCTGGATGTACATAGAATTAGCCTCTTTCTTCCCATTGAAAGGCTTCTTCACAGCATTTGAAGACACAACCACCTGAATTTTCCCACTTTTGATTCCATCTTCTACTCTTTCACCTGTCAATATCAACTCGGTGAACCCAGCCGAAGAGCTTCCGATCAAGTGGTTGAAAAATGGACCAGACAATGTACCCAAGAACATATCTACCAGCTCTATATCAGATAGAGGAGGCTGGACTTAGGATTTTTAAATCCTATTTAATTAAATAGGCTAGACTTATGCCATTACAAAGGTATATGAAGCCTAAAAACTTTTGAATGACGAGAGGGTGCAGACGACCACCAAAAGGGGTGGTGTCAACACCGAAGACATCTCGTGATAAGGAAAAGATGGATCAAATTACAGAGATAGCATCACAAAACAACAATCAGAAGTCCAACGATAAGGGAAGCAAAGAACATATGAAGAACTAATGAAGGAGGATGAGAGAATAGAATCAGAAACCTAGAATCAACAAAAGGGGACAATGAACCCAGAAAACTTTGGTTAGATCTGATCACCCGTAATCAAAATTCGGGAAACAGAATGGCGATTGAATTGATAGAACCGAATATTGTTGATGAAGTCGCTGAAGTTGTAATTATAGAAGAGGATATCGTGAATGAGGTAAAATTCTTGGATATAGCTTTAATCATGTATGTCCTAGAAGGTGATCTAAGTATGAACGTTGTCAAACAATTCATGATGAAACAATGGAATTTTGCCAAACTTCCTGATAGACAATGAAGGATATTTTGTATTGAAATTCCATTCACACCAAGATAGGGATGTTTTTTTAATGAAGGGCCCATACACAATCCGAAATATGCCAATGTTGTTAACTGAATGGAAACCAAATTTCAACTTGAAGAAGGAAATGTTGTGTACAATCCTGATATGGAGTCAACTACCTCCATTGCCATAATAGCTATGGGGTGCAATAAGCCTAGGAAATATTGGTAGTGTACTGGGCATACCTTTGATGACGGATGAATGCACAAGAAACATGTATCAAATTTCTTATGCTAGAATTATAGTTGAGGTAGATATCACGCAAGAGATAGTAAATGAAGTTATAATCAAAGACAAAAATGAAGAGAAGATACAACAACATGTAGAATACGCATGGAGACAACCGTATTTCACAAAATGTCATAAAATTAGACACATATATGAAGGGAAACTCCATAGACAACCTATCAAGAAATGGACCCCAAAAGAGAAGAACAAGCAGGAAAAGATACAGGAGGAAACAACTAGTATCGACATCACACAATCTCAGTAGGAAAACACACAAAAGTAGCCAAGTAACCAACACCTACAGAAAATGAGATGATACCAAATCAGATGACCGATGACTATGTATTTGAATCATGGACTAAAGTTAAGAAAAAAAACACTAGAAGTAATCGAGGTAGCAGTAGTGGTAAGAATCCAACTGTCACTCCTTTAAAAGTTGTTAGAAATTTAGGGTGTGATAATCCTGGATAACTTCGATGAATCGTGTTCGTACACTTTCCGAACAAAGTATTTCGACCCTATTCTTGTCTGGGTTCACGAAATCTTTGTGGGGATAATTCTCGAAGAAATTCTGTTTCCGACAAAAGAAACGAATTGTAATTATAGAGAGAAGGATGCGTTTTTCTGTATGCGAGACCGAGGCCGAACGACTCCTTATATAGGAGAACAGTAATTGAAACGAAGAGACACATTTGTTCGAAACGAATATATCCGTTGGGAAACAGTTATGTCCGTTGGGAAACAGTTATGTCTGTTGGGGAACAGTTATGTCCAGCCAGGGGCTTCCGCCCCTTGGACCCCGCGGGGCGCTGCCCCGCACCCCGCCAGGGGCTTCGCCCCTTGGAACCCCAACGGGGCGCTGCCCCGCACCCCTCCAGGGGCTTCGCCCCTTGGAACCCCGTTTCAATTATTCGTATTCAATTATGTATTGGCTCGACGAGCGTGCACTCCGCACTTCCCTAACTCGTCTCCGAACTTAACGCATAATTGCATCGGCCTTTAGAAATCACATTACTACTAAAATACATTGGTGATACAAAATCGCCAACAAAAGTCAAACATGGGAATTTGTTTGCAACACCAAAGAATCATGAACAGATACAGGTTACCAACATTTTCAAAATCATTAACCGCACTACTAATCTAGACAATTTATATGACATTGTCAGTAGCAATTGGAATACTCCCTTGAATGGCAGACTTATGTTTGTGTCATGGAAGAAACTTCTTAAACTCTAACCTATCATTAGGAAACTGAGTAAGCCTTTGATAGATATAACGAAGCACATTTTCAAAGCTAGAGATGATCTTTCTAATGCACAAGATATGCTAATAGCTGACAGGATAAATTTAAGCAAAATTGACATGGGGAACTTTTTATAGCTCTTAAAGATATCGACAATGACAAATCATTAGGTAGTAATGGATATGGGGATTACTTTTTCAAGATACCTTTTCCTATTATTAGGATTAATCTAGTGAAAGTCGTACAAGATTTTTTTTTGTCAAAGATATGATTTACAAGTCTGCCAATTGTTCGATTGTAACACTGATCCCTAAACACAATGGTGTTAAAGGAATCAAGGATTACATACCTATAGAATGATGTATCACATTATAAAAAATAATCTCCAAGGTTCTAGCTAATAGAATGAACAAGTTATTGGAGTCTATTATAGGGAAAAATCGGGATGTATTTGTGAAGGGTCAAAATATACATAATCACATCCTTCTCACTTATGAACTAATCAAAGGCTACAAATGAAAGGGGGTACCCATAGATTATTGATACAATTGGACATTAAAAAAGAATACGATACGATGGATTGGAATGCTTTGGAAAGTGTCTTGAATGAAGTTGGTTTTCCTAGAAAATTCACTAAATGGATAATGATTATTATGACTACTGTGCCTTACAGATTTAATGTTAATGGGCATTATACTGATATTATGGAAACAAATACAACACTTAGACAGGGTGGCCCTATATCACCTATGATGTTTGTCATTGTGATGGAATGTTTAAACATGTACCTTTACAAGATGCAAAAAGATAGTAATTACAACTATCATCCCAAATGTGAAAAATTGAAAATTACAAACCTGTGCTTCGTAGATGATCTATTAATGTTTTCTCGGGGTGACAAGAAATCTGTGGAAATGATGATAATGCTTTCAACAAGTTTTAGAAAGTAATTGGGCTGGTAGTTAACCCTCTGAAATACAGATTATATTACGCTGGTACATATGGAGAGGTGAGATGGGACATTTTAAAGGCGACGAGTTTTCAGGAAGGACATCTACCTTTCAAATATCTAGGTGCTCACGTGACTGGTAAGAAAATCTCTACGCATCACTATATGTCATTGGTTGTCCATATTGTTTATAAGGTAAAACACTAAACTGCTCGAATGTTAACGTGTGGAGGGAGATTACAGCTTATTAAACATGTAACTTTTGCACTAGCCAATTATTGTTTGCAACGTTTTCCCTTCCCCAAAAGTGTTCTTCAGAAAATAGAATCCATTTGCCGCTTTTTCTTATGGATATGGGGATTCGAGGGCAGTCGTAATGCACTTGTAGTCTGGAAGACAGTGTGCAAGCCAAAATGTCATTGTGGTTTGAATATTATTGAAATAGAGGTTTGGAACAAAAACAATCTGATTAGGCTTCTCTGGAATTTAAGTGGAAAACCATATTCGCTTTGGGTCCGGTGGATACAAGCCTACTATATGAAACCCAAAAATCTGATGGAGATTGAAGTCAAAGCCAACCATACATGGATTATGAAAGTTGTTCTCAACCATAGAGAAAATGTGAATAATATGGCAAATTGGGGGGATATCTTGAGATGGAATAAATTCAGCATGAGCAAAATTTACACGATACTGCCAGATTGTGATCAAAAAGTTGAATGGAGAAAATTGATGTATGGAAACTATTATGGATTGGCCAGAAAGTTTGAGTGGGCCCAGTCTAACACATCTCATAGGTGCCACCCACTGACCGTGACCCGGACTTCCTGCATCTGTCAAGAAATATCACCCTCTTTCCCTTCTGGTCCAGCACCGATCCAAGATGCTCGTCGAGCATCTTTTCAGCCTGCCCGACACCAGCGTCGTGAAGGCCACCAAGGACCGACTAAAGAGATTCCCGCAACCAGCCTCCTCCTGAGAACCAATGGCTAGTTATGAGCGTATCTGCCCGATTTAACCAAGTCCTGGCAGTTACCTGATTTTCGGGACCCGCATATCTAGGCGAGAAATCAGGAACCAATGGCCACGTGCCAGGGGCATTATATAAAACCCTCACACTTGTGAGGGCCAGGTATCACATTTTCACCACTCCTTACCTGATATTATGCTAGTTCCTCCTTAATCCCACTCTTAATTGTTCATTGGAGTACCTTGCAGGTACAACCCCCTCTCTCCTTTGCCCGACTGAAGATCATCCTCTGGCCACTCTCCAAGTTCTGGTCAACTGCAAGATCAATGGCGTTGTTTGTGGGAATCTTCTAGCCCCATATTTCTTCCCTCAGAAACTAATATCAAAGCAACTCTTCTTTCAAGATCCATCTCTCGTATCATGGCCAACCATAATTATCTCTACCCATCCGGAAAGACCATCCTTTCACCTGTTCGCAAGACCGACGGAGGCTAGGAACACCCTCGACTTGAGGACAACCTGGGCCCCCGTGACGGACGAACTGTGTCCCATGATTCCGCTAATGCTCGGCATGGTGACGATCCACTCTTGGACGAAGGGCGTTTCAAGAATCCTGCTGAGGAACTCCCATAAATCTTGCAACCGGTCCCTATCCCCATCAACACCGATCCGACCATGGCAGCATTGCTCGCTGCCCTAAATCAGACCAACGCCCTCATCCTTCAAAAAAATCAGAGGATAAGAGCCTTAGAAAATAGGAGTTCAAGATATCCTCCCCGAAGGACCCGAAGACGAAGTTCCCCCAGTGCATCACCACCCAGGCATGGTCCACCGCCCAAAAAGAAAGGCGCGGTGTTTCTTTCTTCAAGAAATGCAATCGCACACCTTCTGCCCAAGATCAAGACTCCCCTTCGTTCAATAAGAGGAAGGACAATAGGCAGATCGACCGCGCTCGACTGCCCTCTCCCGAGCCAAAGCAAAAGCGAAGGAGCCCCTCCCCTCGACAGGACTGCGACGACCGACGGGGAGAAAATACCACTCTCCTTCTCCATCTCCTGTTAACAGTGAGGATGACGAGCCCTACGACCCTCTATCAAGGGAGATCATTGAAGCTCCACTCTCCATCGGCCTAGAGAAGCCACCCACTCTAGGGACCTACGATGGTACGATGGATCCTGGTGAGCATATTGAGAACATCGATGTGCTCCTCGACTACTCTCAGGAAAGGGGCGATGGCATGGTATAAAAGTTTGCCCGAAGAATCCATCACCTCGTGGAAACAGCTCGGGAAGATGTTTTCAAGACATTTCACCGCCTCCCGCCGACATCCTAAATCAGAGGCTTCGCTTGAGGCAATCATACAAGGAAGAGACAAGTCTCTGCGAGCGTACATTGAGCGCTTCAACAAAGAAGCGGTCCAAGTCCTGACAATGGACAACATGAAGAAATACATGCTCAAGCGCGGGCTCCATCCCCGTAGCGACTTTGCCAAGGCTGTGGGCATAGAAACACCAGCCACACTCGATTCCCTTCTCCTGAAGGCCCAGGCATACATACAGTACGAGGTGAAGGAGGCAGCTAATAACGCCCGGGAATCCAGGCACAGGGAGAGTGCTAGACCCTCAAAGAATGACGAGCCCTCGCATCCCATCGAGGGGAGAAAAAACGGGAGGACAGGTCTCGTGATCCTAAAGACTACAAGAGTCCAGTCGGTTGTTTTCACGACTACACCCCCCTGACAACCTCAAGAGAGCGTATTCTTTTCGAATGCGCCAATTCAGAGTTTAAACAAGTCGGGGTGCACTTCCCCCAATAAATACCGTCAAAGCCTGGAACCGACAAGAGCAAGTACTGCAGGTTCCATAAGAGTCAAGTCTACAACATAGAGGATTACATCCATCTCAAGGATGCAATCGAAATATTAATCAGATACGGGCACCTAAAATAGTATAAGAAGAGGGAGGTCGCCCGTGACGAAGCACCAGAGACAAAGAATGTCGAAGAAGGGAAGAAATCCCCAGACCTCGACACTATTCTGGTCGGCTTGAGCATCTCACGGATGGAAGACTTCTACTTTTAGGACACGGAGGATGTCCCCCTGTACTTCTCCACCCACAGTCTGTGGGAATCTTTCCCCGCAACCATGGTCATTTCTGGTGTAGGGTTCAACAGGCATATAGTCGGATCAGTGAAGAGAAGGTTCTACCAACTCATCGAGGCCAACTCTGAGATGGACGCCACGCTCGACAAGTTTCGAGAAGGATATCACCCTATCGCATTCTACAAGGAAGAATTACCGGGAGGAGCCCCGGATTCGAGCATCCCATTACTCGTGAGAGCTCGGATGGCTAACTTCGACGTGCGTCACATTTATGTCGACCATGGAAACTCGATTGAAATTATGTACGCCCAATTGTTCAACACTCTGTAGTTGAATGAGATCCACCTAACCCCTTATGCGGGCTCTAATATTTAAGGGTTCAACGATGCCAGCACGATGACATGGGGGTATGTCGAGCTGATCGTCACCTTTGGGAGGGGGTAACGTTCAGGGCCATCAAGGCCCAATTCTTGGTGGTGGATTGCCCGTCCCTATATTAATGCATCTTCGGGAGACCCACTCTCACCGAGCTCATCGCGGTCCCCTCCACTGTTCATCTCAAGATGAAATACTACACGACCGAAGTTTTGGTCGCCACTCTTCACAGGGACATCCAGACATCCAGGAGATGCTTCAAAGCTTATGCGAAGGGCCTCAACTTCATCAATGCCCAGCCTCGAACGGCCACTCGAGCCACGCTGCCATCCAACTCCGAGGAATCCAGACCACTGCCAAGGGTCGATAGCATTGACCTCAACAATCGCTTCTCCGTGGAGGATAGGGTCGAGCAAAGAAAGAAGGGGAAGGAGCCTATGGTCGAAGACGAAGGGTCAACCTCCTCTGCTGGCCACAAAGAACTCTCAAGTCACGCACGGCCTATCCCGGACGGTGACTTCGAGCTGGTTCCCCTCGGAGAAGACCGCACCAGGGGAGTAAAGATTGGGGCGGACCTCCTCGACCTGGATAAAAGGCAACTCAAAGCTTCTCTGCGGGAGAATGCTGATCTTTTTGCCTGGAGTGCGGCCGAGATTCCTGGTTTAGACCCTGAGTTAGCATGCCATCACCTAACCATTAATCCCACCATCAAGGCAGTCGTGTAGCAGAGAAGAAATCAGTTGACCGAGAAGTCACACGTTACTGAATTAGTTGTAAAAGACCTCATAGAGGCACAATTTATTTCTCAAGCCTAGTACACAACCTGGATTTCTAATGTAGTCCTCGTTAAAAAATCTAATGGAAAATAGAGAATGTTCATTGACTATACTGATCTCAACCGGGCTTGCCCGAAAGATGCTTATCACCTCCCTAATATTGACAAACTGGTCGATAATTCGACCGGTTTCAAACTATTATCTTTCATGGACGCATACTCTGGTTACAACCAGATTCCCATGGCGAAAACGGACAAAAAATACACCGCCTTCATGACCAATTCGGGCAATTATTACTATAATGTAATGCCCTTCGGCCTGAAGAACACGAACGCTACCTACCATCGCATGATGAACAAAGTCTTTTCCAACGAGATTGGCGACATGCTCGAAGTCTACATGGACGACATGATCGTCAAGTCCACTGAAGATCTCGACCATGCCACCCATTTGAAAAAGGTGTTCGAGCAAGCCTGAAAATGCTGGATGCGGTTCGATCTAGAAAAATGCACCTTCGACGTACGGGCAGGAAAGTTCCTCGGGTTCTATCTGACATAACGAGGCATCGAGGCGAACCCCGATAAATGTCGGGCCTTCTCTGAGTTTCTGGCGCCCACCTCGAAGAAATCCATCCAGATCTTAAACAGCATGCTCACTTCTCTTTCCTGATTCGTGGCAAAATCCGCCCAGCACGCGCTCCCCATGTTCAAACTCCTACGCAAGGAAGCCGCTTTCGAGTGGACGCCCGAATGAAAGCAAGCCATCGCCCACTTGAAAAGAGCGCTCTCACAGTCACCCGTTTTATCCGGACCCGGGAAAGACAAAGTCCTCTACCTTTTTCTAGCTATCGCCTCTGAGGCAGTAAGCGCGACACTAATAAGGGATACCCCGGAGGGACAAAGGCGAATTTATTTCACGAGAAAAGCCCTACAAGGCCCAAAAGTAAGGTATCAGCAAATCGAGAAAGTAGACATGGCCCTTGTTAATGCCGCAAGGAGGTTAAGACACTACTTCCTGGCCCATACCATAGTGGTCTGGACAGATAAGCCAATAAAACATCTGCTCGGAAGACCAGACATGGCCGAAAGAATGCTGAAATGGTCTCTGGAACTCTCCAAATTCGATATACAATACGAAAGCAGGAAAGCCCTTAAGGCTCAAGCCTTGTCCGACTTCATAGCAGAAATGACCTCGCCCGGGGGTCCGGAAGGCTCACGCTGCTGGACGATCTTCGTCGACGGCGCCTCCAGTACGACCGGAAGTGGCGCGAGCATCATATTAAAAAACGAGGAAGGGACCCTGGTAGAAGTTTCCCTTGACCTGTCTTTCCTGACCTCCAACAATCAATCCAAATACGAGGCATTCCTTACAGGCTTATGGCTAGTCGTAAATCTAGGAGCCGAGAAAGTAAAAATCTTAACCGACTCTCAGCTGGTCACCTCGCAAGTTCGGGGAGAATATTAGGTTAAAAATGACCAACTCGCCGAATATTGGGCCCTGGTCCAGGAGGAGAAGAAGATATTCAGGTCTGTAGACGTTCAACACGTTCCTCGCGAGCACAACGCTCACGTAGATATTTTATCCAAAATGGAGAGCACAAAGAAGAAGGGAGAAAATAAATCTGTAATACAAGAGGTACTCCCTTGACCGAGCACCTAGAAACCATCTTCCACCTTAGGAATATTCGCCATCGGGGATAGTGATTGCAGGATGACCTTCGTACACGATTACCACACTGAAGGAAAACTCTCCGACGATCTGAAAGAGTCGATCGTCATCAGACAGAGGTCCTGCTCGTACGTATTGATCAAGGGCAAACTCTACAGAAGAGGATTTTCCATCCCACTCCTCAAGTGTGTCGACCAAAGCGCATCGGAACATATACTACACGAAGTCTACAAAGGTATCGGCAGTCATCACCTGGGCGGAAGATCCCTCGTCTGGAAAGCCTTGCGGGCATGATACTACCGGCCCACCATGCAACACGATGCAAGAGAACACGTGAAGAAATGCGATAAATGCCAAAGACACAGGGACATGCTTATAGCTCCTCCTAGAAAGCTCAAATCCCTCTCCTCTCCCTGGCCCTTTACCTGGTGGAGACTAGACCTCCTCGGCCCATTCGTGGTTGGAACCAATCAGAACAAATATCTGATTGTAGCGATCGACTACTTCACTAAGTGGATAGAGGCTGAAGCCCTAGCCAAAATCACTCCCCAGAATGTCCTTCACTTCTACAAGAGAAATATTCTGGCTCGTTTCAGCATCCCACAAGCGATAGTCACCGATAACGGGACCCAGTTCACGAATCACACCTTCCACGAATTCGTCACAAAACTTGGTACGACCTAACATTTCGCATTCATCGAGCATCCCCAGACCAACGGCTAGGCCGAGGCTTCCAACAAGGTGATACTCAGAGGCCTTAAGCAAAAGTTGGACGAAACCAAGAAGCAATGGGTCGAGGAGCTGCACAACATGCTCTGGGCGTATCGAACGACCACTCACTCGTCTATCGGGGAATCTCTGTTCCGACTAGCATCTGGGACGAAGGTCGTTATCCCCGTGGATATCGAGGAACCTTCCAGACGAATCGAGGAAACTATCGACGAGGAGATGAATGAAGTCTCCCTCAGAGAGAAGCTCGACCTGGTAGGAGAAATTAGAGCAGGAGAGGCCCTGCGGGAGGCCTCGCTCAAACAAAAAATAGTCATACGCTATGACGCCAGGGTAATATGTCGAGAGTTCGAAGTCGGCAGCCTTGTCCTGAAGAAAAATCGCAAAGAATCTCGCGAGGGAAAGCTCGTGGTAAACTGGGAAGGCCCTTATCGCGTCTACGCCAAAATGGGAACCAGAGCGTATTACCTAGAAAATTTACAAGGGGAACAACTCGTTCAATCATGGAACACTGAAAAGCTAAAACAATACTACATTTGAAAACACTAAACTGTCGGCAGGATCAGTCGACAAGACAGACCCCCCTAAACCCGACCACGCGTGCGTGCCTAGGCACAAGTGTAGCACCCAAAAGTATTTAGAAGGGGCGAGGCTCCGCTCTGTTGACGAGCATACCCTTAGCTCGATGTGGAATACTCGACCGAGCTCTATAGCCTTTATGCCACGACGATAGAATGCCCGACTCGCGACGGGAAGTTCACTCCCCCGAGCCCGGGTCCCTCGAAAACAAGACCTGGATTCCGGCCCTCGCCCGACATTTGCCCCAGTAGTATGATCGGTTTCCCCGAACCGACGAACATACAAAAATGAGCACATCCCCGATACAAACTCTACAAAGTACAAAAGTCCTAATCGGGCTAACTTGTCAACAATCATGCAAATAACATATTAAATATTCAAAGCAAAACGACCAATATCCGGAAAATAAATAAAACGACCACTTGAGTCAAAATTGTGTGAATATTACATAAACAGGCAATAGCCCGGGAAACAACAAATATTATAAAAACTGACATGCAGGCCAAAACAAACAAATGATCATCCCTCCGCTTCTTCCTCGATGATAGGCGATAGTCGAGCAGAATCCTCAGCCGGTTGGTCGATGACATCCCTCAAGTAATCAAGAACCAGAATTTGCACGTCAGCCACATAGTAGTTGAACCCGATGCCCGAAGTGTTGAGCTCAACACCGAGATTCAACACACGTATCTGATTTACCGTGTTGTCGAAGCTCCCCTTGGAAGCAGCCTGAGCATCATCCACCGCAAGCTGAAAACGGGCTACTAGCTCGGCCCGAGTCTTCAGATCCCTGGTGTCTTCCAGCTCATCCTCTGCGGGTGCTAGCTCGGAAGTCAGGGCCATCACCTTCCCTTCAAGACTCTCGCTCTTGATCATGAAAGCACTACGCTCCTCGGCCAACTTCCCCGACTTTGCCTCGGCCAACTTCAGGGCTTTGTCTTTATCGACTAAGGCCTTCTCAGCCGCCGCCAACTTGGCTCAGAGGTTCCTGATTTCCGTCTCCTGGGATGAACTCCCCTCGGTATACTACATGGCCATCTCCAAGATCCGCATCAAGCCACCCGCATCTTGGGCCAGCGTCGCCCTCTTCTCCGGGAGAATCGTCCCCTCGAGAAGGAGAGATTCGGCCCTGGGAAGACGAAGTGTCGCGCTCTAGAAAAAGGACCTCTCTAGCCAGCAGGGAGGCAGATCATAAGCCCCTTTTCCCGTCTCCCTAGTAAGATCAATGCTCCCCTCAGGTCGAGGCCTCTTCCCCTTCGAGGAGACAGCAGACAGAGATAAAGCAGCGGTAGACGGGGTCGAGGATGATCTACCCGACCCAGGAGCAGGAGTTGGGCCTGTGCTAGTCTGAGCATCCTTCTTGGCCTTTCTCGCCTGAGCATCGAGTGTCTTAGCCAGGCGTTCTTGAGCGGTATTCATATTTTTTGCAAAACAAAGAAAAAACAAGAGTCAGTAAAACGACCGGTCAAACAAACGGCGATCAAATAATGGAAAAAGAAAATCTATACCTAGATATCTAATGGGATCCTCGCTCCCAAGGAGCTCCCGAACGTTTATGAGACTCGGCTCGAACACGGGCTCCTCGTTTTTGTCCAACACTAACCTCCCCCTCGACCGACTCACTGGACCAGAGGGATTCGGGCAACAAACAAGGTCAAAGTACTAAAGCTCAACAAATCCTTTCCCCCAAGCCCCCCTCTCTCCAGACATAAGAGCCCAACTCCTTCTCGAAATGTCTACTAGTCCATTGGAATGGGAACTTGGCGACCAGCGTCCCAGTAGGCTCCCCCAGCTCATTAAATTGAGGAGTCCCATCCTCGTTGAGAGACGGCCGGCTCCTGAGAACATTCAGTATCACCTTCGTCAACGTGGGATGCACCAATATGTACTTGTCTTGGAAATGGCGCATGGACTCCAAATAGGACTTGAACATCTTCCCGTTTCCCTGTTTGAGGGAGACCCATCCCCATCGCCCGTCAGTTCGGCTCCTCTGAATATGGAAACAGTATAAGAACAACGGGATCATGGCCCCGATCTTCAGATAGTCACACACTATCTGGGATTCCCGCACAAATGCAATCTCGTTCGGATGCAACTGAGAGGGAGGCATACACAGATGATGGAAAACAACCACTTCAAAATCAAAGAAAGGAAGACGGAGACCCATCTCCCGAAAAACTATGTCGTACATAGGAATCTGCCTCTTATCTTACCTCGAGAAAATCTTTCTATCTTTCTCGGGGATGTATAATGACCACTCCTCTCGAGCCCCTTCCTCGTGCACGTAAATGTCGGTGAACACATCTTCCCCGTGCTCGTAAAAGTATGATTGCCACTCCCAGAGGTCCTTATCCACCCAATCTCAGGGATCCTCTTCATCTCGAGGAGGAAATAGGCCATCCCATGCCAGAGAGGTCGTCCCAACGTCGAGCTTCCCCGTTTGTTGATCCACCAAGTTTTGCTGCCCCTCAGAAATTTCCAAAATGCTCGACGAGCTGCTACTGGTCTCGCTCGAAGAGCTCCTAGAAGATTTCATGGATTCACTCGAAATAACAACATGCTTTATTGGTTTATTTATTTATTTATATTATCATCATTATCATTTTTTATTTATTTGTGGGATTTAATTTAATAAATAATATCAAACCTTAGAAAGAATGATTGTCTATTGGCCAAGGGGGTAAACACCTCTACGAGATTTTGTGACGACTTCGCCTAGAGTTGGTTGAATTCCAAAGAAGGAATATCTTTTAGAGGGTTAGACTCTCTAGGAGGTAGGACTTCAGAATTTGGCCAATGACTCTTTGTATAACCCTAAAACAAAATATCATGGTGA
Organism: Vicia faba; assembly: GCA_948472305.1. Taxonomy (NCBI): domain Eukaryota; kingdom Viridiplantae; phylum Streptophyta; class Magnoliopsida; order Fabales; family Fabaceae; genus Vicia; species Vicia faba. The sequence goes on from OX451737.1 coordinate 569,424,524, forward strand.
GATCTTGTACGACCTAAGAGAAGAAAATCTCAGTTTACAAAGAGGCTCTGTTTAAGGGAGGCCCCTGTGCCTTTCCCTCTAGTTTTATCCATGATACCCTTAAGGAAGCCACCTTATGAGGAAGATAGAATATCCGTAGGGTGAAATTAGGAACCTACATACTAATGATACTTTTCACAAATCCCACTACCATGTTACATCACCATGCATACACGCATCATTACATTTAAAATATTCATTGTTTTTACATTTGTGTTGTCTTATTCATAGGATTCCTAAGAAAAATAATCAAAGGTTTTGGTGAGTATCTTAAAAGGGAATACCAACAAGAAATAAACCATTCGAGTTAGTGTCGTGATTCCTGATATGCAGAAGACAAAGTTAATTATGGGAAAATTGACCGAGAAAGCTATGAAAATGTTTGTTAGAAGCTATGGAGACATCCTTGAGTTGACCAAAGTAACTGTGCAAGAGAAAGTTGTTACTGCCCTAGCTCAATTCTATGACTCGCCACTCCGATGTTTCACTTTACAAAAATTTTATTTGGCACTTACGTTGGAGGAATTTGATAGGATCCTGTATTTTTCTAGAATCAAGAATGAATCTTACATGGGGATTAGGCAGACTGTCAATGTCCGAGATTTGGTTAAAGGATTGGGAATACCCTTCACTGACTTGTTGCTTAATTACAAGAAATATGGAGGAGTTCAAGGAATTAAAAGACAGTACTTGGAGGCTAAATGTATTACTTTTGTTAATAAGAAATAATGAGGGCCTTATATAGACTGTTTTGCACTGCTTATTTTTGGTTTGATTCTCTTTCCGCATACTATGGATTACATAGATCCTTTTACTATTAGTGTGTTTTTGGCCGTGAAGGTGTTAAATGTTGATCCTACTCCCGCTTTACTTGCGGGTGTTTATTACACTCTTCATACCCGTTCTGAAAAAGGAAGAGGCATGTTGAATTATTGTATCCCTATCTTATGTTCTTTCCTTATCACTCATCTCTACAAAGAAGACTACATGGTTAAAAATATAACCCGAGAACAATGGTCCCAAAAATTGAGGGCTCTCACTGCTGATTAAGTTTTATGGTATTCAAGGAAACTGAAGATAGAGGAAATTATTGTTAACTGCGGAGAGTTTACCAATGTTACTTTGATTGAGTCAAGAGGATGTATATCCCACTTTCGCTTTACGCCAACTTGGATACCCTTTGGAAGATAAACCTTTCAACGAGAAACTCCAACAATTAATTCTTCAAGACATGGGTAAAAATAACCCCGAATTACTCAATAAGATCATCCGAACTTGGAATAGAGTTCATAAGAAAGGATTCGGAAGAAAGTATATTGTGGCAATGGAGACCTATACTTAATGGGTGTTGGACAGGGTTCAAATAGTCAAGTTACCCTTTGTTGTTGATCCTACCTACACAACAGATGTGCCAGATCCTGTTACGATATTTGTAAAGGAGATAGAAAACTTGAAGAAAACCCTTGATCAAGCTCAAAAAGAAAAAGAGGGATTAGAGCATAACTTCCATGACCTTACTAGTGAGAAAAGGTAGTTGCAACAAGAGCTTGAGTTAAAAGATCAATAAAATCAAAGAGACCGTGAAGTGTTTGAAAAAGAGAGTATTCAATGAAAACATTCGATCGAAGGATTGTTGAGTGCTACTTTCAACTTGGATTCCCACAACCAACGTTTGAATGATGCTGCTAGAGAAATTGGGAGGCTAAATAGGTGGTATGAAAAAGTACTACAAGACAAAAAGGAGATGGAAGAAAATCTAAGAGCCCAAATCCAAGGGCTAGTAGAAGGTGCTCTAGAACACGAAGAGCAAATCCAGTATCTCACTACAAGACTCTAGTGTAGACAAGAATCAGATGTAGGAGAACGCTTCAAGAGGATGAGGGCGGAAAGACTTCTCTCCCAGAAGATAGACGAGTATGAAAAAATTTGTTAAGAACTAGAAGGCCTCCGAAAAGACTTCCTCATTCAAAGGGAACTCTATAAGTAGATGAAGGCTGAAAAAAATGTATTGGGAAAGACAGTATATGAAGATTGCTCAGGTGGGAGATAATAACAAAGTTATAATCCCGAAACTATACAAGGAGTATCTGAGGTACAAAGATAAGCACGCAAGGCTTGCCTTTTTGGTGAATAATCTTATTGGTGACATCCCTAGAAGTTTGAGAGATGCAAAAGCTGTAATGGTCCCACTTCTGAAGAAAGTAGAAGACTTCCTCAAACTTTGTAGGGATATGGTTGATGACTTTAGGGCAGAGGTCTGCAAGCGCACTTAGGAGATTTTGGTTTCCTTTTTGTTATTTCTTTCAGTAATTGACTTTTTGTTTAGTATTTTTCCTTCAGTATTTGGAGTGTATTCCCTTTTTTGTGAGGATGGTTTTTAATTCAATAAAAGTATGTTTGTTTCAGTATTTTAAGTTGTGTATTTACTTTGATACTCACCAATAAAAAGAAAAACCTATATATATATATATATATATATATATATATATATATATATATATATATATATATATATATATATATATATATATATATGGGAAAACAAAAGGAAATCCAATGTGAATAAGACATAAAATTTTAGCATATTCGTACGCATCCATTCATTCACAAGCATCGCATTTAGAAAATTTCATACATAAAACTCACATTTTAAAAATCACCTCCAGTTAAATCATTAGTAAGCGAGCACCACCTCTAGGACCTCCATATCAAACAAGAGCTCATCAAAAGAAAGCAATGGAGAATTTCGAAGAGAACCAAGATGCATTTCAAGAAGACTTAGAAAAAGTGAAAGGAAGCATCGAATCAATGAAAGGAGACATGTGTCAAGTTCTACTAGCCTTGAAGAATATCATAGAAACACAAGATCAGATTCCTAAGGTAGCCTTTGAAGAAGTATCCCAAACCATTGGTGCATCGAGCGGTCACCAACCAAGACAAGAACCAAAATCAGGTCCTCTAAAGTCAACCATGGCTCAGCAAGAGATCAAACAAGTTGGTACTGATGGCTTTATCCAACCTCCTCCAAAGATAGGGTCATCTCATACTTTGCATATTCCAGTCAACGATCCATATAATATGGATAACTATATAGACCTACTGTATGGAGACCATGACTTGGAAGGAATCAACCAAGTGCCTCAAAGGACTGCCCATACCAATGTTGTTGAAAATCCCATGGTGCTCAATCAATATAAAGCTCTTGAAGAAAGGTTAAAGGTTGGGGAGGGCTACGATGCTTTCAATGTTGATGCTCTCAAAATGGGTCTAGTTCCGGATGTGGTGATCCCTCCAAAATTCAAAGTACCTAACTTTGGAAAATATAAGGGACTCATATGCCCAAGAAACCCTCTACGTATGTACTGTAGTAAGATGCATGCCTATGCCCAAAATAAAAAGTTGGTAATCCATTGCTTCTAGGATATCCTGAACGGGGCATCTTTAGATTGGTATATGAGTTGGAGTAGGCGTATGTCCAATCATGGGCAGATCTTGGAAATGCCTTCTTAAGACAATACAAATACAACTTGGATATGGCTGCTAATCGCATGCATCTCCAGAAATTATCTCAAAAGAAAGATGAGTCCTTCAAAGAATATCCGCAATGATGGAGAGAAATGGTCTCTCGAGTACAACCACCTCTCCTTGAAAAATTATTGGTCGATATGTTCATAAGTATGCTACAAGGTCTATATTATGATAAAATGGTAGATAGCGTCTCTTCCAGATTTTTTGATTTGGTAACAATTGGAGAAAGAATTAAAGCAGGTGTGAAAAGCGAAAAAAAATACAAGGGGCATCTTCCAGTACTCCTTATAACCCAAAGAATCATACTTCGAACTTCCCAAAGAAGAAGGAAGAAGAAATTAATATTGTCTCATCACATTGAAAACTCAGCAACCATTAGTAATCCTGCGAGAACAACACTAGAACAGGTTTGAAAGGCCTCCAAGAAGATTTGATGCTCTCCCCATACCTCACAGTCAACTATTACAATACTTACTCAAGGCATCTTTGGTAGAGGTGAAGCCATTGGCTCCTCCGATTGGGTCACTCCCACCAAAATATAATGTTAATGCAAGGTGTGAATATCATGCTAACTCTCCAGGTTACATGATAGAAAAATGTTGGGCCTTCAGACACAAGGTGCAAGATTTGTTGGCTCCCTAGAAATCACTTTTCACAAGCCTAATATCAAGACGAACCCCATTCCTCCGCATGGAGGACCAACTGTGAACGCAGTTGAGGTAGTCACTGACTATGGGGCAGCTAAAGGATTAAAAACTCTAATAGATATCCTAAAGAAACATTTGTTTGAAATAGTTTTCTCTTGGAGCATAATGATGCTTTTAAGAAGAATTTACAAAACTTGGTGGATCAGGGGATAGTCCAATTCGGGTGATACACTAAATAAGAATATGTAGCAACGATTGATGGAAATACTAAGAAGCCATTGGTGATTCCTTGCCAAGGGCCGAGTTCTGGAAATAAAACTCTTGTAATTCCTTGGGGAGAACCAATCACGACAAAAATACTGGTAACAATACCATGTCAAGGTCAAACTCTGAGAATACTAGTACTTTCAAAGACTACAATGGTAATTAGGGGGCATCCCCCACTCCTTATGAAAGTGACAAAGTAGTTCCATGGAACTACAAAACTATAATCTATGTTAATGGTTAAAAACAAGAATGTGAACCATCAATAAGCCAAGGACTTGCAGTTACAAATATAGAAAGAACATGGGGGATGACCCGTGGTGGTCGAGTATATGGTCCTGAACAACAAAAGAAATATAATGTTGTGGTTAAGGATAAAGGAAAAGTTATGGTGGAAACAAGTCAAGAGAAAGAACCTCCGAGTAAGAATTTTATTGATCAAGAGGCTGAAGAATTATTGAAGATAATCAAGAAAATTGACTATAAGGTGGTGGATACACTATATCAAACCATGGCCAAGATTTAAATACTCTTGTTGCTCATAAATTCAGAAGCACGCCGAGACTCCCTGATGAAGATTCTGAGTTCCTCCCATGTTACAAAGGAGATTATAGTAAATCAATTTGATGGAGTCGTAGCGAATCTGACGTCCAAAACTCGCTTAGGCTTCAATGATAATGAGTTACCCCCACAAGGTAGGGATCACATAAGGGAGCTGCATATTTCTATCCAGATAGGCACAACTTGCCTATCCAGGGTGTTCACTCATACTGGTTCCACCCTCAACGTAGTACCAAAAGCCAGTTTGATAAAGCTAACACTAGACGGTGTTGTTATAAGACCAAGTTCTACAATAGTTAAAGAATTTAATGGTTCTCAAAGCATAATATTTGGAGAAGTGGATCTTCATGTAAAGATCGGCCCACAAATGTTCTACGTTACCTTTAAGGTGATGGACATAGAACCAGCATATACATGCTTGCTTGGGCGACCTTGGATTCATGCGGTGGGGGTTGTTACCTCAACCTTGCATCTAAAATTGAAGTTCCTTGTTGAAGGAAAGTTGGTTGTGATCGATCGAGAAGAGGACATCTTTGTAAGTCACCTGGAGTACTACAAGTATATCAGTATGGACGAATACTGTGTGGCAACACCATTCCAATTCCTAGAAGTGGCTTCAATCGTAACCCTACTGGTGGAGAAAATCAAGAAACTGAGAACTACCATGACTTCATGGAGAGATTTATAAACAGCCGTGGAAGATCGTACCTCAAAAGGTTGAGGCTAACTTGTGGAGATACCTTAGAAGAAACATCATTTTGGTTTGGGATACAAACCATCAAAGGTTATTCTGAAAGGCAATGGGAAGTTCCCTCCCATCCAGAAAACCTTCGTCAGCAAAGGAGTAGAGCACGGTAGGCAAGTAACAATGATATCCAACAAGAGCAACACAAAAGGAGCATCTAACTTCATCCGTGAATATTCTCCAGGTGAAGAACTCAAGAATTAGACAGATGTGGAGATTCTAGAGATCTTTTTCTTTCAAAAGTACTTTTTCTGTTTTTAAAAGAACCGATGTCACGCCTGAGACATAGGGGGTAGCTTAGAAGGGCCCCCATTTGTTTTCAAATAGTATTTTCAATTAATAAGAGTTATGTTTTGTATTCAATTAAGATCCCTGTTTTTCTCTTGCATTTCTATTTTATTTTTCAAATGGAAATACTTTTCTTCATATACATTTTTCCAATTCACATTCTAAAAAAGCACCAAAACATGATAAAATTGCAGATCTGCGTCTAAACCCACCAATAATGCTATTGCTGCTATCCGATATAATTTTGATGCACCAATTAACCAAGTTGAAGAAGATGATGAGGAAGATCTTGAACTCTCCAAAGAATTGGCGAGGGTATTTGAGCAAAAAGCAGATAGTATACAACTATACCAAGAAACTATTGAGATCATCAACCTTAGCATAGAAAAAGATCTGAAAGAGATCAAGCTAGGTGCAACCTTGGATAAAAGCGTCAAAGAAATGTTGATCAAGCTTTTGCATGAGTACATGGATATATTCTCTTGGCCTTACAAAGATATATCGGGATTAGATACATATATCGTAGTTTACATACTACCTCTCAAAGAAGGCTATTCTCTAGTTAGACAAAAACTCAGAAGAACTCGCCCGGACATGTCTGACAAGATTCAAGAAGAGGTCCTTAAATAATTTGATGCATGGTTCTTATCTGTGGTAGATTATCAACCTTGGATAGCTAACATCGTGCCAGTGCCCAAGAAGGACGAAAAAGTATGCATGTGTGTAGACTATCGAGATTTGAACAAAGTAAGTCCCAAAGACGATTTTCCGTTACCTCACATAGATGTTTTGGTGGACAATATAGCTCAAGCTTCAGTATTTTCTTTCTTGGATGGTTTCTCAGGTTATAATCAGATCAAAATGGCACCCAAGGATATGGAAAAGACTACCTTCATGACTCTTTGGGGCACCTTTTATTACAAAGTAATTCCCTTCAATCTAAAGAACACAAGGGCAACCTATCAACGAGCAATGGTCACGTTATTTCATGACACGATCCATAAAGAATTTGAGGTATACGTGGATGATATGATTTCCAAATCCCATACGGAGGAGGATCACATCATCCAATTGCATAAGTTATTCAAATGTTTACGAAAGTTCAGACTAAGGTTGAATCCGGACAAATGTACATTTGGTGTCAAGTTAGGAAAACTATTGGGTTTTATTGTGAGTCAGCGGGGTATTGAAGTAGATCCCAAAAAGGTGAAGTCCATACAAGTAATTCCAGCTCCAAGAACAGAAAAAGAGGTTTGTGGTTTCTTAGGACAATTGAACTACATCTCAAGGTTCATATCGCACCTAACTTCTACGTGCGAACCTATATTCAAGTTACTTCGAAAAGATCAATCAGTGGAGTGGAATGATGACTGTCAGACAGCCTTCAAAATAATAAATAAATGATTACAAGAGCAATCAATCTTGATGCCACTGGTTCCTGGAAGACCATTTATCATGTACTTAACAATGCCTGAAAGGATCTATGGGATGTATATTAGGGAAACATGATGAAACACATAGAAAAGAGCGCGCAATCAACTACCTAAGCAAGAAATTCACTGACTGCAAAACAAGGTACTCAATCCTTAAGAAGAATTATTGTGATTTGGCTTGGACTACTAAGCGACTGAGACAATACATGTTAACTCACACCACGTGGTTAATAGCAACAATGGGCCATCTGAAGTATGTGTTTGAAAACCCAACTCTTACAAGAAGAATTTCCAGATGGCAAATGTTACTATCTGAGTACGACATCCAATATTTTATTCAAAAGGCCATAAAAGGTAGTATATTGGCTGATCATCTAGCTCATCAACCAATGATGTTCGACTTTCCAAACGAAGATGTCATGGTTATAGGTGACTACGAAATACCAGGACCCAGTGATGGACCTGCACCAGGGGCACATTGGACACTTATGTTTGACGGTGCTTCAAACGCACTAGGACATGGTATTGGGGTAGTATTGACTTCTCCAAAGAATTTTCATAAACATTATATTGCAAGGTTATGTTTTGATTGCACCAACAATGTCGTTTAATATGAAGCTTGTATCTTGGGTCTAGAAGCTGCTATAGATCTAAGGACTAAACACCTCGAAGTGTATGGAGACTCAGAATTGGTCATATACCAAGTCAACAGTGAATGGGACACTCGACATCTCAAATTGATTCCATATCAGGATCGTGTTTTGAAGCTAGCTCTGGAATTCACTGAAATCACTTTTACTCACATTCCTCGAGAAGAAAATCAAATAGCAGACGCCTTGGAAACTTTGTCATCCATGTTCAAGGTAACTTGGCCAAATCAAGAACCGCACATCACGATCAGACATTTTGAAGAACCCGTACACTGTCTTTCCATCGAAGAAAGACCATATAATAAACATTGGTTCTATGACATTAATAGGTATTTGGAGAAACAAGAATATCCCAAAAATGCCTCCATAGTTGACAAGTGAACTCTATGAAATCTAGATTTGAAGTTCTTTTTAAATGGTGATGTGTTATACAAAAGAAATAACAATATAATGTTACTCAGGTGCATGGAAAAACATGAGGCAGATACGCTTATGAGAGAGATCCATGAAGGAACCTTTGGGACTCATACAAATGGACATGCCATGGCTAGAAAAATATTAAGAGAAAATTATTATTGGTTGACGATGGAAGCTGATTGCTACCATTATATGAAGACATGTCACAAATGCCAAATCTACGTTGACAAAATGCACGTCTCATCAACTCCTCTGAATGTCCTGATTTCACCTTGGCCGTTCTCGATATGGGGAATTGATATGATAAGAATGATCGAACCGAAGGCTTCTAATGGACAATGATTCATACTAATTATGATTGATTACTTCACCAAGTGGGTGGAATTTGCATCCTATGGAAATGTGACAAGATAAGTGGTTACTCGGTTTATCAAGAAGAATATTATATGTAGATATGGGGTTCCTAGCAGAATTATTGCAGACAATGGTCCAACTTGAACAACAAAATGATGAAAGATTTATACGATGATTTCAAGATTGAAAACCATAACTCATCACCTTATCAACCCAAGATGAAAGGGGCCATTGAAGCAGCCAATAAGAGTATCAAGAAAATCATTCAGAAAATGGTGAAGACATATAAAGATTGGCACGACTTCCCTTTGCTCTACATGGATACCATAATTTTGTACATACTTCGACAGATGCAACTCCTTTCTCTCTTGTTTATGGCATGGAGGTTGTACTCTCTGTTGAAGTGGAGATTTTATCACTACGAGTTTTAATGGAAACCAAACTTGAAGATTCAGAGTGGGTTCAAGCACTATTTGATGAGCCCAACCTCATTGAAGAAAAACTCTTAACGGCTCTGTGCCACGGTCAGTTGTACCAAAAGCGGATGAAGAAGGCGTTTTATAAAAAGTTTCAGTCCTCGAGTGTTCAAAGAAGGAGATTTGGTTCTCAAAAATATTCTGATACCTTACCTAGATTAACATGGTAAATGGAAACCCAACTACAAAGGTCCATATATGAGTAAAACAACATTCTCAGGTGGAGGTCTTATCCTCACAACAACGGATGGGGAAGAACTACCACATCCTACAAACACTGATGCAGTCAAAAAATACTATGTATAAGAAGCTCGCTAAGTCGAAACCCTAAATGGGCGACTTAGGAAAAAAGGGGCATCTCCGTGTATTGAAAACCCTAAAGGGAGATCCAGGCAAAAATTAGGTACATATAAGCAAAAAATCATTATCCCGGTGGACTAAAAAACTGAAAGGGCGATCTAGGCAAAAGTTAGGGATCTTACTCAAAAAATGAACAAATAGACTGTAATTCGAGAATTCATTACTACGACCATGAAGGGGAAGAATTGATCTTAATCATCTGACTCAGAAGAAAAGGAGATTGAAGTTATCAAAGGATACTGGAGAAACAACAGTATCAATTATCAATTTCATCGCCATTTTCAAATTTTGTTAACATTTCTGTAGTTACCTCTTTTTAGGAATTGAATCTTGTACTCTCACCTATTCAAAGGCACTTTCATCAATAAAACAATCTATTTTTCAAATTTAAATTCAATTGTATTTTTCTCTTTTTCGACTTTTTTGCAAAATACTGCGATTGTTCCTTGTAAAACACTGCGTTAAAATCATTTTGGGGATTTGACAAAACAAATAAAAGCATTTGATAAAAACATCAAAAAGCGTTTTGGTTAGAAAAATGTTGAAAGGAAATCCACGTCTACATCCACGACTATACCTATGACTACGGTACAATTATCAATACCTTGTTGGCACTGTTAACCATGATATATCAAAATTCAAATCAACTTGGAGACACCACGACGAAACAAAAAATAATGTTGAGGAGTCGATGACCTTGAAAACCAAATGATTTAAAAGGGGAAATCATCAAAAACACTTGGTGCATGTACATACGAGACATTGGGTGCATATATGAAATAACACATTTGGGTATCATATCAATAGCATTGTCATTAGGTATCATATCAAGTTATAGCATTGTGTATATACATCGTGAATTACATTTTCAAAAGTTGCTTAGGCAAGGGAATACTCTGACATATCTTGGGGCCTACTATGAATTAGCTTATCTGCACAAAATAAACAAATACCTTGGTTGAGAACAGACACAACTGGTAAATCATTATATTTTTGGGGTAGTTATCTAAGATTCAATTATCAAAACACTCTTTTCAAAATCCATATTATTTATCCCCTAGGTAGTGGTAAATATGCAAGACTGTGATATAGCTTACTATGTTAGTCTCGAAGCTTTAGTAAGTTATTTATCTTTCAAAGTAGTGAAGTCTACCCCCTAGGTTACGGTAGGTATGCAAATATTTGCGACACGATTCATTATATCAGTTTCTAAGCAGCGATGAATCATCAAGTTTTTGGTATTTATCCTCTAGGTCATGATAGATACATAAGTCTATGTTATATCTTACTATGTTAGTCTTGAAGTGTTAGTAAGATATTTTCAAACCCATATCATTTACTCCCTAGGTTGTAGTAGTTATACTAAATATATGATATAACTCGTTGCGTTAGTCTTGAAGCGGTAATAAGTTATCTATTTTCTATGATGGAATTCATTGTGTCAGTATCCGAGCAATAATGAGTTTTAAAAGTGTGTGTTATTCATCCCCTAGGTTGTGATGAGTATGAAATATCTATGTTGCAGCTTACTATGTTAGTCTCAAAGCGTTAGTAAGTTACTTTTCAAACTTGTGTTATTTATCTCCTAAGGTTACGGTAGATACACAAAATCTGCAACTACTTTTCCTAGGTGCTGACGGGTCATCCGCATCGTCGTATCTAGGTCAATTATACTCTTTGTTCGGGCATGGATGAGTTAACTACTTCACCGTCTCCCATTTATCTTTTGTGGTTTATCTTTTCATATCTTTTCATGTATGCGGTCAAATTTTGGGGTCTACCATTATTTAATGACCCTCTGATCCGAATGTGTGAGACCTTCGTATTCTCGCACCTTTAATCGAAAGGTGGTTAAATAGGGACAATTGTCATACTCCAAATTTTCCTCTCTAGTTTCAATAATCAATTTATCTTTATTGGTTACTTTTTTATTGAAACTTTAATGCTATTATATTTTCTGTTGTTACTAACTTGTATTTTTCACATTATTGGTGGTAATGGGGGTTAAATTAGAAAGAGGGGTGTGTTTTTCTTTAGAGGGGCCTAAAATTGATAATTCAAAAGATCCATTAATTTGTAGGCCCATTGTGTTAGGAAATTGACCGTGGTCAACATTTGATCTTTGGATTTAAATTATTATAATTATTATCATTATTGTTATTATTAAAAATATTGCATATTAGTGTTGATAGAAAAAATAATAGTATTATACATTAAAGAGGGTTTGACCCAAAGTCAATTCCTTCTGATTATACAGTTTATCTTTATTATTTTGTATTATTATTACTTAATATTTTTATTATAATTATCATTCAAATTTGGTTGACCAAGTCAACAAAGGGGTTCTTAAACCCTAATTCCCAACCAGCGCCCAATTTCTCCTTCTTCGCCCCCAAGATACCCAAGCCCATAAATCCAAATCTTCATTACAACTCAAATCTGATAAAAATATTTGTTTTAATTGATTAAAAACGAATCAAATATACATTTTAGTCCAGGTTCATTACAAAAATAACAAATCCTAAATCTATTTACATCACAGAATTAACTAATTTACAATCAAGTCCTAAAAATTGAATCAATCAAAATCAATCTCTAACCTATAATTGTTAATCATCTAATTCCTAAATGAATCTATTCTAAAACCTATATAAACCTAATACTAAAACCTAAGAAGAGACAAAAATAAACAATTGGAGATAACCCTTTTCTCAAATCCTTGCTACACCATCAAATCTTTGGACCTTGAAACCGGAGATTTGAGGATTGAAGAGAAGCTCATTGTAGTTCCTCTGTCTTCATTTAACCTGAAACAAAGGGAAGAAGGAGAAAGGAATTAGAAAAAGAAATCATAGAAATAAAGAAGGGATTAATATGAAAATTTTCACTGCATGGACGATAATTCTAAAAACTTAGCTTAGGGTTTATATTTATGTTGATGTTTATTGGTGTTCTTCTTCTGTGATTTCTGTTTGGATTAGGGTTTCTGGGTTTTTTATTTTTGATTTAGGGTTAGGGTTAGGTAAAACAAGTGGTTTGGTGATTGGGTTAGGGTTAGGATATGAACATGTTAGGTTTTGGTGATTCAGTTAGGGTTAAAGAAGTGGGGTTAGGGTTATTGGGGTTTGGTTGACTATTGCTTAGGGTTAGGGTTGGCCTTCATATGGTTCTTGAAAACCAAATGAAGATATGAGGGTTTTTATGGATTTTTGTTGAAGATTCATACGAATTTGGGTTTGGGATGAACCCAGACGACAATTTTGTTTGAAGGTGGTGGTGCCTTGGAGTAGCCGTCGACAGAAGTGATTTTCTCCCGGTGGCGCCTAAGGCAGAGGCGATTTTCGATGGGGGAAATCTAGAGATAAGCTAGAGCTTCTCTTTCTAGCCTCTCAACATTGTTATTTGATTATGTAAGAAGAGATAGAAGGAGAACAAAAAAATGAGCTCTAAGCTCGGGATTCCTTTTATATAAACTCTCCCTCCGTCCCTGATGTGCGCCAGGTGGCTCCATGAGAGCCCCTGGATAAGGTGACCATTGACCGGTCACCTGCGCCTTGCATATCATGTTCCCTCAGTCAATCTTAAATCCTCTCCCTCTGTTTTGAATACTTTTAATCTATGGCCTAGGATTAAGATGAATGCCTCAAACACGATTGTCACACCATAACACGTTATACGCTCTCATTTTTTTTGTCTAACGAACTAAATAAATGTGTCTTGGGCCAGGCCCTTTCTATCTGCACTCCCATATCTTGCTATTCAGTTACAAACAACACCCCATGCATAATTGGATTGAAGCGGGTAATTGGGCTTAAGCCCTTGATATTCACACCCCTGCTAATTACTATGCAGGTTAATAACACGCCCATTGCACCTTATTGGACTCATATTTGGTTTGGGCTTAAGTCCTTAATATTTTCACCTCCCTGATTAATTTACGCACCCCCTGATTTAAATAAATTAATTAATTTAGTTAATTTAATATTTTGTTTTGTTTATTTTATTTTTTATATAATATCTCATGTCACTTTTGGTAGCATATTGCATTAAAATATTTTTTGTGCATTTTGTCATAAAATCATTAATAAATAAATATTGGATTAATATTAAAATTATTTAATATATTTTTTTAATAATAAAAAAATAGTTATTTATTAAGTATTTTCTAAAATACTAACCATATTTTCTTTCCATTTATCAAACATTCAAACTCTTTTTACATATTACACCATGTATTCTAAGACAACTAACTAATCAAATTTAATAGCCTTTTACTACCTTATTTCAAATTCAACTTATTTTCAAAAAACGATTGTGGATATATTTTATATTAACTGCGAATTGCGTCTATGACTACGCTACTTTCAAACTCATACATGGTTCAAGGATAATTTCAAACATTTCCACAATCCATAAAACAAAACTAACCAAACACATTCGAACTATGAAATTGGACTCTGATTCTTCATAAGGAGATACGTAGGCACGCAGTTAAAACTAAGGCGAGTTCACAACTAAAAAAAATTAAATCCTTCTCTCAACATGTAGAAATATTAACTACCAAATACCCAGTTTACCCTTAAACCTAAAAGCGGAGTCCCTTGAGAATAAGGAAGATGAAGGGTGCCTAACACCTTCCATTCGTCTAATCGAATCACGAATTTAGAATCTTTGTACGAATTAGGGTTATCATTTGTTTCCCCATTCTTAGAAATATTTTGTGTGTGTGTGAGTGTGTGTGTGTGTGTGGGTGTATGTGTGTGGGTGTGTGTATGTGCATGTGTGTGTGTGTGCGTGCGCGCGCGCGTGTGTGTGTGTGTGTGCGTGTGTGTGTATATGATTATATATTAAAAAATAGGCTAAATAGATTGGTTTATATATGCATATATAGGTCGGTCTACAAGGCCATATAAGTAAAATGGCCTATTTAAAAGCCTTAATATGGAATAAGATTTTAAATAGGTTTTTAGGTCAGACCAAACTTTAAAAAAGAACAAGCCAAAAAATAAAGCCTATAATAGACTATAGGTCAGACTCAAGCCTCAAAAATTTATTGTAAGCGTGATATAACACCCCAACTTTAAATTATTATTTTATTTAATTATTTAAGTGGCTATTTGCGTGCTATTTGTTTATAGTTGTGTTATTTTAGGTGTTTGAGAGACTTAAGGGTATTTTAATAATTTAATAATTATTGAAATTATAGAGTTTGAGAGCGGGGGAATTAAAATTGGAATTATTTAAATTATTGGTGATAATTAGATAATTATAAGTTATATAGTAATAATTGAAATAATTAGAGTTTTAGGAATAAATGATATTTTTATAATTAAATATTTATTTAATTAAAATATTTATAAGAATATTTATTTAGTTAAAAATAAAGTGTTGCGGTATTTAGTAAAATATGATTTATTGGGATAATTTAATTATTTGGGATTAATTACTTAATAATAATAATACTTTACCGTTAGAATTTTTTTTAATGTTAGTGTATACCAGTGTAAGAAGCAAGAAGGGTGAATAGAGTAATTGAGAGTTTAAGGTAGTTTAAATAGATAACGTGAGAAAGAGCAAATTAGAACTGAAAAAGAAGAATTTGGGAGAGTGGCGCATCAGAAAGAGGGAGAGTCAGAGCTTTGGAAAGGGAGCGATTGAAACGTGAAGGTTTTGGTTAGAGATTTAGGAAATATCTTCATACGAGGTAAGGGGAAATTATCTACAATAATGGTCACAATTCGGAAACCAGTGTGACGAGAGTTCCTTACCCTCTCACTAGCGTCATGGGATTTTCCATGTAATTCTTGTTAGAATTTATTTAGATTTAATTAGATATTAATTTATATTTAGAAAATCTTTTAGATTGTTTATATCTTTGTTAGAAGATATAAATCTTAGATCTTTTTATATCTTTGTAGAAGATATATTTTAAATTTAATTTGTGTGTATAAATAGCCTAGTGGAGTAGGTTATTGTAATTCATTGTAAATCCTTATTTTGAAGCTATCAGTAAATATTCCTTTTGTCTTTTATCTTTCTTGTGCTCCAACAATTGGTATCTAGAGCTTCGGTTCGAAATCCACGGGAAAAGAAGTATTGTGATTAAGAATTATAATATTATGATTCTGGGAGTTTTGAGAAAACATTGATTTGGGAAATTCTGCGTAAATTGCATAAGGTAGAAGATGAACGGAAACAGTGGCGATATTCATTCCAAGCTTCTAGTATTTGATGGAAAAAACTGGAATCGTTGGAAGATCCAGATGCGCATGTTATTTGGCTTTCAAGATGTGTTAGAACTTGTTACTGATGGCTATAATCTATTAGAAGCAGATGCAATAGAGGACCAGAAGATAGCACAGAAGGTGCTGAGGAAGAAAGATCAGAAAGCGTTGTTCTACATCCATCAATGTGTGGATGTGAATATGTTTGAGAAAATTGCTGATTCTGAAACAGCAAAGGCTGCGTGGGACACACTGGTCATATGTTACGGTGGTGACACATCAGTAAATAAGGTGAAACTTCAGTCTCTTGGAAAGCAATATGAGAATCTCAACATGAAGGACAAAAAGAAGGTTTCTGAATACATCTCTAGAGTGATTCTGATCACTAATGAGATGAAATCTTGTGGAAAAACTCTATCTGAACAAGTAATTATTGAGAAGATCTTGAGATCTTAACTTCTCAGTTTGATTACATTGTTTTAGCAATTGAACATTCCAAATATCTGAGTACCATGAGAGTTGAAGAGCTGCAAAGTAGTCTAGAGGCGCATGAGTTGCGTATGACTACAAGAACTTCTGAGGGGGAAGTAGAGCAGCAGGCTCTGAAGGTAACTTCTAGTAAGAAGCATCAGAAGCTGACTTGGTCAGAAGCCAGGAAGAAAACTAATGGTGGTCAAAAGTCAGAAGCTTCAAATTCTGATAGGCAGAAGAGTGTCCAGAAGGGAAATGAGAAGTCTGATAAGAAGAATGTTCAGTGTTATTGTTGCAAGAACTTTGGTCACTATGCTAGAGATTGTTGGTCCAACAAAGAAAGGAAGTCAGAAGAAGCAAATATAGCAAGAGGAGAGTTTGATGATGAACCTGTGCTATTGTTGGCTTCTGAACCTGATGATCTGAATTCATCAGAATGGTGGTATATGGATACAGGGTGTTCAAACCATCTTACTGGAAACAAGAAGTGGTTGGTTGATTTTGACTCTAGGAAGAGTACAAAGATCAGATGTGCTGATGATAAATACCTCAATGCATAAGGTATGGGAAATGTCAGAATCATTATAAACAATGGGAAAGCAGCAGTGATCCAGAATGTTTGGTATGCACCTGGCATGAAAAGCAATCTGATGAGTGTGAGACAACTAGTTGAGAAAGGTTTTTCAGTTACCATAAAGGAAAATCTTCTGAAGCTGTATGACTGTACTCAGAAGCTGATTATGGAGTCAAAACAAGGAAGGAACAGAACATTCAAGGTGAATGTTAGAACTGCAGACTCTGAATGTCTTGGTGCAACAAGTGTTGTCAAGGAGAGTGAGCTGTGGCACAGAAGATTTGGTCATCTGAATTTCAGAAGTTTAGGGCATCTGAAATCAAATAATCTGGTATATGGAATTCCTATAATCAAGAAACCTGAAAAGTCATACAAGGTGTGCATGGAAGGGAAGAAATCAAGATTACCCTTTGCATCAGAAGAAGCTCCAAGAGCAAAACATGCCTTGGGAGTAGTACATTTGGATGTGTGCGGTCCGTTTCCAATAGCATCGACTGGAGGGAATAAATATTTTGTGTCATTTGTTGATGAGTTCACCAGAATGACATGGGTATCTCTCATAAAGTTAAAACACGAGGTATTTGATGAATTCAAAAAGTTCAGACTGAAGGCTAAGAATCAGAGTGGCCAGACTCTGAAGATTCTTAGAACTGATGGTGGTGGTGAGTATAACTCTACAGAATTCAGAAGTTTCTGTGAGGAGAATGGAATTGAGCATGAGGTTACTGCTCTCTATACTCCTCAACAAAATGGTCTTGCTGAAAGAAGAAATCGTACTTTGCTAGATATGGTGAGAAGCATGTTGAAAGAGAAGAAGCTTCCTCATACTCTATGGGGAGAAGCTGTTGCAACTGCATGTTATGTGCTCAACAGATGTCCAACAAAGAAATTAAATAAAATAGTTCATATTCAGAAGTGGACTGGAGATAAGCAAAGTGTTAGTCATCTGAAGGTATTTGGTTCTGTATGTTACAAACATGTCCCAGAAGCCAGAAGATATAAGCTAGATGATAGAAGGAAAGTGATGTTGTTGGTGGGGTATCACAGTATAGGTTCGTACAAACTTTATTGAGCAGAAACTAACAAAGTTGAGTTCAGCAGAGATGTCATTATAGAGGAATCAGAAGTTTGGAATTGGGAAAAGTGACTCTGATGATAGAACTTCTGAAGAAAGGTTAGAAATACATGTTTCTAAAGCTAGTAAAGACTATGACTCTGAAGAAGATACATAAGGAGAAGATGATTCTGACTCTAACTACGATGGTGATCCAGACTATGAAGACAATCAAGGTTCTAGAGAAAGTCTAATTTCTGAAGCAAGTGTTTCTGAATGGGAATGTTTTGGTGTCCAAAGTTCTAAAGGTCTAGTTCAGAGGAAACAAAGAGTCAGAAGCATCCCAAGAAGATTTGTAGAGTTTGACATGTTACAAAACACTGAAGGAGACGTTATCCAGTGTGAAATTTTAGTATACTCTGAACCCATGAGTACAGAAGACGCTCTTAAGCAGCAAGTTTGGTTACAGGCCATGAAAGAAGAACTTGATGCTATAGAGAGAAACAAGAATTAGAAGTTGACAAAACTTCCAAAAGGCAAGAAAGCCATCAGCTTCAGATGGGTTTTCAAGCATAAGCTAAATCCATATGGATCAATTGGAAAACACAAAGCGATATTAGTAGCAAGAGGCTTTCTACAAAAGCCTTGGCTGGATTACTTTGAAGTGTTTGCACCTGTGGCGAAACATGAAACAATCAGACTAGTGATTGCAATAGCTGCTAACAGGAATTGGCCTCTGATGCATTTAGATGTAAAATATGCATTTCTGAATGGTCCATTACAAGAAGAGGTGTATGTCTTACAACCTCCTAGATTTAAGGGAAAAAATCAGGAAGGGATGGTGTTCAAATTACACAAAGCTTTGTATGGATTGAAGCAAGCGCCCAGAGCTTAGAATTTGAAAATTGATTCGTTTTTTAAGGAACAAGGGTTTCATAAATGTAAGATGGAGTATGGTGTTTATGTTCAACACACTTCAGAAGGTAATATGATTCTGGTATGTTTGTACGTTGATGACATATTACTCACAGGAAGTTCTGAACAAGAGATAGTTGAGTTTAAGAAAGTTCTGATGAATGCATTTGAGATGACAGATCTTGGAAAACTGAGTTTCTTTCTAGGGATGGAATTTATGTACTCTGAGAAAGGAATCATTTTACATCAGATGAAGTATGAACTAGAGCTTCTGAAGAGATTTGAGCTAGAAAATTGGAAGGTTGCTACCACACCTGCTGATACGAATTAGAAGTTGGATTCTGATTCTGATGGAGAGGATGTGGATGCTACAACCTTCAAACAGATGGTTGGTTCTCTAAGGTATTTGTGTAATACCAGACCTAATATTCGCTATGCATTTGGAGTGGTTATCAGATTTATGAGCAAACCAAAGTGGTCATATTACCAAGCTGCAATCAAGATTCTGAGGTATGTGAAAGGAACTCTGAAATATGGAATGTTATTTCTGTCTGGAAGAAAGATCAAATCAGAACTTCTGAGTTATTCTGATTCTGATTGGTGCGGAGATAGAGTTGACAAAAGAAGTACTTCTGGGTACTTATTCAAATTTCTGGGAGGTCCTATTTCTTGGTGTTCCAAGAAGCAACCCGTTGTTGCTCTGTCGACCTGTGAAGCTGAATATATTGCAGGTGCTCTGACTGCATGTCAAGCTGTGTGGATTCTGAACTTGCTGAAAGATATGAAGATTGAGGTAAATAAACCTTTGAAGTTGATGATTGATAACAAGTCTACAATCAATCTTGCCAAGAATCCAATGTTGCATGGGAAAAGCAAGCATATTGAGACCAAGTATCATTTTTTGAGGAATCAAGTTCAGAATGGAATAATAGAGGTTGCGCACTGTAGCATCCAGAAGCAGCTGGCAGATGTTCTGACAAAGGCTATCAAAATTGATCAATTTCTTAAATATATTAATTTATATTTAGAAATATCTTTTAGATTGTTTATATCTTTGTTAGAAGATATAAACCTTAGATCTTCTTATATCTTTGTAGAAGATATATTTTAGATTTAATTTGTGTGTATAAATAGCCTAGTGGAGTAGGTTATTGTAATTCATTGTAAATCCTTATTTTTGAAGCTATTAGTAAATATTCCTTTTGTCTTTTTATCTTTCTTGTGCTCCAACAATTCTGTAAATTCTATGATTTATGTATGTGTTTGACCAAATGGGTTTTAGACAAAACCTCATTGGCATCGATTAATAATTTTGTTTGTGATCATGTAACGATCTCTGACCAAATGGGATTTGGGATAAATCACATTTGGCCACTGTATATTTGTATAGTAAATTTCTTCGTTACTCCGACTAAATGGGATTTAGGATAAATCCCTTTTGGTCACTATAGGATTGATCGTATGTGACTTTGGTGTTTTGTTGGAATTGAATTGATGAATTTGGGATTTTGTGTTCTTGAGAAATTGTTTGATGTACAAACATGTAATAACTTTTAAATAATATTTTCCCAAATGTGTCAGAAAAACAAATTTTCCCCAAAAATCAAACTTTTACTCAAAAGTCAAAAATCATATTCTTTCCAGAAAAATTGAAAATTTTCCTAACGTGGGGTGGCGCACGACAAACGTGATGGTCGACTTGTGGCGGCGACAACGATCGTGAGATCGCGTTTCGGGTGGCCGTTTAGCGCTGGCTACCATTGGGGAACAATGTTGTACAGTGACTGTCGTTGATGTTTGATTTTTGTCGCGCCCGGCTACGTACGACGAAGATGGTACTACCACGCTCGACAGTGTAACAACTGTCCAACGGTAGGTGGTAGTGGCGATTTGGGCCCGGCGGTGGGTCCGGACGGGCCAAAGTATTTTTCATAAGTTTCGAGTTCGGGAATTTTCTCGTTGATGTTTATGCAAATTTTGACATTAGTGACTTTTCAGGTTACTTTTGGGACAATTCTGAGTAAAACAGTCAGCTCTTAGGATTAGTAGGGTTATCACCCGTGAAGGTTACCCTTTGGGACCCTTTTGAACCTTTTTTGAGTAGTTGATTGTTTTAGATTTGTATTGAGCTATAGAATAATACAACAACTTTGTTGAGATATGTTAGAATTTTGATAATTAAAATTGTTGAAAATAATTATTTTGTCGTGATTAGTAATCTGAAGGAATTATAGTGGTGGCCTGATTATTGGCAAATGTTTGGTTCGTATATGGAACCTTTTTGATGTATGATGTTGAGATGACTGTTGATGATTGTTGAGTTGCATGCTTCTTTGTCTACATTATCATGCATTCATATATTTTGGAGATAGGTAGGAGTTTGGTCCAATTATGACCTCAGATTCATTTGGTGGAATTGTTGGTTCATGTGAGAAACTAGAGGCAGGTCTCTAATTCATTTGGTGGAATCATTGGTTCAGAGAGACACCAGAAATCATGGATAAATCAGTAACTCACCTCTGATATCTAATATCCCAGTACTACATGCATATAGATGTAGGAGTTGGTGCATATAACATTTCATCTAATATGAATTGGAATTGGAATTATGGTTGTGATTGTGTTTTTGTGATAATGATATATTGATCTTTATTTTGTTTATCATCCTATTGTTAACTCTCATTATTAATATTGGAAGGCGTATTCTCACCCCCTTTCTGTTTTTGTTGTGTGCCTTTGTGAAATTTTGTACAGATACTCATCAAGACTGATTGCTTGTGAGTTGGAAGATGGCTTAGTGAATTTCTTCTTTCTCTATTTATATTCGTTGTAGTTTTGACTTTTGTTCTGATTCTGTAACATCAGGGAATGTGGTGCATTTGTTTTTCTTTGAATTGATGTTAAGTTTACTTCTTTGTGTTTCATTTTGACTAAACTTTTGAAGTTATGCTTTCTTCTGATTTTCCATAGCGAGTATATTATATTTTATTAATAAAGTATGCATTTTTCGACGGAGTAACATCCTAAGTATGTTTTATCTTTTAAAATCAAGATTTGGCATTTTTGGGTGTTACACCTAACCTAGCCTATTTCCACCCCTAGTTAAGAGGATCGAGGTAATCTACTCACCATTCCGACAAAAGCATGAGTGTTAGTTGGAATTAGAGCGCTTGAAGGGCCAACAATCACCGAGATAACTCAAGCTCTCCTTTTCATTTATTGAATGACTTCCTCATACTTAATTGAATTTATATATGGAAATCATCAAAACATTAAGAAAATTTGTAAAAAAAAATAGCTAACATTAAAGGATACTAGAAGCTTACTAAAGATGACATTCCCCTTCTCTTTGGTACTGCCATCCATTAACAAACAAGTTTCAAGGAGCCATTTCAAGTGTTTCCTTGAGGATTTATACTAGGGGACAACACCTGCGACATAACCCAATTCTTTGAAGAAGGTGATTAACTATTTTTTCAAGTAAAACTCCTTTTGTGAAATGTCACTTTTCTTGTAGACGTATGACCCATCCCCTGTAAGAGTGTCCTTGGCTCCAAATATTATGGAATAAGTGATAAGTGCCAAGTTGTAGTTATTTTTGTATATAGTTTTGTGATACTTATCTACTCTTTTGCCTCAACTTGTATGTGAATTTGAATATATTACGTATATTGTCCATATTGTATACATTTGCGTTTTTGTGTGGTCAGTGTATCATTTGATAGATTTTATTCTATTTTTTAGGTATTGGTGCATGTTTGAAGCATTGAGAAATAAAGTGTCAAAGGCACGACTTCAAATACGCAATTTTGGAAGAAAATAAAGTTCCATCCCGCTAAGCCCATCTTGTAGCATGCTACGAGAGTTTTTCATCTGGAAGAGGTTGTGTTAGTGAGCCCACTAAGCCGACTCAGCCACCTTAGCAGGATTTAGGAAGTTTAGTGTGTAATTTTAGGTGCAGCCCGCTAAGCGTGATTAGCCCGCTTAGCGCGGTTTGTTGTTTTATGATTTGTATAAATAGTTTTTAGACAGATTTTTAGGTTATGGTTTGGGTAGTTTTTGAACCTCAAATTCATCACTTTCATTCTTTGGTAGAGAGAGTTAGAAAACAACAATGGAGCTTTCTTTTGGATGATCCCCGATGCAGAGATCTCATTGATCGACAATGATAAATTTTGAGATGTTTGGTTTTCCTTCATTTCTTATCTATTTATTTCTTTATTCGTTGGGTTTTGTTTGTACTCTTACTCTAAACCTATGTATGTTTATCGCTCATGGCATTGTATAAAACTTTCTTTACAAATCAATCTTGTTGCTTTCTGTAATACGGTGGGAGAACTGACTTTCCTAGTTTTGCGTTTTATCGCAAATGTTGCGGATAGCAAGAGTCGCCACCAAATTTTCTTTTATCCAATAAAGAAATGGGTGAAAATAACAGGAAATACCTTTTGATAATATCCTCTGATTAAGGGGGGGTAGGTTATGGAAAGGGAAGGTGTTAGCACCCTCTCCATCTGTAGTTATCTACGGGCTCTTAGTTGTTAGCCAACTTTAAAAATGCTTTTTTGTGTAAGTATATTTGAAAATATTTTGAAAAGATGCCTTAGTGAGGAAAACTTTGTAATGATTCTCATATCGTTGAGAATGCGTACAAAGTGTTTTGTCTTTGAAAATATTTAGAAAAGAGAGTGTATGTGTGGGAAATTGTTTTGTTTTGTGAGCAAGCAACTATAAGCTATCTACCTACTCAAAAGGTCTTTGGTCTTTTGCTCTTTTCCTTTAGATAGTGCTATCCTACTGTTAGTTAGTAGGTAGCCCTATCATTGGATGTTTGAGGGACATGAGAGGTTCATCGTACAGTCACGAAGGCGCCTCATAAGACGCTTTAGCAATTATCCTAAGGTACTAACAACATTTACCGATGCAGCATCGAAGGGTCATCGAGGGACTATGATCTGTAACCAAAGGGTCTTTGCTAAAACTTCTCACGTTCGAGAGACGTGACTGTTTATTTTCTGAAGGTAACAAGTAGAGGTACCTTAGAGGTATGCGGGTGCAAAGTGTGTTGTTTACAATTATGTTTATCTTGAATTTTAGGTTTTCTACCGTTTTCTTTTAAGTCTTATCATGCACACATATTTAATCTTGCAATTAGATATATACAAGGGTAGGAAATAAAAGTGCGGGAAGTAAACTACGCTATTACACCACTTCGGGGATGGGGGAGTACAATCCAAAAATTGGGGGATAAAAAGGTAAAGGGTCCTAGTTTATCTATTACATACTTCGGATAGTTACAATGTTGAAAAAATATGAAAAAGTAAATAAAAGCGCAAAGATTGAAGAGGGCAAGATATCTAAAAAAATTCTAAGTACAAAAAATATTTTTGGTAATTTTATTTAGAAAAATAATTGAATGATAATTAAAGCCCAATTCTAATTATATTTTAATTAATAAAATAAACATAAAGTGATTAAATTAATTAATTTTTATTATGAAAATAAATTGAATTAAGTAAAATCTATATCTAATTTTTTTTTTATGATTTTATTTTAAAAAAAAGTGATTAAAGAAAGAAAATAAATAGATTAAAAAATAATAATAAATAAAAAGACTATGGGCCTGCTTGGTGAAAAGAAGATGGGGGTGCAAGGGGAGAAGGTTGCTTGCAATTTCCGGTTCGATGATCAATGGCTTCGGTGCCCTAACGATGGTAAAACACAATTTCTGCGTCAAACTTTACATATAATGTACCTATCATGTTTTAATGATACATAGGAGGAGATCAGACATGTTAGTAATGATTAAAAACACAAGAAAACATAGTTTTGATTTTTACCAATTTCAAAAACCGGCGTGATGCACAAATCGTGTTCTGGTGCTCGAGGAGTACAACTATGGATCTAGATCCACTCCTTTGATCTTCAAGAGGTGAATGCTATCTTTAGTTTGGATTGGAACTTGCTGGAAATGTGAGATATAATTTTCACAACTTCTTTGAATTTTAGAGATTTTTGGAGAGCTTTTTGTGCAATAATTTCATGGTTATTCTTCTGCCTTTGTTTGCCTTTATATAGAGAATGAAATAGGAGCCAACAGGTATGGAAAGGGAAAAGGTATTCATGCCCATGAAATCAATATTCCAATAAATTGAAAACTTGCCTTCATTGCATGATTCTTGTCTGTGATCGGTGGATCTGGAACTGACTGTTTAACGCTGGTTCGCGAAATGTCGCGGAAGCAAGAGTCGCCACCGTCTTTTATTTTCTCCAAATGGAAAGGACAAAAGCACAGAAAAATTCCTTATAGAGATTGCTCTCGGTTCGGGAGGTAGATTATAGAAAGGGAAGGTGTTAGCACCCTTTCTATCCATGGTTATCCATGGGCTCTTAGATACTTGCTCATTGTGTTTTCAAAAGTGTTTGTTTGCTTTTCAACTGTGGGTTTTAAAAAGTTTCTTTGAAAATTTCAGTTCGACTCTTGTATCGGTCCTCAAGAGTGTTTGAAAAATGCTTTCGAAAGCTTTTTGAAAATGTGTTGGTGTGAAAAGTATTTTTGATTTGTTTTGTTTTGAATTAGAGCAAGTATCCACGAGTCGTCTACCTACCCTAAGGAATTCGTCTGTGTAAATGTCCTTTAAAGTAGTGCCATCCCACCATTGAGAGGTAGGTAGCACCACCGTTGGAGGTGTTCGGGTCAATTCGAGGTTCGGGACATGGTGATCACCAGAGCAATGGGAAGACACCTTAGAAGCTACCCTCATGCCAGGTTCCCGGATCATGAGGACTTACTAAAACGTCCTCTACTCGACGATCACCTTTCGAGGGGTAAGGCAACAGTGAGGCGTACCCTAGGGGTGGTGTGTGCGATTCGTGTGTCGTTTTCATTTGCGTTTATCTTGTCATGTTATTGGTGTTCTACGCATTGCTTTTATTTTTGTCCATTCATTCTTGCATGCTTTTGATTAACAATTAAAATATTTGCGGGAAAGTAAATTCTAAAGCTATTACAAATGGCGCGGGTCCACATCGCCAAAATTAACCAGGACCCGATTTGACAGAAAAAATAAAGGGATTAAAAGAATTGAAAGTGCGAGAAGTAATTACAAGGCTTTGGGAGAGGTACATAATTATTTAAGCGAAAATAAAATGAATACGCGAATTAATAAGAAACGAGGGCGTTGGACCCTTTTGCAAAATATTAAAATTACATGAATTAATTAATTAAGATTAAAAGAAAGAAAGGACTTGTTTTTGGTGTTTTTTAGTGTTTTAAGATTTAATAGAAAAAGGATTAATCAAAGTACGACGCAAACCCTAATTCTAGTTATTTTTAACTTATTAAGAAATATGTTGAATTTTAACCTAATTTAAACCTAAGTTATTTTCATGCAAATTTAATTACAAAAATAAATAAAATAAATAAATATTATTATAAGAAAGAAAAATTAAAAAGGAATGAAAAAACACTAATTAAACCTAATTCTACTTCTTTTTAGATTTTTTTATTAAAAGTATTAAAATTAAACCCTAATTTATACTAAATTCAATTATATACAATTTGTTTATAAAAAATAATTAAAATAAAATACTTATTATATTTTTTATCTTTTTCTGATTTTTTGCATTTTTTGTATTTTGTAGAAATAATTAATTAAATCAAAACAACAAAGAAAATAAAATAATAATTGGAAATAAAACATAAAGAAAATATAGAGAATTTGCAAACCAGGGGGGTTTAGGCCCCAATATGGAGGTATGGATTCAGTAATCTGGCCCACTTGAGCATGGCCTTGTGGATTTTTTTGAGTAGCGTGCTGCGCGTTGACTAGGATCCACTATGTTCCTCCATTCTCAGCCTTGTGATTGTTGAAGCTGGGCACGTGGACGCTCTGATCTGGAGGATGTATGGTGCGCTCCACCTTTGAAACTGCATAGGAATACGTTTTGCAAAATAATATGGAAATTAACGTAGACCTGGGGCTCGAACCCAGGTCACATACCTTGCCAATCCTTATGCCCACCAACCGTGCCAGTTTACGCGTTTGACCTATTAATAACAAACAAATAATATAAATGCAAGCGAATGAGTTAGTGGACACTGCGCGCGAAATTCAAACGGCCCTATCACCATATGACACGAGGTCATCTTCTTCGCACAGTTTTGTTTTCCTGAAACATGAATGTTATAAGCAACGGTTTTGCACGCGTTGTTTTAGGTGGCTTATGGGAAAATAGCGAATAGGTCTTAAAGCGTTCATAAATTGAGCGCGAGGGTTCCCTTATGACCGTCAGAGCGTCCTGAGTTGAATGGTCATGGTTTTGTGGGCTAATTTTTCCCCATTACAAAAGCCCTATTTTGAAGCTTCTGTAAACCCTAAATATCCACAATGGTGAAATTGCCTACAGCTTGCAAAAACTCAATTAAGTTACATGATTAGCATTAGAACAAGTCAGTGAATATAAATGCATAACAAAAACGCAATGAAAATGCCTAAAACATGCAATACGATTATGCAATTTTTCTGAAACAGTTTGAGTCCTGTATACCGATTCTTGGAGTTTGAGTGAATGTTTTTGATTGGGATGTGTTCAGTAATCTCCAAGGAAGCCAATGGAACAAGAATTGTGCTTTGAATCGACCTGTAAAGATGATTTCAGAATTGATTTTTTAGACAAAAATTCCAAGTTTGGTTATGGCCTTCTTGAGCAGCTGAGCGTGTATTTGCATTAGGGTTATGTTCAGGCATATGTAGTGAGTGCATTAGGTCAAAAAAACTCAATCAAATCCATTGCATTCATTGATTTTGAAATTTGATTTTCTAAGGATCTTTTCATATCTTTTCCATGTGTTCTTTGTTCTCAATCATGATCAATCAGTCCAATTCTTTCCTTATTTAGCTAGGCACGAAATATTGAGTCTAAAACATGTATAAAAGGATTTGTTAGGTTAAGTTAGATATTTTTCATATATTTAAATGATTTAAATGAATTAATATAAATAAAAATTCAAATAAATAAATAAAAAATGAGAAAATACTTCCCTTTGGGCCAAGTGGTCGTGCACATGTCATGGATGATGAATTATGGAAGAAAAATGGGCCCATTAGCAATTTTAGGTCATTTGAATCAATGTTGACTTTTCAAAATATCCAAATATTTCCCAACTTCCACAAGGCATAACTTGCTCAATTATTAAGTTTTTCTCATGTTCTTGGACATTTTGGAAAGGTCTGTGAGTCCTCTAACCAATATATTTGGTCCCATGTCATTTTGATTTACCAATATCAAGTTATGGCCTTTGACTTAAAGTCCCTTTTTGTTGACTTTTGAAAATGACCTATAATGTTGAAATTGATAACTTTTTGTGAGAGCATTTCTTGGACTTGAAGTATGAAGATGAGTTGTAGGAAATGTATTTCTATTCAAAATGAGCTTTGTATGGAATTTTTCTGATAATCCATGTGAAAGTTATGCCCTGGTCAATTTCAGTTGACTTTTTCAACTGTCCAAATAAGGAAACTTCTGCATCTTGATGATTTCTAAGCCAACTTTTGAGAATCATGATCAAGCATTGATCAAATGATGTTTGTGGCTTCAAAATGATATGTTGACCAAAAATTTGAACTTTTGACTGTCAAATGACCATTTTGCCCCTACAGTTGACTGTAGTGCAATTTAGGGTTTTGACTGTGCAATTTTGAGCTGAATGCCTTGAAACTTGATATGAGGATGCTTGACCATATTTGTAGGCATATGAGGCTTGATTGGACCTTTGGAAACTTCATTTCCTTGATTAGAACACAAACCCTAGTTTTGACTGTATAGGAGATCTTTGCACTGTGCACCCCTTGGAGAATTTTGAAGCATGACTTGGCAATTTCCTGGAGAATATGGGAGGGCAAATATTGGGGTACAACAGTTGCCCCTGTTCAATCTTCTTAGACCTGAGGATGCAGATTGGCGGACGTGCCTTTCTTAATCCGAGGGTAGAAGATGATTGAACACTAAAGTGCCCAGAAATTTGCGCTCACATAGTAGCAGTGATGGTGGAATGGGCTTATAGATGCCATTTAGCGATTGATGATAGGATGATGGGCTTATAGATGCCATCTGGACGTTGATCGCGTAAGAGATTCCTTAGCGAGAACCTGCATACCTGCAAAAGAAACAATGAATACCTGACACGTTGCAGGAGCTGATTTCAGATGCTTGATATAGATATGTCCTGACTGGTTACAGGAGCTGAGTCTGGAGCTTCAAAAGATGATGAATGAACCAGGGATGGTTGCTACCTTAGCATGAACGGTAAGAGAACCTTGGGTGATTTTAACTTCAACAACACTCGTTGAGAAAATCTTGGTGGGAAATACCATCTTCGCAGTATCGGGAAGAGAACCATAGGTCATTATGATCTGAAAGGGAATCACCTCACTCACCGTCGGAGGGGGAACTATAGGAAATTATAATCTGAAAGGAATTATCACCTCACTCACCGTCGGAGAGGGAACTATCTGGAAAGGAATTATCACCTCACTCACCGTCGGAGAGGGAAACATAGGAGACTATCACCTCACTCACCGTCGGAGAGAAAAACATCTGAAAAGGAATTACCACCTCACTCACCGTCGGAGAGGGGACCATAGGAGACTATCACCTCACTCATCGTCGGAGAGGGAAACATCTGAAAAGGAATTACCACCTCACTCACCGTCGGAGAGGGGACCATAGGAGACTATCACCTCACTCACCGTCGGAGAGGGAAACATCTGAAAAGGAATTACCACCTCACTCACCGTCGGAGAGGGGACCATAGGAGACTATCACCTCACTCACCGTCGGAGAGGGAAACATCTGAAAAGGAATTACCACCTCACTCACCGTCGGAGAGGGGACCATAGGAGACTATCACCTCACTCACCGTCAGAGAGGGAAACATCTGAAAAGGAATTACCACCTCACTCGCCGTCGGAGAGGGGACCATAGGAGACTATCACCTCACTCACCGTCGGAGAGGGAAACATCTGAAAAGGACTTACCGCCTCACTCACCGTTGGAGAGGGAACCATAGGAGACTATCACCTCACTCACCGTTGGAGAGGGAAACATCTGAAAAGGAATTACCACCTCACTCACCGTCGGAGAGGGGACCATAAGAGACTATCACCTCACTCACCGTTGGAGAGGGAAACATCTGAAAAGGAATTACCACCTCACTCACCGTCGGAGAGGGGACCATAAGAGACTATCACCTCACTCACCGTTGGAGAGGGAAACATCTGAAAAGGAATTACCACCTCACTCACCGTCGGAGAGGGGACCATAGGAGACTATCACCTCACTCACCGTTGGAGAGGGAAACATCTGAAAAGGAATTACCACCTCACTCACCGTCGGAGAGGGGACCATAAGAGACTATCACCTCACTCACCGTTGGAGAGGGAAACATCTGAAAAGGAATTACCACCTCACTCACCGTCGGAGAGGGGACCATAAGAGACTATCACCTCACTCACCGTTGGAGAGGGAAACATCTGAAAAGGAATTACCACCTCACTCACCGTCGGAGAGGGGACCATTAGGAATTTATAATCTGGGGTAACTTCTACTGAGTCTTTATCAGAAAAATCTGTTGAGCATCGATTTAGCTGGACTAGAGAAGGCCTTGGACTGGATAAGAAATCTTTTGAGTCGATTAACTGAACCGGTCTAGGTCTTGAAATATGGTTGAGAATTTAACTGCCTCTTTCCTGAAAGGTAAAGGTCAGTCGTATGCGATGCATGATATGGATCAAGCAATGATGTTCTCAACATAAACGAGATTTGTATGATATGATGCGTCTATGCATGCTATAATGATGTATGTATGTTTTATGGATGTATGTTTTTGTCTAGGAAAGTAAATCCTTGACGGGCGCCGGGAAGTCACTCCTGGGCTGATATGGGAGAATAAGCTTTTACTTCCGCTGTGGATAATAACTTGCAAGAATACCGGTAGGAGAAGATGACTCTGTGGAGGAATAAACTTGGCAAATGGAATAACTCTGCTGGGAGGAAAATACTCTAGCGACCATGCTGGGGCGTGATACTCTGTGGGGATAGAGATGCTTTGCTGAATGTTGAGAATGACTTACTGAGGATATCTTTGTTGTATTGGAAGTATGAATAGGCTTCGCTGGGGATAGGAATACTTTGTCGACGACGCTCTTTCCATGGCTTTTGGCTGAGGATAACCCAGTTATATCCTGTTAAGGAAATAACTCTTGAAATAAAGTCGGGCGACGCGCTCGTGCTCTGAGAGGGAATAAGCTTCCAGAATCTACTGGGGATAAGCTTACTGCTTGGGGATATGAATTCCAACCTTTCCTGGGGAACTGGATTGGACTTTCTTGGGGAAGTTTTGATATACTGGAAAATGATTCCTTTGAATGTTGATATACCGCCGGGGAACAATCTTCAGACCGAGACTGCCGGGGATGCTTGTTAAGAATATACGTGCTGTTGGGGAATTATTGAGATCTACGGGAGGATACCCAACTTCCTTGAGATTTGAGAACTCTGCTTGGAGAAGAATGCATTGACTGCTGATTCTCTCTGGGGAATTAAGATGTACTGGTCATGTTCTTTAGTTGAACCTACCTTGGTACCTTGGAGGATGGAACAGTTAGATTGCTTAGACCACTCTTTATTGCCCCTGTTTCTGAGGTATGAGAGGAAGACCTGTGAGGTGCTGATAGTTGTTGATGGACAAACCTTCTTCTGGTAGGCAGATGATAAGATGACAGGACATAGTCGTACGCTTTGATCCCTAACTTTTTCCTGGACCGCCCTTTCGGGTTTTCAGTCCACCGGGATACCCATTTTTGCCCAAGCCGCCTTTTCAGGTTTTCGACTTGCCGGGTGTACAGATTTTTTCATTTTATCCCTTATTTTGCCCGAACCCTTTTGGTTCGTCGGGAAGCCCTTATTTTTGCCTAGGTATGTCAACCTAGCGGGTCTTTGATGATGCGTAGTATTTTTTCCGACTATGTCCATGCTTTTAGGATGTAGGGAGGTGCCCCTGTTATAAGTGTTTTGCCATGCCATCAGAAGGTGTTTGATCAGACAAGATTCGTTGTTGGGATGCCCCAAGTGACTCAGGCGGAGATTTGCCCCAGGCTATTTGACTTTTGAGAGATTCTCCGAATCTTGATTGGATTGCCCCAGATAATAGGCCATGATTATACCGGCCCCTTGATTGGAAGTACTTCTGTTCATTAGGCATTCATCGTGCGAATTTTCCTGTTGTTCGAACAAAAAGTCATATGCAAACAAAGTTATGTTAAAAATGCAAAGCTTATGTCTGTCTTGAAGATTTTGAAAATGCATTCTTTTTTTTCATAAAACAAGTGATTGTTTGTAAAACGTGATGTCAACTCGTTATTTTATTGCGAGCCTTAAGGAGTCAGGATACCTTTCGTCATAGTACGCTTTCGAACTAACCCATGCTTCAACTAGGACTTTTAAAGTTTATAACATGGCCTGGTTCACGGTTTAAGAAACAAAGGATAAAGGCTCAAATTATTTGTACCCACCCGCTCTTCATGATGTTCTTCAAACCTAAACTCAGTTGATCGTGCGTTAGACCTTGTTCGAGTCTTTGCTTTGATGCTCCAGTGATGGTTCGGATATTGACAGTTTATTTTGACTAGGCAGTCATTTCCTTTGCTGAGGGTTTGTAGAACCTCTTTCTTTTTGATTTTGCTATCCCTTTCTTTTTTTGCCTGAACTGTTTCCTTTTTTGGAATTACAGTCAGCGGGATGCCCCAGTTTTGTAAGTCTCCTTCATGGGTTTTGACTTAATGGGCTTTTTTTTTTATTTTGAAAGATAATGACTGCCTTTCTTTATTGATCATTCGGAACCATCACGGTTTTTCTTTGTTTTGTAAGGACCTCTTTGGTGCCATTCGTTATGCACTTGGATCAACTGAGAGACTACCCTGCCCCAGGTTATGATTAAGGGTTTTAAATTTCGAAAAGAAAAACTCCTACTTCTTTGGCTCAGAGGGGTTGACGAGGGATTATCATCCTTATAACTCCAGTGTTTAGGGATTGAAACAATGCCTGTACCTCATCAGCGGGGTCTGTTCAAAAGCATACTGTAGATTATGGTATCGTTTTCGTCATCCTCCCTCAAGAGGCTTTAGAATTTTAGATCAAGAGTTGACATCAGAAAAAATATGAAAACAGTTTGCATATAGTGAATGCGAATATATTGATTCAAAAATAGACATAAGCGATGCATTAATGGAATAACAATGTTTTAACATGAATAAATGTTTAAACAAAAGAAAATTGCAACTTGAACATTCGAATGAACAAAGGTCTCAATCCTAGCCATGCTTTGGCAAGGGAGCAGTGATCACATTGGGAGCCTCGGCGGGCTCGAACTCGATCTCTTTAGCATCGATCATGTTCTGAATCTTGTACTTCAGTGCCCAACAATCCTCAGTATCGTGCCCCGGGCTACCAGAATGGTAAGCGCACCTTGCTTCCGGGTTGTAACTTGGAGAGGAGGTCTTTGGATTTGCAGGAGGGTTGATCACCGCAATCAGGTTCATCCTTAACATGTGATGTAAAGCTCGTGACCATGGCATGTTGATGTTGGTGAATTGTCTCTTAGGCTCGTCCGACCTGTTTTGATCAACCCGCTGTTCTTGGCGAGGTCGTTGTTGGACCTGTGAAGTAGTAGCGACTCGGAGAGGTCTATTCATTGGATCCGACCTTTGCCCTCTTGGAAGCTGTTCCATGACCTGGTCCCTGATTTGGGCTGGTTGCTTCATGCCTTGAGGAAGCTGACTGATCATGGCTCTCAGCTCTCCTTGCTCCTGAGCTAAACCTTGAATGAGGGCCCTTTGCCCCAGCATCTGGGTTTTCAATGTGTCTACCTCAGCTTGTAGACGTTTTAGTTGTTCGTCCTTGTCATCTTCAGGACTTTTTCTGATCAGATTCCCCATGAGGAGTGCCCTCAACTCTTCCTGCCCCTTGGATAGACCTAGGAAGATTTCCCTGAACTGAGTCTCTTGAGCATGAAGACCCTGGTTACCTTGTTGGGAAGCCATTGCTGAAATAAACAGCGAGAAGGGTAAGTGACCTGCAACAAAGGATACCTGTTATGCAATGATGTGTATGATATGCATGCAATGTTTTCGAGGATCCCGCAGGATAAACAAGAAAATTTGTTAGAATTTGGGTCCGGTAGCTTGATTGAAGGAACTCCATATTTGTTGAGAGTCTTTCTTCCAAGGGTCAAAGGCTCACCATATCCAGTGGGTCATAGCCCCTGACATCCTTGGCTAGGGCAATCTTCTTCAAGTGTCAAAGCTCACCATATCAAGTGGGTCATAGCCTCTGACAACTTTGGCTAAAGGAAAATAAATCCTCTTTTCCCCTTGCTAGATGTTTGATTCATCATGACCTGCATCACAAGCCCTTGAGATCCTTGAAATGGGTTAGGATGTATGCAATGGTATGATGTCATGATGCATGGGGTAGTATGGATAAACCATGTTATGAGCCCTTATTAAGGGCTGCAAACCAAAACCTGCAAGAAGCTCAAGTAAAACCTGTCATGAGTCCCAGTTAAGGACTAAAACAAACCCTACAAGAAACTTAGTACACCCTGTTATGGGTCCCAATTAAGGACTATAGACAACCTGCAAGAGACTTAGTACACTCTGTTATGAGTCCTAGTTAAGGACTATAAACAAAACCTGCAAGAAACTTAGTACATTCTTGTTATGAGTCCCAATTAAGGACTATAAACAAAACCTGCAAGTAGTTCATGTGTCAGATAACAAGCATGCAAGTAGTCAAGTACGAAGGCACACAAGTCACACAAGAGAAGCCCTTAGAGTTTAGGCCAGCATGAGGTCTGGGTATTACCCTCTTGAAGTTGGTAGGCTCAACCTGTCCTATTAGAAGTAACCGTGTTCTAAGGGTCCCAATATCACAGGATTGCTTTCATTGTTCATCGTTTCGATTTAGCCACTGAACTGGCGACCGAAATATTCCAGGAAAGCAACCCTCAATTGAGTGTAGTATCGAGTATCAACCAACCTCGGACTGTACCAAAGTCAGTTATCTCACTACCCTAAAGAGGCCAAGATAGTTCAATTAAGGTTCCTAAGGTCTGTTGATGCTTCATGACACCACGCGGAGGCCCCGTACTCTCCTTGACTGAACTCAAGGGTTACCGGTACACACCAAAGTGCCACATCAACGTAGCAGACTGTTTCAACCATGTCGGTATACCCCGCACAGTTCCCTCACAGCCTTGTTGCTACTTTCTAAGAAGGTATCCCCAGATCCGGGTTAGGATCTATAGAACTCCCAAGACAGTCCCACAATAATAAAGCAAGCAAATAAAACAATTGAAAACACAGTTATGAACTAGCCCTAAGGTACACCTCACTTTAAGTTTAAGGTCCCCAGCAGAGTCGCCAGTTCTATGATCGGTGGATCTGGAACTGACTGTTTAACGCTGGTTCGCGAAATGTCGCGGAAGCAAGAGTCGCCACCGTCTTTTATTTTCTCCAAATGGAAAGGACAAAAGCACAGAAAAATTCCTTATAGAGATTGCTCTCGGTTCGGGAGGTAGATTATAGAAAGGGAAGGTGTTAGCACCCTTTCTATCCATGGTTATCCATGGGCTCTTAGATACTTGCTCATTGTGTTTTCAAAAGTGTTTGTTTGCTTTTCAACTGTGGGTTTTAAAAAGTTTCTTTGAAAATTTCAGTTCGACTCTTGTATCGGTCCTCAAGAGTGTTTGAAAAATGCTTTCGAAAGCTTTTTGAAAATGTGTTGGTGTGAAAAGTATTTTTGATTTGTTTTGTTTTGAATTAGAGCAAGTATCCACGAGTCGTCTACCTACCCTAAGGAATTCGTCTGTGTAAATGTCCTTTAAAGTAGTGCCATCCCACCATTGAGAGGTAGGTAGCACCACCGTTGGAGGTGTTCGGGTCAATTCGAGGTTCGGGACATGGTGATCACCAGAGCAATGGGAAGACACCTTAGAAGCTACCCTCATGCCAGGTTCCCGGATCATGAGGACTTACTAAAACGTCCTCTACTCGACGATCACCTTTCGAGGGGTAAGGCAACAGTGAGGCGTACCCTAGGGGTGGTGTGTGCGATTCGTGTGTCGTTTTCATTTGCGTTTATCTTGTCATGTTATTGGTGTTCTACGCATTGCTTTTATTTTTGTCCATTCATTCTTGCATGCTTTTGATTAACAATTAAAATATTTGCGGGAAAGTAAATTCTAAAGCTATTACAAATGGCGCGGGTCCACATCGCCAAAATTAACCAGGACCCGATTTGACAGAAAAAATAAAGGGATTAAAAGAATTGAAAGTGCGAGAAGTAATTACAAGGCTTTGGGAGAGGTACATAATTATTTAAGCGAAAATAAAATGAATACGCGAATTAATAAGAAACGAGGGCGTTGGACCCTTTTGCAAAATATTAAAATTACATGAATTAATTAATTAAGATTAAAAGAAAGAAAGGACTTGTTTTTGGTGTTTTTTAGTGTTTTAAGATTTAATAGAAAAAGGATTAATCAAAGTACGACGCAAACCCTAATTCTAGTTATTTTTAACTTATTAAGAAATATGTTGAATTTTAACCTAATTTAAACCTAAGTTATTTTCATGCAAATTTAATTACAAAAATAAATAAAATAAATAAATATTATTATAAGAAAGAAAAATTAAAAAGGAATGAAAAAACACTAATTAAACCTAATTCTACTTCTTTTTAGATTTTTTTATTAAAAGTATTAAAATTAAACCCTAATTTATACTAAATTCAATTATATACAATTTGTTTATAAAAAATAATTAAAATAAAATACTTATTATATTTTTTATCTTTTTCTGATTTTTTGCATTTTTTGTATTTTGTAGAAATAATTAATTAAATCAAAACAACAAAGAAAATAAAATAATAATTGGAAATAAAACATAAAGAAAATATAGAGAATTTGCAAACCAGGGGGGTTTAGGCCCCAATATGGAGGTATGGATTCAGTAATCTGGCCCACTTGAGCATGGCCTTGTGGATTTTTTTGAGTAGCGTGCTGCGCGTTGACTAGGATCCACTATGTTCCTCCATTCTCAGCCTTGTGATTGTTGAAGCTGGGCACGTGGACGCTCTGATCTGGAGGATGTATGGTGCGCTCCACCTTTGAAACTGCATAGGAATACGTTTTGCAAAATAATATGGAAATTAACGTAGACCTGGGGCTCGAACCCAGGTCACATACCTTGCCAATCCTTAAGCCCACCAACCGTGCCAGTTTACGCGTTTGACCTATTAATAACAAACAAATAATATAAATGCAAGCGAAGGAGTTAGTGGACACTGCGCGCGAAATTCAAACGGCCCTATCACCATATGACACGAGGTCATCTTCTTCGCACAGTTTTGTTTTCCTGAAACATGAATGTTATAAGCAACGGTTTTGCACGCGTTGTTTTAGGTGGCTTATGGGAAAATAGCGAATAGGTCTTAAAGCGTTCATAAATTGAGCGCGAGGGTTCCCTTATGACCGTCAGAGCGTCCTGAGTTGAATGGTCATGGTTTTGTGGGCTAATTTTTCCCCATTACAAAAGCCCTATTTTGAAGCTTCTGTAAACCCTAAATATCCACAATGGTGAAATTGCCTACAGCTTGCAAAAACTCAATTAAGTTACATGATTAGCATTAGAACAAGTCAGTGAATATAAATGCATAACAAAAACGCAATGAAAATGCCTAAAACATGCAATACGATTATGCAATTTTTCTGAAACAGTTTGAGTCCTGTATACCGATTCTTGGAGTTTGAGTGAATGTTTTTGATTGGGATGTGTTCAGTAATCTCCAAGGAAGCCAATGGAACAAGAATTGTGCTTTGAATCGACCTGTAAAGATGATTTCAGAATTGATTTTTTAGACAAAAATTCCAAGTTTGGTTATGGCCTTCTTGAGCAGCTGAGCGTGTATTTGCATTAGGGTTATGTTCAGGCATATGTAGTGAGTGCATTAGGTCAAAAAAACTCAATCAAATCCATTGCATTCATTGATTTTGAAATTTGATTTTCTAAGGATCTTTTCATATCTTTTCCATGTGTTCTTTGTTCTCAATCATGATCAATCAGTCCAATTCTTTCCTTATTTAGCTAGGCACGAAATATTGAGTCTAAAACATGTATAAAAGGATTTGTTAGGTTAAGTTAGATATTTTTCATATATTTAAATGATTTAAATGAATTAATATAAATAAAAATTCAAGTAAATAAATAAAAAATGATAAAATACTTCCCTTTGGGCCAAGTGGTCGTGCACATGTCATGGATGATGAATTATGGAAGAAAAATGGGCCCATTAGCAATTTTAGGTCATTTGAATCAATGTTGACTTTTCAAAATATCCAAATATTTCCCAACTTCCACAAGGCATAACTTGCTCAATTATTAAGTTTTTCTCATGTTCTTGGACATTTTGGAAAGGTCTGTGAGTCCTCTAACCAATATATTTGGTCCCATGTCATTTTGATTTACCAATCTCAAGTTATGGCCTTTGACTTAAAGTCCCTTTTTGTTGACTTTTGAAAATGACCTATAATGTTGAAATTGATAACTTTTTGTGAGAGCATTTCTTGGACTTGAAGTATGAAGATGAGTTGTAGGAAATGTCTTTCTCTTCAAAATGAGCTTTGTATGGAATTTTTCTGATAATCCATGTGAAAGTTATGCCCTGGTCAATTTCAGTTGACTTTTTCAGCTGTCCAAATAAGGAAACTTCTGCATCTTGATGATTTCTAAGCCAACTTTTGAGAATCATGATCAAGCATTGATCAAATGATGTTTGTGGCTTCAAAATGATATGTTGACCAAAAATTTGAACTTTTGACTGTCAAATGACCATTTTGCCCCTACAGTTGACTGTAGTGCAATTTAGGGTTTTGACTGTGCAATTTTGAGCTGAATGCCTTGAAACTTGATATGAGGATGCTTGACCATATTTGTATGCATATGATGCTTGATTGGACCTTTGGAAACTTCATTTCCTTGATTAGAACACAAACCCTAGTTTTGACTGTATAGGAGATCTTTGCACTGTGCACCCCTTGGAGAATTTTGAAGCATGACTTGGCAATTTCCTGGAGAATATGGGAGGGCAAATTTTGGGGTACAACATTGTCTCTTGGATACCTTGAACAAATCTGGACATGTTGTTGGCTTGTATTTGGGCTGACAATTATGGCATGGAATCAACTCATGAAGCCATGATTTAAACAGGAATCAATTTTTGAAAACTTGCCAATTTGAGTTATTTATTTGCCATTTTGAGTCTTGCACGTTTTTGCATGGTTGTAATGAGTTGTCATGAGTTGGCATGAGTTGTCTTGGGCCTTTGGATGGCTGACACAAAAAGCTCAAACCTTTATACCATTGTTTCATATTTTATTTGATTTTATTTGCATTTAAATGAATAAAAATTCAAATAAAAGAAATAAAAATCATAAAAAATATGTGAATGGATTTAAAGGTCCTCTAACATCTTATGAACATGTTTGAACATCAAAAGTTAGGCCCACTAGTTCAAAACTTCAATTTTCTCATTTTGCATTTCATGAATTTCTTCAAAATTTCCCATTTTGTGCAACTCATAACTTGCTTAGTTTTCATCTTTTGAATATGGTCTTGGAATTTTTGGAAATCTAAATATGTCCTCTACAATCTCTATGTTGATCATTTTTTATTTTTAAAAGTTTATCTTGATGTAAGTTTCCTTGACAAAAGGTGTCTTTTGTTGACTTTTGAAAATGACCTATAATGTTTAGCTCATATCTTTCTAATGAAGCATTTTTTGGACTTCAGCATAAAAACAAAGTTGTAGGGAATTGAATGTACTTAAAAATGAGACTTGGTTCGGGAAATTTGATGAAGTATGTGAAAGTTATGCCCGGTCAAAGTTCAGTTGACTTCTCCTAAGGAAACCCTAATTTGACAATTATTCACTTTTGATGATTTGAGGGATTTCCTTGGGAAATCATGATCAACCCTTGATCAAATAATTAATATCACTTCAAAATGTTGATGTTGACCAAAATATTGAAGGTTGACTGTATGTTGACCATAGTTCACTTTTGACCAATATAG
This sequence comes from Vicia faba, assembly GCA_948472305.1. Classification (NCBI taxonomy): domain Eukaryota; kingdom Viridiplantae; phylum Streptophyta; class Magnoliopsida; order Fabales; family Fabaceae; genus Vicia; species Vicia faba. The sequence goes on from OX451737.1 coordinate 569,464,715, forward strand.
CTGATTTTCAATCATCTGAGCCATTGACTGAGCAAACTTTTGATGTAGGGCTTGAAACTTGACATGGACCTTGTTTAGGACCTATGAAGAACCAAGGAATCCACTTTAGACCTTTTCAAACCAAATTTACTTGAGAAACTCAAAACCCTAATTGTATACCTTTAGCTTAGGAGGAGCATTGATTGGTCAACCCTTGTGTATCTTGAGTGTTTGATAAGATTTGAAGGAATGTCTTAGGAAGAAAAAGGGAGGGAAAATTTTGGGGTACAAAACTTTCCTTAATATTTTTGAATTTATGTTTGGATTTGTGTTGTTGTTGAAACCACCGACAGAAAACACAGAGCCGCCACCGAACTTTATTTATCCCGAAGGAAGGGGAAATGTCGATAAAGCCACAAGGGAATGGATAAGATGGTCTTGCGACCAAGAGAAAGGATAAGGGAGTCGGTTATGTGAGGGGAAGATATTAGCACCCCTCACATCCGTTGTACTCAATGGGATCCATTTTGTTTGTTTGTCTTAAAGGGTGGGTTTATCTACAACTATGCTTGCTTAAGGGGAAAAGAAAGGTTTTCGATTATTGCGTTCGTGAGGGTTTCTCGACCCTTTGCCTACGTATCCAATGAAGGAATCAGAACATTGTAGTTCCTCTAGAAAAAGGTTGATTTGTTTGTGTTTTTTAGTGGGCGACATTAACGCACGCATTCTAGCAATAGGCACGGTCGGTATCGCGGTAGAATGGAGATAACATGCCCTTGGGGGGAGTTTTGATTGGTTGAGTGTTTTGCGGGTTTTAAGATATATTCAAGTAATGATTAAAGAGTGTTTTTGGATTTTTTGGTTTGTTTACTTGTTGATTTTATCTTGCCATACACGCCTAATTACTAGCATTTGTACAAAGTAAATAAAATGCAGAAAGATAAAATCCTACGCTATTACAACCATATCGAAAGGCATAAAAAATATGAAGGAAAAAATAAGATAAAAGTAAGAAAAATGAGTGTCTTTCGACCCAGGAAGTAGCACCCTTCGACTTGCATTTTGTTGGCCTCCTTCGATTGGGTCTAGCACCAGTGAGGTCATGACCTTCGATTAGGGGCTGGCACCAGTGAGGTTCTGTCCTTCGATTGGCCTGGGAGTCAGTGTATGGCGAAGCCTTCTGGTTCTGCCTTGTTGCCTTGTTGTCTTCTTCGACTGGAGGTTGAAAGTAGTGAGGGAATGCCTTTCGACTGAGCCTGGAAGTCAGTGAAGGCATAATTTTCGTTTGGGCCTAGAAGTCAACATGTTTTTCCTCCTGGTTGTCTCTTTTGTTTAACCTGGAGAAAGAGGGTAGAAGCCAGAAGCTTCGTTTCCTATTTCCTGTTTCCTGTTTCTTTCATTTCAAGCATTAAATGGCAACATGGCCTGAGGCCATGCTAGTATTTGTCTTGTAAACAGTTTAATAGTTAAAGCCAGTTCAGGTAAACAGAAAGCAAAACGAAAGGCTTAACTCTAAAAAATATGTTAAAAAGGGTGAAAACGAAAGGAACAATGGTATGTACATGTTTCAAACGAAAGGGAAAATTATTATGCCATGGAACGAAAAGTTCAAAGGTAAGAATAACTTACCTTACTTCAGGCCTTGAATGGATGTGGGTTTCGAACATGAACTGCTACCTGGACGTTTCTGGAATTCGAAGAGTAGTCACAGGGGGTTCGCTTTTGGTTCGAAGAGTTGTCACAGAAGGTTGTCTTTGAGTTTGAGCAAACTTTTATGTGTGGGGTGTTCTTCAGAATCGAAAGAGGTGAGTGTTTGGGATTCTGGGTTTTTTTGATTTCTCAAGTGTTGATGAACTTGAGAGTTTTGTTGTGTTTGAGAAAATTTGGGGGATTCGTTCCTCTGGTCCAAAGATCCTCTTTTTAAACATGTGTTGGAGCCTCTTATTTATAGGCAAAGTTGGCTGAAGCTTTTGGAGGGAAAACAAAATAATTTGAACAGTTTGAGTAAACTGCTCTTTGTAGTCTTCGAGGTGCAGTTTTTATATGCCAATTTGGTGCAAGTATGGGAGCAGCGTGGCAGGACTGCTTTGTAGCAGTTTTTTTCTGTGTTGTTTTGGCATCTTACAGCAGGCATTGGAGCAGCAACAACAGATTTTTGGAGTGTTGTATTTGGCTATTTTGGACTAAAGTACCTTTTATTGAAAAAAAGGGGACATAATTTTTTTGCCAATTTATCCAAGAATGGTATTATCCCATGAATAAACCTTTGAACCCTTAGGAAATGTATCACAAACTTGTGTAAGCCTCTGATTATGTAAAGATTTGGAAGCAGCTTAGCATTGAAAATGAGACTTGGTCTTGAGTCGAATGCAAGAATGAGATCGAAACACACTTGTTCGAAGGAAGCCTTTCCCTCAGTCGAAGCTTGTGGTCGAAACAAGCTAATGCCCAGTCGAAGCTTGTATCGAAGGAAACAAACTGTCAAATCGAAAGCTCAAGCTCGAAGGAAGCACATTGCCCAATCGAAGCATGTGGTCGAAACAAGCTAATGCCCAATCGAAGCTTGTATCGAAGAAAACATACTTCCAAATCGAAAGCTCATTCTCGAAGGAAACATATTTCCCAATCGAAGCATGTGGATCGAAACAAACATAAATGGAGTCATTGTCTTGTGTCTTTTTAGGATGAGGGAAGTTCCTGGCTTCTAAATTGAAGGGCGCTTTTTCAAGGGAAGCAAGAACTTAGTCAAATCTTGTATGAAGATACCTCTTTGCTCAAACGAAACTTGTATGAAGCAAAGTATGCAAGAGGCCCTTGGTGCAAGTGGATTCGAAGGATGCATAGAGATGGTTACTTTGTCCCATCGAAACTTATCCAAAGGAAGCAAGCATGCAGGCAGTAAACTTGTCCAGTCGAAGCAGGTTTGTAGGCAGTAAACTTGTCCAAATCGAAGTAGGCTTGCAGGCAGCAAACTTATCCAGTCGAAGCAGGTTTGTAGGAAGTAAACTTGTCCAAATCGAAGTAGGCTTGCAGGCAGCAAACTTGTCCAGTCGAAGCAGGTTTGTAGGCAGTAAACTTGTCCAAATCGAAGTAGGCTTGCAGGCAGCACTTTTCCAAATCGAAGTAGGCTTGCAGGCAGCACGCTTGGTGAATCGAAAAGGTTTCCTTGCAGGGGGCATGTGTGGCCAACATGTCATGGCCTGTGATTGCAAGCATGTAGGCAGCACACTTGTCCAATCGAAAGGCTGAATCAAAGGAGGTTTCAAATCCAAACGAAGGATGTACCTAAACTTGCATTCGAAGGAGGCTTTAAGTTCAAAATGAAGGGCATGCCCAAGTTGCATTCGAAGGAGGCTAAGAGTCAATCGAAGGGTGCTGAATCGAAGGAGATTTCAAATCCAAACGAAGGATATACCTAAACTTGCATTCGAAGGAGGCTTTAAGTTCAAAATGAAGGACATGCCCAAGTTGCATTCGAAGGAGGCTAAGAGTCAATCGAAGGGTGCTGAATCTAAGGAGGCCCGTTTTCCTCCAAATTTGTCAAAATAATATTTTTATCTATTTTCTCTCTTTTTGACAGTTTCCTTTTAATTTTGGTACTGGAAGATCCCAATGCACTTGTGCAAACTTAAACCCTGATAATCCTTGTGAGAAAGGCCTAATACACTGAGCTTTGAGCCACTCTCGAGGTAGGCGACAGAAAAATCTTCACAGAAACCAAAAACTCGAAACCCTAACATCTTGACCAGCACACATAGGGAAATAAACCCTAATCCAGGCTCTGACAAAATTGAGCGAGAACCAACCTTGTAACATGATTACAAAATTCTTTCCATGATCCACTAATCGAGAACCAGATGCGCTTCCTTTTTACCTGATAAGAAAACCTCAAAACAAGATTAGACAAAAAGAGGGCATAGCCCTAATACTTCAAACCAAAGCGCCTGATTCCCTGAGATGCGGGATATGCAAATGACTGAATGATAAAATGATGCAAATGGAATGCAAAGTTTGAAGCCAAACAAGAATAAAAGAGATAGGGCAAATTTGGGGTACGACAGTTGTAGAGACAGACCTCACAAATCTTGATTAAGGAAGGAAATCTTTTAGTTTCTAGATTTTAGATTTAAATTTAGAGTTAATAATCACTTGTGTATTGAATCTTAATGATTTTGTGTTATTGTTTCGCGTAAGACATCGCTAACACGAGCATACGATTGTTCTCGCAACTTTGTGTTAGACATAACCTCGGGTGTGATACGTCTCGTATGAGTTGCAAAAATGGACACTGATGTATTAGATACATCATGATTTTGACGAGTATGGTAGGTTGAGTACAACTGATCGATAGGTTTAAGTTTATGACGAGTAGTTTAAATTCATGTTTGATAAGTTTCTCCTCTCTTAAGAATGAATTTATTTTCTTGTTTATATGTTTTTACTTTAACCAATTCAAACCCAGCTCGGAAACGTGGAAATGTTAAATGGAATTCTTTCCCCTGCACTGATCCCCTTGAAGACGATAAATTCCTAGAATACTTATGATTTTTTGCTTGCCGCTTTATTGCGTCAATAAAATGGCGTTGTTGTCGGGGATTGGTGTTTTGATATTGAATTGCATCACAATAATTTCTATGGTTTTGAGTTTTGTATATATCGTATATATGTATACTTTCACTTTTATTTTTACTTGTCTATGTTTACATACTTTTACATTTGTGTTTGTTTTCCATACTTGTGCATTTATGTTTTTCTTATTGTTCAAGTGTTGTATATATGTGGTGTAAAAATGTTGTTCAAGTGTTGTTATAAATTTTCTAGTTTTCATAACGTTTGTTCAAGTGTTTGGTTAGGACACTTGCTTTTGGTTGCACGTTGAAGAAAATCATAAGGTGAATAGAGGAAGTTACTAGCTAAGAACAATAAAGGCTTTGAACTAACGATGTAAAACAAGCGCTAGTTGGGAGGCACCTCAACAATTTTAAATTTTTTACAATTTTGTAGCTGAGTAATGTAGGTGTTAGTGGAGTTGTGCATGACAAGTCAGATGCATTTCTGATTTTTCCGTATTTTCCTGCTCCCGCTAAGCGCGGCACTCGCTTAGTGCGCTCAGTAGTTTTTCGCTAGTGATTTTTTGTTTCACTTGACCTCATTTTTCCCACTTTCACGAAGACTATTAGATTAGTAAATAGTAGTAGTATTACTAATTATTTTGTTTGTTGTTTAGACTTCAATTTTGGTATGTTAACTTGAAGAATTTTGAGGTAATTTTCCATGTTTGATCGTTTTAACTTGAGGATGTATGGTAATGATATTGTTTCAAAGTTGGTATCATGAAAGGTACTTGTGTATCACTTTATATAGCATAACATGATTAGGAAACTTGTAATTTGTATAATTACCATGCCATTCATTCTTTTGCATTATTTATTCAAGAATTGAATCACTTTAGTTACTACCCCCAAATGTGAGGAAGTTTTCCATTGTTCATATATGTAGGAGACCAACAATATTTGTTTTAACTAGATTTTATTATGTTTAATCTTTTATTTGTGTTAATTGTATGAAAACATGGAAAGGATCAAGGCACTTTGTTTCACTTTGAGCATAACCACTTGGCCAAATAGTTAATCTACCTTGTGAGTGAGCGAGAATTCATAACCCCTTTTCAGCTTTTTTGTTAATATACATGTTGAATTTGAACTTGATGCTTGTCTATGAGTATTTAGTTCACTTATTTTGAATGTATTTTGATCTTTGTTTTCTTGAACCCTTTATCATGCCTTTTGATTTGAATTTTTACCTTACCTTAGAAAGTAGGGAGTATTCACACTATGATGTTGGTTGAATTCAAGTTGGGGAGAAAAATTATTGCTTACTTATTTATTGGTTGCTATGAGGTTTTGAAAAATAAAAAGAAAAGAAAAAAGTGAAAAATAAAATAAAATAAAAAGAAAGAAAAAATAAATAAAAAGAAAAGCCTTTAAAAAGGAAAGAAAAAAAGTAGAATAATTGTGCTAGATAAGTATTCTGTTCGGTGTAACACTTTGGAAAGTAGAAAAAGTTTGATTAAAATTTTGTGTTTAATACTTTTTGGATTGATCACTCCCTTAGAATTAGGCAAGTTTTTGTTTCAATTACCTTTAGAAATTGCCCCTAGTTTGTTAACCCAGTCACATTACAACCCTTGAAAAGCCCTTGTGATTCTTGTTTTTATGTTTTCAATATGAGTTTTTGGATGAATGCATAATTTATTCTTTTGTTTGCAAAGTTGTTGGATGAGTGTCAAGTCTCTCAGTTTTGTGTGTTTTTTATCCCTTATAAAGTTTTTCTAGGTGTGATTCATGATTGAGCATGTATTGTTTTAGATGGTTTTGCATGCTTTTTGTACTTAGAATTTGTTTCGTTTTCATGGTATCATTTTAGTGTAATGGTAAGTTGTTCCTTGGGTTGTACCCCAAAATTTTCCCTCCCATTTTTCTTCAAGACATTCTCCTAAGGTTCTCAAATGCTCAAGGTGGCTCAAGAATTGATCAGACAAATTCTCCTCTGAGGCAATGGGTCCACAATTAGCATTTTGTATTTCTCAAGGAAGATTGGGTTTCCAAGGTCTCAAGTGATATTAATGGTTCTCCATAGGTCTTCAAGAATACTCATTCCAAATTTCAAGTCTTGCATCACAAGTATGCTCAGTCAATGGCTTAGATAACTGAAAATCAATTGTATTGGGTAAAAAGTCAACTATGGTCAACTTACAGTCAAACTTCAAGATTTTTGGTCAACATCAACATTTTGAAGTGATATTCATCATTTTATCAAGGTTTTATCATGATTCCTCAAGAAAAACCCTCAAATCATCAAATGTCAAAAGTTGTCAAATTAGGGTTTCCTTAAGAGAAGTCAACTGAACTTTGACCAGGCATAACTTTCATATTCTTCATCAACTTTTCCCAAACAAAATCTCATTTTGAAGGAAATTCAATTCATTACAACTTTGTATCTCTAAGCTCAAGTCCAAAAAATGCTTCATTTGAGAGATACGAGCCAAAACATTATAGGTCATTTCAAAAGTCAACAAAAAGACACTTTTTTTCAAGGCAACTTACATCAAGATAAATTCTCTAAATTAAAAATAATCAAAATAAATTTGGTAGAGGACATCTTGAGCTTTCCAAAAAGTTAAAGATCACCTTCAAAGGATGAAAATTGAGAGAGTTATGACCGTTGGAAGTTGGGAAATTTTGAGCAAATACATGAAGTTCAAATTGAGCAAACTTGATATTTTGGGCTATTGGGCCATAGTTTAAGAGTCCAGACGTGTATTACACTCTTCATACACCTCAAATTTTGTTCTTACACCCCGTGACCTATTTCTATTTTAATTATTTTTTATTTATTCATTAATAATGCGAAATAAATAAAATAAAATACATAGGCCTTTCTTACAAAAACAAAGCACATGTCTTTGTCCTAATTTAGATTATATAATCTCATTATTTTCATACAAACAAGGACACAAAAAAAACCCTTGCCACAACATTTTCAAAAGATAAAAAAATTCAAGAACCCTAAAATCTTGAAACCCTTGTTACAAACCCTTTCGCTACAAAACAACCCTCCCATTCACTCCTAACAATCATACAGAGTAAGGTTGGGTCGGTTTTGATGTTCCAAAACACATGAAACCCTATCGCATGGCATATCCGATTTCACATTCTTACAAAAATAATATTTTTAATTTGTTTTGTTTTAAGCTATATTGATGTTACTAACATACTTTTGAGATGTCTCTTAACAGGTTTGGATCATCATAGTGATCCCATGCATGCTAAATCACAGAACACCATTGTTTCACCGATCCATGCATTTTTCTTCATAACTCAAAAACCATTGATTTTTAGGCCAAAACAATCCTTCCATTGAACTCGCAGCCCTCGATTTCGGGGGGTAGGATGTTTTTGGATCATTAATGCTTTGTGTTTTGCAGGTTTGATAGAAGAAGCCCGCCGAAGTAGACGACTAGAGCTAGGGCTCCAATGTATCTCTGGTACATGTAGCTTATTTATAATATATATTTATGGTTTGATAGGAATTAAGGGATGTACAGTCGCCTCAGCGGTAGAAGCGCGCGCGATAAGTCATTGGTGTCATAGGGCCTGGGTTTGATCCAGCCTTTTACCACTTTGTTTTTTTCATATTTTCATATTTTGCAGGATAAAATACAAAACACGCTGAGGCTAGATCCTGATACCAAGGCGCGCTTGGCCTGATGGTGATTGTGTTGCTGAAAAGTCTTGAGGGCATGGGTTCAACACCTACCCTACCACTTTTGGGTTTATTTTCTCACAATCTCTATTATTCTTACTCTTTACTTTTCCTTTTCTTCTTTTTACAAAACCTTTTTCAAAACCTTTTTTTTAATTAACCCTAATTTAATTTTAGGTTTTTATTTAATCAACCCTAATTTAATTTTTTTAAGGTTTTTCTTAATTAAATTAAAATCAACTTAGATTTTAGGGTTTTGTTTAATTAACTAACTTTTTTTAATCATTTAAATTCAATTAGATTTTAGGTTAACCATTAAATTTTTTTCATCAAACAATCATAAAACAATTTTCTCTTTTCTTTTCAATTTTACCGCCTCGCGTATTTTATTGTCGTGTATTTCATTATTTTCATCATTATGTATATGCTAATAGTTTGTAATAGTTTAAGTTAGGGTTTTACTATTTCCCCCTGATTTTACTGTTTGTACCCCTCTTCTCGAAGCATTGTAATAGCGTACGACCCTTTAATTTATGCTTTTACTTTCTGCATTTACTACTTTCCTTATAACTTTCTAGCTTAATCGGATTATATGGCAAGATATAAAAGCAACCATAGTTAACTCTAAATACAAGATAAATAATTGAACATGAATCACTCTTCACACGTGCACCTCTAGGGTAACCTCACTTGTTGCCTTCGGAACAACAAACACAGTCATGTCCCTCGAACGTGGAGACGCTTTAGCAAAGATCCTTGGTTAAAATATCTTAGTCCCTCGATGACCCTTCGACACTACTTCGGTAAACGATCTTAGTCCCTTACGATAAACTGCTAAAGCGCCCCTACGAGTTGCCTTTATGACTGTACGATGACTTACACCTGTCTTTTCACATGCAATGATAGGGCTTCCTACTAACTAATGGTAGGATAGCACTATCTAAGGGGGAGGAAAATAACACAAAATACTTTTGAGTAGGTAGATCGCTCATAACCGCTTGCTCACAAAAAACAAACATCTTTTTCACAAACACTTCTTCTGAAATATTTTCAAAAACAAACACTTTGTGCGCATTCTTAACTGATACAAGAATCATTACAAAGTTGTCGTACTTAGGCATTTTCAAAATATTTTCAAACACACGAACACAAATAATTTTCAACGTGAGCTAGCGATTAAGAGCCATTAGATAACTACGGATGAAAAGGGTGCTAAAACCTTCCCTTTTCATAACCTACCCCCCAAACTCAGAAAATCCTCGAAGGTCTTTCATGTTCTTTTCACCCTTTCCTTATTGGAAAAAAGAAAAGTCGGTGGCGACTCTTGCTATCCATAACATTTGCAATAAAATGCAAAACCAAAAGTCAGTTCTCCCAATGTATTACAGAATTGGCGACTCTGTTGGGGAAACTAAAAAGTGGGGTTACCTTTAGAGTTAGATCACTTTTAAATGCTTTCCTTGTTTGATTTGTTTGCTTTACAATTCGGGGTTTTTTGGCTTTATTTCTTGTAAAGATCTTATACCTGGATTTGGGGACATGTTTAGGTAAGTAGCTATATGTAATACAGTGGGAGAACAGACTTTTGGTTTTGCTTTTTATCGCAAATTTTTAGGATAGCAAGAGTCGCCACCGACTTTTCTTTTATCCAATAAAGGAAAGGGTGAAAATAACAATAAAGACCTTTGAGATGTTTTTGAGTTCGGGGGGTAGGTTATGAAAAGGGAAGGTGTTAGCACCCTTTTCATCCGTAGTTATCTACGGGCTCTTAACTCTAGCTCACTTTTAAAAATGTTTTGTGTGTTTGAAAATATTTTGAAAAATGCCTAAGTGCGGCGATTTTGTAATGATTCTCATATCGTTGAGAATGCGTAAAAAATGTTTATTTTGAAAATATTTCAGAGAAAAGTGTGATTGTGAAAAGATGTTTATTTTGAAATTTTATTGTGAGCAAGCTACTATGAGCTATCTACCTACTCAAAGATCTTTTATGTTATTTTCCTCCTCGTTTAGATAGTGTTATCCTACCATTAGTTAGTAGGAAGCCCTATTGTTAGATGTGTGAGGGACAGGCGTGGGTCATCCTACAGTCATAACGGAAACTCGTAGGGCACTTTAGCATTTTTATTGTAAGGGACTAAGATCGTTTACCGAAGGCAACGTCGAAGAGTCTTCGAGGGACTACGATCTTTTTAACCGAGGGTCTTTGCTAAAGCGTCCCACGTTCGAGGTACATGACTATTTTTTATCCGAAGGCAACAAGTGAGGTTACCCTATAGGTGCGTGTGTGAAAAGTGCTTTGATTTCAATTAATTTTAATCTTCGATTAGGGTTAGCTATCATTTTATTTTAGTCTTTCGATACATGCCTAATTACTATAAAGTTATATATACAGACATATATACATACATAGGTGCGGAAAGTAAAGTGTGGGGAAATAAACCTAGGCTATTACATCCCATAGGCAGTTACATAATAGGAAAAATGCGAGGAAATGTAAACTACGACTATTACAAAATCACCCGTGCGACCTATACATTTATTTTTAGAATTTAAAATGACAAAGAATAAATAAAAAAAATATTAAGAGAAGATATTAAAACCTAAAAAAAATTTAAGTGTTAGGAAAATATTTTTGATGTTTTATTTATGAAGAAAAAGAAATTAAAGTGATAACTAAAAAAACAATTAAAAAACTAATTATTTCTAATTTTCCCATTTTTTAGAAAAAAAAGTAAATTAATTAAAAAACCTAATGTTTACTTATTTTTTAATACAAACTAATTAACAAATAAAAAAACCTAAGTCTATTTATTATTATTAAAAAAAATCAATTATGTAAGCAAAACAAAAAAGATGGGCCTGAATATGTAATTCTGGGGGGGGGGTATGAGGAAAGCAAATTCACTAGGCCCAAACTGCCAGCCCAATATGCCTGCGTGTGATCCCATGTAGCTGGTTCCTGGAGGTGCATCATGGACATCAAATCTGGCCTATTGAATTTGGACCGGATGGTACCTTAATGTCTTAGTAATGCTTGCTTCTACCGTTGGGACGGTTGTTTCATCTGTTCCTATAATTGCATCAATAAAGACATAATGTATAACAAATCTCAGAGGTCAACAATTCAAAGAGCACGCCTGAGTGGGGTCCTCTGTTTTTGAATGGTCCAGTAGCAAGATGTCACGCGACCCTGGTTATCTCCGGCCACCATACGCGGAGGAGAAGGTCATCTTCTCCGATGACGAGTTTTTTTTTAAAACCTGTCAAAATCAATCAAAAATGAAAAATAACAACCCTAATTAAATAATTAGACCCTTGTGAGTCCAATGGGCCTATTAGTTTGGCCTGAAAACGACTGCAACAGGTGGTTCGAATAAAACTGATTCTGGTACCCTAACCATGGTGATACGTGATTTCAACGTCCAACCGTACATGTAATACGTTAAATAAATCCTAATGATACATATAAAAAGATTAAACAGGTTAGCAACGATTGAAAATACAAGAAATCAAAGTTAGAATTTTACCAATCTTGACAACCGGCGTGATTGACATGTCGCGTTCTGGTGCTTGAGAGATGCAGCTATGGACTTGGATCACCTCATGTGATCCTCAAGAAGTGATTATTGGCCTTAATTTCAAGTGAGAACGGCTGGAAGTTAGGATACAAATCTTGCACATTCTTTGAATTTTCGTGGATTTTTCAAGGGCTCTTTGTTGCACCCCAAAATTTACCCTCTTGATTTAGGCTTATGTTTCATCATGAACATCATATTGCATTGCATTCATACTTTGTGATGGGATCAAAGTACTTTGGTTATCTATTATTCCTTAAGCTTCGAAGGTTGGTTGCATTAACAAGTTGCTCAAAGGATTGAAGTTTATGTTTGATTACAAGGGGAATCATTCTTTGGATTCACCAGTCAAATTAGGGTTTTGCTTGATCAAGGCTATTGGTCAATGTACAATTATTGATTTGGGGAGCTACAACATCTCATTGGTATTTGAAAAGTCTTTGCACAAGGAATTGGTCATGATGCCCAGAGGATTTGAAGTTTTGAAGATGATTCATCAGTTTTCTAAGGTGTTGACCAAAATTAGGGTTTGAATTTTTATCAGGATTTCTTGAGAATTTTGAAGTGAAACTTTGCACATGGACTCTATACATTTGGAAGATCATATGTCTGATGTTTTGATCATCAATTTTGAAGGGAAGTGGACCAATTGATTTAGAGGGGTAAAATGGTCATTTTGGTCAAAATCATTCAAAGTCAAGGTTGACCAAGTGAATTTTTGACCAACCATCAATTAAAGGATGCACTTTTCATATTTCAAGTCCATTTTGGTCATTAGATAAAAAAGATTGAGGTTTGGGTTGAAACTGTTCTTGAAGAAAACCCTAAAAGTTTCTAGTTTTGGAAAATAAGGACTTAATTTCAAAAATTCATATTTTATTCACCTTTGATCAAGAAAATGCAAATGAAGTATGCTTGGAAAGCTAAGAGGATGATATTTCATCTCCTTTTGGTCTCATGTACAAATTGGCAAGGAATCAAGAATTATGGTCTTTTGAAATCACAAAATTATAGGTCATTTTTCAAAATTAGTGAATTTCAAGCTCAATTTTGAGAAACTTAATGAACTCAATTGCAAAAACTAAAAACTAAGGGATTGTAGATATTTTCAGTACCTTTCCAAATTGTTCTCATTTGTATCAAAATTCAAAAGTATGAGTAAGTTGTGGACTTTCGAATTTTGAGGCTTTTCATTGAATTCATGTATGCCATGTAAATTGCAAATTCTTGATAACTTGATTTGTGGCCTTTTGTTTCACTTCAAACTTGGCCCATGACCAATATGCAATGTACCAAGGCCCATCATGCCAAAGCTTGAGCTGCACATGGGCAAATGCAAAGGAAATTCGTGATTTTGCAAAAAGTGGCATGAAGTTGCCTAATCACCAACACTAGCTTAATACAAGGATTTAAGTCTTAATTTTGTTGCTAATCTCTTCCTGAGGTAAAATGGACTAAAATGAACGTAAAAAGCAAGCCCACGCACGAGGGATTGGGGGGCTGCATGTACATACTTGATTTTGGCAAAAAGAAGATTTCATTCTTTCCAAGAGCTTTCAGCGCGAAAAACCTATCCTACCCTCCTCCTGATGCTCTATATTTTGAGAAGAAAGCCTCAGTGATTAGGGTTGGTGTTTCATTTCATCCCTGAAATCAGAAAACTCCACAGCTTGTTGCTCTGCATTTTTCTTCGATTCTTCCATCTCCCTTGCGCGTTTTGGTCAATTCTTCTTGCGTTCTCTTCTCCAAGTGATAAGGATTGTAGATCGAGGCTTGGTTTGCAACTGGAGTGAAGGAGACAGTAGATCCATTTTTTCTCAAAGGTTTGAATTCTCAACTTTGGGTTTTGATTTCTAGTCGTGCATTGTGTGATTTAAGTTCATAATCATGTTGTTTGAAGTCCATTAAGTGTTTTTGAAGCTTCATAGCTTTTAATTTGATGAGATATGCATGAATGATGCATCTGAATCTTTCTGTTCAAGTGAGTTTTTGACATTTTTGCACGATCTGTTCTTGATCCATGGTTCATTATTTGTTGTGATTCGAATTGCATATTGAAGTATGAAATGTTGGCTTGAATTTGCACGAAATTTCATAGAAAATTGTGTAGAATTGAGCATGTTATGTTGACTGGAAAATGAGATGATGAACTGGATCATTCACTCATTTTTTCCCTAGCCAGAGGTTGAAGATGATTACGTGGCCTCCTCTGGTTGGCTGGCTTATTCCTTTAATTCATTTGAATTTTGTTTTATAAATTGATTTCCATAATTTTATTTCTTGCTCAAAACTGATTAAAAAATTCTAAAAACATTATCACAAATTCAAAATAATATTTCTGACCATGTGTATTTTTTTGATAATTTTTGAAAATGTTTTGATTGGTTCAAAAATTGATGAGTTTAATTAATTGTTTGTTTAGTATTTATTTTTGTTTTAATATTTCTTTGATTTGGAAAATTCCAAAAAAATTATTTTTGACTCATAAAATCATGGGGAAATAGATTCTGAAATTTGTTTAGTTTTTTTTTCATTTTTGATAATTGAATGTAATTTCAAAAGTTAATTTGTTAATTGTTTTGTTTAAATTTTACTTTAATACTTTCATTGGTTCAAAAATTCTCAAAAAAATCATGTAAGCTTGTTTTTAATCATAGGATCTGAAAATAATTTCATTTTTGACTTTTTGTGATTTTTGTCTAGGCATTGCATTTTTTCCCTTAAATAATAGTTCAATTATTAATTGTTTGTTTATTTTTTATTTTAGTATTTCCTTTAATTCAAAAAATTCCACAAAAATTAGGGATGTGTGTTTTTAGTTATAATATTTGAATATAATTTTGGTTGTCCAATTTTATGAATTTTTGATTTAAATATTATTTTGATATGTGAATATTTGTTAATTGACTAATTGTTTGAATTTAATTTCATTTTTGACTTTCCTTTAATTAAAAAAAATGTAAAAAATATATTTTCTGACATTTAGGGTTTCTTGGTGATTTTTATGACATTGGTTTAATTTGTTTGAATTTTGATCTTACTTAATCAATATTTAAGATTAAATGTCAAAATTTAGGGTTTTGTTGCTTATGGTGCAAGTTTCATTTTCAAAACCACTATGCCCTGGATTTTCAATAGAATACAAGTCTTAATTAGGGTTCATGAATTTATTGAGGATTTGAAAACCATCTATATTGATTTTTTTTCAACTTGGTTTGACCTTTTTTCACAAATTATTTTGAAAACTTGTCTAGTTTGGTAGTTTTGCCAACTAGTCTTGAGCTTCGGACTTCATTTGGTCTCCTCCTCAATCATTCATGAACTTAGGGCTTACGGTCTAACTTCTATACCTTTCAAATATGCTAATATTTTTTTGGTGTGAATTATGGACCCTTATTTCCATTTTTGATGTAATTTTGAAGTGAAGGTACCCAATTAATGTTTGCATGTCTTGTTGCAATTTGTTTGATGGCCAATGAACTTGAATGAGTCCTATAATGGGGAACCTAATGATCATGTTGATTATGATTGTTCAAGTTAACTCAATCCATTTCATTTAAATGCCTCATGTTTGAATGTTTGAACCTTCTAATGCTTTATGTGGGATTCACCTTCTATTGTGCATATGATTTGTGGTTGAATTAATTGTGCATGGTTGAAATGTGTTTGCCCTTGACCTCCATGATCTTTGATTGTATTCTTTCCAAGCTCCCATGATCCTTGATTGATATTCAATTGTCAATTCAATATGGTGATAGAAAGGAGCAACATCCCTCTGATTCTTTTGGCCAAGTTGTGCATATGCATGTTTCCTTCTTTTGTCTATCATGTCTAATGTTTGATAATTTTTATTATGTTGTTCTCACTTCATCATGTTGCATCCATCCTTTGTATGAGTCATCATTCACCTTATGGAATACTAACTTGGTTGTTGAATGTGCGAGGTACTTTGAGAAAGTTTCCACTTTTGACCTGAGGCTTTTGTGTTTCACTTTATTTGTGAAACACAACTTATTATGTTGGCACTGCTATTGTGTTTGGCATATTTGATATTTTATACAGGATATACATACATGTGTTTGTGAATACTATGTATTGCCCATGTGATTTATTCATATCTGATAAATTACTTACATCCTGTTTGAAGTCGATGTTTCGCCATCGCACATATTTGTTATCCTACTTTGATTCTCAATATCATTGTTAGGTGTGATGTTTTATCATCCGTTTTATTGATGTTTCGACATCTTTGCCATGATATCTTGTTATCTTGAAGTCGATGTTTCACCATCGCACATGTTTGTTATCCTACTTTGATTCTCAATATCATTGTTAGGTGTGATGTTTTGTCATCCGTTTTATTGATGTTTCACCATCTTTGCAGGATATCTTGTTATCTTTAAGCCGATGTTTCGCCATTGCACATGTTTGTTATCCTACTTTGATTATCAATATCATTGATAGGTGTGATGTTTTTTCATCCGTTTTATTGATGTCTCGCCATCTTTGCCATGACTTTGTTATCTTTTAGCCAATGTTTCGCCATCGCACATTTGTTTGAAGCCGATGTTTCGTCATTGCACATGTTGGTTATCCTGCTTTGACTCTCAATGTCATTGTTAGGTGTGATTGTTTTATCATTTGATATTTCGCCATCTTTGACATGTTACTTTGTTATTATTTAGCTGATGTTTTACCATCTCATTTGTTTGTTGTTTTATTTGATGTTTTGCCATCTTGACTGTTTTTGTTGTCTTAACTAAAAAACACAAACCAACCAAAACATATAAGCCGAACTACGTCTGCTCTGATTCCTTAAAAGGGATACGTAGGCATTGGGGTAGGACCCAACCGAGCACAACTTTTTATTTTCCCTACATTATTTTCTTTTTTCCTTTCGCATGCATTCCCTTTTCAGTTGTAATCCATGGACATAGGATTTGACCACACCCATTTAGATTAGACAACAAAAGTGGATATTGTAGAGTACTACGGGCGTGTGGGGTGCTAACACCTTCCCCTCGCGTAACAGACTCCCTTACCCGATCTCTCGGTCTAAAGACCGTGATTTCTCCCTTTTCAGGTTTTCTCGATGTTTACCTTTCCCTTTCGGTGGGATAAAAGACGTTCGGTGGCGACTTCATTGATGTTTCATTAACATATAGATGACAGGTTCCGGCCGCGTTGTTTCAGCTAGGGACAGGTTAACCTCTTGCTGGTCCATCCCGGAGTCGATTCTAGCTCTTTTTTTTCCTTCTTTTTGGGTGTTTATTTTTACCGCTTTGCATATTTATCTGTTTGCATTGCATCCTATGTGCGCTTTACTTTCTGCATACTGGATTTGGATGGACTGTTTGGATTTTGGATTTCTTGGTGGGTGGGTTGTTCCATGAGGTAAAAGGCCTTGTACCTAGGCTATGAGTGAATTCCATAGGAACTAGGAATAGAGTGGCCATGGCAGCTATGAGGCGGATGCTTTGTAGACTTGACCATGAGACCCATGACTTCAGAGGTAGTTTGGATAGGTGTTATCGTATGATGATACCAACATTCGAGCTCTTGTACTCTGATTTAGCTTTTAACCTTACCTTAACCTAGACTACACCTGTGAGAGGGGCGGGAAAACTTTTCTTACAGGTACAGGTACTGTTGGTGACTTTGTGTTGCGAAGGTGACTCGGGTTCCCATGATAGTTTTGAAGCTTTGGGATTTTCTTTTGATCTTAAGTGGTGCTGTTTTGTAATGGTCCAGCCATGATCCAGTGTGAAACTTTGATCCTGTCATGTGGCATCATAGTATATTTATTTCTAAAAAATGGTGTATAAAAAATAACTAGCATATGTATGTCATTTTCCAGGGACATTCAAGAGTCTTCTTTCTATCAGAAATGGCTGGCCTCCCTTCAAATGAGTTTGATTCAGTTCGTGTTAAAGAGACCATCAGACATACATTCGCTTATCAAATTCCTACTATTGATGTCTCCGAATTGAAGGGGTTGAGTTATTATTTGAAGGGTGATGTTCTGAATAATTTCAACAAAAATTATGGCAATTTGGTACTAGTCATTAACACTCCAGTTGACCCAATGGCTTTGATCACTCTCTTCTAGTTCTATGACAAGGAATTACGGTGTTTTACTTTTCAAGATTATCAACTGGTTCCCACACTAGAAGAGTACGCGTACTTACTTAATATCAAGTTGTCTGATGAAGTTCCTTTTGTCCAAGTGCCGGAGAAGCTGAAGTTTGAAGTTATTGCTGAAACCCTTCATTTGAGTTGGAAAGAGGTAAAAGATAATTGGAAGTCAAGTGAGGGTACTACAGGGTTTTATTTGGATTTCTTAGTGAAGAAAGCTGAAGACTGGGCAAAGAAAGGGAATTGGAATGACTTTAGCTCTCTGTTTGCTCTCATGATATACAGGATCATCCTCTTCCCTCACAAGAGAAATTTTGTAGATCTGACGGCTATTTGTGTTTTTAGAAATAAGAACCCGGTACCGACACTCTTGGCAGATACTCTTTACACCATTCATTTCAAGCATGGAAAAGGAGGTAATGTAATTTTATGTCATTCGATGTTTTATCAATGGTTTAAATTGCACCTACCGGTAAGTGGACCTTCCGTGGATACCAGGCATTCTCTCTGATGGTCATCAAGGCTTGTCAACCTTACTTCATTTGATATTCGGTGGAATTATGACATGGGGGAAATATGAAGTGTTATCACTAGCTACGGAGATTTCCCTAATGTTCCCCTTATAGGAACTAAAGGGTGTATCAACTATAATCCTGTGCTTGCTTATCATCAATTGGGATATGCAATGGATGGATCGCCAAAGGTTGAGGAGGTGTCTGAATCAATGTATTTTGCTAGAGGAAGTGATCCTAGGATGTTGAAAAGAGTGACAAGTGCTTGGAAAGGAATTCACAAGAAGGATATAACTACTTTGGGCAGGAAGGTTCCTATTGCTAGGGTTTCTTACCTGGATTGGATTAGAGCCAGGGTTAAGATTTTGCGGTTACCATTTGCAAGGTCGGCTCCTCTATATGAGCAACCTTCTACTGTTCTGAGTAACACGGTATCAACCGAGATGTTCACCCAGGTTCATGTTGAGAATATTCAGCTTCGTGCAAAAGACCGTGAGGCAGGGATGAAACTCTATTGGGTAGATCAAGAAAGGACCGACTTAGCTTGCAAACTCAAGGAAGCTCAAGGGGAAACTTCTGATGAAACCAGTTTTAGGAAGAGGTCTCATGCTGAAATGGAAGAAGAATTCAGTAAGACTCAGCAAGAGTGTCGGAAGCTTCAGGAATCTGAGAATAGCTATAGGAAGAAGATTCAGAACTTGGAGAAACAACTCAAAGACAAAGAGGCTCAGCTTAAGAAGTAAGTAGCCCAGAAGCGTGTCGCAGAGGATCGGTTTCGAGAAAGTAAAGAAGTCGCATCATAACTTTTGAAGGAGAAAGCTAGGCTTGAAGAGTATTGTCAACACCTTGAAGCGTGTCTTATTCCGAAGATTTAGTTCTGTTATTTACTTTTGGTGTATTTGGTCACCCCCAGAATTGTTGGAAGGGACCATTTGATCGTTGTTATTATTCAGTTTTCTTTTTTTTTTTGTTAAGACATGTATTTAGTTGTTTATCATTTTACTCTTAATTGTCCGAAGTCACTTGGACATCATTTCTTTCGTTTGTAAATAATTGAAGTGTTCATCTTATTGTCCTTTCTTTTTTGATTGTATGGTCGCACGCTGTAACTGATGAATAAAAGGGCTCTTGAATACCTGGAAATGACAAACATATCATGCACATAATGAATTTCATAACATTACAGATTATTTCAAGATGGTATTCTTATTCTTCTGCTTTTCTTATTAAGAATTCAAGACGACTATTCATCGGTATTCCACCAGAAACAATTTGCCGAGACAAATGGAACAGGTTCAAGCTGAAATCGCTGAAATGAGGGCCCAGATGGCTACTCAGATGACTCAGTTCATGGAGGTCATCACTATTGTGAATCACCGACAGGAAGAGCTGGCTGCTATTGTCAACAACCAGCGCTGCTATCCAGGGGATGGTGGAAATCAAGGGCTCTATCAGGACATTTCTGTAGGATTGGGGGATGTGCAAGATCAGCCTGCTGGAAATTTTCACGGGATGCCTGGAAACCCTTTTGTGCGCAACGTAGGACAGTTTCCCCGTCTCCGGGACCTCGTCTTGTGGGAAACATAAGAGATAATCAGGGTGGTGTGAGGGGCTATCAGGAGCAGGATTATAACTTTGACCAAGAAGAAGAGCAGTTTTCTGTTCGGCGTTCAGAGTTGGAAGTTCAGGTTGAGGATAGGAAGTATCCGTTGTTGGAAGAACGTTTGAAGGTTGTGGAAGGGGAAGGAGTCCTTGGTATGGATGCTAATGATCTCGGGTTGGTGTTTGGGGTGAAAGTTCCTCCAAAATTCAAACCTCTAACATTTGAAAAGTACAATGGAACGTCATGTCCTGTTACTCACGCAACTGCTTATTTCCGAAAGATGTCGGTGCATACTGAGGATCAGGGGCTTTTGATTCACTTTTTCCAGGATAGCCTATCTGGGGCATCCCTAGAGTGGTACATGAAGTTGGAGAAAACCCACATTCGCTGCTGGAATGATCTTGCTCGGGATTTTGTCAAACATTATCAGTACAATATGGATATGGCGCCTAATCGTACTCAGTTATAGAATATGTCACAGGGACCGAAAGAATCTTTCAAGGAGTACGCTCAAAAGTGGTGTGAGTTGGCTGCGAGGGTTCAACCTCCACTCATGGAGAGAGAACTCATTGATATGTTTATAAGTACCCTGCAAGGGCCGTTTTATGAACACGTGATAGGAAGTACTTCAGCAGGATTTGTAGACTTGGTTATGCCTGGTGAAAGAATTGAGGTAGGTTTGAAATTGGGGAAGATTCAGATTGGAGGTTCTAGTGGCTCATCAGGGGGCAGTAAGAAACCATTCAACAATTACCCTAAGAAAAGGGAAGGCGACACAAGCGCGGTTTACTCTCAGAGAGGAAGAAGAGAGGATCGTCAGCACCAACAAATCAATGTTGTTTTTATTTCTGTTAATACTCCTCCGCAGCAGAGACCGAATACATTTCCTCAATAACAAAGACAACAAGATGCTCCTCGTAAGTATAATAATCAACAGCAGAGACAACCCAGAAAATTTGATCCCTTGCCAGTAACTCTTACTGAAGCACTCCACCACCTGCTTGATTTGAAGTTGATCAGTTTGAGAAATATGCCACCGCCATCCACAAGACTTCCTGTTAACTATGATGCTAATGCAAGATGTGAATTCCATTCAGGTAGAGTGGTCCATTCTACTAACAATTGCTTTGTGTTGAAATGTAAAGTACAAGACTTGTTGGACGCTAAGGCAATCGAGTTTACTCCTGTGACTGGTCCGAATGTTACTCAGAACCCAATGCCTAGGCGTGGAGGGTTGTTGTTAATATGATTGATGATAATGGTGAAATGTTGAATTTAATCATGAATATGGAACAAGTAACTACTCCATTGTGGTATGTTAAGAGGTATTTGCTTGAAAATTCTATTTTCTCGGGTTGTACTTCAAAGTGTGCCAAATGTAGAGAGCAACTGAATGGTTTTAATGATTTAAAAGCCGGTATCCAGTTGTTGATGAAGGAGGGTTCCCTACAGTTTGATAGAAAACTGAGCTACCGCAACGTTACCGAAGAGGATGTTGCTGTGGTTTCTATTCCTTACGCCTCTGTGCGTATCCCTACCCCATCTAGGGCACCTCCTTTGATGATTACGGTACCTGGCCCCATGTCGTATGCTATTAAGAAGGCCATCCCATGGCACTACGGTGCCGATGTTTATTACCATGGGGTAAAGCAGGAGGTTAGTACCCGTGTGTCTGAGGAAGAACGCGCTGAAGATAATGAGGAGGAAGTTCATAACTTTTATGGTGTGGGTCGAATGACTAGAAGTGGGAGAGTATTTGGTCCTTCCAATGTGCAAGATGCGGTAGAAGCTTCTGCAAGATAAAAAGGAAAACAACAGGTAACGATTGGTAATCCCAGGGTAACTCCAGCCAATGTGACTCAATCAGTTCCGATACCGGAGGCTTCTTCGGTTCCCGATGAGGTTGAAGAATTGATGCGAATTATCAGAAAGAGTGATTATAGCATAATTGATCATATGAGCCATACTCCTTCTAATATGTCTATCTTGTCTTTGTTAATTTATTCAGAACCTCACAGAAATGCTTTGATGAAGTTATTGAAGAATGCGTTCGTGCCACACGAGATAACAGTCAATCAGTTTGAGAATGTTTGTGCTAACATATCTGCCGGGAACGGTATGGGCTTCAAAGATTTTGATCTCCCTCGGAGGGACCAGACCATAACAAAGTGTTGCATATTTCAATGGAGTGCAGGGGCACTACTTTATCCCAGGTTTTGGTAGATATCGGATCGTCTTTAAATGTATTGCCCAAATCAGCATTGGTGAAGATTGATTATTCTGGACTGGAGTTGCGCCATAGTGATTTGATGGTGAAGGCGTTTGATGGGTCTCGAAGATCAGTGTTCGGGGAGGTGGAGTTACCAATTAAGGTTGGTCCTCACACCTTCACGGCTACCTTTTTTGTGATGGATATATAGCCAGCGTATTATTGTTTGTTGGGGCGTCCGTGGATTCATAGAGAAAGGGCGACACTTCTACTCTTCATCAGAAACTCAAGTATCCTGCAGAAGGAAAAGTGATAACTGTGTGCGGAGAAGAAGAGTACATCGTGAGTCATTTGACATCATTCTGCTATGTTGAAGTTGAAGGCGAGATTCATGAGACTCCATTTCAGGCGTTTGAGACAGTTCATGCTGTCAATTTTCCTCCTCCAGAGCAGAAAAGGAAACTTGAAATTATTATGTCTTCTCTCAAGGATGCGAGAGCTGTGGTGGAAAATGGTAACCCTGAAGGTTGGGGTCAGGTGCTGGACGTTATTCCAAAATTTGATAAATTTGGTATTGGTTTTAGCCCAGGTCAGCAGAGTTCAACTCCCAGAGCATCTAGTTTATCTACTCCTGTGAAGTTTTCCCGTTCTTGCACTACTCAAGAAGGACACGTCAATGAATTTGGCAACGATAGGGTTGATGGCTACAATATCGAAGATTGGATTCGTCCAAGTATTCCAGGCCAGACACTAAACAATTGGACTTCTGTGGATGTTATCCAAGTTTCAAGCGCTGAGGAGTAATTTTCTTGTTTCTTTTATTATCATATCATAATTCCTACGCTCTGCCCAAGGCGTAGTGGATCATATGTGTAGGGCAACCATGTTATTTTGCAAGTTTATCATGAAATAAAGGACATTTTTACATTCAAAATTTCGCTTCTTTTTCTTTTTATTTTAATGGCAATGTTTCTCTTTTCACACACTGTCACTAAAAAAACGCCAAAATGTCATTCATGCAGATGCAATTCCACCACTGATTCTATTGATAACAACTCTGCTATGGCTCATTATGACTTTGATACTCCTATTTATCAAGCTGAAGAAGAGGTATATGAGGATTGTGATCTTCCTGAGGAATTAGCAAGATTGTTAAAACAAGAGAAGGTCATCCAGTCGAACCAGGATTCAATTGAGGTGGTGAATATCGGCATAGAAGACGTAAGAAGAGAAGTCAAGATAGGGGAAGATCTCAAGGAAAGTATAAAGGTCAGATTGATTGAGCTACTCCGTGAGTATTTTGATATCTTCGCTTGGTCTTATGAGGATATGCCTAGGTTGGATACAGACATAGTGGTGCATCGACTACCGCTCAAAGAAGGTTGTTCCCCTGTCAAGCAAAAGCTCTTAAGAACTCATCTTGAGATGTCCAAGAAGATCAAGGAGGAGGTCTAGAAGCAGTTGGACGCGAATTTCTTGAAGGTCGTCAATTATTCGCCATGGATTTCAAATATTGAGCCTGTGCCCAAGAAGGATGGTAAGGTTAGAATGTGTGTGGATTATAGGGATTTGAACAGGGCCAGCCCTAAAGATGATTTCCCTCTCCCTCATATTGATGTCTTGGTCGATAATACTGCTCATTCCAAAGTATTTTCGTTCATGGATGGTTTTTCGGGTTACAATCAAATTAAGATGGCCCTAGAGGATATGGAGAAGACAACATTCATCACGCCTTGGGGAACTTTCTATTATAAAGTGATACCGTTTGGTTTGAAAAATTTAGGGGCAACATATCAACGTGCCATGGTCACTCTCTTTCATGATTTGATTCACAAAGAGATTGAGGTATATGTGGACGATATGATTGCTAAGTCTGACACGGAAGAGGAACATCTCGTTCATCTGGAAAAGTTGTTCAAGAGACTGAGGCAGTTCTTGCTGAGGTTGAATCCGAATAAGTGCACCTTCGGGGTGAGATCCGGCAAGCTATTTGGCTTTATTGTAAGTGAAAAAGGTATTGAGGTGGACCCGTCCAATGTAAAAGCGATACAGGAAATGCCTGAGCCAAAGACAAAGAAGGAAGTACGTGGATTCTTGGGAAGGTTAAACTACATTTCTAGATTTATTTCTCATCTCACAGCCACCTGTGAACCTTTGTTCAAATTGTTAAAGAAAAGTCAGACCGTGAAATAGAATGAGGATTGTCAGAAGGCCTTTGACAAAATAAAGGAGTATTTGCAGGAACCCCCGATACTCATGCCGCCAGTGGAAGGAAGGCCACTAATCATGTATCTAACTGTGTTGGAGAGCTCAATGGGTTGTGTCCTCGGTCAGAACTACGAGACAGGGAAGAAAGAACAGGCTATTTACTACTTGAGTAAGAATTTTACGGAATACGAGTCGAGGTACTTACTGCTGGAAAAGACTTGTTGTGCGTTTACCTGGGCCGCCAAACATTTGAGGCAGTACATGTTAACTCACACCACCTACTTGATATCCAAAATGGATCCAATCAAGTATAATTTTGAAAAGCCAGCTCTTACAGGCAGGGTAGCCCGTTGGCAGATGATACTCACCGAATATGATATCCAATACACTACTCAAAAAGCAATTAAGGGTAGTGTACTGGCCGATCATCTTGCTCATCAGCCCATGAACGATTATGAACCAATGAAGTTTGATTTTCCAGATGAGGAAATTGTGTATATTCGGGATTGTAACATACCAGACCCAGATGAAGGACCTGAGCCGGGATCACGTTGGATGCTTGTTTTTTATGGTGCCTCTAATGCCATGGGTAACAGCATCGGAGCTATTATCACTTCTCCTGGGGGATACCACATTCCTTTCACGGCTCATATTTGTTTCGATTGCACTAACAACATGGCCGAGTATGAGGCTTGCATTATGGCATTGAAGCAGCGATCGACCTGCGCATCAAATTCTTGAAATTTTACGGGGATTCAAATCTTGTTATCATCCAGATTAATGGAGATTGGGAGACTCGCCATCAGAACCTAATTCCCTATCGTGAGCATGTTATGAAGCTGATTATGTAATTCTAAGAGATCACGTTTGAGCACATTCCCAGAGAAGAAAACAATCTAGCTGATGCGCTGGCAACTTTTCCTCCATGTTCAAGGTTAAGTGGGCTAATGAGGCACCTTCTATTACTATCAGAAGTTTGAGTGAGCCAGCTTTCTATTTTGAGGCCAGTTTGGAACCAGATGGTAACCCTTGGTTTTATGACGTTAAGCGATATCTTTAAACACAAGAGTACCCTGAAGAGGCATCCGTCACAGATAAGAAGTTCTTGAGAAGATTTTCAGCCAAGTTCTTTCTCAACGGTGGTGTGTTGTGCAGAAGGAATCATGATGGTCTATTGCTCAGACGTGTTGACAAGAAAGAAGCAGCTAGAATCATTGAGGAGGTACATGAAGGTGATTTCGGGACCCATTCCAACGGGCATACCGTGGCTAAAAAGATCTTGCGAGCAGGTTATTATTGGTCCACCATGGAGACTGACTGTTACAATCATGCACGGGTTTGCCACAAATTTCAAGTTTATGCTGATAAAGTGCATGTACCGCTAGTACCTTTGAATGTCTTGACTTCCCCTTGGCCGTTTGCGATGTGGGGAATTAATATGATCGGCAAGATTGAACCGACTGCGTCCAACCGGCACCATTTCATTCTGGTTGCCATCGATTATTTTACAAAGTGGCTCGAAGCTGCATCCTATGCCAATGTCACCAAGCAAGTAGTAACTCGTTTCATTAAGTACAATCTTATTTGTCGCTACGGAGTGCCTGAAAAGATCATTACCGATAATGGGTCTAATTTGAACAACAAGATGATGAAGGAGATTTGGGAGTCTTTCAAAATCAAGCATCATAACTTTTCCCCATATCGACCAAAGATGAACGGCACTATCGAAGCGGCCAATAAGAATATCAAGAAAATCATGCAGAAGATGGTAGTAACCTATAAAGATTGGCATAAGATGCTGACTTTCGCTTTGCATGGTTATCGCACTACTGTCTGTACTTCGACTGGGGCAACCCCATTTTCATTGGTTTACAGTATGGAAGCGGTATTTCCAGTAGAAGTCGAGATTCCTTTTCTTAGGATCATAAGGGATGTTGAGTTGGATGAACGTGAATGGGTACAGAATCGGCTGGATCAGTTGGAACTTATTGATGAGAAGAGGTTGACGGCTGTATGTCATGGTCAGGTATATCAGCAAAGGATGAGGAAAGCTTTTGATAAGAGGGTACGACCTTAGTGTTACAAACCAGGTGACCTTGTGCTAAAAAGGATAATTCTTCCCCAGGGAGATCCCAGGGGAAAGTGGGGTCCAACTTATGAAGGTCCTTTCGTGGTCAGAAAAGTTTTCTCTGGAGGGGAGATGATGCTCACGACTATGGATGGAGAGTACTTCCCTCTCCCTGTGAATGCTGGCGTAGTTAAAAAATACTTTGCATAAAAAATAATAAAAACCCGCTAAACTGAAAACCTGAAAGGGCGGTTTAGGCAAAAAGAGGGTGTCCTGGTGAATTGAAAACCCGAAAGGGAAATTCAGGCAAAAGTTAGGGACTTAAAGCAAATGACTACGCTCAGCATGAGTTCCTTTGCTTCTTTCCTTTGATCCATCGCCTGGCATAAGCTCGAGGCTAATCCAAGAATGATCTGTCTGAAATCAGGAAGATGAGAGTCATAAGAATCATAGCAGAGTCGGGACTTGATGGATATTCACATTCACATTGCCATTTGTAAACACTTGTTTGCTTTGATTTTGTAATTACTTGCTTCTAAATGTAAACGCCTTTTTCACAGGCTGATTTCTCAAAATCAATAGAAT
Source organism: Vicia faba (assembly GCA_948472305.1). NCBI lineage: Eukaryota > Viridiplantae > Streptophyta > Magnoliopsida > Fabales > Fabaceae > Vicia > Vicia faba. Next base: position 569,491,857 of record OX451737.1, read on the forward strand.
ATCTCCTTTCAAGTATATGTACACTTTTCTTTTCTCCCTTTTTACTATTTTGTTTGCAAAAACGACCGATATTTTGATAAACATGTGCATATAAACTTCGTAGGCCTTATACGGAAGTGGTAATACAAATCATGGTTAGTTGATCGCTTGAAATACGGATAACAAACACAATTTCTACTACTCGTGCAAGGGGCATGTTTGGATCTATGATTGATTGGATTTCTCTTTCATTTTGCTGAAGGATGCCTTGCCCTTTTGTTTCACAGCTCTGGGCTGTTGGTAAAGGTCAAGGGTCAGGGTAATATCAAAATTAGGGCAGGTCGGCGAGATCGGAAAACCTAGTTGGAAACATTTCTTCCCCATAATGGCTTTTATTGCATTTCTTTGCCGCACTTTCATGTGTTTTCTTGATTGATTGTCTTAGCATTGTCTGCATATAGGATCTTGTTTATGGTCGAATGTCAGTCTTGATGCATTGAATATTTTTGCCTTAAAAAATTCTCGTTGTTTCATTTTACTTAATTCATCCAGTATCACTCTTTAATTGATTTTTTTGGGCATTTTGATACCAATTGTGCCAATTCTTTTGCTTAGCTAAGAGTTTGGAGGAAGGAGTTTAGATAAAAACGATGACTGTAGTGGTATGCTTTTGAGTAGAACCCCGTTGATGATGTACATGCATTGTTTCAACCCCCAAACACCAGAGATATAAGGGAGTTAGACCCTCGTTTACCCCTCTGAGCCTTCGAATTAGAAGTTTCTTTTCCGTTTAAAAAAGAAAAAAAGCCTTATTTTTTTAACCAGGGGAAGGGTAGATGTTCAGTTAATTTGCCCAAGCATTCAAATTTCAGAAGGAATGTCCCATATGAGGATCACCACATTTTATCTTTCGCATAATGAGATCAGGAAAAATGTCTAAACCACGATGTTCATTTCCTCACAAAGCCCTGAGGTCGAGATCGAATCGATACAATAATGGATATCCCTCGTCGACCAAGGACTACGGCATTTGTTTTCTTCAAAAAAAAAGGGAGGGAGAGAAAGAAATAAAAAGTTCAAAGACCTAAAGTCACATTGACTTGTTCGAAGTGGAAAGTATGAATAAAAAAGAAACAAAAATCCCCGCTAAGTCAAAACATGAAAACAAGTCGCTTAGGCAAAAGTTAGGACATCCCGCTGGACTCCCAAAATTGAAAAGATTTTGTCCAGGCAAAAGTTATGGAAAAGAGAGCCTAAAAGGCCGAAAAAATATTATTCACTAAAATTTTCATCAAAAGAAGAGGAACAATAATATCAAAAACAAAAGCAGCAAAAGTTAAGTGGCAATCATGCTGGAAAACTTGTCGTGATCACTCAAACATTATAAATCCTTTTGAAGGATGAATGCTTGTGATAAGTCAGCTGAACTTAGGACAGGAGAATATCACGAAGGGGGTGGGCACCAAATAACTTGAGCCTTGAAAAATAACTTTTTCTAAAAAACATCGAACCAGGCCGCGTTACAACCTCTAAAAGTCCTAACTGATACAAGGGTTTAACTCGAAAGCATACTACAACAGAATAACGTTTCCTAAACTCCCAAATGTGTGTTGTATAGCCGTGTTGGTATCTTATCACCCGCATCTTGACTCGTTTTTTTTTTCAAAAAAGGGAAGAAAATTTTTGAATTTTTTGCACTCTAGCCAGTGATTCGCTCAAAACAGAGATGCAACATTTTGTTAAAGTTTTCAACTTCAAGGCTTAAATAATCATCGCATCAGGTCTGTCATTCCCAAAATAAACATCTTTCTGCGTGCAAAATAGTTGCTTGGCATCAAAAATAGTTTACACGTTGAACACCTGTAAAGAGCTTAATGATTGTCAAGAAGGGAATGTTTGGTTTTCTTCTATTTGGATAGAGCCCATGTATGATTAGGACTCTACTTATCCCCTGTGAAGTTTCTTATCCCCAGTGAAGTTTCGTCTCCACAGTGAAGTTTTAATTCCCCAAGAATCTTCTTTTTCATTCTAATACTTCAAGTTTGGATACGTCACACATCCCTAGTGGAGTCGTTTAAATGGGAACTCCCCAACAGAAGTGCCAACAGAGATCCCTCGCCATGACCTCTCGTTCCCCAGCCAGTCTGTTGATTGAGGCATTTGTATGTTAAGATCTTTCCTTATCCCCAGTAAGGTCGATACTGTGTGACTATCTGCATGATCCATCCAATGGTTGCATTCCAAGAAAACTCTCTCCAACAAAAATCTTCCACAGTGTTCTGTCTCCCCGATGAAGTCTTGTCTCCTCAGCAGAGCTTTATTCCCCCAACAAAGGTTTTCACCCCTCACGTCGGGTTTGTTATCTTGATATCATCTTCAACATGGTTGCGCATTGTCTTTTCCAGAGATTACAGTCTTGCCCTGATCTTCTCCCTCAATGACTAATCTTCTCTAGAAGCTACAGTGTCAATCTGATCTTCTCTAGGAGTTTGCAATTTATTTTTGCAGCTCCCCTCAATGTTTATGGCCCATTTCTACTGGTTTCTCAGTTGTTATTCCCCGCAGAGCTTCATCTCTTCAAGGTTCTCTCTCTAGTGGTTCCCCATATTTTCTCCTCTCCTTTGGATTTTGCAATTTATTTTTGCAAGTCATGTCAGATCCTGACTTCTTGGTTATTGGCTTCTCAATTGGCCATTCCACAGTGAAACTTTTAAACATGCGTCATTACGTTGCATCTACCAAAACACGTAGCATTTCCATTATATGGAGCATTGCGCTATATAAAAGAATTCAAAACATGCATCGAAACATAAGCCATTATTGTTTCTGTTGTCCTCAGTGAATTTGCAATACTTGGGATTAAATCCCCAGCGAGGTTTTCGTCCTCATTATCCCGGTTTCCTCCTTGTACCAATATCCTTTTGGCGTCAATCATTTGTTTGTTTGAGTTTCTACTCTTGACTGTAGTTCAGTTTCGCCCTGGAGCGGTCTTCTCGGGTTTAGTCTTCACTACCCTCTCCGGTTCATTCCAATATCTATTGATGCACCTTTTGAATACCAGTTTCATCCTGATATTCGCTTTCAGCAGGTTTTTAGGTGTACGCCCTAATCTCCTTGCTTTGGGTTGAGTTTAGAGTTTCATCTCCTCACCTTGCGCGTGAAATCCAGTTTCGTCCTGGTACTCATCTAGTTTAGTTTCACATAACTTGTTATTGAGTCGAGTTTCGTCTCTTTTTTGCTTTCATACCTTGGACCCTTTGACGGTGTTCATTTACCGAGTTCAGTGTTTGTACTACGTCCCAGGTTTGAGATCAGTCTCTTTTGTTCCTTGGATTCTTCTATCAGTTTTCGTCACTGTTTATCCATTGATCTGAGACCAGCAGGTGCTCTGAGAAACATGCGCTCTCATCACTTTGCTATTGGTCGAGTTTCGCCTCGTTACCCGTGCGTGAAATCCAATTTCGTCCTGGTGCTCATCTAGTTTAGTTTCGCCTAACTGGTTATCGAGTCGAGTTTCGTCTCGCTTTTGTTCCTCTTTTCTAGGATTCTTTCAGTTCCTTCATACTGTCTATCTTAGTTGAGATTAGCAAGTGCTCCTAGAATCACGCACTCTAGCCACTTTTGCATTGGGTCGAGCTCAGAGTTTCGTCTCCTCACCCGCGTACGTTTTCTTTTCCAGAGCTTAGTTTCGCCTATACTCTGTGGTTTGAGTTTTATCTCACCCTTTTTGAAGCCCAAGTTTGCCCTAGAACATTTGTCCGGAAGTTTAGTTGCGTCTACTCTTCTTTGTTTTTGTTCTGTTTCAATCTACGTTACAGCTCCATTCTGACGCATGTCTTGGGGGGTTTTCTTCTTCTGTTTCTTTCTTTTTCAAGAGTGTAAATTTTTGGGTTCTTTCGTATTCAATCATCTTCAACCCTGAACTCTCGAAAGTTAGCACTTTTCTCACTTGATTTAGGCTTATGTTTCATCATGAACATCATATTGCATTGCATTCATACTTTGTGATGGGATCAGAGTACTTTAGTTATCTAGTCTTCCTCAAGCTTTGAAGGTTGGTTTCATTGACATGTTGCTCAAAGGATTGAAGTTTGTGTTTGATTACAAAGGGAATCATTCTTTGGATTCACCAGTCAAATTAGGGTTTTGCTTGATCAAGGCTATTGGTCAATGTATAAGTCTTGATTTGGCGAGCTATAACATCTCATTGGTATTTGAAAAGTCTTTGCACAAGGAATTGGTCATGATGCCCAGAGGATTTGAGGTTTTGAAGATGATTCATCAGTTTCCTAAGGTGTTGACCAAAATTAGGGTTTGAATTTTTATCAGGATTTCTTGAGAATTTTGAAGTGAAACTTTTCACATGGACTCTATACATTTGGAAGATCATATGTCTGAAGTTTTGATCATCAATTTTGAAGGGAAGTGGATCAATTGATTCAGAGGGGCAAAATGGTCATTTTGGTCAAAATCAGTCAAAGTCAAGGTTGACCAAGTGAATTTTTGGCCAACCATCAATTCAAGGATTCACTTTTCATATTTCAAGTCCATTTTGGTCATTAGATAAAAAAGATTGAGGTTTGGGTTGAAACTTGTTCTTGAAGAAAACCCTAAAAGTTTCTAGTTTTGGAAAATAAGGACTTAATTTCAAAAATTCATATTTTATTCACCTTTGATCAAGAAAATGCAAATGAAGTATGCTTGGAAAGCTAAGAGGATGATATTTCATCTCCTTTTGGTCTCATGTCCAAATTGGCAAGGAATCAAGAATCATGGTCTTTTGGAATCACAAAATTATAGGTCATTTTCCAAAATTATTGTATAACTTTTCAATACCTTTCCAAATTGTGCTCATTTGTATCAAAATTCAAAAGTATGAGTAAGTTGTGGACTTTGGAATTTTGAGGCTTTTTATTAAATTCATGCATCCCATGCAAATTGCAAATTCTTGATAACTTGATTTGTGGCCTTTTGTTTCACTTGAAACTTGGCCCATGACCAATATGCAATGTACCAAAGCCCATCATGCCAAAGCTTGAGCTGCACGTGGGCAAATGCAAAGGGAATTCGTGATTTTGCAAAAAGTGGCATGAAGTTGCCTAATCACCAACACTAGCTTAATACAAGGATTTAAGTCTTAATTTTGTTTCTAATCTCTTCCTGAGGTAAAATGGACTGAAATGCACGTAAAAAGCAAGTCCACGCACAAGGGATTGGGGGGCTGCATGTGCATACTTGATTTTGGCAAAAAGAAGATTTCATTCTTTCCAAGATCTTTCAGCGCGAAAAACCTATCCTACCCTCCTCCTGATGCTCTATATATTGAGAAGCAAGCCTCAGTGATTAGGGTTGGTGTTTCATTTCATCCCTGAAATCAGAAAACTCCATAGCTTGTTGCTCTGCATTTTTCTTCGATTCTTCCATCTCCCTTGCGCGTTTTGGTCAATTCTTCTTGCATTCTCTTCTCCAAGTGATAAGGATTGTAGATCAAGGCTTGGTTTGCAACTGGAGTGAAGGAGACAGTAGATCCATTTTTTCTCAAAGGTTTGAATTCTCAACTTTGGATTTTGATTTCTAGCCGTGCATTGTGTGATTTAAGTTCATAATCATGTTGTTTGAAGTCTATTAAGTGTTTTTGAAGCTTCAGAGCTTTTAATTTGATGAGATATGCATGAATGATGCATCTGAATCTTTCTGTTCAAGTGAGTTTTTGACATTTTTGCACGATCTGTTCTTGATCCATGGTTCATTATTTGTTGTGATTCGAATTGCATATTGAAGTATGAAATGTTGGCTTGAATTTGCACGAAATTTCATAGAAAATGGTGTAGAATTGAGCATGTTATGTTGACTGGAAAATGAGATGATGAACTGGATCATTCGCGCATTTTTGCTCTAGCCAGAGGTTGAAGATGATTACGTGGCCTCCTCTGGTTGGCTGGCTTATTCCTTTAATTCATTTGAATTTTGTTTTATAAATTGATTTCCATAATTTTATTTCTTACTCAAAAATGATTGAAAAATTCTGAAACAATTATCACAAATTCAAAATAATATTTCTGACCTTGTGTATTTTTTTGATAATTTTTTAAAATGTTTTGATTGGTTCAAAAATTGATGAGTTTAATTAATTGTTTGTTTAGTATTTATTTTTGTTTTAATATTTCTTTGATTTGGAAAATTCCACAAAAATATTTTTGACTCATAAAGTCATGGGGAATTTGATTCTGAAATTTGTTTAGTTTTTTTTCTCATTTTTTATAATTGAATGTAATTTCAAGAGTTAATTTGTTAATTGTTTTATTCAAATTTTACTTTAATACTTCCATTGGTTCAAAAATTCTCAAAAAAATCTTGAAAGCTTGTTTTTAATTATAGGATCTGAAAAATTTTCATTTTTGACTTTTTGTGATTTTTGGCTAGGGTTTGCATTTTTCCCTTAAATAATAGCTCAATTATTAATTGTTTGTTGATTTTTTATTTTAGTATTTCCTTTAATTCAAAAAATTCCACAAAAATCAGGGATGTGTGTTTTTAGTTCTAATATTTGAATATAATTTTGGTTGGGCATTTTTCTGACTTTTTGATTTAAATATTATTTTGATATGTGAATATTTGTTAATTGACTAATTGTTTGAATTTAATTTCATTTTTGACTTTCCTTTAATTCAAAAAAAAAATGTAAAAAATATATTTTCTGAGATTTAGGGTTTCTTGGTGATTGGTATGACCTTGGTTTAATTTGTTTGAATTTTGATCTTACTTAATCAATATTTAAGATTAAAAGTCAAAATTTAGGGTTTTGTTGCTTATGGTGCAAGTTTCATTTTCAAAACCACTATGCCATGGATTTTCAATAGAATCCAAGTCTTGATTAGGGTTCATGAATGTATTGAGGATTTGAAAACCATCTATCTTGATTTTTTCAACTTGGTTTGACCTTTTTTCACAAATTATTTTGAAAACTTGTCTAGTTTGGTAGTTTTGCCAACTAGTCTTGAGCTTTGGACTTCATTTGGTGTCCTCCTCAATCATTCATGAACTTAGGGCTTAGAGTCTGACTTTTATACCTTTCAAAGATGCTAATATTTTTTTAGTGTGAATTATGGACCCTTATTTCCATTTTTTATGTAATTTTGAAGTGAAGGTACCCAATTAATGTTTGCATATCTTGTTGCAATTTGTTTGATGGACAATGAACTTGAATAAGGCCTATAATTGGGAACCTAATGGTCATGTTGATTCTTATTGTTTATGTTAACTCAAGCCATTTCATTTAAATGCCTCATGTTTGAATGTTTGAACCTTCTAATGCTTTATGTGGGATTCACCTTCTATTGTGCATATGATTTGTGGTTGAATTAATTGTGCATGGTTGAAATGTATTTTCCCTTGACCTCCATGATCTTTGATTGTATTATTTCCAAGCTCCCATGATCCTTGATTGATATTCAATTGTCAATTCAATATGGTGATAGAAAGGAGCAACATCCCTCTGATTCTTTTGGCCAAGTTGCGCATATGCCTGTTTCCTTCTTTTGACTATCATGTCTAATGTTTGATAATTTTTATTATGTTGTTATCACTTCATCATGTTGCATCCATTCTTTGTATGAGTCATCATTCACCTTATGGAATACTAACTTGGTTGTTGAATGTGCGAGGTACTTTGAGAAAGTTTCCACTTTTGACTTGAGACTTTTGTGTTTCACTTTATTTGTGAAACACAACTTATTATGTTGGCACTGCTATTGTGTTTGGCATATTTGATATTTTATGCAGGATATACATACATGTGTTTGTGAATACTATGTATTGCCCATGGGATTTGTTCATATCTAATAAATTACTTACATCCTGATGGTGTAATTTCCGACTCAATTTGTCTACTAATGCCAGCTTACTTGAAGTTTCTCTGGTTTTCTTTTATTCTTGCTTAATTGCTACAGATAGTTATCTGTTTGGTATTGTACTATTTCCTTTCTCCCATTTTCATTTTGCATAGTTCTCTGATTGCATGATGGGACCTCTGCTGATGATATATGTCAGGAGGCCCTCTGGTTTTTGTCTTATACATGTGTTGTGTTTACTTGTTGATCGATGAGTCACTCTATTTAGAAATTGAGATCACGACTTCGCTCTCATTGCATGTTCCCTATAGGATGTTTATTTCTTTTCTTCATTAATTGTTGATCGATGAGTCACTCAATTTAGAAATTGAGATCACAACTTCTATCTTATTGCATGTTCCCTATAGGATGTTTATTGCTTTTATTCATTAATTGTTGATCGATAAGTCACTCAATTTAGAAATTGAGATCACGACTTCGCTCTCATTGCATGTTCCCTATAGGATAGTTTTGTTAAGCTTCCTTTAACATGTTAACTAAGATAGAAATCCATGTATGCTAACATAGGATAGGATTTTCCTTTAACCTCAACCTTAGGGTCAACCATTATATGATAACACTAGGGATAGTGCTAGGCTAGTTTCCCTTAGTGGTTTTTCCTTCCTTTGCATTTTGCATCTTAAAACAAAACTATTTTCTTTGCAAATCATAAAAACATTTCTAATAAACTTAAACCCTTCTTCAGAGTAAAAAAAATACAAACCAATCTTGCTTTGTCTGTATGCCTCTTGGCTCTGCTTTTAAACCTCTTTTAGCCGATGTTTCGCCATCGCACACTTGTTTGAAGCCGATGTTTCGCCATCGCACATGTTTGTTATCCTACTTTGATTCTCAATATCATTGTTAGGTGTGATGTTTTGTCATCCGTTTTATTGATGTTTCGCCATCTTTGCCATGATATCTTGTTATCTTGAAGTCGATGTTTCGCCATCGCACATGTTTGTTATCCTACTTTGATTCTCTATATCATTGTTAGGTGTGATGTTTTGTCATCCGTTTTATTGATGTTTCGCCATCTTTGCAGGATATCTTGTTATCTTGAAGCCGATGTTTCGCCATCGCACATGTTTGTTATCCTACTTTGATTCTCAATATCATTGATAGGTGTGATGTTTTGTCATCCATTTTATTGATGTCTCGCCATCATTGCCATGACTTTGTTATCTTTTAGCCGATGTTTTGCCATTGCACATTTGTTTGAAGCTGATGTTTTGTCATCGCACATGTTGGTTATCCTACTTTGACTCTCAATGTCATTGTTAGGTGTGATTGTTTTATCATTTGATATTTCACCATCTTTGACATGTTACTTTGTTATTATTTAGCCGATGTTTTACCATCTCATTTGTTTGTTGTTTTATTTGATGTTTTGCCATCTTGACTGTTTTTGTTGTCTTAACTAAAAAACACAAACCAACCAAAACATATAAGCCGAACTACGGCTGCTCTGATTCCTTAAAAGGGATACGTAGGTGTGATACGGTGGGAGAACTGACTTGAGTTTTTGCGTTTTGTATTCGCACTTGTTCGGTTTAGCAAGAGTCGCCACCGACTTTTTATTTTATCCTAAAGAAAAGGTTAAAAAAGTACAGGAAAAACCTTTTGAGATGTTTCGTGGGTTCGGGGGGGTAGATTATGAAAAGGGAAGGTATTAGCACCCTTTCATCCATGGTTATCCCTGGGCTCTTAGTTACTTGGTTTTAGATCACTTGCCTTTGATTTTCAATTGCTTGAAATTGTGGTATGTGTGTGTGTTTTGAAAATGTTTTTGAAGAAGACGCCTTGTCTTAGGCAACCATTGTAATGACTCGTGTTTGAGTGTTTTACAAAGGTGTGTATCTTTTCAAAAAGATGTTTCAAATGTTTTTGGAAGTTTGTTTTTGAAAGTGTTTGTGGTTTTGAAAAGTAGGCAAGTGTTTTTGCAAGTTTGATCAAGTAACTAAGAGTTTGTCTACCCCTAAATTTACTCAAAGGTTTTTCTCATGTTTTAACCCTTTTAAACAATTTTGTTCCACCATTGTATTTGGTGGACAATCTTGTATTAGGATGTTTAACGGGACAGGCGCGGGTCATCGTGTGGACCATGAATGCAATGGTGCCAAGTGTCTTTGGCAATTTTGCTTGAAGGGACTATGATCATTCCGTTTAGGCAACTTTCGAAAGCGTCATCGAGGGACTTATGATCATTTGAATTGTTTTGACAAAGATACTCAACGTGCAAGCATGGCCCATTTTGGAAGGCAACAAGTGGGATTACCCTAGGGGTGCAAGTGTGATTGTGTATTGATTTCATGTATTTATCTTGTATTAGGTTATCTAGCGTTTGATTTTATGTACATACAAACCCTAGGTCTAACCATGGTATATTTGAAAGCGGGAAATTGCGGGAATTTAAAATCTACGCTATTACAAATAAGTATCCGGGAGTGGGGGTACAAATTTACAAATGGGGATGAGACTTAAAGGGAAGGGTAGTGTCCAATAATTTACAACCAAATCGAATTACGATCGCAAATGTAATTTGTATCAAATGTACAGCAATGTGTAAGGATAAAGCAAATGTGAATGTGTCAATGTATAAAGATAATCAAATGTGTATGTGTAAGTGTATTTGTGTATAGTAAATGTGTAAGTGTACGTAATTTATTTACAAGTGGTGGAATGTTATCTTAATGAGGAAAATTAAGTATTGTTAACTAAATGAGAAAATTGAGCATTTTATTTATGTATTATTGTATTCTTGTATTTTTGCTAAGTATGTACAAAAGTTTTTAATTGAAAAAAAGTTTTAAGTAATATTTTTTATGTATTAAAAATAATGTATTTTAATTAGTATTTTTATGTATAAAAAAGAAAAGAAAAATGTTTCAAATTTTAAAAAAAGATTAATGTTTGTATATTTTCTAAAATGTAACAATTAATAATATTTTTAAAAAGGGTGTTATTTTATTTAACAAAACAAAAACAGTATTATATTAGTTTAAACTAAAAAATAAAATGATAAGTAAAGAAATGTTAGTTTAAGAGTGTTAAAAAAAAGAATAGATTGAATGAGCCTGAAAGGGTTTTGGCCCAAACTAAAAAACAAGTAGAAGAAGAAAATGGGGAGGTGAGGCGTGCAAATGTAATGGGCTTAGGCGTGAAAATGAAAAGGCCCAAGGCTCTTAATAATTTGTCTTAGGGTTACTTGGATTTGTTTTCATTTGGGGAAATTAGGGTTAGGCATAACAACGGCGCCGTTCTTCATCTTTGTTCCTCTTTGTCCTCTCAAACCAAAGCTACTGAATACAGCTCAACCTTTGCCCATGGCCACCAAGCTTCATCCTTTCATCCCCTCTTCCCTCCTTGGTCCAGCGAAGCGAGACTGTAAGGTGAAGGCTTCTGTTTCCTTTTTAAAACGCATTTAGGGTTTCAAACTTTATATGTCTTGCATGTTTTGTTTATTGATTCTGATTAAGTGTTATTATTATTCTTGTTGGAGGTGCGTGAGAAAAAAGAGAAGTTATACCTTTGGGGAATGGAGACTTTTGGGAGATGGAGGAGGAGCTGGGTTGGAAGTTGCTTCAGGCGGCCAAGGGCGAAGAGACGACAACACGTGATGTTTGAGCTAGCTTCCTAGTATCTTTATATTTTTACCTTTTGTTGTTGATTTGATGATGATGCCTGGAAATCTGAAAATGCCTAGACACTTGCCTCTCTTCTTCTCTATTTGCCTTGCTTTTGTTTATTCTGAGTTGTCTCTAAATACTTTGTATGCTTCTGAGGTGTTTGCTGATATGCTTGAGTTTGAGAAATATTGTTGTTGTTGGCCCAGTGATGAAGCAATTCTGAGGGTTTGTGTCGCTTGACTTTGAGTTGCCTTTTCCTCTTCTTCTCTTTGCCTCGTATGCTAGCTTGATGTCTTGATGCCTTTGATATGCTTGCCCTATGATGAGGCTTCCTCTGAGGGCCTTTGGGATTGCTTGTGGAGTTTCTGGTATGCTGAGATATTTGGTATTTGGTATGTTGTGCCTGAGTATGCTTGTATGCTGAATATAGTTGCTTGTTGATATGCTTGATGTTGGACCCTGAGATCTCTTAATTGTTTATTGCTTGTATGCTTGCCCCAATGATGAACACAGTTCTGAGGGGGGCCTGTTGGTTAGGCTTCTGGTTTATGCACAGGTTTTTGGCTTGTGTTGGTTTTTGGAGAGGCTTTGAGTATGAGCTTGGTCAGTTTGATATTCTGAGTTCAAAACAGGTCTTAGGCTTTTTTCTGATTTAGGCTATGGTTTTGGAGGTTTCTATATTGCAGGTTTTAAGTTTGAAGTAAGTTTGATGGCCTTTTGGCTTTTGGGCCTCTGTTTGTGTTTGAATGTTTAATGCAGTCTAAGGCTTATGCAGGTTAGGCTTGGACAGGGTAGGTGTTTTGAATGGTAAGGCTTGGGTTTATTTGAGGCTTAGTGTGCTTACAGGCCTGTGTTGAAAGGCTTATGCAGGTTGAGTGTTTAAGGCTTGGCTTTGAATCTCTGTTTGCAGGTTTAAACTTGTTTTGACAGATTGGGTTAGAAAATGGTTTAAGGCTTATGATTCTTGACAGGTTTTGTATGTTTGTAATGTGAACTGATTTTGTTTATGTTGTTTCTGCCCCCTATACTGTGTTGATAACAATTTTGTTTTATATATTTCTTCTTCAAGCCTAAGCCTGTAAGCCCTTTCTTCTTTTCCTCTTCTCTCTCCCTTTTTGACAGATTAAAAGCATATTTTATATTGCTTATGTTTGTCCTTATTCTGAAAAGATAGCTGGCCATAGGAAAATGATGTGATTGAAACTTTGCTTGCAATATTGGTTTACTCTGCATACGTTATCTCTTTCTCCAGCTTTTCTGCATCTTTGTGATAGCCTTTTTGATAGCCTTTTGTACTTTGATATCTTGATATCTTTTTGGACAGCTTTGACAGTTTCGTTCAGTTTGCCCTTTTAACTTGGTTTAGGCCATTCAGTTTGGTTTGCCTTTGGACTTTGTTTGACATTTTATGAATTATGCAGCTTTTTGACCATTTTTGAAATTGTGCAATTACAACTTTTGTGCATTTCATGTCTTTTTCTTTTGCAAGCATTTTTCATCCCTCTTTGTGAACCGGGAGAAATCTCGTGATTTGCAGAGAGGGCAAACTGATTCCGGCCAGTTGCTTTTAATGATGATCCCAATTTTTTATCTGTCTGTCTTTTTAATTTTATCTGCTTTTGACTTCTTCTTTTCTTTTTGCAGATAAAATCAAATGGAGAGGAGTAGCAGTAGAAGCTGAATATTTAAAGACTTAGGGATTTTTAAGATAGTTTTATTTTCATTTTAATTTATTTGTAATAGTATTAATGTAAATAACTGTAAATAAATTTACAGTATTTAAATAATATCTGTAACAAACAATTCAAAATAAATAAACATCCTTCTTTTTTAGTTAATTCTTATTTCAATTCAATGTTTATTTAACTATTTGAATTTCTTAAATTAAAATAACTGGAAGTATCCAATTATTCTGACTTAGAAAAATAATTAATAAACACTGTGATCTTACCATTGAATCGATAATAAACCTGGCGCTCCAATTAAATAATGCACAGTTAATCCAACCAATATCCAGATACTTATCTTTTTACTGATCAAATCAGGCACTGTAGATTCTCAATTTAAGTACCTCAGCCTTTATCTCATCTCAAATCAAATGCCTTAGCCTTTACTGATTAAACAACAACCTGCAAGTTCTTGATTCAAATGCCTCAATCCAAATCTCAGAGTAAACTGAAAAGAACTGTAAAATTAATTCTTTCTGAGAAATATGTGCACAAACCCTAATTATTGATTAAATGTCAAAGAAACGTCCGCCTGATCAAAAACCGAGCCAACTCAACCAAACCTTAGCAATCTGCCTGAACTGTCTTAAAAATCAATGAAAACCCTAATTTTGTCTGACTGATAAGAAAAGTCTGTTTGACTGATTCTTACGCCAATCTGAAAAATCAGGAAAAGCCCGAAGCTGTGATTTCTTGTGGAAAAATACGAGGGCAAATTTTGGGGTACAACAGTTGCCCCTGTTCAATCTTCTTGAACCTGAAGAGTTAGATTGGCAAGTTTGCCTTTCGCGACTTGAAGGTAAAAGGAGATTGGACACTAGAGTGCCCAAAAATTTGCACTTGGTGACGTGATGGTAGAGGGAATGGGCTTAAAGATGCCATTTGGTGATGGGCTTAAAGATGCCATCTAGGGATGTGACAGAACCTTGTCGGGAATGGGCTTATAGATGCCATTTGGAAGTGTAATGGATAGTTGTGGAGATGGGCTTACAGATGCCATCGGGAGGTGCGACGGAACTTTGTCGTGAATGGGCTTATAGATGCCATTTGGAATTGTGTGTCGATCGCGTAAGAGATTCCTTAGCGAGAACTTGCGTACTTGAGAAAGAAAGATAATTTCCTGGCCTGTTACAGGGGTTGATCTTCAGTCTTTTCATGAAGACATGCCCTGGCTGGATACAGGTATCGAATCTACAATTGATTGCTCACAGATATTCCCTGGCTAGATACAGGAATCGAATCTGGAATTAATCGTCTACAGATATGCCCTGGCTGGATACAGGTATCGAATCTGGAATTAGTTGTCTACAGATATGCCCTGGCTGGATACAGGTATTGAATCTGGAATTTGTCGTCTTCAGATATACCCTGGCTGGATACAGGTATCGAATCTGGAAGTTGTAAAAGGTTGGTAGAGATAGCTTTCCTGGCTGGATACAGGTGTAAGCCTCTGACCTGAGAATGAAAGATAATTTCCTGGCCTGTTACAGGGGTTGATCTTCAAACTCTTCATGCAGATATGCCCTGGCTAGATGCAGGTATCGAATCTACAATCAATCGCTCACAGATATGCCCTGGCTAGATACAGGTATCGAATCTGGAATTGCGACAGTTGATAGTAATCATCTTTGGATGGACTTTTTTCCTGAAAAGGCAAGACATCATTTGTATGCAATGTCATGATGTATGAGATGCATGATGTCATGATGTTCTAAAAAATAAACGAGATTGCGTGATATGATGCGTATATGCATGCGTCATGGTATATGATAATGTGATGAATGTATTCTTGTCTAGGAAAATAAATCCTTGACGACTGCCGAGAGTTGTGGAATCCTGGGCTGATGTTGAATAGTGGAGTTCTTCGCTTCCGCTGGGGATGATGGTTGCGAGAATAAACCGGCAGGAGGAGATGACTCCGTTGGGGAATAAACTCTGTGGGACGAGATACTTCTGCGGGGAATTACTCTGTGGGAATAGACGCTTCGCTGAGGTTTTGATGAGAGCTCCACTGGGGATTCCACTGATAAACTCAGCTGGGGATTCCGCTGATAAACTCAGCTGGGGATTCCGCTTGATAAGTTATGTTGGGGAATTTGATGGATTCCGCTGGGGATAGGAGAATCTTGACTGCTGCAGGGGAGGGCAAGAGTCTTTAGATTTTTGAAAATGAGAAATCCTGGGACCATTGTTGGGGAAACCGGAGCTTGGGTTGTATGCCAATCTACTGGGGGTTCTTGTCTTGAGGAGATCTTCAAAGGAGAATATTCGAATATTCTGTGGGGACCTGAAAGTGAGAGTCTTCACTCTGCTTGGAGATTGATAGTTTTGGCTCCACTGGGGATTTTGAAACTTGATTCTGAGGGGAATTAGATTCTGTAAGGCTCTCTGGTTGGGGATTACAAGAATCTTTTGAGTTTTGAGAAGGAACCGGTGTAGGGTTTCTTTATGATGAGTCCGTGTAAAACTAACATCTTCCAACAGGTGATGAGGAATTGTTGAACACTTTTGACATTCGAATGCCCCAAGTTGTGATGTAGATAATTTCCTGGCTTGTTACAGGTGTTAATCCACAACCAGTCGTCCACAGATATTTTCCTGGCTTGTTACAGGTGTTGATCTGGAACTTAAGAAAGGTGACAGAATGGCAACCGTGTCTGGAGCACATCTGGACCGTATCTTCCAACAGGTGATGAAGGAATTGTTGAACACTTTTGACATTCGAATGCCCCAAGTGATGATGTAGATAATTTACTGGCTTGTTACAAGTGTTAATCCACAATCAGTCGTCCACAAATATTTTCCTGGCTTGTTACAGGTGTTGATCTGGAACTTAAGAAAAGTTGGTCAATGAGATACTATCCTGGCTTGTTTCAGGTGTTGATCTATGACCTGAGAAAGAAAGATGGTTTCCTGGCTTGTTACAGGTGTTGATCTTCAATCTCTTCTTGCAGATATGCCCTGGCTAGATACAGGTATCGAATCCACAATTAGTTACTCACAGATATGCCCTGGCTGGATACAGGAATCGAATCTGGAACTTCAAAAGGTTGCTTACAGACGTGCCCTGGCTGGATACAGGTATCGAATCTCTAAACTCCTCATGCAGACATGCCCTGGCTGGATACAGGTATCGAATCTACAATCAGTTACTCACCGATATTCCCTGGCTAGATACAGGAATCGAATCTGGAATTGTGATAGTTATTTTGTTGGTGGTTGTAATTTCCAGCAGGTGATGAAGGAAACTTCCGACACTTTTGACATTCGAATGCCCCAAGTGATGATGAAGGAGTCTCTTCAGGTTACTCTGCAATTGAGAGATTTTGTTGAAATCTTGACTGGACTTCCCCAGGTTAACTGAACTTTGAAAGATCTGTTGAAACCTTGACTGGACTGCCCCATGTGTGCTGGACAGTGACATGCCATGCCCCTTGTTGATGGGAGATTTTTCGTTGGAAGTGTCATCCTTTTGAAGTGATTTTACTCACTGAGAGAGCTTTCGTTCCTCCGAACATTCGCTGTATGAATTTCTTCGCTGTCAAACAAATAGCCAAATGCAAACGGTGATATTCAAGCAATGCAAAGTTTATGTTTGTCTCGAAGTTTTGAAGAATGCGTTTTTTAGCAGAAAACTTTTCATAAGACAAATCAACACAAGATTTTAGAGAAAAGCCTTACAGGAGTCAGGATACCTTTTTGTAACAGTATGCTTTCGAACTAACCCATGCTTCAATTAGGACTTTTGAAGGGTTGTAACATGGCTTGGTTCACGGTTTAAGAAACAAAGGATATATGCTCAAAGTATATTTTTACCCACCCGCTCTTCGTGATGTTCTTCAACCCTAAGCTCAGTTAATTGTGCGTCGCACTCTATTCGAGTTTGGAGCGACTTTTTGGGTGATAGTTCACCAGTTGAATTTGGGAGACAGTCATCATCTCCTTTTTTCTTTTGCAACGTTTTTCATGTTGTTGAGGATTTGTAATGACCTCTCTATTTTGATTTTGATTTGTTATCCCTAACTTTTGCCTGACTGTCTCTGTTTTTGAGACCACAGTCAGCGGGATGCCTCAGCTTTCTTAAGCCTCCTTTACAGGTTTTGGCTTAGTGGGCTTTTCTCTTTTGAGAGATTGACTGCCTAGGTGATAGAGAACCATCATTGTGTTTTGATTCCAAGGGAATTTCTCTTTTTTAGACGTCGTTCGTTGTGTTACGAACTAAGAGTTTGCGACTTCAATGCGCATTTTCTTTTGAATTAACTGAGATACTACCCTGCCCCAGGTTTATCTCAAAGGTTTTGATTCGTTTAGAACAGAAAACTCCTAATTCTTTGGCTCGAAGGGGTTGAATAGGGATTATCTTCCTTATAACTCCAGTGTTTAGGAATTGAAAGAAAATGCCTGTACATCATCAGCAAGGTCTATTCAAAAGCATAGTGTATGAGATTATGGTATTGTTTCGTCATCCCCCCTCTAAAGGCTTGCAGCTTTTTATCAAGAGTCAAATATCATAAAGAAAAGCATAAGAGTAGTGAAAACGAATGGATGAATTCAAGACAAACATATGCAATGCATTAATGAAACAGAGTTTGACATTAGCAGTTAATTGTTTAAATAACAAAAGAAATTACAACTTTGAAAATTCAAATGAAGCAAAAGTCTTTTAGTTTGAGCTTTGTCACTTCAAGTGGAGAAACCTTTAACGGAAGATTTTCATCTCGCCGTCTGGCATGAACCTCAGTACTCCAATGTCAATCAGATCTTGAATCTTGTTCTTCAAGGCCCAACAGTCGTCGGTGTCATGTCCCGGGTTGTAGGAGTGATACACACAAAATGCGTCGGGATGATAGTTAGGAGCGGAGGTATTGGGCTTCCGAATAGGATCCCTCAAAGCAGTCAGATTGACCTCCAACAAATGTTCCAGTATCAGAGATGACGGTATGTCAGTCTCCGTGAATTGTCTTCCCGACGTATTTTGATTATGCCGATTACCCCGTTGACGCTGGCGAGGTTGTTGATGGGTTTGTGACCCTGAATCAAGAAAAGGAGCCTTCCCCTTGTCTTCTTGTCTGGAGGGGGGTTGAATGGTGACTTGCCCCTCAACCTCAGGTGTTTTCCCCAGTTGGTTGTTCCAAAGCAGTTGGTTGACGAGAACTCTGAGTTCCTCCTGTCTTTGAGACAAGTCTTGGATGAGAGCCATCTGGCCCACCAGCTGTCCCATCACTTGGATCCTCAATGTTGCCAAATCAAACTGCAGCTCCCCCAGCTGATCACTCCTGGAATTGTTTGAATTCTCCTGGACTAAGCCCTTTGTGAGGAGAGCCTTCATTTCTTCTTGCCCTAGAGACAGGTTCAAGAACATTTCCTGCAGCTGAGCAGTCTGGTCCTGGATATCCTTGACAGTCCTTTCTAGAGCCATCTCTTACTGAAATAAACAGTATGAGAGTAAGGAAACCTGAAAAAGGAAAAATCGTCAAGATGCAATGCATGATATGTGGATGCATGCTTTCAAGGATCTCTTGGGGTAGACACAAGAGAATGTTAGAGGTTGAACTTTCATCTTTGATTGGAGAACTTTGCACTGGTGGATGTCTTTCCACGAGAATCAAGCTCACCATGTCAAGTGGGTCATAGCCCCTGATTCAAGTTGTTGCACTTGATCTTTGATAGGAGAACTTTACACTGGTGGATGTCTTTCCACGAGAATCAAGCTCACCATGTCAAGTGGGTCATAGCCCCTGATTTAAGTTGTTGCACTTGATCTTTGATGGCATTTGTTTAGAGGAGAAAACCTCTTGCCCCTTGGTAGACGTCTGGTTCAACGCAACCCTGCATCAAAAGAACCCTCGAGATCCTTGAAATGGTTATTGAAAAATGCTATGGTATGATGTTATGATATTATGTACATGTATGCAAGTAAGTAAGTGTATATACAGACAATCATATTCACACAAAGCAAAACAAGTCCTTAGGTTTGGGCTCGCGTGGGGTTGTAGGTAAGTACCCTCTTGAAGTTAGTTGGCTCATCCTGTCCTAAAATAGAAACCAGGTTCTAAGGAGCTCAATATCATTGGATTGTTTTCTGTGTTCATCGTTTCGGTTTAGCCACTTGACTGGCGACCAAAATATTCCAAGAAAACAACCCTCAATGAGTGTAGCATCGAGTATCTACCAACTTCGGACTGCACCAAAGTCGGTCATCTCACTACCCCTAAAAAGGCTAGGATGGTCAAGTACGGTTCTAAGAGTTCATTAGTGCTTCACGACATCACTCAGCGGCCCCGTACTCTCCTTGATTGAACTCAAGGGTTACCGGTACTCACAAATATGTCACACTAACATAGCTTACTGCTTCAACCGTGTCAGTATACCCCGCACAGTTCCCTCACAGTTTTATTTCTATTTACCTAAAAAAGTGCCCCAAATCCGGGTGTAGGATTTACAACAAACCCAAACAAGGACCCAAAAGATAAAGCAATCAAGGCAATCAAAGCAAGAATGTAAAGGTGATCTAAACCCTAAGGTAACCCCACTTTTAGATTTATCCCCAGCAGGGTCCCCAGTTTTGTGATACGGTGGGAGAACTGACTTGAGTTTTTGCGTTTTGTATTCGCACTTGTTCGGTTTAGCAAGAGTCGCCACCGACTTTTTATTTTATCCTAAAGGAAAGGTTAAAAAAGCACAGGAAAAACCTTTTGAGATGTTTCGTGGGTTCGGGGGGGTAGATTATGAAAAGGGAAGGTATTAGCACCCTTTTCATCCATGGTTATCCCTGGGCTCTTAGTTACTTGGTTTTAGATCACTTGCCTTTGATTTTCAATTGCTTGAAATTGTGGTGTGTGTGTGTGTGTGTGTGTGTGTTTTGAAAATGTTTTTGAAGAAGACGCCTTGTCTTAGGCAACCATTGTAATGAATCGTGTTTGAGTGTTTTACAAAGGTGTGTATCTTTTCGAAAAGATGTTTCAAATGTTTTTGGAAGTTTGTTTTTGAAAGTGTTTGTGGTTTTGAAAAGTAGGCAAGTGTTTTTGCAAGTTTGATCAAGTAACTAAGAGTTTGTCTACCCCTAAATTTACTCAAAGGTTTTTCTCATGTTTTAACCCTTTTAAACAATTTTGTTCCACCATTGTATTTGGTGGACAATCTTGTATTAGGATGTTTAACGGGACAGGCGCGGGTCATCGTGTGGACCATGAATGCAATGGTGCCAAGTGTCTTTGGCAATTTTGCTTGAAGGGACTATGATCATTCCATTTAGGCAACTTTCGAAAGCGTCATCGAGGGACTTATGATCATTTGAATTGTTTTGCCAAAGATACTCAACGTGCAAGCATGGCCCATTTTGGAAGGCAACAAGCGGGATTACCCTAGGGGTGCAAGTGTGATTGTGTATTGATTTCATGTATTTGTCTTGTATTAGGTTAACTAGCGTTTGATTTTATGTATGTGATCGGTGGATCTGGAACTGACTGTTTAACGCTGGTTCGCGAAATGTCGCGGAAGCAAGAGTCGCCACCGTCTTTTATTTTCTCCAATAGGAAAGGACAAAAGCACAGAAAAATTCCTTAAAGAGATTGCTCTCGGTTCGGGAGGTAGATTATAGAAAGGGAAGGTGTTAGCACCCTTTCTATCCATGGTTATCCATGGGCTCTTAGATGCTTGCTCAATGTGTTTTCAAAATGTTTGTTTGCTTTTCAATGTGGGTTTTAAAAAGTTTCTTTGAAAGATTTCAGTTCGACTCATACGTCAGAGTGTTTGAAAAGTTTGCTTTGAAAGCTTTTGAAAATGTGTTGGTGTGAAAAGATGTTTTGATTTGTTTTTGAAATTAGAGCAAGTATCCTTGAGAACCTACCTACCCTAAGGAATTCGTCTGTGTAGATGTCCTTAAAAGTAGTGCCATCCCACCATTGAGAGGTAGGTAGCACCACCGTTGGAGGTGTTCGGGTCAATTCGATATTCGGGACGTGGTGATCACCAGAGCAATGGGAAGACACCTTAGAAGCTACCCTCATGCCAGGTTCCCGGATCATGAGGACTTACTAAGACGTTTTCTACTCGACGACCACCTTTCGAAAGGCAACAGTGAGGCGTACCCTAGGGGTGGTGTGTGCGAATTGTGTGTCGTGTTTCAAGTATTTTTGTCTTGTCATGTTTGCCGTGTTCTACGCTTGATTTTAATTAAGACATTCATTCTTGCATGCTTGGTTAACAGTTAAATATTTTGCGAGGAAATAAATCTAAACTATTACAAACGGCGCGGGTCCACATCGCCAAAATTAAACCGGACCCGATTTAGCGAAAAATAAATAAAGCGAATAAATAAAAGTGCAAGAAATTTAAATTACATGGCTTTGGGATATTTACAAAATTATAATAAGCGATAATAAAATAAACGCGCAATTAAACGGTTAATGACGGGCGTTGGACCCTTTTTGCAAATAATTAAATTTAATAAGGATTAAAAAAAACCAAAATTAAATGAGAATGATATTTTGTGATTTTTTAGATTTAATGAAAAAAGGAAATTAATTGAGATTAAATTAGACGGCAAACCCTAATTCTAATATTTTTTTTTAAGTATTAAGAAAGAATTAAAATAAGATCTAAATTAACCTAAAATTTATGTACAATTTAATTGGAAAATAAATAAATAAATAATAATTATTGTTGTTCTAAAAAAAAAAGGGAAAAATATTAAAAGGAATAAAAAATAGCAGTTAACCTAATTCTACATTTTTGATTTTTTTTTTTATTAAAAAGAAATTAATATTAAAACCTAATTAAACTAAGTAATCTACATTTTTATTTGTTCATAAAAATAATTAATATATAAATATTTATTAATTTTGGCCTTTTCTGATTTTTGTAATGTTTTTAGATTTTTTATTAAAATAATTAATGAAAACAAACAATTAAAATAATAATCAATTAAAATAAATGAAATAAATAAAAACAAGAGATCAAACCAGAGTGGGGTGTAGTCCCCAATTTAGGAGGTAAGGCCTGGTAATTCAAGGCCCATTTGCTTGGAAGGTGGTTGACTTTTAGGATCAGGTGTCAGCGCTTTGACTTGTGCTTATGGCATTCTTTGAATCCTGGCCTTTAATCTGATCATGTGGGACGCGTGGCTAATGAATGAGAGTGGAATATGGTGGTCTTTCATGTTAACGCTGCATAGAATAACATATTGAAAAATAATATGGAGTTTTGGCCAGACCTGGGACTTGAACCCAGGTCTTGAAGGTGAACGCATTGGTAGCTTGCCAGCTGAGCTATATGAGTCAATTGTATATTATGACAAACAAAATAATCAAAAAGTAAAACCAACGCCCACTAATTAAACGCGCGTAAATTCGAATTAACGAACCAACGGATGACATCTCATCATCTTCATCACGCCCTTCTTTTTTTTCTGAAAACGAAAACCCTATTGCAACGGTTTCTGGGCGTGGTTTGAGGGCGTCTATCAAAAAATAGCGAACAGCTCCCTGAGCTTCAGAAATTGTTCGCGAGGTGTGTAATCCCTTCGTTTTGATGTGCTAAAGGTGATGGCCATAGTCTTGAGCCCTGATTTTACGTTATCTCAAAAGCCCTAAATAAGCAAGCCTGCAAACCCTAGCATCGTTCATGGTGAAATCATGCTTATGCCACGAAAACTCAATTAATTATGATGGTTAGTTCATAAACTTCATAAGGAATAAGAATATACAAACAAAAATGCAGAAAGATGCTTAAATCGTGTTATGCAATTTCAAAATGTTCTTGGTACAGTTGGACTTTGTGATACCGTTTCAGGGTGCTTTTCTTGTTGTTAATGATTGAGAACCACTCACTGATATCTCAGAATGCTAATGGAACAAAGATTGAAGCTTGAATCCGCCTCTAATGCACTTTTCAGTTTTGAGTTTTTTGTGAATTTTCAAGAATGCAAGAGTGTGTTATGCGCAGCTTTTAGTCTCTTGTGCATTAGGGTTGTGATGTAGTATTTGTATGGAATGGTTTTAGGTCAAAAGATTGAACAAAATCTCCTGCATTCAAAGATTAAAGATTTGATTTTCTTCCATTACTCTTTCAATCTTTTTCACATGGTTTTTGTGCAAATCATATCCAATTCAATCTAATTCTTCCCAATCAGCATGTGCACGAGTTATAGAGGCCAAATCATGCATAAAAAGATTTTTCCATGTTAGGTTTATATTTTTCATGAATTAAAATCATTTAAATGAATATAAATTAACATTAATTCAAATAAATAATTAAAAAATATGAGAATACTTCCCTTTGGGCCTAGTGGTCGTGCATAGGCTTGGCATGAAGAAATTTGGAAGAAAAATGGGCCCATTTGCATTTTTAGGCCTTTTGCATCATTGTTGACTTTTCAAAATTCCTAAAAATTTCCCAACTTCCACAAGGCATAACTTGGTCAATTTTTAAGCTTTTCACATGTTCTTGGACATTTTGGAAAGGTCTTTGAGTCCTTTAACCAATGCCTTTGGTCCCATGTCATTTTGATTTACCAATCTCAAGTTATGGCCTTTGACTTAAAGTCACTTTTTGTTGACTTTTGAAAATGACCTATAATGTTGAAATTGATAACTTTTTGTGAGAGCATTTCTTGGACTTGGAACATGAAGATGAATTGTAGGAAATGTCTTTCTCTTCAAAATTAGCTTTGGATGGAAATTTTCTGATAATCCATGTGAAAGTTATGCCCTGGTCAATTTCAGTTGACTTTTTCAGCTGTCCAAATATAGCAACTTTTGCATCTTTGATGATTTCTGAGCCAAATTTTGAGAATCATGATCAAGCATTGATCAAATGATGTTTGTGGCTTCAAAATGATATATTGACCAAAAATTTGAACTTTTGACTGCCAAATGACCATTTTGCCCCTGCAGTTGACTGTAGTGCAATCTAGGGTTTTGACTGTGCAATTTTGAGCTGAATGCCTTGAAACTTGACATGAGGATACTTGACCACATTTATAGGCATAGGAGACTTGCTTGGGCCTTGGAAAAGTTCATTTGCTTGACCAGAACTCAAACCCTAGTTTTGACTGTATAGGAGACAGTTGAGCTGCACAACCCTTGGGGCATTTTGTGACCTTGACTTTGACAATTCTTGATGAATATGGGAGGGCAAATTTTGGGGTACGACAGTTGCCCCTGTTCAATCTTCTTAGACCTGAGGATGCAGATTGGCTGACGTGCCTTTCGTAATCCGAGGGTAGAAGATGATTGAACACTAAAGTGCCCAGAAATTTGCGCTCACATAGTGACAGTGATGGGGAATGGGCTTATAGATGCCATTTAGAGATTGCTGAATAGGATGATGGGCTTATAGATGCCATCTGGATGCTGACTGCGTAAGAGATTCCTTCGCTAGAACCTGCATACCTGCAAAACAGAAAAATGAGTACCTGACACGTCGCAGGAGCTGATTTTAGATGCTTGATATAGATATGTCCTGACTGGTTGCAGGAGCTGAGTCTGGAGCTTCAAACGCTGATGAATGAACCAGGGATGGTTACTGCCTTAGCATGAAGGGTAAGAGAATCCTGAATGATCTCAACAACGCTCGTTGAGGAAATCTTGATGAGAATTACCATCTTCGTAGTGTCGGGAAGAGAACCAAAGGACATTACAATCTCCAAGGGAGTTACCTCACTCACGTTGGAGAGGGAACTATAGGAAATTATAATCTGAAAGGAGATATCACCTCACGCTCATGCCGGAGAGGGAAACATCTGAAAAAGGAATTACCACCTCACGCTCACCGTCGGAGAGGGGACCACAAAAGACTATCACCTCACGCTCATCGTCGGAGAGGAAAACATCTTGAAAAAGGAATTACCACCTCACGCTCACCGTCGGAGAGGGGACCACAAAAGACTATCACCTCACGCTCATCGTCGGAGAGGAAAACATCTTGAAAAAGGAATTACCACCTCACGCTCACCGTCGGAGAGGGGACCACAAAAGACTATTACCTCACGCTCACCGTCGGAGAGGAAAACATCTTGAAAAAGGAATTACCACCTCACGCTCACCGTCGGAGAGGGGACCACAAAAGACTATTACCTCACGCTCACCGTCGGAGAGGAAAACATCTTGAAAAAGGAATTACCACCTCACGCTCACCGTCGGAGAGGGGACCACAAAAGACTATTACCTCACGCTCACCGTCGGAGAGGAAAACATCTTGAAAAAGGAATTACCACCTCACGCTCACCGTCGGAGAGGGGACCACAAAAGACTATTACCTCACGCTCACCGTCGGAGAGGAAAACATCTTGAAAAAGGAATTACCACCTCACGCTCACCGTCGGAGAGGGGACCACAAAAGACTATTACCTCACGCTCACCGTCGGAGAGGAAAACATCTTGGTGACCTCAACAACGCTCGTTAAGGAAATCTTGGGTGACTTTATCTTCAACAACGCTCGTTGAGAAAAATCTTGGGTGTCTTCTACTGGGATAAGAACCAGGGAGATCTTAGGGTCGATTTGACTGGACCGGTCTAGGTCTTGAAATGTGATTGAGAATTTAAACTGCATCTTTCCTGAAAGGTAAAAGTCAGTCATATGCAATGCATGATATGCAATGACGTTCTTGATGTAAATGAGACTTGTATGATATGATGTGTCTATGCATGCTATAATGATGTATGTGACGTTTTATGAATGTATGTTTTTGTCTAGGAAAGTAAATCCTTGACAGGCGCTAGGAAGTCGTATGCTGGGCTGATGTTGAGGTATCGATTTCCCTTCCGCTGGGGATGGTAGTTGCAAGAATACTGGTAGGAGAAGATAACTCCGTTGAGGAATAAACTTGGCAAATGGAAGATTCTGTGGGGAGAAAAGATACTCTGATGACCATGCTGGGAAGCAATACTCTGTGGGAAGGGGGATGCTTTGCTGAGTGTTGATAATAATTTGCTGGGGATATACTTGTTGTTGGAAGTGTAGATGGACTTCGCTGGGGATAAAGAGATTTCATCGGGGACGCTCTTTCCGTGGCTTTTGGCTGAGGATAACCCAGTTATATCCTGTTAAGGAAATAACTCTTTGAATAAAGCCGGGAGACGCGTTCGTGCTCTGCGAGGGGATAAGCTTCCAGAATCTACTGGGGATAAGCTTATTGCTTGGGGATATGAGTCCCCACTTCCTGGGGAAACTGGATTGGACTCCTGGGGAAGTTTTGTTATGCAGGGGAAGTGACTGAGATACCGCCGGGGAACAATCTTTAGGCCAAGACTGCCGGGGATGCTTGTATTGAATATGTGCTGCTGCTGGGGAGGTTGAGATCTACGGGAGGATACTCAATTTCCTTGACAATCTGATAATAGCTTGGAGAAGAAGGTATTGTTTTTACTGAACCACTCTCCGGGGATTTAAGAGGTACCGGTTATGTTCTTTAGCTGAACCTATCTTGGCACCTTGGGGGATAGAACCATTAGATTGCTCTTAGGTGACTCCTTATTGCCCCTGTTTCTGAGGTGGGAGAGAAAGGCCTATGAGGTGCTGATAGTTATTGACGGACAAACCTTCCTCTGGTAGGCAAGTGACGAGATGACAGGTCATAGTCGTACGCTTTAATCCCTAACTTTTGCCTGGACCGCCCTTTCGGGTTTTCAGTCCACCGGGATACCCATTTTTGCCCAAGCCGCCTTTTCAGGTTTTCGACTTGCCGGGTGTACAGATTTTTTCATTTCATCCCTTCATTTTGCCCGAACCCCTTTGGTTCGCCGGGAAGCCCTTATTTTTGCCTAGGTATGTCAACCTAGCGGGTCTTTGATTATGCGCAGTATTTTTTCGACTATGTCCGTGTCCTCGGGATGTAGGGAATTGCCCCTGTTAGAAGTGTTTTGTCATGCCATCAAAGGGTGTTTGATCAGGCAAGGTTTGTTGCTGGAATGCCCCCAAGTGACTCAGGCGGAGATTTGCCCCAGGCTTTTAGCCTTTTGAGAGATTCTCTGGATCTTGACTTAACTGCCCCAGATGATGGACAATAGTCATGCCATGCCCCTTGATTGGAGATACTCTCGTTCATTAGACTTTCATTATGCGAATTTCCCTGCTGTTCAAACAAAAAGTCATGTGCAAACAAAGTTATGTTAAAAATGCAAAGCTTATGTCTGTCTTGAAGATTTTGAAAATGCGTTCTTCTTTCATAAAACAAATGAATGTTTGTAAAACGTGATGTCAACTCCTTTATAGTAAGCCTTAAGGAGTCAGGATACCTTTTGTCACAATATGCTTTTGAACTAACCCATGCTTTAGCTAGGACTTTTTAGGGTTATAACGTGGCCTGGTTCACGGTTTAAGAAACAAAGGATAAAGGCTCAAATTTTATTTGTACCCACCCGCTCTTCGTGATGTTCTTCAAACCTAAACTCAGTTGATCATACGTTAGACCTCGTTTGAGTCTTTGCTCTGAGTTTCCAGTGATGGTTCGGATATTGATGATTTCTTTTGAATAGGCAGTCATTTTTTGCTTTGGTTGAGGGTTTGTGAGACCTCTTTCTTGATTTTTATTATCCCTTTCTTTTTTGCCTGAACTGTTTCCTTTTGGAATTACAGTCAGCGGGATGCCCCAGTTTCAGAAGTCTCCTTTGTAG
This sequence comes from Vicia faba, assembly GCA_948472305.1. NCBI lineage: Eukaryota > Viridiplantae > Streptophyta > Magnoliopsida > Fabales > Fabaceae > Vicia > Vicia faba. The sequence goes on from OX451737.1 coordinate 569,519,697, forward strand.
GTTTAGACTTTTTGGGCTTTTCATTTATGAATTTTGATGGTGACTGCCTGTCCTTTTGATTGTTCTGAACCATCACTGTCTTTGTTCGTTTTGTAAAGATCTCTTTGGTGCCATTCGTTATGCACTTAGATCAACTGAGAAGACTACCCTGCCCCAGGTTATGATTAAGGGTTTCAATTTTCGAAAATAAAACTCCTACTTCTTTGGCTCTGATGGGTTGACGAGGGATTATCATCCTTATAACTCCAGTGTTTAGGAATTGAAACAATGCCTGTACCTCATCAGCGGGGTTTGTTCAAAAGCATACTGTAAAGATCGTGGTATCGTTTTCGTCATCCTCCCTCAAGAGGCTTAGAATTATTAATTGAGAGTTGACATCAGAAAAAATATGAAAACAGTTTGCATATAGTGAATGCGAATATATTGATTCAGAAATAGACATAAGCGATGCATTAATGGAATAACAATGTTTTAACATGAATAAATGTTTAAACGGTCAAAAGAAAGAAACACAGCTTGAACATTCGAATGAACAAAAAGTTTCCTAGTCTCGGAGTTTGTCACTTCAACTGATGAGCCTTGGAGGAATGGTAGAAAAATTCAACCTGTCCGTCTTGTGTGAACTCCACTGTCCCTTCATCGATCAGGTTCTGGATTTTGTTCCTCAGCTCCCAACATTCATTGGTGTCATGTCCTGGGCTAGCAGAGTGGTAGGCACATCTCTTATTGGGGTCATAGGCAGGAGATGCTGTGTTGGGATTCCGGGGATGAGCCTTTAATGTGATCAGATTCAACCTCAATAAGCGTTCCAAAGCTTGAAACAGCGACATGTTGAGCTGGGTGAATTGCCTCCTGGGCTTGTCTGTCTGAACTCGGTGAGGTTGGCGTTGAATTTGTGGCACTGGAGTTATTTGAGGAACTTTCCCCTTATCCTCTTGTCTCGAGGATGATTGGATGATGAATGGCTTTTTACCCTCAGATGTTTGCCCCAGTAGGTTACCCTGAAGCAGTTGGTTGAAGAGAAACCAGAGCTCCTCTTGTCTTTGAACTAGGCAGTGAATGATATTCCTCTGTCCCAGCATCTGGGCTTTCATAGCATCCATCTCAGCTTGTAGGTGTTGGGACTTTCCATCCTCAGCATTGCCCCTGGCGGAGGTCTCTGTGAGAAGTGTCCTTAGCTCCTCCTGCCCCTTGGATAGATTCAGGAGGATTTCCCCGAACTGAGTCTCTTGAGCAAGGAAGTCTTGGTTGTCTTGTGGGCGGGCCATTGCTGAAATAAACAGCGAGAAGGGTGAGTGACCTGCAACAAGGGATACCTGCTATGCAATGATGTGTATGATATGCATGCAATGTTTTCAAGGACCTCGCGGGGTAAACAAGAAAATTGGTTAGCATTTGGATCCGGCAGTTTGATTGAAAGAACTTCATATTTGTTGAGAGTCTTTCTTCCAAGGGTCAAAGGCTCACCATATCCAGTGGGTCATAGCCTCTGATAACCTTAGCTAGGGGATCATTCTTCAGGTGTCAAAGCTCACCATATCAAGTGGGTCATAGCCTCTGACCACCTGGGCTAGAGGAAAATAAATCCTCTTTGCCCCTTGCTGGGATAGTTGATTCACCATGACCTGCATCACAAGCCCTTGAGATCCTTGAAATGGGTTAGGGTGTATGCAATGGTATGATGTCATGCTATGCATGTGGTGATGTAGGCAAACCCTGTTATGAGTCCTAATTAAGGACTATAAACAAACCCTGCAAGAAATTCAGTACACTTTGTTATGAGTCCCAATTAAGGACTATAAACAACACCTGCAAGAGATCTAGTAAACCCTGTTATGAGTCCCAGTTAAGGACTATAGACAGAACCTGCAAGTGGTTAGTACACCCTGTTATAAGTCCCAATTAAGGACTATGAACAAAACCTGCAAGACATCAAGGGTCAGATAACAAGCATGCCAGTAGTCAAGTACGAAGGCACACAAGTCACACAGAAGAGCCCTTAGAGTTTAGGCCAGCATGAGGTCTGGGTATTACCCTCTTGAAGTTGGTTGGTTCATACCTGTCCTATCAAAGTAACCGGGTTCTAAGGTTCCCAATATCACGGGATTGCTTTCATTGTTCATCGTTTCGATTTAGCCACTGAACTGGCGACCGAAATATTCCAGGAAAGCAACCCTCAATTGAGCGTAGTATCGAGTATCAACCAACCTCGGACTGCACCAAAGTCAGTTATCTCACTACCCTAAAGAGGCCAAGATAGTTCAATTAAGGTTCCTAAGGTCTGTTGATGCTTCACGACACCACGCGGAGGCCCCGTACTCTCCTTGACTGAACTCAAGGGTTACCGGTACACACCAAAGTGCCACATCAACGTAGCAGACTGTTTCAACCGTGTCGGTATACCCCGCACAGTTCCCTCACAGCCTTGTTGCTACTTTCTAAGAAAGGTATCCCCCAGATCCGGGTGTAGGACCTATAGAGCTCCCAAGCAACCCACAATTTAAAGCACACAAAGCAATACAATTGAAAACATAGTTATAAGCTAGCCCTAAGGTACACCTCACTTTAAGTTTAAGTATCCCCAGCAGAGTCGCCAGTTCTGTGATCGGTGGATCTGGAACTGACTGTTTAACGCTGGTTCGCGAAATGTCGCGGAAGCAAGAGTCGCCACCGTCTTTTATTTTCTCCAATAGGAAAGGACAAAAGCACAGAAAAATTCCTTAAAGAGATTGCTCTCGGTTCGGGAGGTAGATTATAGAAAGGGAAGGTGTTAGCACCCTTTCTATCCATGGTTATCCATGGGCTCTTAGATGCTTGCTCAATGTGTTTTCAAAATGTTTGTTTGCTTTTCAATGTGGGTTTTAAAAAGTTTCTTTGAAAGATTTCAGTTCGACTCATACGTCAGAGTGTTTGAAAAGTTTGCTTTGAAAGCTTTTGAAAATGTGTTGGTGTGAAAAGATGTTTTGATTTGTTTTTGAAATTAGAGCAAGTATCCTTGAGAACCTACCTACCCTAAGGAATTCGTCTGTGTAGATGTCCTTAAAAGTAGTGCCATCCCACCATTGAGAGGTAGGTAGCACCACCGTTGGAGGTGTTCGGGTCAATTCGATATTCGGGACGTGGTGATCACCAGAGCAATGGGAAGACACCTTAGAAGCTACCCTCATGCCAGGTTCCCGGATCATGAGGACTTACTAAGACGTTTTCTACTCGACGACCACCTTTCGAAAGGCAACAGTGAGGCGTACCCTAGGGGTGGTGTGTGCGAATTGTGTGTCGTGTTTCAAGTATTTTTGTCTTGTCATGTTTGCCGTGTTCTACGCTTGATTTTAATTAAGACATTCATTCTTGCATGCTTGGTTAACAGTTAAATATTTTGCGAGGAAATAAATCTAAACTATTACAAACGGCGCGGGTCCACATCGCCAAAATTAAACCGGACCCGATTTAGCGAAAAATAAATAAAGCGAATAAATAAAAGTGCAAGAAATTTAAATTACATGGCTTTGGGATATTTACAAAATTATAATAAGCGATAATAAAATAAACGCGCAATTAAACGGTTAATGACGGGCGTTGGACCCTTTTTGCAAATAATTAAATTTAATAAGGATTAAAAAAAACCAAAATTAAATGAGAATGATATTTTGTGATTTTTTAGATTTAATGAAAAAAGGAAATTAATTGAGATTAAATTAGACGGCAAACCCTAATTCTAATATTTTTTTTTAAGTATTAAGAAAGAATTAAAATAAGATCTAAATTAACCTAAAATTTATGTACAATTTAATTGGAAAATAAATAAATAAATAATAATTATTGTTGTTCTAAAAAAAAAAGGGAAAAATATTAAAAGGAATAAAAAATAGCAGTTAACCTAATTCTACATTTTTGATTTTTTTTTTATTAAAAAGAAATTAATATTAAAACCTAATTAAACTAAGTAATCTACATTTTTATTTGTTCATAAAAATAATTAATATATAAATATTTATTAATTTTGGCCTTTTCTGATTTTTGTAATGTTTTTAGATTTTTTATTAAAATAATTAATGAAAACAAACAATTAAAATAATAATCAATTAAAATAAATGAAATAAATAAAAACAAGAGATCAAACCAGAGTGGGGTGTAGTCCCCAATTTAGGAGGTAAGGCCTGGTAATTCAAGGCCCATTTGCTTGGAAGGTGGTTGACTTTTAGGATCAGGTGTCAGCGCTTTGACTTGTGCTTATGGCATTCTTTGAATCCTGGCCTTTAATCTGATCATGTGGGACGCGTGGCTAATGAATGAGAGTGGAATATGGTGGTCTTTCATGTTAACGCTGCATAGAATAACATATTGAAAAATAATATGGAGTTTTGGCCAGACCTGGGACTTGAACCCAGGTCTTGAAGGTGAACGCATTGGTAGCTTGCCAGCTGAGCTATATGAGTCAATTGTATATTATGACAAACAAAATAATCAAAAAGTAAAACCAACGCCCACTAATTAAACGCGCGTAAATTCGAATTAACGAACCAACGGATGACATCTCATCATCTTCATCACGCCCTTCTTTTTTTTCTGAAAACGAAAACCCTATTGCAACGGTTTCTGGGCGTGGTTTGAGGGCGTCTATCAAAAAATAGCGAACAGCTCCCTGAGCTTCAGAAATTGTTCGCGAGGTGTGTAATCCCTTCGTTTTGATGTGCTAAAGGTGATGGCCATAGTCTTGAGCCCTGATTTTACGTTATCTCAAAAGCCCTAAATAAGCAAGCCTGCAAACCCTAGCATCGTTCATGGTGAAATCATGCTTATGCCACGAAAACTCAATTAATTATGATGGTTAGTTCATAAACTTCATAAGGAATAAGAATATACAAACAAAAATGCAGAAAGATGCTTAAATCGTGTTATGCAATTTCAAAATGTTCTTGGTACAGTTGGACTTTGTGATACCGTTTCAGGGTGCTTTTCTTGTTGTTAATGATTGAGAACCACTCACTGATATCTCAGAATGCTAATGGAACAAAGATTGAAGCTTGAATCCGCCTCTAATGCACTTTTCAGTTTTGAGTTTTTTGTGAATTTTCAAGAATGCAAGAGTGTGTTATGCGCAGCTTTTAGTCTCTTGTGCATTAGGGTTGTGATGTAGTATTTGTATGGAATGGTTTTAGGTCAAAAGATTGAACAAAATCTCCTGCATTCAAAGATTAAAGATTTGATTTTCTTCCATTACTCTTTCAATCTTTTTCACATGGTTTTTGTGCAAATCATATCCAATTCAATCTAATTCTTCCCAATCAGCATGTGCACGAGTTATAGAGGCCAAATCATGCATAAAAAGATTTTTCCATGTTAGGTTTATATTTTTCATGAATTAAAATCATTTAAATGAATATAAATTAACATTAATTCAAATAAATAATTAAAAAATATGAGAATACTTCCCTTTGGGCCTAGTGGTCGTGCATAGGCTTGGCATGAAGAAATTTGGAAGAAAAATGGGCCCATTTGCATTTTTAGGCCTTTTGCATCATTGTTGACTTTTCAAAATTCCTAAAAATTTCCCAACTTCCACAAGGCATAACTTGGTCAATTTTTAAGCTTTTCACATGTTCTTGGACATTTTGGAAAGGTCTTTGAGTCCTTTAACCAATGCCTTTGGTCCCATGTCATTTTGATTTACCAATCTCAAGTTATGGCCTTTGACTTAAAGTCACTTTTTGTTGACTTTTGAAAATGACCTATAATGTTGAAATTGATAACTTTTTGTGAGAGCATTTCTTGGACTTGGAACATGAAGATGAATTGTAGGAAATGTCTTTCTCTTCAAAATGAGCTTTGGATGGAAATTTTCTGATAATCCATGTGAAAGTTATGCCCTGGTCAATTTCAGTTGACTTTTTCAGCTGTCCAAATATAGCAACTTTTGCATCTTTGATGATTTCTGAGCCAAATTTTGAGAATCATGATCAAGCATTGATCAAATGATGTTTGTGGCTTCAAAATGATATATTGACCAAAAATTTGAACTTTTGACTGCCAAATGACCATTTTGCCCCTGCAGTTGACTGTAGTGCAATCTAGGGTTTTGACTGTGCAATTTTGAGCTGAATGCCTTGAAACTTGACATGAGGATACTTGACCACATTTATAGGCATAGGAGACTTGCTTGGGCCTTGGAAAAGTTCATTTGCTTGACCAGAACTCAAACCCTAGTTTTGACTGTATAGGAGACAGTTGAGCTGCACAACCCTTGGGGCATTTTGTGACCTTGACTTTGACAATTCTTGATGAATATGGGAGGGCAAATTTTGGGGTACGACAATGTACATACAAACCCTAGGTCTAACCATGGTATATTTGAAAGTGGTAAATTGCGGGAATTTAAAATCTACGCTATTACAAATAAGTATCCGGGAGTGGGGGTACAAATTTACAAATGGGGATGAGACTTAAAGGGAAGGGTAGTGTCCAATAATTTACAATCAAATCGAATTGCGATCGCAAATGTAATTTGTATCAAATGTACAGCAATGTGTAAGGATAAAGAAAATGTGAATGTGTCAATGTATAAAGATAATCAAATGTGTATGTGTAAATGTATTTGTGTATAGTAAATGTGTAAGTGTACGTAATTTATTTACAAGTGGTGGAATGTTATCTTAATGAGGAAAATTAAGTATTGTTAACTAAATGAGAAAATTGAGCATTTTATTTATGTATTATTGTATTCTTGTATTTTTGCTAAGTATGTACAAAAGTTTTTAATTGAAAAAAAGTTTTAAGTAATATTTTTTATGTATTAAAAATAATGTATTTTAATTAGTATTTTTATGTATAAAAAAGAAAAGAAAAATGTTTCAAATTTTAAAAAAAGATTAATGTTTGTATATTTTCTAAAATGTAACAATTAATAATATTTTAAAAAAGGGTGTTATTTTATTTAACAAAACAAAAACAGTATTATATTAGTTTAAACTAAAAAATAAAATGATAAGTAAAGAAATGTTAGTTTAAGAGTGTTAAAAAAAAGAATAGATTGAATGGGCCTGAAAGGGTTTTGGCCCAAACTAAAAAACAAGTAGAAGAAGAAAATGGGGAGGTGAGGCGTGCAAATGTAATGGGCTTAGGCGTGAAAAGGGCAAGGCCCGAGGCTCTGAATAATTTGTCTTAGGGTTACTTGGATTTGTTTTCATTTGGGGAAATTAGGGTTAGGCATAACAACGGCGCCGTTCTTCATCTTTGTTCCTCTTCGTCCTCTCAAACCAAAGCTACTGAATACAGCTCAACCTTTTCCCATGGCCACCAAGCTTCGTCCTTTCGTCCCCTCTTCCCTCCTTGGTCCAGCGAAGCGAGACTGTAAGGTGAAGGCTTTTGTTTCCTTTTTAAAACGCATTTAGGGTTTCAAACTTTATATGTCTTGCATGTTTTGTTTATTGATTCTGATTAAGTGTTATTATTATTCTTGTTGGAGGTGCGTGAGAAAAAAGAGAAGTTATACCTTTGGGGAATGGAGACTTTTGGGAGATGGAGGAGGAGTTGGGTTGGAAGTTGCTTCAGGCGGCCAAGGGCGAAGAGACGACAACACGTGATGTTTGAGCTAGCTTCCTGGTATCTTTATATTTTTACCTTTTGTTGTTGATTTGATGACGATGCCTGGAAATCTGAAAATGCCTAGACAGTTGCCTCTCTTCTTCTCTATTTGCCTTGCTTTTGTTTATTCTGAGTTGTCTCTAAATACTTTGTATGCTTCTGAGGTGTTTGCTGATATGCTTCTGAGTTTGAGAAATATTGTTGTTGTTGGCCCAGTGATGAAGCAATTCTGAGGGTTTGTGTCGCTTGACTTTGAGTTGCCTTTTCCTCTTCTTCTCTTTGCCTCGTATGCTAGCTTGATGCCTTGATGCCTTTGATATGCTTGCCCTGTGATGAGGCTTCCTCTGAGGGCCTTTGGGATTGCTTGTGGAGTTTCTGGTATGCTGAGATATTTGGTATTTGGTATGTTGTGCCTGAGTATGCTTGTATGCTGAATATAGTTGCTTGCTGATATGCTTGATGTTGGACCCTGGGATCTCTTAATTGCTTATTGCTTGTATGCTTGCCCCAATGATGAACACAGTTCTGAGGGGGGGCCTGTTGGTTAGGCTTCTGGTTTATGCACAAGTTTTTGGCTTGTGTTGGTTTTTGGAGAGGCTTTGAGTATGAGCTTGGTCAGTTTGATATTCTGAGTTCAAAACAGGTCTTAGGCTTTTTTCTGATTTAGGCTATGGTTTTGGAGGTTTCTATATTGCAGGTTTTAAGTTTGAAGTAAGTTTGATGGCCTTTTGGCTTTTGGGCCTCTGTTTGTGTTTGAATGTTTAATGCAGTCTAAGGCTTATGCAGGTTAGGCTTGGACAGGGTAGGTGTTTTGAATGGTAAGGCTTGGGTTTATTTGAGGCTTAGTGTGCTTACAGGCCTGTGTTGAAAGGCTTATGCAGGTTGAGTGTTTAAGGCTTGGCTTTGAATCTCTGTTTGCAGGTTTAAACTTGTTTTGACAGATTGGGTTAGAAAATGGTTTAAGGCTTATGATTCTTGACAGGTTTTGTATGTTTGTAATGTGAACTGATTTTGTTTATGTTGTTTCTGCCCCCTATACTGTGTTGATAACAGTTTTGTTTTATATATTTCTTCTTCAAGCCTAAGCCTGTAAGCCCTTTCTTCTTTTCCTCTTCTCTCTCCCTTTTTGACAGATTAAAAGCATATTTTATATTTCTTATGTTTGTCCTTATTCTGAAAAGATAGCTGGCCATAGGAAAATGATGTGATTGAAACTTTGCTTGCAATATTGGTTTACTCTGCATACTTTATCTCTTTCTCCAGCTTTCCTGCATCTTTGTGATAGCCTTTTTGATAACCTTTTGTACTTTGATATCTTGATATCTTTTTGGACAGCTTTGACAGTTTCATTCAGTTTGCCCTTTTAACTTGGTTTAGGCCATTCAGTTTGGTTTGCCTTTGGACTTTGTTTGGCATTTTATGAACTATGCAGCTTTTTGACCATTTTTGAAATTGTGCAATTACAACTTTTGTGCATTTCATGTCTTTTTCTTTTGCAAGCATTTTTCATCCCTCTTTGTGAACCGGGAGAAATCTCGTGATTTGCAGAGAGGGCAAACTGATTCTGGCCAGTTGCTTTTAATGATGATCCCAATTTTTTATCTGTCTGTCTTTTTAATTTTATCTGCTTTTGACTTCTTCTTTTCTTTTTGCAGATAAAATTAAATGGAGAGGAGTAGCAGTAGAAGCTGAAGATTTGAAGACTTAGGGATTTTTAAGATAGTTTTATTTTCATTTTAATTTATTTGTAATAGTATTAATGTAAATAACTGTAAATAAATTTACAGTATTTAAATAATATCTGTAACAAACAATTCAAAATAAATAAACATCCTTCTTTTTTAGTTAATTCTTCTTTCAATTCAATGTTTATTTATCTATTTGAATTTCTTAAATTAAAATAACTAGAAGTATCCAATTATTCTGACTTAGAAAAATAATTAATAAACACTGTGATCTTACCATTGAATCGATAATAAACCTGGCGCTCCAATTAAATAATGCACAGTTAATCCAACCAATATCCAGATACTTATCTTTTTACTGATCAAATCAGGCACTGTAGATTCTCAATTTAAGTACCTCAGCCTTTATCTCATCTCAAATCAAATGCCTTAGCCTTTACTGATTAAACAACAACCTGCAAGTTCTTGATTCAAATGCCTCAATCCAAATCTCAGAGTAAACTGAAAAGAACTGTAAAATTAATTCTTTCTGAGAAATATGCGCACAAACCCTAGTTCTTGATTAAATGTCAAAGAAACGTCCGCCTGATCAAAAACCGAGCCAACTCAACCAAACCTTAGCAATCTGCCTGAACTGTCTTAAAAATCAATGAAAACCCTAATTTTGTCTGACTGATAAGAAAAGTCTGTTTGACTGATTCTTACGCCAATCTGAAAAATCAGGAAAAGCCCGAAGCTGTGATTTCTTGTGGAAAAATACGAGGGCAAATTTTGGGGTACAACAGTAGGCATTGGGGTAGGGCCCAACCGAGCACAACTTTTTATTTTCCCTACATTATTTTCTTTTTTCCTTTCGCATGCATTCCCTTTTCAGTTGTAAACCATAGACATAGGATTTGACCACACCCATTTAGATTAGACAACAAGAGTGGATATTGTAGAGTACTACGGGCGTGTGGGGTGCTAACACCTTCCCCTCGCGTAACAGACTCCCTTACCCGATCTCTCGGTCGAAAGAGCGTGATTTTCCCTTTTTAGGTTTTCTCGATGTTTACCTTTCCCTTTCGGTGGGATAAAATAAGTTCGGTGGTGAATTCATTGATGTTTCATTAACATCCAGATGACAGGTTCCGGCCGCGTTATTTCACTCTTCAGTCAGTATTTCGTGGTCCTTGTTGATCTGATTTGTTGTGCTTAAATAGAGAAAGGAAATGGCTCAACAAACATGGCAAGAAATAATGTAATAATGTCCATGTTTATACAAAAATCTAACATATTAAAAAGCTTCCTTTCTTGAGATTTTTCTTGCCTTCTTGAGTCCTACTCAGTTTTGGCAAGTTGTGCTTAATTGTTTTGGGCCTCTAGATGATCAAGAAACCCAACATGCGCCTTGGCTCAATGATCTTTCAATTTATTTTATTTATTTTGTATTTAATTGAATAAAAACAAAATAAATATAAATAAAATAATTAAAAAAATAAGACATAGTATGAAAGAGCTTAGGAGTCTTCCATAAAGTCATAGACATGTTTGGAACCTAAAAAGTTAGGCCCACAAGTTCAAAATTTCAAGTTTGCTCACTTTGCACTTCATGCATTTTCTCAAAATTTCCAAACTTGCATTGGTCACAACTCTCTCAATTTTCATATTTTGAATGTGATCTTGGACGTTTTGGAAAGCTTAATATTTCCTATCCAATTTCTATTTTGATTATTTTTGCATTTGGAGATTTATCTTGATGTAAGTTGCCTTGATAAAAATTGTCTTTTTGTTGACTTTTGAAATAATATGTAATGTATTGGCTCATATCTCTCAAATGAAGAAATTTTTGGACTTGAGCATAAATAAAAAGTTGTAGAGAATTGAATTTCCTTCTAAATTGGCTTTTGTTAGGGAAAAGTTGATGAAGCATGTGAAAGTTATGCCTGGTCAAAGTTCAGTTGACTTCTCCTAATGAAACCCTAATTTGGCAATTTTAGACTTTTAATGATTTGAGGGCTTCTCTTGAGGAATCATGATCAAACCTTTATAAAATGATGAAAATCACTTCAAAAATGTTGATGTTTTCCAAAAATCTTGAAGTTTGATTGTATGTTGACCATAGTTGACTTTTTACCCAATAAAGTTGATTTTAAATCATCTAGGCCATTGACTGAGCAAACTTGTGATGCAAGACCTGAAACTTGATATGAGAATCCTTGAAGACATATGAAGAACCATGGAAACCCCTTGAGACCTTTTAAATCCAATCTTCCTTGAGAAACACCAAACCCTAGTTGTGGACCCATTGCTTAGGAGGAGAATTTGTCTGATCAATTCTTGAGCCACCTTGAGCAAATGAGGACCTCATAAGAATGTCTTGAAGAAAATGGGAGGGAAAATTTTATGGTACAACAACTGCCCCTGTTCAATCTTCTTAAACCTGAAGAGTTAGATTGGCATGTCCTCCAATCGTTACTTTAATATAGAAGATGATTGAACACTTAAGTGCCCAGAAATTTGCACTCGCACACGCACAAAGTACCCCTGTTGGTTGATTATACCGGAAATGGGCTTAAAGATTCCATTTGGAGAGGTGATATTGAATTGTCTGAGATGGACTTATAGATGCCATCCAAAGGTAATCGTTGATAGAAGAATCAGAATGAGTCTACGCTTGACTGTATCTGAAGAATGCTTTCCAGAATGAACCTCTGGGGAGGGTGTTTGAGTAGCTGCTTATCATGTAGATAGTCGCCATGTCTTGTTTCGGGAGTTAATCTTTGCTCGGTTGTATAGATAGTTTCCCTGTCCTGTTTCGGGAGTTAATCTTTGCTCGGTTGTATAGATAGTTTCCCCGTCCTGTTTCAGGAGTTAATCTTTAACTTGTTCATGTAGATAGTCGCCCCGTCCTATTTCGGGAATTGATCTACAATATGTTTTTGTTGGTAGACCCATCCTATTTTGGGAGTTCATACTATTTGGTGATAAAGATAGTTGCCCCATCTTGTTTCGGGAATTGATCTTCAACTAGCCATATAGATAGAAAGATAGTTTCCCCGTCTTGTTTCGGGAGTTAATCTGTTGCTCGGTTGTATAGATAGTTTCCCCGTCCTATTTCGGGAGTTAATCTTTAACCTGTTCATGTAGATAGTCGTCCTGTCCTGTTTCGGGAATTGATCTACAATATGTTTTTGTTGGTAGACCCGTCTTGTTTCGGGTGTGCATACCATTTGGTGATAAAGATAGTTGCCCTGTCCTATTTTGGAATTGATCTTCATCTGACCATAAAGATAGAAATATAGTTTCCCTGTTCTATTTCGGGAGTTAATCTTCGATCTGTTTTTTTGTTGGTAAACTCGTCCTGTTTCAGGATTTCATACCAGTTGGTGATAAAGATAGTCACTCTGTCCTATTTCAGGAATTGATCTTTATCTTGTTTTCCCAGATAGTTGTCATGTCTAGTTTCGGGAATTAATTTGTGTCTGGTCATTACAAATAGTTGCCCTGTCTTGTTTAAGGAATTAATCTGCGACCTGTTTGAAAATTATTGATGATATTCGTCTGTTTGTAGACTCTACCTGAAAAGATAAATAGTTTTCATGATGTATGAAATGCATTGCGTAATGATGTTCTCAAAATAAATGAGAGTATGTTATATGTGTTTCATATGCATATGCTATGATGTTTGTAAGTGGTGCGTGAATGTAAAATGTCGTTGAAGTGTCTTGGTAGCTTTGTATAACATTTATGACTGGGGGAAATAAATCTTTGACTGTCGTTGGGGATGAAGAATATGAATCTTCAATATTTTTTTAGAATGTTTCCACTGGGGATTCCTGCTTGTTGTTTGAGGAAACTCCGTTGGGGAATTTTATTTATGATTGGGGAGAAGAGTTCAAGAACACTGGTCATTCACCGCTCTACTGGGGAATTTAATTCTCATGTATCCTGACTGGGTATAAAAGATATAGCTAACCTTTCAAGGTGTTATCTAATCAATTTTTTGATATGGATACCGACTCGTCTTCGAGAGAATAAGGTTAAACTATATCTGATTCGGTTTCAGATTCAGTAGCAACTCTCTGGGATACTGGTATGGATTTCCCTTTGCTGGAGAGCGAAATTTTGCCAGTGATTTGTAGTGGTCATAGAAACAGATTCAAGTTGGGGAGACTGAATTCTGCTGGGGAAATAAACCCTGTTGGGGAAATAAACCCTAAACGTGTTGGAGAGACACTTTGCTGAGGAATACTCTTACTGAGGAAATGAGCTCCGTTGGAGAAAATAATTCTGCAGGGGATTTTACAGTTTTGGAGGAATAAACTCAGATAGGGAAGAGAATTCATATGACCTATGCCGATGATGTGATCTCTGATGAAGATTGGGACTCCGTAAGTTTGCGATATTGTCGGGGAAAAGATCATACTTCTTTATTCGCTAGGGTGTTCTGCTGGTGAGTATGATTAGTGTATTCAAACTTGCGGGGGATGTATCTTTATTGAAAATGAACTTGTGAAGATTACTCTGTGGATAATCCTGTGAGGATTTATGGATGACTTAAACATTATCCCAACTCCTAGAGTCTTGAGAAAATGCTTACTCTTGTTTTTATGCATATATTTGTTGACAGTAATCGTATTCATATGCATATGTTCATTCAATTTAGTCATTTGATGTTTTTTGCAAACAAAACCAAAAAAGTAAAACAACACATTTGAATTTTTAAAATGGTATTTGTATTGATAATTTGCCTATAAATAGGAGATTTTTGTACAAAGAGACGAAAATCCTAGTAAGAGGAAATCTTCGAAGAATGAAAAGATTACAAAATGAAAACATATAGCTAGGTGTAAATAATCTCGTCGGGTTTCAACTATGCTATTACCCATATGTTTTCAAGCATCTCATCCCTTGTTGTCGAAAGAAGTTGACTGAATTGATCTGTACCGTTTGAACTTGATATTGGTAATAAAGCTCGTTGTAAGTGACCCAACGGGACATAATCGTACGCTTTAATCCCTAACTTTTTCCTGGACCACCCTTTCGGGTTTTCAGTCCACCGGGATACCCTTTTTTGCCCATGCCACCTTTTCAGGTTTTCAACTTGCCGGGTGTACAATCTTCTTATATATATCCCTAATTTTTGCCCGAACCCTTTTGGTTCGTCATGATGCCCTTATTTTTTCCTAGGCCAGTCAACCTAGCGGGTCGTTTTCATGCGTAGTATCTTTTGACTATGTCTGCATTCACAGGGTGCGGAAAATCTTCACCATCCATGGTGGTCAATATCATAGCACCGCCATAAAATATTTTCTTAATCACAAATGGCCCTTCGTAGGTGGGAATCCATTTTCCCCTGGGATCACCTTGCGGTAGAATGATGCGCTTTATTACTAAGTCACCGGCCTGATATACCTCATGCTTGATTTTCTTATTAAAGGCTTTGATCATACGCTTCTGATACATCTGACCATGGAAGATAGCCGCGAGTCTCTTTTCATCAATCAAATTTAACTGGTCTAGCCTCGTCTGAATCCATTCGTCTTCATCTAAATCTGCATCTTTCATAATTCTCAGAGAGGGAATCTGAACTTCGACGGGTAGGATAACTTCCATACCATAGACTAGAGAAAATGGGGTTGCCCCAGTTGATGTCCAAGCTGAAGTGCGATAGCCATGGAGAGCAAATGGTAACATCTCGTTCTAGTCTTTGTAGGTCACAACCATCTTCTGTATAATCTTCTTAATGTTCTTATTGGCGGCTTCCACTGCACCATTCATCTTCGGTCGATATGGAGAAGAGTTGTGGTGCTTGATCTTGAACTGCGTGTAGAGTTCTGTGATCATAGTGTTATTGAGATTAGTACCATTGTCCGTGATGATTCTCTCGGGGATGCCATACCAGATAAGGTTATTCTTAATGAATCGGGCCACAACATTCTTAGTAACTGAGGTGAATGAAGCCGCTTCAACCCACTTCGTGAAGTAATTAATGGTGACGAGGATGAAACAATGTCTGTTGGAAGAAGTAGGTTTGATTTCTATGATTATATCAATGCCTTAAATTGTGAACGGCCAAGGAGAAGTCAAGAGATTCATAGGTACTGGAGGTACATGTACTTTATCAGCATAGATCTGGCACTTGTGACAAGTTCTTGAGTGGTGGTGACAGTCGGTTTCCATAGTCGACCAATAATAACCTGCTCTCAAAATCTTCTTATCCATAGTATGCCCACAGGAGTGAGTACCAAAGATTCCTTCGTGCATATATTTCATAACCTTTTCAGCTTCCTTCTTGTTTACACAATGAAGCAAAGTTGAATCATGATTGCGCTTGTATAAAATTTTGTTTCTCAGGAAGAACTTAGCCGAGAACCTCGGTAGGAATTTCTTGTCATTGATAGATGCCCCTTCAGGGTATTCTTGAGCTTCAAGATACCTTTTCACTTCGTGAAACCAAGGCTTCTCTTCTACTCCATTGGTGTCAGTCTCATAACAGTGTTCCGGTTCTTCTAACCTTTCGATAATGATTTGAGGATCTTCGTTATCCCATCTAACCTTGAACATAGATGAAATTGTAGCTAATGCGTCTACCAACTGATTCTCCTCTCGTGGGATGTGCTCAAAATTGATTTCCTCAAAATATGGAATTAAGTTCAGTACTTGCTCTTTATAAGGAGCGAGATTCGGGTGCTTCATGTCCCATTCTCCTTTAACCTGACTAATTACCAGGGATGAATCCCCATATACACTAATGAACTTGATTTTCAGGTCAACAACAGCCTTAATACCCATGATGCATGCTTCGTATTCAGCCATGTTGTTGGTACAATCAAATCATAATCTGGTAGTGAAGGGCGTATGACAACCCTGGGTAAAGATAATTACGACACCAATTCCATTACCAAGTGCGTCAGAAGCTCCGTCAAAAACGATAGTCCATCGGGATCCTGGCTCAGGTCCTTCATATGGTCCAGGTTCTTCATAATCTGTAACTAGCATAATGTTCTCGTCTAGGAATTCAAAATTCATAGACTGATAGTCGTCTACAGCTTGATACGCCAAATGATCTGCCAATACGCTTCCTTTGATTGCCTTTTGAACGGTGTACTGAATGTCGTATTCTCTTAAGACCATTTCCATTGGGTTATCCTTCCAAAGAGAGTTGGCTTCTCGAAGATGTATTTGATTGGATCCATTTTAGAAATTAATAGAGTCGTATGAGTCAACATATACTGTCTTAGTCGACGAGTAGCCCATGCCAAAGCGTAACAAGTATTATCGAGCAGTGAGTATCTTGTTTCACAGTCGGTAAAATTTCTGCTGAGGTAGTGTATTACATGCTCTTTTCGACCAGACTCATCATGCAGTCCAAGTACACACCCCCATTAAATTCTCTAACACTGTTAGGTACATGATCAGAGGTATTCCTTCAACTGGTGGCATCAGAATTGGAGGTTCTTGCAGGTACTACTTGATTTTATCAAAGGCTATTTGACAGTCATTGTTCCATTTTACTATTTGTTCTTTCATCAGCAACTTGAAGATTGGCTCACAAGTAGCAGTCAAATGAGAAATGAATCGGGCAATATAACTCAGTCGTCCTAAAAAACCTCTGACTTCTTTCTCAATACGGGGAGCCGACATTTCTTGAATAGCTTTGACATTTGTGGGATCAACTTCAATACCTTTACCGCTGACGATGAAACCCATGAGTTTACTATATCTCACCACAAAGGTGCACTTGTTTGGATTCAGTCTCAGCTTGTACTTCTTCAGTCTTTCAAATAGTTTATGTAGATGATTAAGATACTCTTCTTCGGTCTGTGATCTGGCTATCATATCATCGACATAGACCTTTATCTTGTGATGAATCATATTATGGAATAAAGCTACCATGACACGCTGATAAGTTGCGCCAAAACTCTTCAAACCAAAAGACATAACCTTGTAGCATAAATTATCCCACTGTGTGACGAAAGTTGTTTTCTCCATATCTTCAGGCGCCATCTTGATCTAATTATAGCCCGAAAAACCATCAATGAAAGAGAATACCTTATGTTGAGCGGTGTTGTCGACTAGAACATTGATATGTGGAAGTGGGAAGTCGTCTTTAGGGCTCGCCCTATTCATATACCTGTAGTTTACACACATACATACCTTGTTGTCTTTCTTTGGTACCGGAACAACATTAGTAACCCATTGAGGATAGGATGTCACTGCTAAGAAACATGCATTGAATTGCTTCATAACCTCGGCCTTGATCTTCTCTGACATCTCAGGACGCATGCGACGAACCTTCTGCTTAATCGGAGGACAACCCTCTCTCATTGGAAGATGATGAACCACAATATTAGCATCAAGCCCTGGCATGTCTTTGTAAGACCAAGCAAATATTTCAACATAGTCATGCAACATCTGAATCAACCTGTTCTAGACGCTGCCCTCTAGATTATCCCCTATCTTGACTTCTTTTTTGTTTGTATCGGTACCCAAGTTTACAACTTCGACTGGTTCTTCATGTGGTTGGATAGCCTTTTCTTCTTGTATTAAGAGTCTTGCAAGTTCTCCGGGTATTTCACAATCTTCCTCACCTTCGTCCTCGACTTGGTAGATTGGATTTTCAAAGGCATAAGTGACAATAGCATAATTGTTATCAACGAGATCCATAGTGGACGAGGATCTGCAATGTAGTGTGTGGGTGCGTGTAAGAACACATAACTATTTGAAAGTGCAATAAAGTAAGATAAAGACAGGGAGCAAAAAATCTGAATGCAAAACGTCCAATGTTTTTATTAAATGAGAAATGTTTATGAATTGTCAATCCTTAACAAATGAACCATTGTGCCCCGGGTAAGACACAAGGTTTAAACTCATTGTTTATTACATAACCAAAAGCAATAAGACTGAAATGTAGCTATTACTCCTGACTAAAGGAGATAGGGACAATGTCCCCCGGTTTCCAATTGTCGAGTATGTTGCCAGTGGTAGGAAAGATCTAGTTGTCAAGGTCATAATAATTGTCTGCATCTTCTATGGAGTTGACTACATTGTTGCTGACACGAAATTGAGTTCTTCCAGCATGAGCGTGACGGACAACCCTCTGACCCTCTGCAGTGAAACCCAAACCAAAATTTTCAGATTTATATGGAATGTCAGGAAGCTGACCCCAAGTAGTACAACCATCTTCTTCTACATCAGCTTTAGCATCCTTCAAAGAAGCCATTCTGGACGGAACCCTGGTAACTTTGGGAGTGGCAAGGACATCTTCAGTAACGGCTGGAGTGATAACTTCAAAATTTTGACACAGAGTCTCAATGAATTCACCGTCCATCTCTATATACCGGAATGAGTTCAAGTGGCTAACCATATACTCTTCTTCGCTGCAGACAGTAACAATATTTCCTTTCACATGATACTTTAATTTCTGGTGCAAGGTGGAGGTAACAGCACCTGCCCCATGGATTCAGGGGTGTCCTAATAGACAAGAATAAGCTGGTCGAATGTCCATTACATAGAAAGTGGATTCAAAGATATGTGAACCCACTTTGATAGGAAGGTCCACTTCTCCATGTACCATTCTTTTTGATCCGTCAAAGGCTCGAACTATAATATCATTGGGTTCCATCATAACCTCTTCGTAATCAAGCCTGTCAATAGCACCTTGTGGTAAAATATTCAGTGAAGAACCAGTATCAACTAATACACGAGCCAAAGTAGTGCCCTGCATTTAATGGATACATACAGTGCTCTATTATGATTTTTCCCTTCCGGAGTCAGACTAGCATCAGAGAAACCTAATCCATTGTCAATCGTTAAGCTAGCAACATAAATTCCAAATTGATCGGAAGAAATCTCTTGTGGCATGTGAGCAGTCTTCAAGAATTTGACTAAAGCATGTGCATGAGCTTTCGAGCACAACAATAAAGATAACATGGAGATTTTGGATGGGGTCTTCCCCAAATATTCAATAATTTTATAGTCACTCTTACGGATAATCTTCATTACCTCTTCTAACTCTTGTCTAGAGGTGTCTTCAACTGTGATTTCATTAGGCGCCTCTATCTAGGCAGGCTCTATCATTGACTCTTTACCCCTAGTCTCGGCAGCTGACTTGGTAATGGTAACTCTAACAGGTGTAGCAACATTCTTCAAAGAGATTTCCTGGGAGAAAATCCTTCCGCTTCTAGTAACTTTGTTGGTCCCCGTAATATTATCAATGTTGGGATCAATGTCTTCATATTCATCTTGGTCAGATAACTCTTGCTTGATGTCATGGTAATAGACGTCGGATCCATAGTTCCACAAAATAGCTTTATCCGAAAAATATGGAATGGGTCCAGGTGTGGTGATAATTAAAGGAGAAGCTTTCGGATTGGCGGCAATCCTTACAGGACCTTTGGAAGTGATCCTAACAGGAGTACCAGATACTGCAATACCCCAAATTTACCCGCCCTTTTATTTTTACGGTCAAAAATATTTTAAACATTATTTTTATAATATTATTTTATTTTTATAAATATTCGCTTATAAATCTATTTAAAAATATAATGATTTATTTCAGATCATTTGTATTTTTGAATAAATAAATATTTTCAAATCTTTCGTATACTTTCAAATTGAGTTTATTTACAAATCAGTAACAAGTACAATTGGTGAAGAATGAAGCTTACAAGCATAAGGTCACACGTTCGAATCTCTTGTGCCGCACTTTCAACATTTTTTCTTCTATTTTTTTGTCACTAATTTTATTTCCTTTTTAAATAGGTGTTTCTTATAGGCCATTTGATGTCAATTTGTGTCACACTTTATTTTTTATTGGTCAATTTTGTTTTATTTCCAATTTGGATGATTTTTTTTATCTATAAATAGGGTATATTTTTCACACTTCTAGATCATCCACAATTCAATCACACTCACACACTACTTTTTTATAAATTTCTTTTCAATTTTCTTTTCAATTTTTTTCTTCAAAAAAACTTTTAATGTTATTGTTTTATTATCAGCCAGTAATTAATCTATGAGGTCTCCCAATGATTTTAATTTGTTTGTTTTTAGAATCATATAGATTTTATGATAGTCGCAGTTTTTTATAAAAAAATTATAATTCACATATTCATAAACTCTCACCCACGTGCATATTCTACAGTCTACACATGCTTTCATGTTACCACACATTGAAACTAATTTCCAGCAACTTATTTCTTGTATCCACTTATACACGTCTTCTCACAAATAAAATCCATATTATTTAAATATTTGCACCTTTAACGCCAAAAAGCAGTATGATACTGTTCATAAAAATATTTTGACAATTTTCCAATTTCAATGCCCAAAGCTACAACTTTGCCAATTTCAATACCCAAAGCTACAACTTTTCCAATTTCAAGAAAACCATTATTTCGTTCATCTTCTTTTTTTAAGAGAACTCACCATCATTTTTCATAAACTCGCCATAACTTGTGATAAATAGCCATTATCATATTTTTTCTTAAAAATTAATCTTCTCATTAACAATTTCTCTCAAAACTTGTTCATCACTCTACAAAACATTATACATACAATTAGCAATCAATTTCAAAAAATAGAGTAATAATAATTTGCAATTAAAATATAAAAATATTGTTGTAGTGTTGTCTCTTTTTGTTATTATGTGGGAAAAAAAAGAGATAAAGAAACTCCGCTTCGATTTGCTGCCAAGCCCGAGCCGCCTCCCACATCGCTCACATCAACCATCATGCCACCGTCGGAACTGCCCCAGCAACACAGTGAGCCCGCGCCATCAATTACCATTTACGGCGAGTACCTCCAACATCGATCCAATGCAAAACACACAATGTACTGGCCAGCCTTCGACACAAAACACACAATGTTCTGGCCTCTCTCTGTTTCATATCTCCTCCGCTCGGATCTATAACACCACCACCACCGTGAGATTTCTTGCATCTCCGTTTTGATTGATTTCATGAGTTTTCTGTGTATATGCATATATTATGTGGTTTCATTTTTTTGGGCTTTGAATCATGTCGGTATTGGTTTGAAAGAAAAATAGAAAAAAGGTTAGAGAAGGAAAACGAAAAGCAGTGAGGGGAAGATGTTGAGTATTTGATAACTCTCTCTCTCTCTTTTATTTCTATTTAATAGTCACTTTGTTTTATTTTCTCTTTAATCCATGCCAAGTGTCAACTTCATATTGGTCTAATAGTTTAAGTAAAAAAAATGATAAAATGAATAGAGAAGGTAGGCGGAGGTCTTACCCTTCAGGTAGGTTTTTTTCTTTTCATTTATTTCTTTCTTTTTTACTTTATTTTAGTTTTTATGTAATACTTTTTTCTTTCTAAGTAATACATCCTGTGATACGGTGGTAGAACCGACTGTTATACTGGTTTGCATTTTGCGTTTTTTGTTTGCAAAATGTCGCAGTAAGTAAGAGTCGCCACCGACTTTTATTTTATCCAATCAGGAAAAGGAAAAAGAACAGAAAAACCTTTTTCGAGAATATTTCTGAGTACGGGGGTAGATTATAGAAAGGGAAGGTGTTAACACCCTTTCTATCCATGGTTTTCCATGGGCTCTTAGGTACTTGCTCATTTTAAAATTGCTTGTGTGTGTGCTTGTTTTGAAAAAAAGTTTACTTCGTGATAACCCTTGTATCAGTCCTCAAGGATGTGACGAAGTTATTTTAAAAATTGTTTTGAAAAGTGTTTGTGTGAAAAGTTTTGTTTGTTTGAGCAAGCGCTTAAGAGTTAATCTACCTACTCGAAAAAGACTGTTTATTTTCCTTTAGACAACACTATCCCATTATTAAGGAATAGGTAGCACCGTCGTTGGAGTTTTTTAGGGACATTCGAAGGGACAAATATGGTCACAAAAGCAATGTTAGGAGGCGTTATTAATCATCCTACAGCCTTAAAGATCTTTTCCGAGGCAACATCAGAATGGGCCATTTGAGATCTTTCGGGGCTAGAGGACGACCACTAACAAACCCTATACTTTATGACCGCTTAACTGAAGGCAACCGAAGTGGAGTAAACCCTAGGAGTGAGCATGTGCGAGTGAGATTTTTCAATTAATTTTTCTTTTCACATTTAGGTTATCTACCGTTTTAATTTTCAAGCATTCTTCCCATACAATCTTATTAGCATACATCTAACAGTTTATAATTGCGGAAATTTAAAATGCGGAAATAGAAATCCTAACTATTACATGGCTTTCGCAGATACAGAATTATTTTGAATAAAAATAAAATGCGGAATTAAAACTTAATTAAATCTATTACAACCTCGAAGCAGTTACAAAAATAATTAAAAAAGTAATTAAAATACACGCGACGAGCTAAATGCGAGGATGATTAGAAAACTTAAAAAGTCTAATTTTGAGAAAAAATATTTAAATTATTTTTGAAGCAAAATTAATATTTACAAAATCAAATCCTAATTTCTAATTGATTTTAATTATAAAAAGGAGTTAAATTAACCTAATTTGAATTAAATTAATTAATTAAAGAAAATAAGTATATTATAAAAAATAGATTTTTGGTGTCTTTGTGATTTTTTTGGTTTTTTGTAGTTAATTAAAAAAAGAATTAATTTGTGAAAACAAATAATTAAATAAATAAAATAAATAAAAGAGATAAAGAAAATTAAATTGGGCCTGCTTAAGCAATTGGAGGGGGTGGGTTGTGAAATTTGCTAGGCCCACCAAGCTGAAGCCCAATCTACGCTGGATCCATTGGTGCTCCCACCTGATGGTGTACCATGGTCTCTGGGAAGTGGGGGCGTTGGATTGGACTGATGGTGAATTCCATGGTTGGATGTTGATGGCATACGGTAGGTGTTTGGTCAAGAGAAGCACCAGATCTGCAAAGGAATTAAAATAAAGAAATTTGCTGGGACCTGGGATCGAACCCAAGTCCTATACCCTTTCCAACTTACGCCCTTGCCAACTGCGCTACCTGTTTTGTTTGTTAATATAATAGCAACAATATATAATATATAAAACATGGTAACTGAATCACAAACGCGCAAGAAATTCAAAATGGCCAATGGTATCTTGACACACCTTCATCCTCCTCCCTGTTCCATTGTTTTAGACTACGACCTTTTACCCACAACAATTTTCGTCACTATAGGCTTTAGTGATGGTTTTTGTGCTTTGCTATAGACCTGCCATATCTCAAAATGCAACGTAAGCAATATTAATCAGAGTTAATAACATAGATCCACTGAGAATCTTTTCCTGAGTTCATTGCTATCATTAATCAGTCCTAGTTTTGCCTCTACGAGGAATCGCTAATTTGAAGCTTTCAAACCCTAATAATGGTGTAAGCTTGTTCCTGCACTAGAAATCAAATTCAAGCTATCCAAAAGGTCACAAACATGATTATGAATACATTTATGCAAGCAAATCGAGTGTAAAATGTTTAAAACTCTGAAATCGAATTTGAGTTATAAGGGTGCAAACCGTGATCTGTATCTTACAGTTTGGGATATTTTGTGGCTTGAGAACGATTGGAATCACTTCAGAGTATGTCCAGGAACAAGCTAATGTCTTTGGAATTTCTTGAGTGAAGCAAATAACATGCGAGTGAATATTTGGATCGTGGATCATGTTATGAGTGAGGTGCAAGCATAAAAAGTTAGGCCAATTTGGCAAAAAGATGCATTTTTGAGCACATTTGACTTTTGGTAATTTTGCGAAAAAGGTCAACTTTAACAAGCCCTACCTCTTCAAATTTTAACCCTAGAGAGGTGTTCTTGGACTTTTTAGAAAGCTTAGTATGTACCCTAAACAACCCTTTTGGTCTCATCTCCATTGGGTCTTCCATGTTCGTGTAAGAATCTTTGACCTAAAAAGTGTTTTTGTTGACTTTTCAAAAGGACCTACAATGTGGAAATTCATATACTTTTGTGAGTGCATATTTTTAACTTGAGGGCTGAATATGTATTATAGGGAATTGCATCCTCTTCAAAATGAGCCTTGGGTGGAAAATTTCTTATAAAGTATGAGGAAGTTATGCTTGGTCAAAGTTTGGTTGACTTTTCTTGAGAAATCCTAATTTAGTAACTTTTGGGTTTTGAGGAATTTGGGGAATTCCTTGAGGAATCATGATCAATCGTTGATCAAATGATGGATATAACTTCAAAATGTTGATGTTGACCAAAAATCTTGAAGTTTTACTGTATGTGGGCCACAGTTGACTTTTGACCTAATACAATCGATTCTCAAGCATCTGAGCAGTTGGCTGAGTAAACTTCTTGTGCAAGGCTTGAAATTTGACATGGAGGGTCTTGAGAACATATTATGACCATGGAGATTATATGAGGTATGTGGAGTTCACCCATCTTGATGAAAAGGGAAACCCTATTTTAAGATACATTGCCTTAGGAGAGAGTTTGTCTGGTCAATTCTTTGGCATGCTTGAGCAAGTTGAGGATCTCAATGGGCATGTATTGAGTAAAATGAGAGGGAAAATTTTGGGGTACAACAGTTGCCCCTGTTCAATCTTCTTAAACTTGAGGATGTAGATTGGCTTGTCTGCCTTTCGTGATCTGAAGGTAGAAGATGATTGAACACTAGAGTATCCAGAAATTTGAACTCGTATGAAGTGAAACTTGATTTGATGATGTCGGGAATGGGCTGGCAAATGCCATTTGGAAGTTGACGGAGAATCGTCGGGGATGGGCTTAAAGATGCCATCTAGAGGATGTGACGGAGAATCGTTGGAGATGGGCTTAAAGATGCCATCTAGAGGATGTTGATTTCCTGAGATATTCCTTTGATGAGAATTCTTATTCCTGTTGTTGAGCAAGAATTTGCCGAGGAATGTTGGTATCTGTCTTGGGAGAAATGGAATTTTAGGAGCTTCGGTTGTCCGTTACTCTATTGGGGAAATAACTCCTGCTTGAGGAAGCGGAAGTCAACTGCATATCTGGTTAAGGTACATTCTGCACTGCGACTTACTGGGAAAATGCGAAATCATTCGTGTTTAATCAGGTCCAGGTCTTACACTGTTGTGAACTGTTGTCTGGAGATAAGAGAGAAGAAACCTGGATGGTAAGGTTATGAGAAGGAACCTGGGTCGTAGGGTTACTTCAAAATGAAATCCTAGATAGTAGGGCTATGAGAAGGAACCTGGATAATAGGGTTACTTCGAAATGAAAGCCTGGATAGTAGGGCTGTGAGAAGGAACCTGGATAGTAGGGTTACTTCGAGATGAAAGCCTGGATAGTAGGGCTATGAGAAGGAACCTGGATAGTAGGGTTACTTCTAAATGAAAGCTTAGATAGTAGGGCTATAAGAAGAAACCTGGATAGTAGGGTTACTTCGAAATGAAAGCCTGGATAGTAGGGATGTGAAAAGGAACCAGGGTCGTAGGGTTACTTCGATATGAAAGCCTGGATAATAGGGCTATGAGAAGGAACCTGGATAGTAGGGTTACTTCAAAATGAAAGCCTGGATAGTAGGGCTGTGATAAGGAACCTGGATAGTATGGTTACTTCGACATGAAAGCCTAGATAACAGGGCTGTAAGAAGGAATCTGGGTCGTAGGGTTACTTCAAAATGAAATCCTGGATAGTAGGGCTGTAAGAAGGAACCTGGGTCGTAGGGTTACTTCAAAATGAAAGCCTGGATAGTAGGGCTGTGAGAAGGAACCTGGGTAGTAGGGTTACTTCGAAATGAAAGCCAGGATAGTAGGGCTGTGAGAAGGAACCTGGGTCGTAGGGTTACTTCGAAATGAAATCCTGGATAGTAGGGCTGTGAGAAGGAACCTGGATAATAGGGTTATTTCGACATGAAAGCCTGGATAGTATGGCTGTGAGAAGGAACTTGGGTAGTAGGGTTACTTCTAAATGAAAGCCTAGATAGTAGGATTGTGAGGAGGAACCTGGGTCATAAGGTTACTTCGAAATGAAAGCCTGGATAGTAGGGTTGTGGGAAGAAACCTGGATAGTAGGGTTACTTCAAAGCGATAGTGTAGATTAGTTGACCCGTTTGGTTTCTGGAACTGAGTTTCCATTAGTCGTCTGCAGACGTGATCTATATAACTGCTGGATTTGTTGAAGCTAATCATTTTTCCTGAAAAGATATCAGGGTTAGTTATATGCGATGCATGAAATATGGGGTGAGATGATGTTCTCAAAATAAATAAGATTATGCTCTATATGATATGTATGCGTATGTCATGATATATGTTCACGAAATGCTATCGAGGTATGCCCGCGTATGGGAAAATAAATCCCTGATTGTTGTTGGAGATTTATGAATATTCTGTTAGGAAGAGATTCTACTTGAGAACAAACTCTGCGAGGAACAAATTTAGAAAATGTATTTTTGTAGCTGAAGTGATGAACTGTGTTGGGGATTGAGCCTCCGTATTTAGAGAAATAAACTCTGCTTGGAGGATGAAATTTACTGACTCGCCCGTGATTATGGAATTCGGTTGGGGGATATAGCTGTCAGGTTTCAGGATGAACCTGGCTGGGGGAGGTTACGTCCTGTTTTGGGAAAGCTGACATTAATGCTTTTGAATACTTTTACTCTATGGGGAGTGTATGTACAAATGTTTGTGTTCCAAAGCTGGCTCTATCCCGATACCTGCTGGGCGGAGTAACTGTCGGGTTTGGCACTTCTTGTTTTTGCCCCTGTTTCTGGAATTACGAGTAATCGTCTTTTGTTTCTTATGTAAATATTTATGAGCAGCAATCATTTTAAAAATGCATATATTAAAAATAAGTCATTGAAAGTTCTTGCAAAACAAAACAAAAACTAACTCGAAGTGAAAATAATTTTGTATTGATTTTTTTGAAGTTGACCTGTAATAGGCATTTTTGTACAAGGAGGCTGGCGTTCTAGTAAGAGAATGCTGCCAAAAAATAGAAATTATACAATTTGTGTAAAAGAAACAAAAACAGCTATGCGAAACAACCCCATTGGGTTCCAACTCTGCTATTTCCTTTATATCTTCAAGCATCTCATCACTTTACTTCTTGGCCGAAAGTTGATCAGATTGGTTAGCACCGTCCGAGCTTGATAGTCGATACCGAAGTCTGCTCGTAAAATGATCCAATGAGACATAGTGGTACGCTTTATATCCATAATTTTTGCCTGGACCGCCCTTTCGGGTTTTTCGTTCACCGAGATACCCTTTTTTGCCCAAGCCGCCCTTTCGAGTTTTCGACTTGCCGGGTGTACAAATTTTTCCATTTTCATCCCTTACTTTTGCCTGAACCCTTTTGGCTCGCCGGGAAGCCCTTATTTTTTCCTAGGTCAGTCAACCTAGCGTGTCTTTTAATTAGGCGTAGTATCTTTTCACTATGTATGCATTGACAGAGTGAGGAAGGTCGTCACCGTCTTTGGTGGTTAGAATCATAGCTCCACCCAAAAAAATGTTCTTAACCACGAATGGCCCTTCGTACGTGGGGGTCCATTTTCCTCTGGATCACCTTGCAGCAGTATGATACGTTTGATCACTAGATCCCCGACTTGATATTCTTGACGTCTGACTTTTTTGTTAAAAGCCTTGATCATTTTCTTTTGATACGTCTGACCATGACAGATAGCAGTAAGTCTCTTTTCATTAATTAGATTTAACTGATTAAGTCGGGTTCGAATCCAGTCTTCTTCGTTAAACCTGCATCCTTCATAATCCTGAGAGAAGGTATCTGGACTTTGATGGGTATGACTGCCTCCATGCCATATACCAGGGAATAGGGTGTTGCCCGAAGTCTGCTCGTAAAATGATCCAATGAGACATAGTGGTACGCTTTATATCCATAATTTTTGCCTGGACCGCCCTTTCGGGTTTTTCGTTCACCGAGATACCCTTTTTTGCCCAAGCCGCCCTTTCGAGTTTTCGACTTGCCGGGTGTACAAATTTTTCCATTTTCATCCCTTACTTTTGCCCGAACCCTTTTGGCTCGCCGGGAAGCCCTTATTTTTGCCTAGGTCAGTCAACCTAGCGTGTCTTTTAATTAGGCGTAGTATCTTTTCACTATGTATGCATTGACAGAGTGAGGAAGGTCGTCACCGTCTTTGGTGGTTAGAATCATAGCTCCACCCAAAAAAATGTTCTTAACCACGAATGGCCCTTCGTACGTGGGGGTCCATTTTCCTCTGGATCACCTTGCAGCAGTATGATACGTTTGATCACTAGATCCCCGACTTGATATTCTTGACGTCTGACTTTTTTGTTAAAAGCCTTGATCATTTTCTTTTGATACGTCTGACCATGACAGATAGCAGTAAGTCTCTTTTCATTAATTAGATTTAACTGATTAAGTCGGGTTCGAATCCAGTCTTCTTCGTTAAACCTGCATCCTTCATAATCCTGAGAGAAGGTATCTGGACTTCGATGGGTATGACTGCCTCCATCCCATATACCAGGGAATAGGGTGTTGCCCCTGTCGACGTCCGTGCTGAGGTATGGTACCCATGAAGTGCAAATCGTAACATCTCGTGCCAGTCTTTGTATGTCACTGTCATCTTCTGTACAATCTTCTTGATGTTCTTGTTAGCTGCTTCAACAACGCCATTCATCTTTGGCAGGTAGGGAGAAGAATTATGATGCTATATCTTGAACTGTTTACAGAGCTTGGTGATCATTGTGTTGTTGAGATTCGTACCATTGTCAGTAATAATTCTATTTGGCACACCATATCAACAGATCAGATTATGTCGGGTAAACTGCGCCACGACACTCTTGGTTACTGTAGCAAAAGAGGATGCCTCAACCCACTTCGTGAAGTAATCAATGGCTACTAGGATGAAGCGATGTCCATTGGAAGCGGTGGGCCTGATTTCACCGATCATGTTGATGCCCCACATTGCAAAGGGCCACAGAGCTGCCAAAACGTTTAAGGGGACTGGAGGCGCATGCACCTTATCAGCGTAGATTTGGAACTTATGACAAGTTCGAGAGTGCTGATAACAATCGGCTTCCATAGTGGACTAGTAATATCCTGCCCGTAGGATCTTCTTAGCCATGGTATGTCCACTAGAATGGGTTCCGAAGGTTCCTTCATGTAGATCTGTCATGATCCTCTCTGCTTCACTCTTGTCTACACACCGTATTAGTGTGGAGTCATGGTTGCGTTTATAGAGGATTCCATTACTGAGGAAGAACTTTGCAGCGAACCTTCTCAGAAACTTTTTATCGTTTACAGATGCCCCTTCGGGATACTCTTGAGCTTCGAGATACCTTTTCACCTCATGAAACCAAGGTTTGTCTGCCACTTCTTCGGTATCGATTTCACAGCAGTGTGCTGGTTCATCCAACCTCTCAATGGTGATTTGGGGATCTTCATTGTCCCACCTAACCTTGAACATAGAAGACATGGTAGCTAACGCGTCCGCTAACTAGTTCCCCTCTCGTGGGAAATGTTCAAAGGTGATCTCTTTAAAATGTGGCAGCAGTGTCAGTACATGTTCTCTGTAAGGGATAAGGTTCGGGTGTTTCGTATCCCACTCGCCTTTGATCTGATTTATCACTAAAGCGGAATCCACGAATACACTCAAGAACTTGATCCTTAAGTCAATAGCAGCTCTAAGACCCATGATACATGCTTCATACTCCGCTATGTTGTTGGTAAAGTTGAAACATAATCGGGCGGTGAACGGAGTATGACAGTCCTCAAGAGATATGATTACAACACCAATGCCATTACCCAGTGTGTTTGAGGCTCCGTCAAAAACATAGTCCATCAGGATCCCTCCTCGGGTCCTTCATCCGGTCCAGGTTCTTCATAGTCAGTCACCAGCATAATATTCTCATCTGGGAACTCAAAATTCATGGATTGGTAGTCATCCATAGCCTGATGAGCCAAATGATCAGTAAAAACACTCCCCTTGATTGCCTCCTGGGTTGTATATTATATATCGTATTTAGTTAAGATCATCTGCCATCTTTCTATTCTTCAGGAGAGTGCAGGTTTCTCGAAAATGTACTTGATTGGATCCATCTTCGATATTAACAAGGTAGTGTGGATCAGCATATACTATCTTAGTCGGCAAGCAGCCCATGCCAAAGCACATCAAGTTTTCTCGAGCAGTGAGTATCTTGTCTCACAGTCAGTAAACTTTTTACTAAGGTAGTATATTGCGTGCTCTTTTCGACCAGACTCGTCATGCTGCCCCAGCACACATCCCATTGAATTGTCTAGCACTGTCAAGTACAATATCAAAGGTCTTCCTTCAACTGGAGGAATCAAAATTGGTGGTTCTTGAAGGTATTCCTTGATTCTTTCAAAAGCGGTTTGACATTCATCATTCCACTTTACCACTTGATCTTTCTTCAGAAGCTTGAAGATTGGCTCACAAGTAGCAGTCAGGTGTGAAATGAACATGGCAATATAATTCAGGCGTCCCAATAAACCTCTAACTTCCTTCTCTATACGGGGAGCTGGCATTTCTTGTATAGCCTTTAACTTTGTAAGATCTACTTGGATGCCTTTGCTGCTGACAATGAAACCCAGAAGTTTACCAGACCTTACCCCGATGGTGCACTTGTTCGGATTCAACCTCAGCTTATATATCTTCAACCTGTCAAACAACTTTTGGAGATGATCAAGGTGCTCTTCCTCATTCTGAGACCTGGCTATCATGTCATCAACATAGACTTCGATCTCATGGTGAATCATATCATGGAACAAAGCGACCATGGCACACTGATAAGTTGCCCCAACATTCTTCAACCCAAAAGGCATCACCTTGTAGCAGAAGGTGCCCCACTGCATGACAAAGGTTGTCTTCTCCATGTCTTCAGGAGCCATCTTGATCTGGTTATAGCCGGAGAAACCATCCATGAAAGAGAAGATTTTGTGTTGCACGGTGTTGTCGACCAGAACATCAATGTGAGGAAGAGGGAAGTTATCCTTGGGGCTTGCCCTGTTTAAATCTCTATAATCTACACACATCTGTACCTTACCGTCCTTTTTAGGTACCGACACGACGTTGGCAACCCACTATGGATAAGAAGTGACAGCTAAGAATCCTGCATCGAATTGCTTCATGACCTCTGCCTTGATCTTCTCTGACATTTCGGGACACATACAACTGACCTTCTGTTTAACCGGAGGACAGTCTTCTTTAGTCGGCAGGCGATGTACCACAATATCAGTGTCCAAACCAGGCATGTCTTCATATGACCAGGCAAAGATCTCAACGTAGTCGTGCAACATCTGTATCAACCTCTATTTGACGCTAAGCTCCAGATTTGCACCTATTTTAACCTCTTTTCTGTCTGTCTCCGTGCCCAGGTTTATCGTCTCAACCGTCTCTTCATGAGGTTGTATGGCCCTTTCTTCCTGCTGTAATAGTCTAGCAAGTTCTCCAGGCACCTCACAATCATCCTCACCTTCGTCTTTGGCTTGGTTGATCATATTTTTAAGTCATAATTGGCAATAGCAGAGCTGTTATCAATGGGATCCAGAGTGGATATGGATCTGCAGTATGATACTTGAGTGTGTGTAAGAGAATAACTGTTTTGATAAAGTGAAAACAGAAAAGAAAAAAAATAGAGAGCGCAAAATTTATATGCAAGAAACTTCCAATGCTTTATTAATGATATATGAAATGACAAATAATATCCCTCACAAGCAAAGCCAATATTCCTCGGGCAAGGCACAAGGCTATAAAGTTTTAAATTGTTTATTACAAATCTCAAAACAAGTAAGGCAATCACTGTGGAATAAAAGAAACTGGTATAAAGTCCCTAGCCGTCCAGTTACTCGGTGCACCATTGGTAAATGGGTAGGTCCAGCTGTCAATGTCTGAGTCTTCCTCGTTATCTTCAATGGCGTTAACCCCACGATTATTGACGCGTAGGGGAGGTCCTCCAGCCCGAGCTCGTCGAACAACCCTTTGAGCCCCTGTAGTAAAGCCCAAACCAAATTTGTCAGTTTTGTGAGTGAAATCAGGGAGCTGACCCCATTGGTACACCCACCTTCTTTAACTACGGCCCTGGCATCCTTGAGAGAAGCCATCTTCAGAGGAGGTTTGTTGCTGGTAGTAGTTTCAGTCGATGCCAAGATCTGAGGGACCTCTTCGAAGTTCTGACAAAGAGTTTCTACGAATTCCCCGTCCATCTCTACGTACCAGAAGGAATTGAGGTGGCTCACCATATACTCCTCTTCACCCCGGACAGTGACAATCTTCCCTTTTACCGGATACTTCAGCATTTGGTGTAGTGTGGAAGTAACTGCCCCAGCCTCATGGATCCAAGGATGACCCAACAAACAAGAATACGACGGCCTGGTGTCCATCACATATAACGTGGACCCAAAGGTCTGAGAACCCACTTTGACAGGGATGACCACCTCCTCGTGCACCATTATCTTTGACCCATCAAAAGCCCTTACCACAATGTTACTAGGCTTTAAAGTCAAACCCTCGCAATCCAACCGGTCCAACGCCTTCTTCGGAAGAACATTCAGCAAAGACCCAGTATCTACCAACACATGAGCCATAGTGGTGCCCCTGCATTCAATCGATACATGCAGAGCATCATTATGCTTCCTTCCCTTTGGTGTCAAGTTAGCATCTGAAAAACCCAGCCCATTATCAACAGTCAGGCTGGCCACACAATCTTTGAACTGATCAGCTGAAGTTTCTTGCGGCACATACGCAGTCTTGAGGAATGCAATCAAAGTCTTCACATGGGCTTCCGAACACAACGGCAAAGACAACATGGATATCTTTGATGGGGTCTGCCCCAGCTGCTCGACCATGTTGTAGTAACTTTTTAATTATTTTCAATATTTCCTCTATCTCTTACTTAGAGGCCTCCACAACAATTTTTCTAGGCGCCTCTGTCCGGGCAGGCTCACCTATAACTTCTTTGTCGCGGGTATCAGACGATTCACCAACAGGGGTAATAATTGGAGTAAGAATGGGAGCAGTAGTTGATGTACTAGAAGGAACAACAGATGGAATGACAATAGACTTGTTGACAATCTTAGGGGAAATATCGGGAGAGAAGACCCTTCCACTTCGGGTAATCTTGCTGGTTCTGACAATGTTACCAATATCAAGATCAGCCTCTTAATTTTCAAATCTTGTTTGATGCCACGATAGTACACATCGGCACCATAATGCCAGGGGACAGCTTTGTCTGAGACATACGAGACAGGACCAGAAATAGTGATTATCAACGGAGCGATTCGTGGAGCAGATGTAATCCTAACAGGTTTTCTCAAGGAGACCTTGGAAGGATTTGCGAAAATGGTTATAATGGCAATGTCTTCAGATGGAACAACGGGAACCAAAGTTTTCTCGAACAAAATTTCTTTGATGTCCATCAAGCGTTGAACACCTGACTTTAGCAAATGGCAACCATAAAGTAGAAATGAACACATGTGGCAACCTTCACCACAACCCAGAAATAAATCGGCCAACAACAAATTCTTCATCACAGTCATGAGAGGAGTAAAAACTTCATCCACCAAGGTTACAAACAAGTCGGTATCAACAATATTAACTCCACGACCGTGCTTAGGCATGGGAGCAGTTATGACATTGGGCTTCTCCGGAGCATCAAACTCAATTTCCTTGGCTTCAATCAGATCTTGTACCTTATTTCTTAGAGCCCAGCTGTCATTGGTATCTTGGCCAGGACTCTCAGAATGATAGGCACACCGAGCATTTGGATTATATCGGGGAGATGTGGTATTTGGATTCTTGGGAGCCTCTTTCAAGGTTGCCAAGTTGGATCTCAGCAGATGAGGTAGAACTTCAGCCAATGTCATCTTGATTCGGGTAAACTACCGTTGTGGTCTTTCCACCCTTTGTTGATTGTTGCATTGTGGAGCAACTGCAGGCCTAGGTATCATTACGGCACTTACTGTCTGACGATTTTCAGCCCTATTTTGGCACCTCGAGCTATAGATGGCACTGGCTTCCTTCTTACCAGTAAAAGGCTTCTTTACCGAACTCGAAGAGGCATCCTTCTATATTTTTCCGCTCCGATTCCCAGCCTCTACTCTCTCTCCAGTTAGAATCAGCTCAGTGAACCGAACTGACGAGCTACCGATCAAATGATTAAAGAATGGACCAGATAGTGTCCCCAGAAACATATCAACCAACTCCCTATCAGACAACGGGGGTTGGACTCTTCCAGCCAGGTCACTCCACTTATATGCATAGTCTTTAAAGCCTTCATTTGCACCCATGGACATATTCTGGAGTTGAGTACGAGTAGGAGCAAGGTCGGTGTTATATTGATACTGCTTATAGAAAGCAACAACCAGATCTTCCCAATTTCGGACATTGGCTCCCTCCAGTTGGTAGAACCATTCAAGCTGAGTCCCTGACAGACTATCTTGAAAGAAATGAACCCACAAATTTCTATCAGCAGTGTGGGGCTGAATCTTTCTGACATAAGAGCAGAGATGGAGTTTTGGGCAGGACACCCCATCATACTTTGCAAAAATTAGAGCTTTGAACTTTTGTGGGAAGACCACTCCCGACACCAATCCCAATTCTTCAAAATCCAGCCCAGGTATCCTCTGGACTTCCATGGCACTCAAGCGATCTTCCAACTGCTTGTATCTATCCTCAGCAGGAGGATACTTCTCATCATTGTAGTTGGTATCATTGTCAGAAACTTCAGGACTGGGATCCTTCTCCCTTGTCTCTGCTTCTTGATTCTCCCCTTCTTTGGATGAAGAGGTCAGATCAACTTGTCACTTCAACCGCCCTCCAAACCTTCTGCCCATATTCAGAATACCGGCAGCCTTCTTCTTTTTCTTTTTCTCTTTCAGGATGACGACTTTCAGATTCTCCTGCCCTTTCACCAGATTTATGAACATTTACTGGAACAGGGTGTTTTGTGCCCGAAGATCCTTGATGCTTTGTTCGGAAGACATTTCTGCTGAAATAAACAACGAAGAAGATGAGAAACCTGTAATGGTACCTGTACATGCAATGCTATGAATGGGATGCGCATGCAATGATTTCAAAGACTTTTGAGAAATTTAAATTTGTGAACTAAAATAAAACAAAAAAATTTATTAGCTGAATTCAAGGTTCAAATTCTTTTTTCGGCGTTACAATTAAAAACAAATCTAAAACTAGAAAAGAAATCAAAATTCCCATGGATGCTTCCTCTTTGTGCCGAGATAAACATTGAGTCCTTTTTCCTCATGGAGCTGCTTTGTGAGCTCTAAAACCTTCCTCTCCTGAGCATAGAACTGATCCCTGTAAGTATCCCGCTCTTTCTTCAACTGAATCTAAGACTTTTGTAATTCTCCAAGATCAGTGGGCGTATAAGGATAGAGAACCGTGTAAGGAATACCCCATTCATTAATGGGTTCCACAATCACTGGTAAAACGGCCATATAGGGCATCATAAGATTCTGGGCGCGAGCTCGTACCCATTGGAGGTAAGGTTCCATAGGAATGGAAGCCTTTGGCCCCAAAGCCTTGGCGCCATATCGGTTTACCATGCCCCAAGCTCGTATGAACCTCCGGCGATACTCGTGAACATTATCCTCATAGTTGAATACAATGCCCTCATTAAGTAATTCATGGGGACCATCTCTTCGAGCGTAACCAAATTGTCGCAGAGCTAAACAAGGATTGTAGGTTATTCCCCCTCTGATGCCAAGTAACGGGACATTAGGGTACTCCCCGCAGTGGTTAATAATAGGTGTGTTTTCCATAGCTCGGGAACACCAGAGAATATCCATGTGAGCGAGTGACAGTATCCTTTGTGACCAACCTAAACCTTCTTCATTCTTCAGTATGGACTTAGGGAGGTGAGAAATAAACCACCTCGACAACAATGGCATACAACACATAAGAACCCCTCTTCTTTTCATGGTACGAGTATAGAGAGTGTGCAAAATATCTCTGAGCAAGGTAGGCACATGGTTGCGAGAGAGGAAGATATTGATATCATGCACATCTATGAATGAGTCTGGATTATGGAATAGGACTAACCCATAGATTAGAAGAGTCGAGACCTCCTTAAAAGCCTGAAAATCCATATCATCCCAAAACAGTTGGGCCTTGTCTATCAGAAACTTGGCTAGAAAACCCTTGACTCCGCATCTTGTTTCCCAATTGGATAACACTTCAGCCCGTTTCAGATGCAAAGCTGAGGCAATGACTTCTGGCTTAGGAACTTCTTCCAGACCTGTGAAAGGAAACTGTTCAAGAATGGGTATATCCAACAGCTGAGAGAATTCTTCCATGGTAGGCACCAACTGATAGTCTAGAAAGGTAAAGCAGTGGTGCTTGGGATCAAAGAACTGAAAGAGTACACTCATCATCTTTTCATCAAAGTTGGAAGTAACTAGGTTGAGAAGTCGACCATGTCTCTTAGTGAACGCAGAAGTTTCGGAAACCTTTGATACTAGCTCTTTGAGTTGGGAAGGTATCTTCACAAAGCTGGTTCAGATAGTGTTTCTACGAACGGAAGCCATGATCTGCAAAACAGAACAAATATAAATTCCCTTGGTCTTTGAAATGGTTAGTGCAATAAGAATGGATGCTATGTTATCATGCATGATGTCATGATAAACCACAAGTATAGCAAACACAGATAAATCACACCAAGTTCCTAGGTTTAAGGCCTGCATGAGGTTAAAGGTCATACCCTCTTGAAATTTAGTTGGTTTCAAACCATTCTTAAAAAGTAACAGGGTTCTAAGGGATCTCAATATCACTGACCATCCTTTATCGGGCCTTGTCTCAGCTCAAGCAATCTTTTCTTGCGACTGAAATATCCCAAAATTCTGATCTCAATGAGTGTAGCATCGAGTATCAACCAATCCTCAGCTCTATACCGAGGTCGGCTATCTCACTACTTTCTAATGGCCAAGTTTATTCAACTAAGGTACTAAGGTCCGTTAGTGTTTCACAACACCACGCGGCGGCCCCGTATTCTTCTCGTTTCCCCACGAAGGATACCAGTACCAACCAAAGTGCCACACCAACACATCCATTGCTTAAACCATATCGGTCTACGCCATACATTCTCCACGATCTATTGTTGTTTACCTAAAAAGTGCCCATAGATCTGGGTGTAGGATCTTCAACAATACCCAAGCAAAAAACCTTTAAAGATAAAGCAGGCAAAGCAAACAATAAAGTAATTTAAAAATGACCTAGATCCTAAGGTATACACCACTTTTCATAATCCCCATCAGAGTCTCCAGTTCTGTGATACGGTGGCAGAACCGACTGTTATACTGGTTTTCGGTTTGCGTTTTTTGTTTGCAAAATGTCGTGGTAAGCAAGAGTCGCCACTGACTTTTATTTTATCCAATTAGGAAAAGGAAAAAGAACAGAAAAAACCTTTTTCGAGAATATTTGAGTACGGGGGGTAGATTATAGAAAGGGAAGGTGTTAGCACCCTTTCTATCCATGGTTTTCCATGGGCTCTTAGGTACTTGCTCATTTTAAAATTGCTTGTGTGTGTGCTTGTTTTGAAAATTTTTTTACTTCGTGATAACCCTTGTATCAGTCCTCAAGGACGTGACGAAGTTATTTTGAAAATTGTTTTGAAAAGTATTTGTGTGAAAAGTTTTGTTTGTTTGAGCAAGCGCTTAAGAGTTAATCTACCTACTCGAAAAAGACTGTTCGTTTTCCTTTAGACAACGCTATCCCATTATTAAGGAATAGGTAGCACCATCGTTGGAGTTTTTTAGGGACATTCGAAGGGATAGATACGGTCACAAAAGCAATGTTAGGAGGCATTAGTAATCATCCTACAGCCTTAAAGATCTTTTCCGAGGCAACATCTGAATGGGTAATTTGAGATCTTTCGGGGCTAGAGGACGACCACTGACAAACCTTATACTTTATGACCGCTTAACCGAAGTAGAGTAAACCCTAGAAGTGAGCATGTGTGAGTGAGCTTTTTCAATTAATTTGTCTTTGCATATTTAGGTTATCTACCGTTTTAATTTTCAAGCATTCTTCCCATACAATCCTATTAGCATACATCTAACAGTTTATAATTGTCGAAATTTAAAGTGCGGAAATAGAAATCCTAACTATTACATGGCTTTTGCAGATACAGAATTATTTTGAATAAAAATAAAATGCAGAATTAAAACCTAATTAAATCTATTACAACCTCGAAGCAGTTACAAAAATAATTAAGAAAGTAATTAAAATACGCACGACGAGCTAAATGTGAGGACGATTAGAAACCTAAAAAATCTAATTTTGAGAAAAAATATTTAAATTATTTTTGAAGCAAAATTAATATTTACAAAATCAAATCCTAATTTCTAATATTAATTAAATTAATTAATTAAAGAAAATAAATATTTTATAAAAAAATGATTTTTGTCTTTGTGATTTTTTTTGGTTTTTTGTAGTTAATTAAAAAAAGAATTAATTTTTGAAAACAAATAATTAAACAAATAAAATAAATAAAAGAGATAAAGAAAATTAAATTGGTCTTGCTTAAGCAATTGAATGGGGTGTGTTGTGATATTTGCTAGGCCCACCAAGCTGAAGCCCAATCTACGCTGGATCCAATGGTGCTCCCACCTGATGGTGTACCATGGTCTTTGGCAAGTGGGGGGCGTTGGATTGGACTGATGGTGAATTCCATGGTTGGATGTTGATGGCATACGGTATGCGTTTGGTCAAGAGAAGCACCAGATCTGCAAAGGAATTAAAATAAAGAAATTTGCTGGGACCTGGGATCGAACCCAGGTCCTCTATCCTTTCCAACATACGCCATTGCTAGCTACGCTACCTGTTTTGTTTGTTAATATAATAGCAACAATATATAATATATAAAACATGGTAACTGAATCACAAACGCGCGCGAAATTCAAAATGGCCAATGGTATCTTGACACGCCTTCATCCTCCTCCCTGTTCCATCATTTTAGACTACGACCTTTTACCCACAACAATTTCCGTCACTGTAGGCTTTAGTGACAGTTTTTGTGCATTGCTATAGACCTGTCATATCTCAAAACGCAAAGCAAGCAATATTAATCAGAGCTAAGAACATAGATCCACTAAAAATCTTGTCCTGAGTTCATTGGTATCATTAATCAGTCCTAATTTTACCTATATGAGGAATCCCTAATTTGAAGCTTTCAAACCCTATTAATGGCGTAAGCTTGTTCCCGCACTAGAAATCAAATTCAGGCTATCCAAAAGGTCACAAACATGATTATGAATACATTTATGCAAGCAAATTGAATGTAAAATGCGTAATACCATGAAATCGAATTTGAGTTATAAGGGTGAAAACCATGATCTGTATCTTACAGTTTGGGACGTTTTGTGGCTTGAGAACGATTAGAATCACTTCAGAGTATGTCCAGGAACAAGCTATTGTCTTTGGAATTGCTTGAATCGGGCTACAAATGAAAATCCGACCTACACTTTTCTTTGGAAATTTTGGAATTTGTTCTTGTGTTTTCTCTAATGCCCACCCTTATTTTAGTGTCTGCTCTTGCTCTCTATATATCCTTGAACGAATTAGGGTTATACAAACCACTAGTATCTTTGCAATTTTTAATGATTTTATTTGGTTTTCATGTTGTTTGATATCCTTCCAAATTTGTCCTAATCATGCCATTCTTGTGCCAATTAACTTTGATTCGATTTGATCTTGATATGATAGCATAATTAGCTTGTGATCCTGTCCAAAAATCAGATCAAAACAAATCTTTGCTATTATTTTTCATTTATTTGATTTAATTCAATTTTTAATTAATAAAAAATCAAAATAAAATTAATAATGTAGAAAATAACATGTGAGTGAATATTTGGGTCATGGATCATATTATGAGTGAGGTGCAAGCATAAAAAGTTAGGCCCATTTGGCAATAAATGCATTTTTGAGCACATTTGGACTTTTGGTAATTTTACAAAAAATGTCAACTTTGACAAGGCATATCTCTTCCAATTGTAACCCTAGAGATGTGTTCTTGGACTTTTTATAAATATTAGCATTTCCCCTAAACAACCCTTTTGGTCTCATCTCAATTGGGTCTTCCATGTTCATGTAAGAAGTTTTGACCCAAAAAGTGTTTTTGTTGACTTTTCAAAAGGACCTATAATATGGAAATTCATATCTTTTTGTGAGTGCATATTTTGAAATTGAGGGATGAATATGGATAATAGGTAATTGCATCCTATTCAAAATGAGCCTTGGATGGAAAATTCCTGATAAAGTATGAGGAAGTTATGCTTGGTCAAAGTTTGGTTGACTTTTCCTGAGAAACCCTAATTTAGCAACTTTTGGGTTTTGAGGAATTTGGGTCATTCCTTGAGGAATAATGATCAAACCTTGATCAAATTATGGATATAACTTCAAAATGTTGATGTTGACCAAAAATCTTGAAGTTTGACTGTATGTGGGCCACAGTTGACTTTTGACCTAATACAGTCAATTCTCAAGCATCTGAGCAGTTGACTGAGCAAACTTCTTGTGCAAGGCTTGAAATTTGACATGGAGGGTCTTGAGAACATATTAGGACCATGGAGAGTATATGAGGTCTGTGGAGTTCACCCATATTGATTAAAATGGAAACCCTAGTTTAAGATAGATTGCCTTAGGAGAGAGTTTGTCTGGTCAATTCTTGGGCATCCTTGAGCAAGTTGAGGATCTCAATAGGCATGTATTGAGTAAAATGAGAGAGTAAATTTTGGGGTACAACACACCCCTATTTCCATATTCTACAACATTATTTTATTTGATTTAATTATGAATTTAGTTAATTTATTCATAACTAGGTGATTAGCAAAGAATTTAAAAACAACTAGAGGCTAAACTTTGTGAAATTATTCGAAAGTGGGATACTGAGTATCTTTCACGTAGAATAATAGATATACTAGTTAAATGTTAAATTTTAGGCTATTTCATTTATTTTATTAAACAAAAAATATCAAATAGAAAAATACAAAAATGTTTTTTATTACCTAGTTAGATTAATTAATTTAATTTGTTGCGTATTTTTTAGTTTTCTCAATCAATTTAAACCTTCTATAATAATAGGATGTCCATATTCGAGTAATTAAATCGGTGAACACATTGTCTATTGGCTTATTATTCAAAATCAAACAATTAAAATCTACTCACGAAATTCACCATCCACAAGCAACATGTGGCCAATATCTGACCACGTGATGAGGAGACTATATCAGACTCCCTCGCTCTACGTATAAAAAATATTCAATCAAACACAAAATCTTTTTTTCTCAAATTAAATTAATTCAAACAATTAATTTTCGGAAAGGAATATGAATATATTTAAACTAATTGTGCACTTGGTCTAACAAACTCTGCCATTCACACTCTTAGACTACGTATGCGAGAAATGTAAATATATTTTGTAATCCATAAAAAATACAAAACAAACCGCGAACTACGAAATGAAACTCAGATTCCTCCTAAGAGGATACGTAGGCATACGATCAAAAATCATGGTGAGTCCCGCTAAATAAAATTCAAACCCTTTTTCCCAATAATAATTAAAAACCCTATTTCCTAAGATCGCGCTTCTAAACCTAGTATCCTTGTCAACAAGGTAGATAAGGGGTGCCTAACACCTTCCCCTCGTCTAGAACCGAGTCCAAATATAGAATCTCTGACTTTTAGGGTTATTCCTTTATACTCCTTTCTTTTAGGATAAAAATTAAGGGTGGCGACTCTGCTTTAAAAACCAGTTGCAACAGTTGGCGACTCTGCTAGGGACTCAACCCTAGGTTTAGAAGTTTTCCTTTAGGTTTTAGGGTTTTGCTTATATTTTTTGTTTTTATTTATTTTCACTTTATTTATCTATTTCTTGCTATTTATTATTATTATTCATTATATTCATTTATCTATGGTGGGATTTAATTTTCACAAAAAAAAAATTAATTCAAAAACCCTTAGAAAGAAGGTTCGTCTATTAGCTAAGGAGTTACATCAACCCTATGAGTTTATGTGACGACTTCGCCTAGAGTCGGTGAAGTTCCACAAAAGGAATACCTCTCGAGAGACATCCTCTTTGGAAGTAGGACCTTGGAATGATACCTGTAATACCGTGGGAGAACTGACTGGGGTGTTTTGCGTTTTATCGCAATTGTTGCGGATAGCAAGAGTCGCCACCGACTTTTCTTTTATCCAATAAAGGAAAGGGTGAAAAGAACAAGAAAGACCTTTTGAGATATTTTCTTGAGTTCGGGGGGTAAGTTATGAAAAGGGAAGGTGTTAGCACCCTTTTCATCTGTATTTATCTATGGGCTCTTAGTTGCTAGCTCACTTTGAAATGCTTTGTAATGTTTTTGTGTTTTGTGTAAGTTTGAAAATATTTTTGAAAAAAACGCCTTTGTTTCGGAAAACTTTGTAATGATTCTCGTCTCTATAAGAATGTATGCAAAGTGTTGGTTTTGAAAATAGTTCAAAGAGATATTTGTTTTTGAAGATGTTTTAAAAGTGTGAGTGTGGAAATGGTTTTTTTTTTGTGAGCAACCAACTATGAGTGTTCTACCTACTCAAAAAGTATTAGATATTTTCCTCCTCCTTTAGAAGTGTTATCTTACTATTGCTTGGTAAGAAACCATATCATTGGATGTGAAGGGACAGTCGTGGGTCATCATACAGTCATAGAAGGAAACATTGTAGGATACCTTAGCAATTTGTCATAAGGGTGAAAGATTGTTTGCCGAAGGCAATATCGAAGGGTCATAGAGGGACTACGATCTTGTAATCGAGGGTCTTTGCTAAAGTATCCCACGTTCGAGGGACATGACTGTTTTATTCTAAGGCAACAAGTGTGGGTTAACCCTAGAGGTGCAAGTGTGAAAAGTCTTTTTGTTGTCATGCATTTTGTCTTGAATTAAGGTTATCTGCTTGTTTGATTTTATGTCTTGCCATACAAACCCTAATTACTAGCAATAATATGGAAAGCGATAAATTGTGGAATTTAAAAGTTCTACGCTATTACATCGTTTTAGGGGATGGGAATACAAATTACAAATGAGGATGAAAGAGATTAAAACCTAGTTACTATTACAACCAAA
Source organism: Vicia faba (assembly GCA_948472305.1). Lineage (NCBI taxonomy): Eukaryota > Viridiplantae > Streptophyta > Magnoliopsida > Fabales > Fabaceae > Vicia > Vicia faba. The sequence continues at coordinate 569,562,928 of OX451737.1, forward strand.
TTGAATAATGCAAAATAAAATGTATAAGAATATAAAGGAAATGTAAAAGAAAAGAAAATTGTTTTTTATGGTTTTAGATGGAAAATTTTTTAACCTAACTAGTTAAACTAAAATAAATGGAGAGAAGTTAATTAATTAAATTCCTAAATTCTAAATTAATTTGATTAAAAAAAAGAGAGAAAATTAAGATTAAACCTAAGTCTAAATGTATTTTAATTAATTTAAGAAAAGAAAATGTTTTTGTTTTAGGGTTTTATATTTGAAAGAAATTAAAGTAAAATAGAAATACAATAATAATTTTAGTCTAAGTATTTAATAAAATATTTTTTTTGTATTTTTTAATTATAAATAATAAAAATAATAATATTAAAAGTAAATAAAAGAAAATAAAATGAAAATAAAAATTGAAAGTCATGGGGGTTAGACAAGGAATGTTGGAGGTTAGAGAGTAAAAACATTTTTTTTGTGTTTAAGGTCCAAATAGCTTTTTGTAACCAGAAAATAAAATAGTAAAAAGGAGTATAATGGGCTGCATGGTAAAAATGAAATGGAGTGTGAGAGAAATAAAAAAAGAAAGGCCCAATATCTGGATGGCCCAGACGCGTTTTAGGAATAAAAAGAAACAAGGAAAATGTTATGAAATAAAACAAAAGGTCCATGGGGTTCGAACCCAGGACCTTATAGGGTAATGCCTTACGCGCACGCTTGCTGCCAATGGGGTGGCTGTTTCATCCGCTACGTAAACCACTTGCAATAAAGATAAAATAAACCAAGTCCTGACTGTACTTCATCTTCTTCCTTGCGCCACATTTTTGAATCTCTGAACTTACTCATTTCTCAACCATTCTCAAAAGCGTAAATATCAAACTTGTTAGAAATTTCACCATGATTTCAAATATGTAACTAAGTTAAGCAATAGATCAAAGATGAGCACGAATTTTAAATGGTACCAAATTCTAACCTAATTTTTTAGAAGTTCAAACTCAAAATTCACACTACTCAGGAAACATAAATGAATTCTAAGGACATGGTTAGTTTCAGGGCTATAATGTCTACATTTTATCTTTTAAAATGGAAGCCAAATAATGCTTGTATGAAGAGTTAGAATTCTAGAAAACTCACCTTGATGATGGAGATCGTGTTTTGAGTTAGATCTCACTTCTAGGTGCTGCAATGATCTGGTTAACTTCCTTGAATATCAAGGAAGCTAATGCAATGCTTAGCTTGAGCAGAGAGTGCCTAGAATATTATGTAGAAGTCAAGTTGCAGGGGTGCAAAGTGAGGTTTGGACAATGGTGATGGAGGTGTTACAATTGTGAAACATGGAGGGGGATGAGTTATATTTGATGTAAGGAAGCTTTAGGATTGATTTGGAATAGAAAAGCACGAGTGGTTTATGAGATGGAAATTCTTGGGAAGAAATGACAAGTTATGGTGTTTTTAGAGAAATTTTTGGTTTGAGGAAGTTTGATGGAGTTTCAAGGCTTCTAATTTCGTGTCCTTAGTTGCAAAATATTTTCTCAATTTATAGGAGAAGTTTTGGAAGCTTGGAGGGGTCAGAAGCAAGAGTTCACATGTTATAGCAATTTGACTTATTTTTTAGGAAAGCTTGACAAGCATTATTCCAAGGCAAGGTACAAGGATATCTAAAGTGGTTAGGTAATTTAAACATGCTTATCTGATTGTGTAGAGGATGCTTGTGCAGAAATAACAAGTGCAATGCTCAAGACAAGTTGACTTTGTGATTAAAGCCACTTTACTAGAATGGCAATGTTACTTTGTGCCATTAATGGAAATGCAACTTAGATAATGGTTCAAATGCTTGGACAATGGCTCCATCAGTTGTGTAATCAATTAATTATGCAGTGAAACACAAGTTACAAGCCTGCAAAGTGAAGTTATGCAGCATAGGCTAGGGTTTTGCTCAAGTGTTCATCACAAAAATGTCTTGTAATTCAAGAATGAATGCCCAACTTCCTCTCTTCGATTCTCTTAGCTCAAAATTGATCTCTTCAAGTTCTTGGACATTTTGAAAATCTTGAAACATACTCTACAACTTTAATTTTTTCCATTTTTGCTAAATCAAATTGATCTATGTGAAAAATGGCCAAGAAGTTGGGACAAAAAAACTTCCTAAACTAGGTCAAAATTTCACTAAGTGTTTAAGAAAAAATACATGACTTCATGGGCCTATAACTTAAAATATAAGAATTTTTTGGATATGAGCCCTCTAATACAAAGTTGTATATTTCATTAAGATCTACAACTTTCATGTTGATAGTTTTCATTGAATCATCTTGGATCTTAGAGAAAAATTGGCATGTAGTGGTCAAATTATCATGTACAAAAATAGTTAGAAAAATTTCTAAGTCTTGAACAACAGTTTGACTTTTCAAATTGATTTTTGACTTTCTTGATTTCTTGATGATCAAGCTTCATATTTTTGAATTTCTTGATGAATCTTGACTTTTGAAAGTCAATTTTGATCAAAAACTCAAAGTTTGACTTTTGTGTATCATTTGACTTTTCATCAGTTTCTCAAATTTCATCTATCAATTGTTTGATCTTGAGAGGTGAATTGAGTCATAAATTAGGTAAAAATGATCTACTTGAATCCTTGAAATCATGTTTCAAACCAATAAGTCAGGTATTAGCTCAAAAGTCAAAAATCAGTCATTCTAGTCAAAAACCCTAATTTTGACCATTTTCCCTTTTGATGATTTGCACACTTTTCTTGAGGAATTGTGATCCAAACTTGATCAATTGATGAATATGAATTAAAATTGTTGATATTGGTTAAAAATATTGAAGTTTTAATGTAAGTTGACCACAATTGACTTTGTAACTAATATAGTTATTTTTTAGTCATCTAATCAATTGATTTGGCAAAACTGTGATTCAAGACTTGAAACTTGACATGATTATTCTTGGAGGTCTATAATGATGCATGAAAGTCACTTGAGACATTATAAGTCCATTTTTCCTTGTGAAAATAAAAACCCTAATTTGGGGCATTAGTGTTTAGGAGGTGGTTTAACCTAGTCAACACTTGTGCAAACTTGAGCTATTTGAAGATCTTGTGAGAAATGTCTTGAGAAAAGAGAGGGAAAATTTTGGGGTACAACATTTGCCCATGTTCAATCTTCTTAAGCCTGAAGAGTTAGATTGGTGTGTCCGTCATTCATGACTTAGAGGTGGAAGATGATTGAACACTAAAGTGCCCAGGAATTTGCACTCGCTGATGCACGAAGTAATGTGTTGGATGATTGTATCGGGAATGGGCTTAAAGATGCCCTCCAAAGATAATTTCTTGACTTTAATTGGGATAAGTGTCATAATAAATCTTGGGTTGATTTAAAACTGAACCAGAGAAGTGTTTTTGTCTTTAGCCGAAAAAGTATCAAAACTTAATCTGAGCCAAAAAATAATCTTGATGTCTTTAACCGAATGAAGTATCAGAACTTAATCTGAGTCAGAGAAAGGTCTATTGAAGGAGGTATCAGAACTTAATCTGAGCCAGAAGATAATCTTGGTGTCTTTAACCGAACAAAGTATCAGAACTTCATCTGAGCCAGAGAAACGTCTAATGAAAGAGGTATCAGAACTTAATCTGAGCCAACAGATAATCTTGATGTATTTAAATGAATGAAGTATCAGAACTTAATCCAAGCTGGAGAAAGGTCTACTGAAGGAGGTATCAGAACATAAACTGAGCCAACATATAATCTTGATGTCTTTAACTGAATAAAGTATCAAAACTTAATCTGAGCCGAAGAAAGGTCTACTGAAGGAGGTATCAGAACTTAATCTGAGCCAGTAGATAATCTTGATGTCTTTAACCGAACGAAGTATCAGAACTTAATCCAAGTCAGATAAAGGACTACTAAAGGAGGTATCAGAACATAATCTGAGCCGGAGAAAGGTCTACTGAAGGAGGTATCAGAACTTAATATGAGCCAGCAGATGATCTTGATGTCTTCAACCGAAAAAAGTATTAGAACTTAATTAGAGTCGGAGAAAGGTCTACTAAAGGAGGTATCAGAACTTAATTTGAGCCAGCAGATAAACTGTATGTCTTTTGATTGATCTTTCCTGAAATAGGTAAAGAATTAGTTGCATGAAGATGCATGCATTGTGTAAGGATGTTCTCAAAATAAATGAGATTGTGCTATATGTTTAGTATGCATATGTAATGATGCATGAATGTTGTTAAAATGTATCTTTGTCCGAGAAAATAAATCCCTGACTACTGTTGGAGAGTTTTTGGGAAGCTAAATCCAGGACTACTGTTGGAGACAAAAAGTATGTGTATCCTCAACCTTGACTAGAGTACTTCTGCTGGGAATTCCTATTTGTTGTTTGAGGAAACTCTGCAGGGAGTGTTGATTTCTGCTTAGGGAGTAAAGTTTAGGAACCTTGGTTATCCATTTCTCTACTGGAGAATTTAATTCTCATATACCCTGACTGGGGATAAAAGAGATGATTAGACTTTTGGTGGTCTGGGGAGGATGAAGTTAACTGGTATCTGGTCGGGTTCCAGGATTTTCAGCAATTTTTTGGGGATAGTATCAACTCTATTGGAGAAGAGGAGTTCTGTCAGTTGATTGTGGTAGTCTGACAAATAGACTCGTGCTGGGGAATTTGTAGTTTGTTAGGGAAATAAACCTGATTGACGAAAGAATTTTGAAGACCTTACTGGGGAAATAAATTCAACAGGGGAAGAACTTTTGCAAGGTTTCTTTTCTGGTTTTGGAAAACTGGGTTGGGGAAGAGAATTTCCAGGAAATATGTTAATTGGAACTCTTGATGGAGAATGTATGAATTCACTCTGTGGGGATAATCTTATTGAAGTAACTCTATGGGGATATCCCAAATCCTTGAGTAAATGCTTATTATTGTTCTTGTGTGTACATTTGTTTACAGTTAACCATGTTCATATGCATATGTTCATTCAATTTTAGTCATTGGACGTTTTTGCACGCAAAATAGACAAAACAAAAAGTTTACACTTCAAAGTATATTTATATTGATAATTTTCCTAAAAATAGACGTTTTTGTACAGGGAGACAAAAATCCCAGTAAGAGGAAGTATTCGAAAAAGTGAAAAGAATACAAAGTGAAAACAAAATTTTTATAGCCATGTGGAAGTGATCTCATTGGGTTCCAACTCTGATATTGCCCATATGTCTTTGAACATCATCTCTTGTCGTCGAAAGAAGTTGATTGAATTGATTTCATACCATTTGAACTTTTGACCTTGGTAATAAAGCTGGTTGTGGTGATTCAACGGGACATAGTCATACGCTTTAATCCTTAACTTTTTCCTGGACCTCCCTTTCGGGTTTTCAGTCCACCAGGATACCCATTTTTTCCCAAGTCGCCCTTTTAGGTTTTCGACTTTCCGGGTGTACAATCTTTTGAATATATCCCTAATTTTTGCCCGAACCTTTTTGGTTCACTGGGATGCCCTTATTTCTTCCTATGTATGTCAACCTAGCGGGTCGTTCTTTATACATAGTATTTTTTGACTATGTCCGCGTTCATAGGATGTGGGAAATCTTTGTCGTCCATATTGGTTAGCATCATAGTGCCACCAGAGAATACTTTCTTGATAACAAATGGCCCTTCGTAAGTGGGAGTCCATTTTCCCCTGGGATCGCCTTGCGGTACCAAGTTGCCAGCTTGGTATACTCGACGTTTGATCTTTTTGTTGAATGCCTTGATCATACGCTTTTGATACATTTGACAATGACAGACAGTAGCCAGTCTCTTCTTGTCAATCAAATTCAAGTGATCCAATCTTGTCTGAATCCATTCATCTCCACCTAAGTCTGCTTCTTTCATAACCCTTAGAGAAGGAATTTGAACTTCGATAGGCAGGATGACTTCCATGCCATAGACTAAAGAGAATGGGGTTTCCCCAGTTGATGTTCATGCCAAGGTACAGTAGCCATGAAGAGAAAATGGTAGCATCTCATGCTAGTCTTTATAGGTTACCACCATATTTTGCACATTCTTCTTTATGTTCTTATTAGTAGCCTCCACTGCGCCATTCATCTTAGGTCTATGTGGAGAAGAGTTGTGATGATTGATTTTGAACTACGTGCAGAGTTCAATAATCATGGCATTATTGAGGTTGGTTCCGTTGTCAGTGACGATCCTTCCAAGGATGACGTGCCGGAAGATGAGGTTATGCTTGATAAAACGGGCTACAACGTTTTTGGTAACTGAGGCAAATGAAGCAGCTTTGACCCATTTGGTGAAGTAATCAATGGCGACGAGGATGAAACAATGTCCATTGGAGGCAGTGGGTTTTATTTCTCCAATCATTCCAATGCCCCACATTGCAAATGGCCACGGAGAAATCATGACGTTCAAGGGTATTGGAGGCACATGAACCTTGTCGACATAGATTTGACATTTATGGCAAGTCCTCGAGTGGAGGTGACAATCAATTTCCATAGTCGACCAATAGTAACCAGACCTCAGAATCTTCTTGGCCATAGTGTGTCCACTAGAATGAGTTCCAAAGATACCTTCATGCATGTCTTCCATGATCTTTTCTATTTCCTTCTTGTCCATACAACGGAGCAGAGTAGAATCATGGTTGCGCTTGTACAGGCTCCCATTGCTTAGGAGGAATTTGGCTGAGAACATCCACAAGAATTTCTTGTTGTTGATTGAGGCTCCCTCAGGATACTCTTGTGCTTCAAGGTACCTTTTCACCTAATGGTACCAAGGCTTCTCCTCATCAGTGTTGATCTCATAATAATGTGCAGGTTCGTCAAATGTTTCGATAGTAATTATGGGAGCTTCATTGTCCCAATTGACCTTGAACATAGACGAAATAGTTTCTAAAGCATCTTCCAACTGATTTTCTTCCCTTGGGATATGCTCAAAGGTGGCTTCCTCGAAGTTTGGGATTAAGGTTAGCACAAGCTCTTTGTAAAGGATCAAGTTTGGATGCTTGGTATCCCGCTCTCCTTTAACTTGACTTACCACTAGGATTGAGTCTCCGCATACACTCAAGAATTTGATTCTTAGGTCGATGGCAGCCTTTAGACCCAAGATGCATGCTTCATACTCGGCTATGTTGTTCGTACATTCGAAGAAAAGTTTGGCAGTGAAAGGTGTATGGCAACCTTCGGGAGAAATGATCACAACACTAACTTTTTCACCCAATGCATTGGAAGCTCCATTAAAAACCATAGTCCATCGGGATCCTTGTTCAGGTCCTTCATACGGTCCAGGCTTCTCACAATCAGTTATCAGTATGATATTCTCGTCTGGGAATTCAAAGTTCATGGATTGGTAGTCATCAATAGCTTGATGGTCCAAATGATACGCCAACACACTTCCCTTGATTTTTTATGTAGTGTATTGGATGTCATATTCAGTCAATATCATTTGCCATCTAGATATTCGTCCGGAGAGAGATGGTTTCTCGAAGATATACTTGATGGGATCCATCTTAGAAATCAATAAGGTATTATGAGTCAACATATATTGTCTTAGCTGACGAGCAGACCATGCCAAAGCGTAGCAAGTTTTCTCGAGCAGTGAATATCTGGTTTCACAGTCGGTAAACTTTTTGCTAAGGTAGTATATTGCACGCTCTTTTCGGCCAAACTCATCATGTTGACCTAACACACACCCCATCAAATTCTCTAATACGGTCAAGTACATAATTAGAGGTCTTCCTTCAATTGGAGGCATAAGGATTGGAGGTTCCTTTAAGTACTCCTTGATTTTGTCAAAAGCTGCTTGGCAGTCGTCATTCCATTTGACTACTTGATCCTTCTTCAACAGCTTGAAGATTGGCTCACAAGTAGCAGTCAAGTGAGATATGAATCGAGTAATATAGTTGAGTCGACGTAAGAAACCCCTAACTTCTTTTTCAGTACAGGGAGCTGGCATTTCTTGTATGGCTTTGACTTTTGCAGGGTCGACTTCAATACCTTTGCCACTGACGACAAACCCTAGGAGTTTTCCAGACCTTACCCCAAAGGTGCATTTGTTGGGATTTAGCCTCAGCTTGTATTTCTTCAACCTTTCAAATAGCTTGTGTAAATGAGCAAGGTGTTCTTCCTCAGTTTGAAACCTTGCAATCATATCTTCAACATAGACTTCTATCTCATGATGAATCATATCATGAAATAGAGCTACCATAGCCCTTTGATAAGTTGCACCTACATTCTTCAAACCAAATGGCATGACCTTATAATAGAAGGTGCCCCACTGTGTGACAAAAGTGGTTTTCTCCATGTCTTCGATATCCATTTTGATTTGATTGTATCCAGAGAAACCATCCATGAAGGAGAAAACTTTATGTTGAGCCATATTGTTAACCAAGACATCGATATATGGTAGCGAGAAATCATCTTTGGGGCTTGCCCTATTCAAATCCCTGTATTCTACGCACATACATACTTTTCCATCTTTCTTTGGTATTTGGACCACATTTTCAACCCACTACGGATATGATGTCACTGCAAGGAAACCTGTATTTAAATGTTTCATTACCTCATCCTTGATCTTCTTAGACATATCTGGCCATATGCGACGAACCTTTTGTTTGACCGAAGGATAATCTTCCTTCATTGGCAGACGATTAACTACGGTATTAGTATCAAGCCCCGACATATCTTCATATGACCAAGCGAACACCTCAACATATTCATGCAACGTCTAGACAAATATTCTCTTCACGTTGTCTTCCAAATTGGCGTCGATCTTGACTTCTTTCTTGTCTTCCTCAGTACCCAGGTTTATCACTTCAACTGGTTCCTCGTGTGGTTAAATGGACTTTTCCTCTTATATTAGAAGTCTAGCGAGTTCCCTAGGTATTTCACAATTTTCTTCACCTTCGTCTTCAGCTTAATAGATTGGATTTTCAAAGTCATAGCTGGAAATAGCAGAACTGTTGTCAATGATATCCGAAGTGGATGTAGATCTGCAAATGTGTGTGTGTGCATGTAAGGTCACATGGCTATTTTGAAAATGCAGTAATAAAAAGAAAGACAGGGAGCGTAAAATTTGAATGCAAAATAGTCCAATGTTGGTATTAAGATGAGCATATGGCATATGAAAATGACAAACCCTTAACAAATAGACCATTGTGCCTCGGGAAAGGCACATGGTTTAAAGTCATTGTTTTAATGGAAATTACAGACAAATTTCTCAAAGTAATAAAAATAGGAAATGGTAGTTACTCCTGACTGAAGGAGATTGGGATGAAGTTCTTGGTCTTCCAGTTATTGAGTCCTCCATCAGCAGTCGGGTAGATCCATTCGTCAAAGTCACAATCAGCATCAGAGTCTTCAACAGCATTAACCTCATGGTTACTAATGCGGAGAGATGGTTTCCCTGCACGAGCATGTCGAACCTCCTTTTGAGATTTGTAAGTGAAACCCAACCCAAATTTGTATGACTTGAAAGGGAAATCAAGACGTTGTCCCTAAATGGTGCAACCTCCGTCTTCAACAATAGCACGAGCATCCTTGAGAGAGGCCATCCTTGGTGTATTTTTAGCAGCTTTAGGATTGTCAGGAGTGTCTTTGGCAACAACAACCATTGGAGAGACCAATTCAAAAGCTTGACAAGGTGTTTCGATGAAATCTCCATCCATTTCAACATACTTGAATGAACTCAGATGACTAATTATAAACTCTTCTTCTCCGCATACAATGACAATTTTCCCCTTGATTGGGTATTTCAACTTTTGATGTAATGTGGAGGTCACCGCACTTGCCATGTGTCCATGGGCGTCAAGGCAGGAAAGAATAAGCAGGGAAGATATCCATCACATAGAATGTTGAGTTGAAGACTTGAGAACCAACTTTGATAGGGAGTTCAGCCTCTCCATGGACCATTCCCTTTGATTCGTCAAAAGTTCTCACCACGATGTCACTGAGTTTCAACACTAAACCTTCACAGTCCAACCTATCTAGAGAACTCTTAGGTAAGACAATAAGGGAGGACCCAATATCCACCAATACATGGGCTAAAGTGGTGCATTTACACTCGATGGAAACGTGTAGAACTTTGTTGTTATTTTTCCCGGCTGGAGTGAGATCCGCGTCCGAAAATCCCAAACCATTGTCAGCAGTCAAACTGGCTACACATTTTTCAAATCAGTCGGCCGTAGTTTCTTGAGGTACTTATGAATTTTCAAGAATTTTATCAGTGCTTAAGCATGTTCCTCGAAGTATAGCAATAAAGACAACATAGAAATCTTCGAGGGTGTTTGCCTCAACTGTTCCACTATATTAGTCGCTTTTTCTGATAATTTTTAAAATTTCCTCCATCTCTTGGGTAGATGGTTCCTCAGTGGTAATATCTTTTGTGGAGCTACCTTCAGGGCAGGCTCGGTTATTTTTTCCTTTCCTCTAGCATCAGCACTAGGTTTGACAGTAGTAATGCGAACGGGTGTAGTTGTGGTTGTCGGAGGTGAAATTTTTGGAGAGAAGATCCTCCCCGGTCTAGTAACTTTACTTGATCCAGCAATGTTTGTAATGTCAGTAATTTCATCTTCATCAATCCATGAATCTTGTTTGATACCATGGTAATACACTTCTGCCCCGTAATTCCAGCGCACAGCCTTATCAGAAGAGTAGGGGACTGGCCCCGGTGTGGTGATAATTAATGGAGCTATTATTGGTTCAACAGAAATCCTAATAGGATCTTTGGAGGTGATTGTGATGCGGTGGGAGAACTGACTTGAGGTTTTGCGTTTGTGTTCTCAAATGTTTCGGTTTAGCAAGAGTCGCCACCGACTTTTTATTTATCCAAAGGAAAGGTCAAAAAGCACAGGAAAGACCTTTGAGATGTTTTCTTGGGTTCGGGGGGTAGATTATGAAAAGGGAAGGTGCTAGCACCCTTTTCATCCATGGTTTTCCATGGGCTCTTAGTTACTTGATTTAGATCACTTGCTTTTTCTTTTCAATTGTTTGAAATGGTGCTTTGTGTGTGGTTTTGAAAGTATTTTGAAAAGAGGCCTTTGTCTAGGCAACCTTTGTAATGATTCTTGTTTGAATGTATACAAAGGTGTTTGTCTTTTGAAAAATGTTTCAAAGTTTGAAAGTTTGTCTTGGGAAATTGTTTTGAAATTGTGTTGTGATGTGTGTGATAGTTTGAAAATAGCAAGGATGTTTGCAAATTTGATCAAGTAACTAGGAGCATCTACCTACCTACCAAAAGTCTTTCCTACACATTTTTAACCCTTTGACATTGTTGTTTTACCATTGCATTTGGTAAACAACCTTGTGTTTGGATGTTAAACGGGACAGGCGTGGGTCATCGTATGACCATGATAACAATTGTGCTAAGTATCTTAGCAAGTTTTTTTTAGGGTCTAGATCATTTTTGTATAGGCAACCAAGATAGCGTCATCGAGGGACTATGATCTTTTGTTTTGTTTTTGTTTTGCCAAGATACCTAGCATGCATACCATGGCCATTTTAAAGGCAACAAGTGGATGAAACCCTAGGGGTGCTTGTGTGTATTGTGTTATCATTTTCATGCATTTTTGTCTTGTATTAGGTCAAGCTATTTGTTTGATTTTGGTTATTTGCATACAAACCTTAATCTTTCTATCATGGCATATTTGAAAGCAATAAAGTGCGTAAAAGTAAATCTACGACTATTACAATATTGATATGGGGAGAGGGATACAAGTTTGAATAGGGGGATATTTGCAAGAAAATAAAACCCTAAGTCAACTATTACAACCAAATTGAACTTATTGTACAAATAATAAATTGACAAATATTTAAATGGACAATTAAATATAAGTATGCAAAAAATGTTTTTGTATTTATTTTTATGTATGTAAAAATTAATTATTTAATGTCTTAAAAAATAAGAAAAATAAAAAGATTATTTTTGAAAAGGGTAAAACCCTAATTTTTTGGTTTAAGAAAAATATATATATTATAATTATTTATTTATGTACAAGAAAAATAAAATAAAATATATATAAATTGTTAAAAAATTAAATGTGTGAGAAAAATATTATTTAAGTATATAAATAATAAAAATAAAAATATATAATATTTTTGTATTATTTATGAATTTATTTTAAGAAAATAAAAGTATATCATTTTTAATAAATTATTTCTATGTCCAAAAAATAATAAAATAAAATGTGAAAATTTAAGAAAATGTTTTTGATGATTTTTTATATTTAGAAAAAATAATAAAAGTCAGAAATGAAAATAGAAATAAAAAAATATAAAATAAAAGAGAAATGGGCTAGGGGGTGCAGAAAGCAAGCTAGGGGGTGTCAAAAACAAAGCCAAGTCAGGCCCAGCCCATATCCTCTTCACCCCTGTCCTCTAGCACAAGAAAACGCGCGCCCTTGTTCAAACCTGGAAATCCTACATACGTGCTCAAAAACAAAAACTTGCAACATGAAAGTTATAGCCCTTGATCACACGATTCTAACCATGTAAAAAACTTAATCTAAATCTCAAAGACCATAGAGAATTTCTCTGGCCCTAATTTCTAACCTAGTCTTTTCAGAAAGTTCAAACATCAAATACTCCTAGCTCAGTTAACATAAATGAATTCTATGCATATGTACAACTCAAGGGCAATGAGGACTACATTTTCTATTCACAAACCTAAACCTAAAGATTCCTAAATAGAGAGATAGAAGTTTGAACTTTACCTGTTTCAGTCAAGCTCGAGTATGGAAATGTAGGGGTTGTGAGTGAGGCCCGAGATACTTGTGAGCTTGCTTGAAGTTCCTTTGAGCTTCCCCAATGCTTAGCCTGCTTTGAAATAGCTTGAATATGCTTGTAGAACTCAACCTGCAAAGTCAGAATTTGAAAATGGTGAAGTGTGTAAATGGATTTACAGTGACTTGGGAATGGTTGGGATAGCTTAGGTATGTTGTATGGAGTGTGTTGGAACTGGTTGCAAGCAAAACGCACGAGTGGATTGTGATTTGGCTTATGATTTGCAGATTTTGTCCTGTTTTGGCATAAAATGGGGTTTTTGGTGTACAATGGTGTTTGAGAGGTTGCTAGCTCGTGTTTCTGGCTTAGTATAATGTGTTCAAGTTGGTTCAAATGTTCACAAGCTTTGGTTTTATCAGATTGAAAAGATATGGACTTTTGGCACAATGACTTGGTTTTGAAGAAAAAGGTGATTTTGACAATGCAAAGGCTTGTACAATCTAGCTTAGGGTCTGCACATAGTTGGTAATCATTTCCCTATCATTGTGGATGTGGTTTTCTGCAAAATATTAAGTCCAATGCTCAAGACAAACAAAAATGCAAAAGTTATGCTTTATGTAAATGGCATTGTTGCCTTTTTGCCAAAAATGGATTAATTCAATGTGTAATCTTCTAGAGCTCATAACAAAGCCTTAATCCATTGTTTTTGCATTCAATTTTTGAGTGTGGAAGGGTTTAAGAACCTGTAAATAAGTATAATCATGGTTGGACATAATTTGCAACTTGTAGCAACATGAAAAATGCCTTGGATGAAAGTGATATTTTGCCAATTTCAAACTTTCGATTCTCCCTAACCACAAATGATTTTGGAGAGTTCTTAGACATTTTGGAAAGCTTGTAACATGCTCTACAACCCATATTTAAAATTTCATTTTGAGATTCCACTTGGAACTATGTGAAAAATTGCCATGAAGGTAGGTTAAAATCCTGCCTAAACTAGGGCAAAATTTCACTAAGTTAGAAAGTTTTTGGACCCTTGTTCCTAAAATCATAACTTGAGATCCAAACTTCTTTTGGAAAAAAGTTATGAATCAAAGTTTTAAATTTTGTGGAGGACTACAACTTTCATGTTGGAGGTTTTGTTTGAATCCAATTGCATCATGGTGAAAATGTTGGGCAAAGTTGGGAAAAAATAAGAAATTTTTATAACTTAGAAAATTTCTAAGTTATGAAAACTTTCAATCTTAAACCCTAATTTCCAAAATTAGGTTTCTTGGTGAACAATTTTCATGTTTTGACACATCTTGATGAAAAATGACCTTTGGCACTTGATTTTGACCAAAAAGTTAAAGTTTGACTTTTCAGTGTACAATTGATTTTTGATGAGTTGACTGGAAAATTCATTTGTCAATCTAATGCATTTGAGATCTTTTGAAACTTGTGATTAGGTAAAGGTGATTCAATTGAGTCCTTGAAACTATGCTTGAACCCAATTTGCCATTGGCTAGGTGAAAAATCAGAAATTGCCCTTCTACAGTCAAAACCCTAAAAATGACCATTTTGCCCTTTTGATGATCTGATCAAATTTCTTGAGGAGTTGTGGTCCAAACTTAATAAAATGGTTCATATGAGTCTATAATGTTGATATGGATAAAAAATTATGAGGTTTGACTGTAAATTGGCCACAATTGACTTTTTGCCCAATACAGCTGATTTCTAGGTCAACTGTCCAATTGACTGGGCAAAAATTTGATTCAAGGATTGAAACTTGGTATGAGAAATCTTATAAGTCCAAAATGAACTATGAAAGTAATATTAGGCATTGGAAATCCAAAAATCCCTATGCAAACTCAAACCCTAATTTCAGGTCAGTAGTGCAAGGAGATGTCTTGAGCAGAGCAAACCCTAATCCTGTCTGGAGTCCAAAGAGTCTTGTGAGGGGAAATATTGATAAAATGAGAGGGCAAATTTTGGGGTACAACAGCTGCCCCTGTTCAATCTTCTTGAACCTGAAGAGTTAGATTTGTGAGTTTGCCTTTTGTGACTCGAAGGTAAAGGAGGATTGGACACTAGAGTGCCCGTAAATTTGCACTCGTCAAAATGTGGTTGAGGAAATGGGCTTAAAGATGCCATTTGGAGAGGGGACAAAATATTGTCAGAGATGGGATTAAAGATGCCATCCAAGAATGTTTGTTGAAAATCAGGAGAATGAATCATCAGAGCGGTATCCGTATCTGGAACGTATCTGAGTTGTATCTGGAGATTGGATCTGTATGAGCAAGGGAATGGCGTCCGTGTCTTGAGCGTATCTGAGTTGTAACTGTATTTGATTCTTGAATGAATAACAGAATGACTGCCATGTCTGGAGTGTATCTGTATTGTATCTGAATCTGAAATCTGAACAGGCGACAGAATGACATCCGTGTCTGGAGCAAATTTGGGTTGTATCTCGAGATTGAGATCTGTATGAGTAGCAGAATAACTTCCGTGTCTGGAGTGTATCTGAACTATAACTGAGATCTGAATAAGTGACAAAATGACATCCGTGTCTGGAGTGTATCTGAACTTTGAAATTGATAGTTGAATCTGAATGAGAAATAGAATGGCTTCCGTGTATGGAGCGTATCTAATCTGTATCTGATTGTTGAAGTCTGAATGAGTGACAGAATGGCATCCGCGTTTGGAGCGTATATGGACTGTATCTTGACTTGAAATTTTGAATGAGTAACAAAATGACCTCCGTGTCTGGGGTGTATCCATACTGTATCTGAATAAGAGATCTGAATAAGTAACAGAATGACTTCCATGTCTGGAGTGTATCCGTACTGTATCTGAAATCTTTGAATATTTGTTAAAGATAGCTTTTAATCTTATCCTGAAAAGGGTAAAATGTTAGCTGAAACACAAAGTTATATTGCATGAAATGTATGATGCAATAAAATGTGTTTTATCAATGTTTATGATACATGAATGTAATGTATGCGCATGTAAGCTGATTAGTTGTCTTGCTGAGGAAAATAAATCCTTGATAGATGGAGATAATAAAATCTTTGACTGCTGCCGGGGAAAATAAATCCTTGACCGCTGTTGGAGATTCAAAAACATTGATTGCTGAGGATGAGGAATCCTTGGACCACTGTTGGGGATAGAAAATCCTTGGCAACTTACGAGGATTATCAAAAACTTTGACAACTTCAGTGGGGATGTGAGAATCCTTCATGACTGCTTGGGGATATAGGGATCCTTCAAGTCTGCTTGAGAAACCTGCTTGGGGAATCCAGAGATCTTTGATGACTATGGCTGGAGATTACACAATGGGAATCCTTACTCGGCTGAGGAATAAGGAAACCTCTGATGATCTCTACCGAGGATTAATCAAAGGAAAACCTTGATCTGCTGGAGAATAAGGAAGACTCTGGTGGATTCTGTGGAGAATTAAGAATGAGAAAATTCGATCTCCTGGGGAAAATGAACCCTTGGGGGCTTCACTGGAGAAATGAGAATGAGAATCTTCGATCTGCAGGGGATTAAATTTTTTTACAAATTCATGCTGGGAGTAATGAAGGTTCTGGAAACTTAACTGGGGAATCCAGCCTGAGAATTTTCAATCTGCTAGGGGAATTTGAATTCTCGGGGACTTCAAACTGGGGAGCTAAGAATGAGAATCTTCATTCTGTTGGGGGGGGGGGGGGTAAAAACTCTGTGGGGAATAGCTATACTGTTGTGGAGTAAGTTCAAGACTCTCTGGGGAAAAAGCTTATTCCTGTTTGGAAAAGTTCAGGAGTTTGGGTTGTATGCCAATCTACTGGGGGATTATCCTAGGTTGGGGATAAGGCAAAAGTTAACTGTTATCTGGTTGATTCTCAGACTTTAAGGCAACTTGTTGGGGAATCTAGAGAAACTGGATGGTTTCTGCTGTGGATTGGAAGTTGGAAATTTGACTTCGCTGGGGAAGAAGGTTTCATCTTTGCTGGAGATTTATGACCCAAAGTGTTTATTTCGCTAGGGATTGGGAGTTTGAAGACTAACTCTGATGGTGGATTAAGGGTTTGAAATATTACTCCGCCGGGGATCGGGAGTTTGAAGTTTAACTCTGGTGATGATTTTGAAATTTAATTCTGTTGGGGATATGTATTTCAAAGTTGTAGCTCCATTGGGCATCTAGATGATGTACTGCAGGGGATTCTTCTTGGAATAGCCTAAAGACGTTTTTCTATACTTTCAACCTGTCAGTAATTATTCTTTCACATTTCATTTGTTTGTAAACAGTGATTATATTCAAATGCATATGCTCATTTAATAAATCATTGGACGTTTTCAAATAAAACATAAGTGTAAAGAAAAAGGAAAAGGCAAACAGTTTTCTGCACTTTGAAGTATCTTTGTATTAACTTTGTGTAAGTATTTTGTACAAAGGAGACAGACATCCTAGTAAGAGAATGTTGTCATGAAAAATGAGAAAAATTTATACAAAGAAAGATGGCTATGTGTAAAAATTCCATGGGGTTCCCATTCTGCTATAGCCTTCGTAACTCTGGATATCTTGTCCACTCGTTGCTTCGTCCGACGATGAATGAATTGATCAGAAGCCCGGAGCTTGTCTGTGAAGAGATTGTCCTTAAAGTGATCCGACGAGACATAGTCATACGCTTTAATTCCCTAACTTTTTCCTGGACCGCCCTTTCGGGTTTTCAGTCCACCGGGAAACCCTTTTTTACCCAAGTCGCCCTTTCGGGTTTTCAAATTGCTGGGTGTACAGATTTTTTTATTTATCCCTAATTTTTGCCTGAACCGCTCTTTCGGGTTTTCGATTCACTGGGATTCCCATTTTTGCCCAAGTCACCCTTTCGGGTTTTCAACTTGTCGGGTCGTTTATGTGTAGTATCTTTTAATTATGTCTGCGTTCGCAGGGTGCGGCAGGTCATTATCGTCCATGGTGGTCAGGATCATTGCCCCACCAGAAAAGATGTTTTTGATCACAAATGGTCCTTCGTAAGCAAGAGTCCATTTTCCCCTGGGATCACTTTGCGGCAAGATGATCCGCTTGATTACAAGATCCCCGACTTGATATACCTGGCGCCTGACCTTCTTGTTGAAAGCCTTGATCATTCGTTTCTGATACGCCTGACCATGGCAAACAGCGGTAAGTCATTTTTCATCAATCAAGTTAATGTTGATCAAGCCGGGTCTAGATCCAATCGTCTTCACTCAAACCAGCATCTTTCATGATTCTCAAGGAGGGAATCTGAACCTCGATAGGTAAAACAGCTTCCATGCTGTATACCAAAGAATAGGGTGTTGCCCCAGTTGAAGTGCGTGTCATGGTACGGTACCCGTGCAGAGCAAACAGTAGCATTTCATGCCAGTCCTTTTAGGTGACTGTCATCTTTTGAATGATCTTCTTGATATTTTTGTTCGCAGCTTCGACAACACCGTTCATCTTTGGCCGGTAGGGAGATGAATTGTGATGTTGAATCTGGAACTGCTCGCACAAAGCGGTGATCATAGTGTTGTTCAAGTTTGTACCATTGTCAGTGATAATCCTGTCGGGGATACCATACCGGCAAATGAGGTTCTGCTTTATGAAGCGGGCAACCACATTCTTTGTAACAGATGCGAAGGAAGCTGCTTCGACCCGTTTGGTGAAGTAGTCAATGGACACCAGGATGAAACGGGGTCCAATGGATGTTGTAGGCTTGATCTCTCCAATCATGTTGATTCCCCAAATAGCAAATGGCCAAGGAGTTGTTAAGACATTGAGAGGAACTGGAGGTATATGTACCTTATCCGCATAGATTTGACATTTATGGCATGTTCGGGAATGTTGATGACAGTCAGCTTCCATGGTAGACCAGTAATAGCCTGCCCGTAGAATCTTCTTAGCCATCGTATGTCCGCTAGAGTGAGTGCCAAAAGTACCATTGTGCAATTCAGCCATGATCTGCTCAGCTTCAACCTTGTCCACACAACGAAGCAGAATACAATCATGATTGCACTTGTATAGGATACCATTGCTCAAGAAGAACTTAGCAGAAAATCTCCTTAAGAACTTTTTGTCATTGACTGAAGCTCCTTCAGGGTATTCTTGTGCTTCGAGATACCTTTTGACGTCATGAAACCATGTTCGGTCCATTATTTATTCGGTATTAATCTCGTGACAATGTGCAAGTTCGTCCATCCGTTCAATGGTGATATGGGGAGCCTCATTATCCCAGTTAAGTTTAAACATCGATGACATTGTAGCTAGAGCATCCGCTAGCTGATTTTCTTCTCGCGGGAAGTGCTCGAAGGTAATCTGCTCGAAATGTGGTAACAATGTCAGGACATGTTCTTTGTAAGGTATGAGGTTTGGATGTTTAGTATCCCACTCTCCTTTGATCTGACTGATGACCAAAGCCGAGTCCCTAAATACAATCAAAGATTGGATTCCCAAGTCTATAGCAGCCTTGAGACCAAAGATACAAGCTTCATACTCGGCCATGTTGTTGGTGCAGCTGAAGCAGAGTCTGGAAGTGAAAGGTGTATGGCAACCTTTTAGAGAGATAAGTACCGTGCCGATACTGTTGCCAAGTGCGTTGGAGGCACCATCAAAGTACAGGGTCCATCGGGATCCTTGTTCAGGTCCGTCATACGGCCTGTTCTTTTCAATGTTATCCAAAGTCATGATATCCTCATCGGGGAAGTCGAACCTCATGGATTGGTAATCTTCGACAGCTTGATGAGCCAGATGATCAGCTAGCACACTCCCCTTTATAGCTTTTTGGGTCGTGTACTATATATCATACTCTATGAGGATCATCTGCCATCTAGCGATTCTTCCGGATAGAGAAGGCTTCTCGAAGATATACTTGATTAGATCCATCTTAGAGATCAGCAAAGTGGTATGAGTCAACATATACTGCCTTAGTCGGCGAGCAGCCCATACCAAAGCACAACAAGTTTTCTCGAGCAGTGAGTATTGGGTCTCACAGTCGGTAAACTTTTTGCTAAGGAAATAAATGGCATGCTCTTTTCGGCCAGACTCGTCATGTTGGCCCAATACGCACCCCATTGAATTCTCTAGGACAATCAGATACATGATAAGCGGTCTTCCTTCGATGGGAGGCATCAAGATAAGAGGTTCTAGCAAATACTCCTTGATTTTATCGAAAGCCACTTGACAGTCATCATTCTATTTAACCACCTGATCTTTCTTAAATAGCTTGAAGATTGGTTCACATGTAGATGTTAGGTGAGAAATGAACCTTGCAATGTAGTTTAGGCGTCCCAAGAAACCTCTAACCTCCTTCTCAGTGCGAGGGGCATGCATTTCTTGTATAGCTTTGACTTTGGCAGGATCAACCTCGATGCCTTTGTTACTGACAATGAAACCCAAGAGTTTACTGGACCTGACTCCGAAAGTGCACTTGTTAGGGTTCAGTCTGAGCTTGTACTCCTTCAACCTGACAAACATCTTTTGCAGATGGTCGAGGTGTTCTTCTTCTGTTTGTGAACGGGCTATCATGTCGTCTACGTAAACCTCTATCTCATGATGTCTTATATCATGAAACAAAGCTTCCATGGCGCGTTGATAGGTTGCCCTGGCATTCTTCAGTCCGAATGGCATCACTTTATAGCAGAACGTACCCCATTATGTAACAAAAGTAGTTTTCTCCATGTCTTCAGGGGCCATTTTAATCTGGTTGTAACCTGAAAATCCATCCATGAAAGAAAATACCTTGTGCTGAGCTGTGTTGTCACCCAAGATGTCAATGTGCGATAGTGGAAAGTCATCTTTAGGGCTAGCCCTGTTTAAGTCTCTGTAATCCACGCACATTCTGACTTTGTCGTCCTTCTTAGGCACGAGCACAATGTTAGCAACCCATTGTGGATAGGATGTAACTGCAAGAAATCCAGCATTGAATTGCTTCATAACTTCAGCTTTGATCTTTTCTGACATGTCGGGCCTCATGCGGCGAACTTTCTGCTTAATTGGTGGACAATCTTCTCTTGTAGGGAGACGGTGAACCACAATATCTGTATCAAGTCCCGACATGTCTTCGTAGGACCAGGCGAAGATCTCAACATGTTCATTCAACAGCTGAACTAAGCGCTCTTTGACACTTGGCTCTAGGTTGGCACCCACTCTGATTTCTTTTGTCTTCCTCAGTACCCAAGTTTATTGTCTCTAACAAATCCTCGTGAGGTAGAATAGCCCTTTGTTCCTGTTGTAGTAGTCTAGCCAATTCTCCAGGCACTTCACAGTCTTCATCACCTTCGTATTCAGCATGATAGACCAGATCTTCAGAGTCACTGAAGGCCATAGCAGAATTATTACCCATGGAATCTAGAGTGGAAGGGTACCAGCATTTGTAAGTGTGGGTGTGTGTAAGGGATATCCACCTTTAAACAAATAAAATGCAAAAAGAAAGAAAATGAACACAAAAGTTTATATGTGAAAACGTCTATGATTCATTAAGATGGCATATGAAGATGAAAAATCAAACCCTTACAAATGGACCTTTGTACCTCGGGTAAGGCACAAGGTTAAAAGTGTACGAATTGTTTAAGAATTATTACAAACCAACAGAAATGTTTGAAAGATAAATTACTGATTTATGAAAGTAATGGGAACAAAATCCTTTTCCTCCCAATTGCATAGTCATCCTTCAACGGTAGGGAAAATCCAGTCTTCTAGGTTGCTCTCCTCTTCACCATCCTTCAAAGAACTGACTCCATGATGCGTGATCTTCACTGGTGGCCCTCCAGCCTGGGAGCAACGCACAACCTTTTGAGCAGAAGCAGTGAAACCCAAGTCGAATTTATCAGATTTAAAGGGAAAGTCTGAAATTTGCCCCCAGATTGTGTTTCCTCCTTCTTCAATCACAACTTTAGCATCCTTCAAAGAAGACATCTGTGGCGGAGGTCTTGTAATCATGGGTACAGAAGGCACTGACTTGGTTGCCGCAATCTCCGGAGCTACCTCTTCAAAATGCTGAAAGGGGGTTTCGATGAATTCACCATCCAATTCAACATAGCGGAAATAATTTAGATGGCTTATCATGTATTCCTCTTCACCGTGAACTGTTACAATTTTCCCCTGAATAGGGTACTTGAGCTTCTGATGCAGAGTAGAAGTAACGGCTCCAGCATGATGAATCCAGGGTCTTCCCAGCAAGCAAGAATAGGAGGGACGGATGTCCATGACATAGAATGTGGAGTTGAAGGTTTCAGTTCCCACTTTGATCGGGATGTCTACCTACCCGTGGACCATCCATTTAGAACTGTCAAAGGCTCTGACAATGATGTTGCTGGGCTTCAAGGTTAAACCTTCACAATCTAGCCTATCCAATGCCTTCTTTGGTAGGACGTTCAACGATGAACCAGTGTCTACCGGAACATGTGCCAGAGTAGTCCCTCTGCATTCTACCGAGACATGCAAAGCGTCATTATTCTTTCTCCCTTTGATTGTTAGATCAGCATCGAAGAACCCTAAACCGTTGTCTTCTGTTAGGCTAGCTACACATTCCTGGAACTGGTCCACGAAGGTTTCCTGGGGAACATGGGCCGTCTTCAAGAATTTGATCAAAGCTTTGGCATGAGCTTCTGAACAAAGCAGCAAGGCCAACATAGAGATTTTTGAGGGGGTTTGCCCCAGTTTCTCCACAACATTATAATCGCTTTTCTTGATTATTTTCAAAATCTCTTCCATTTCTTTTTGAGAGGTTTCACGGATGATCAACGGCTGAGCCCTCGTCCTGACGGGCTCTTCTTGGATCCCTTTCCCTCTATCATCAGCAACAGCAGAGGGGACAACCACAGGAGTCACAACTTCTTCAATAACTGGAGTTCTCGCAGATATGTTGACTGGTGCAGGAGTAACCTTAGGAGCGGCTGAGGGTCCGAAGATTTCCTTTGGTGGCGCAATCTCCAGAGAGAAAATTCTTCCACTGCGGGTGATTTTACTCGTTCCGGCAATGTTTCCAATGTCGGAAGTCTCTTCATCAGAACTCTCTTCAGTTGATTCAATTTGTTTCACACCGTGGTAGAAGATCTCTCCTCCATAGTTCCACGGTATTGATTTGTTGTACTTGTACGGGATAGGCCCCGGCATGGTTATCTTCAAAGATACAATCTTCGGATCGGATGTAATCTTAACAGGTCTTTTGGAGACCTTGGAAAGATTGGCGGATATGGTAATTATCGAAACATCATTGACAGGAGTCGGAGTAACAGGAGTCTTTTCAAAAAGTATCTCTTGGTTATCCATTAGGCGTTGGATGCCTAAATTCAACAACGGACAGTCGGTAGGTAAGGATGAATAAAGGTAGAAATCTTCTTCACAACCTGGGAAAATCCCAGCCTTCAGCAAATTCAGCTTGATTGTCGATAACGGAGTCATCAAATCATCAACAGTAGCAACAAAAAGATCCTCTTCAACAGCATGGGCACTGTGACCATGTTTTGGCATTGGAGCAGAGATCACATTAGGCTTTTCAGGGGTGTCGAATTAAACCTCTTTAGCATCTATTAAATCCTGAATCTTATTTTTGAGGGCCCAACAATTGTTGGTGTCATGCCCCAGGCTGTCTAAATGATAAGCACACTTTGCATTTGAATGGTAGTAAGGAGAAGATGTATTCGTATTCTTCGGCGCCTCTTTCAAACTTGAAAGGTTTAACTTCAAAAGATGAGGGAGAACCTGTGCAGGTGTCATGTTGATCCGGGTGAATTGCCGTGCGGGCCTTTCCACCCTTGCTTGGTTGGTTCTGGGTTACTGTTTCTAGGCTGATCAGCTGCAGACTTCTGAATCATTACAGCCCCCACCACTGGTCGGCGCTCAACTCTTCCTTGACTTCTTTTGGAGTAGACAGCTGAGACTTCTTTCTTTGCTGGAAAAGTCTTTTTGATGGCAGCGGAAGCAGATGTATCCTTTTGAATTTTCCCGCTCTTGATTCCGGCTTCAACTCTCTCACCAGTCAGAATTAACTCGGTGAACCCCGCAGACGAACTTTCGATCAGGTGATTGAAAAAGGGGCCTGACAGTGTACCCAAGAACATATCAACAAGCTCTCTTTTAGACAATGGTGGCTGCACCATTCCTGCCAAGTCTCTCCATTTCTGGGCATACTCTTTGAAACCTTCATTTGAGACCATGCCCATACTCTGTAATTGAGTACGGGTTTGTGCTAAGTCTGCATTATATTGATATTGTCTATAGAAGGCGGCCGCCAAATCCTCCCAATTGTGCACATCAGACCTCTCTAGCTGGTAAAACCATTCCAACTGCGTCCCTGAAAGACTGTCCTGGAAGAAATGGACCCACAGATCCTTGTCAGAAGAATGCGGTTGGATTTTTCTGACGTAAGATCGCAGATGCATCTTTGGACAAGACAGACCATCGTACTTAGCAAATATAGGCACCTTAAACTTGGGGGGAATCACAATCCCAGAGACCAACCCTAGATCTTCAAAGTCCAGCCCAGGCACCCTCTGCACCTCCATAGCTGCCAGACGCTCTTCCAGATTCTTGTATTTGTCATCTGCAGGTGACTACTGCCGCTTAGAATAGTCTTCATCCTCTTCTTCTTCTTCTTCTTCCTCAGACTCAGTTGGTACTGCAACTCCCTTTCCTTTTCCAACCCCTTCATCGAATGTTGAGGGAAAATCCAGGACCCTTCTAGCTTGACCTTCAAATTTTCTACCCAAAGTAGCCACACCAACTCTTTTCTTTTTCTTTTTCTCCTTTTCCTTTTCCAGCAAGGTTTTGAGATCCTTCTGACCCTTAGCCAAGGTCATGAGTAGCTGTTGGAACTGTGAATTTTGCGCTTGTAAGTCTTTAACCGTCTACTCTATATCCATCTTGCTGAAATAAACAACAGAGAGATAAGGAAACCTGGTGTGAAGACCTGCTTATGCATATGATGAATGAGATGTATTCATGTAATGCATTCAAGGATTAAGAAATTCAAATTTGTTGTAAACAAAAAAGAACACACGTCATATTAATAAGATAGAATTTGTTAGTACATAAATTCCCCATGGGCAAAATAATACAAAATTCTAATGTAAAAAGACGTTGCGCATCCTTTTTGGTGCAATGTAGGTGTTGATAGTCTACTCTTCGTGAAGTTGACGAGTAAGTTCCAAAACCTTCTTCTCACTGGCGTAGAATTGGGCTTCAAAAGTATCGCGCTCTCCCTTGAGCTGTATCCAACTCCATTGCAAATCTTCAAGTGATGTTGGCATGTCAGGATGTAGGAGGGTGTATGGAACCTCTCCTTCCATAACAGGCTCTTTGATCACAGGAAGAATGTAGGGGTAAGGCATCATATGACTTTGGGCGCGGGTTCGTACCCACTTGAGTTAAGGCTCAAGAGGGATGGAATTCTTGTGTCCCAAGGTCTTACTGTCCACCTTGTTGGGAATTCTCCAAGCTCGGATAAACCTTTGTCGAAGTCCTTGATCGTCGTTGTCGAAGTCAAAAACCAAGTCTGGAATCAGCATGTCATGTGGGCCATCCCTCCGGGCATACCCAAACTGTCTCAGAGCCAAGCAGGGGTTATAGGTGATGCCTCCCCTAATGCCAAGTAGAGGGACATTAGGGAATTACCCACAACGGTCAATGATGATAATATTTTCTCGGGATCAAGAACACCAATGAACATCTGAATGTGTAAGAGTCATCAATCATTGTGACCACCTCAAACCTTGCTCATTCTTCAAAACTGATTGGGGAAGGTGAGAAATAAACCACCTTGCTAGAAGAGGAGTACAGCATATGAGAACACCTCTTTTCCTCATTGTTCGAGTGTAAAATGAGTGGAGGATATCCCCAAGCAAAGTAGGCACAGGATTCTGGGACATGAAAATCTTGACAGCATTCACATCTATAAGTTAATCAGGGTTTGGGAAAAAGACCAACCCATAGATGAGAAGAGCTACAATCTCCTCAAAAGCTTGTAAGTTCAATGAATTCCAGCATTCTTGAGCTTTCTCAAACAGAAACTTTGCCAAGAAACCCTTGACACCACTTCTAGTTTCCCAATGACCTTTGACATCAGATGGTTGCAAGTGTAGGGCTTGAGCAGCATCTTCATGCTTTGGATCTCTTTATGTATCGTTGTACGGTAGTTGATGGAGAATAGGAATCCTCAAGAGTTGAGAAAATTCCTCCAAAGTAGGCACAAGCTGGTAATCAGGAAATGTGAAGCAGTGGCGTAGGGGGTCAACGAACTGGAAGAGAACTTTCACCATGTATTCCTTAGTGTTGGTGTTGACTAAGTTGAGAAGACGACCGTGCCTCTAGGTGAATGGAGAATTCTCAGGAATCCTAGAAGCAAGCTCCTTGAGTTGAGGAGGAATTCTTACAAGGTTGACTTGAATTGTTTTCCTGTGAGTTGAATCCATTAGCTACAAAACAGGAACAAAGATGAAGATCCAAATCCTTGAATTGGTTATTGGATGCATATGATGCTTCATGATGTTATGATGTTATGCACAAGTATATATGTACAAACAAGTCACACAAGATCCTAGTTTCAGGCTTGCATGGGGTTTCATAGGTAAGTACCCTCTTGAAGTTTAGTTGGATTAACTTGTCCTATAAATAAAAACCGGGTTCTAAGGAGCTCAATATCACTGGATTATTTTCTGTGTTCATTGTTTCAGTTTAGCCACTTTACTGGCGACCGAAATATTCCAAGAAAACAACCCTCAATGAGTGTAGTATCGAGTATCTACCAACTTCGGACTGCACCAAAGCCGGTCATCTCACTACCCCTAAAAAGGCCAAGTTGGTCAAGTAAATGTTCTAAAAGTCCATTAGTGCTTTATGACATCACTCAGTGGCCCCGTATTCTCTTTGATTAACTCAAAGGTTACCGGTACCCACAAATATGTCGCACTAATATAACTATTGCTTCAACCATATCGGTATACCCCACACAGTTTCCACAATGTATTGCTATTTACCTATGAATGTTTCCCGAATCCGGGTAGAGGATTTCAAACCCAAACAATAGAAACAAATGTAAAGCAATCAAGTCAAGCAAGATAAACATGTAAAGGTGATCTAAACCCTAAGGTAACCCCACTTTTATATCATTCCCCAGCAGAGTCTCCAGTTCTGTGATGCGGTGGGAGAACTGATTTGAGGTTTTGCGTTTGTGTTTGCAAATGTTTCAGTTTAGCAAGAGTCACCACCGACTTTTTATTTATCCAAAGGAAAGGTCAAAAATCACAGGAAAGACCTTTGAGATGTTTTCTTGGGTTCGATGGTTATATTATGAAAAGGGAAGGTGCTAGCACCCTTTTCATCCATGGTTTTCCATGGGCTCTTAGTTACTTGATTTAGATCACTTGCTTTTGCTTTTCAATTGTTTGAAATGGTGCTTTGTGTGTGGTTTTGAAATTATTTTGAAAAGAGGCCTTTTTCTAGGAAACCTTTGTAATGATTCTTGTTTGAATGTATACAAAAGGGTTTGTCTTTTGAAAAATGTTTCAATGTTTGAAAGTTTGTCTTGGTAAATTGTTTTGAAATTGTGTTGTGATGTGTGTGATAGTTTGAAAATAGAAAGGATGTTTGCAAATTTTATCAAGTAACTAGGAGCATCTACCTACCTACTCAAAAGTCTTTCCTACACCTTTTTAACCCTTTGACATTGTTGTTTTACCATTGCATTTGGTAAACAACCTTGTGTTTGGATGTTAAACGGGACAGGCGTGGGTCATTCTATGACCATGATAGCAATTATGCTAAGTATCTTAGCAAGTTTTTTTTAGGGTCTAGATCATTTTTGTATAGGCAACCAAGATAGCGTCATCGAGGGACTATGATCTTTTGTTTTGTTTTTGTTTTGCCAAGATACCTAGCATGCATACCATGGCCATTTTAAAGGCAACAAGTGGATGAAACCCTAGGGGTGCTTGTGTGCATTGTGTTATCATTTTTATGCATTTTTGTCTTGTATTAGGTCAAGCTATTTGTTTGATTTTGGTTATTTGCATACAAACCTTAATCTTTCTATCATGGCATATTTGAAAGCAATAAAGTGCGTAAAAGTAAATCTACGACTATTACAATATTGATATAGGGAGGGGGATACAAGTTTGAATAGGGGGATATTTGCAAGAAAATAAAACCCTAAGTCAACTATTACAACCAAATTGAACTTATTGTACAAATAATAAATTGACAAATATTTAAATGGACAATTAAATATAAGTATGCAAAAAATGTTTTCGTATTTATTTTTATGTATGTAAAAATAAATTATTTAATGTCTTAAAAAATAAGAAAATAAAAAGATTATTTTTGAAAAGGGTAAAACCCTAATTTTTTGGTTTAAGAAAATATATATATTATAATTATTTATTTATGTACAAGAAAAATAAAATAAAAAATATAAAAAATGTTAAAAAATTAAATGTGTGAGAAAAATATTATTTAAGTATATAAATAATAAAAATAAAAATATATAATATTTTTGTATTATTTATGAATTTATTTTAAGAAAATAAAAGTATATCATTATTAATAAATTATTTCTATGTCCAAAAAATAATAAAATAATAAAATAAAATGTGAAAATTTAAGAAAATGTTTTTGATGATTTTTTATATTTAGAAAAAATAATAAAAGTCATAAATGAAAATAGAAATAAAAAAATATAAAATAAAAGAGAAATGGGCCAGGGGGTGCAGAAAGCAAGCTAGGGGGTGTCAAAAACAAAGCCAAGTCAGGCCCAGCCCATATCCTCTTCATCCCTGTCCTCCAGCACAAGAAAACACACGCCCTTGTTCAAATCTGGAAATCCTGCATACGTGCTCAAAAACAAAAACATGCAACATGAAAGTTATAGCCCTTGATCACACGATTCTAACCATGTAAAAAACTTAATCTAAATCTCAAAGACCAGAGAGAATTTCTCTAGCCCTAATTTCTAACCTAGTTTTTTCAAAAAGTTCAAACATTAAATACTCCTAGCTCAGTTTACATAAATGAATTCTATGCATATGTACAACTCAAGGGCAATGAGGACTACATTTTCTATTCACAAACCTAAACCTAAAGATTCCTAAATAGAGAGATAGAAGTTTGAACTTTACCTGTTTCAGTCAAGCTCGAGTATGGCAATGTAGGGGTTATGAGTGAGGCCTGAGATACTTGTGAGCTTGCTTGAAGTTCCTTTGAGCTTCCCCAATGCTTAACCTGCTTTGAAATAGCTTGAATATGCTTGTAGAACTCAACCTGCAAAGTCAGAATTTGAAAATGGTGAAGTGTCTAAATGGAGTTACAGTGACTTGGGAATGGTTGGGATAGCTTAGGTATGTTGTATGGAGTGTGTTGGAACTGGTTGCAAGCAAAACGCACGAGTGGATTGTGATTTGGCTTATGATTTGCAGATTTTGTCCTGTTTTGGCAGAAAATGGGGTTTTTGGTGTACAATGGTGTTTGAGAGGTTGCTAGCTCGTGTTTCTGGCTTAGTATAATGTGTTCAAGTTGGTTCAAATGTTCACAAGCTTTGGTTTTATCAGATTGCAAAGATATGGACTTTTGGCACAATGACTTGGTTTTGAAGAAAAAGGTGATTTTGACAATGCAAAGGCTTGTACAATCTAGCTTAGGGTCTGCACATAGTTGGTATACTTTTCCCTATCTTTGTGGATTTGGTTTGCTGCAAAATATTAAGTCCAATGCTCAAGACAAACAAAAATGCAAAAGTTGTGCTTTATGTAAATGGCATTGTTGCCTTTTTGCCAAAAATGGATTAATTCAATGTGTAATCTTCTAGAGCTAAGAACAAAGCCTTAATCCATTTTGTTTGCATTCAATTTTTGAGTTTGGAAGGGTTTAAGGACCTGTAAACAAGTACAAGCATGGTTGGACATAATTTGCAACTTGTAGCAACATGAAAAATGCCTTGGATGAAAGTAATATTTTGCCAATTTCAAACTTTCGATTCTCCCTAACCACAAATGATTTTGGAGAGTTCTTGGACATTTTGGAAAGCTTGTAACATGATCTACAACCAATATTTGAAATGCATTTTTATATTCCACTTGGAACTATGTGAAAAATTTCCATGAAGGTAGGTCAAAATCCTGCCTAAACTAGGGCAAAATTTCACTAAGTTAGAAAGTTTTTGGACCCTTGTTCATAAAATCATAACTTGAGATCCAAGATTCTTTTGGGAAAACTTTGTGAATCAAAGTTGTAGATTTTGTTGAGGACTATAACTTTAATGTTGGAGGTTTTGTTTAAATCCAATTGCATCATGGTGAAAATGTTGGGCAAAGTTGAGAAAAAATAAGAAATATTTATAACTTAGAAAATTTCTAAGTTATGAAAATTTTCAATCTTAAACCCTAATTTCCAAAATTAGGTTTCTTGGTGAACAAGTTTCTTGTTTTGACACATCTTGATGAAAAATGACCCTTGGCACTTGATTTTGACCAAAAAGTCAAAGTTTGACTTTTCAGTGTAATGTTGATTTTTGATCAGTTGACTGGAAAATTCATCTGTCAATCTAATGCATTTGAGATCTTTTGGACCTTGTAATTAGGTCAAGTTGATGCCATTGAGTCCTTGAAACTATGCTTGAACCCAATTTGCCATTGGCTAGGTGAAAAATCAGAAATTGCCCTTCTACAGTCAAAACCCTAAAAATGACCATTTTGCCCTTTTGATGATCTGATCAAATTTCTTGAGGAGTTATGGTACAAAATTGATAAAATGGTTCATATGAGTCTATAATGTTGATATGGATAAAAAATTATGAGGTTTGACTGTAAATTGGCCACAGTTGACTTTTTGCCCAATACAACTGATTTCTAGGTCAACTGTCCAATTGACTGGGCAAAAATTTGATTCAAGGCTTGAAACTTGGTATGAGCAATATTATAA
This sequence comes from Vicia faba, assembly GCA_948472305.1. NCBI lineage: Eukaryota > Viridiplantae > Streptophyta > Magnoliopsida > Fabales > Fabaceae > Vicia > Vicia faba. Next base: position 569,593,495 of record OX451737.1, read on the forward strand.
TTCCAACATGAAGTATGAAAGTCATATTAGGCATTGGAAATCCAAAAATCCATGTGCAAACTCAAACCCTAATTTCAGGTCAGCAATGCAAGGAGATGTCTTGAGCAGAGCAAACCCTAATCCTGTCTGGAGTCCAAAGAGTCTTGTGAGGGGAAATATTGATAAAATGAGAGGGAAAATTTTGGGGTACAACAATATTCCTAATAGGTTTGTTTGATATAGTAACAGTGGAAACGTCTTCAAACTATTGGGTCACACTTTTCATAGATGAAGCTTTTTCAAATAGAATCTCATGGCTATCCATCAGGTGTTGGACACTTTTATTAAGCCATTCACAACCATTAATTTGTATATCACAACAACAGTCTTCAAGGCAGCCAGGGAATACCCCATATTTTAATAAATTCTTTTTAATAGTCTTCAAAGGAGTGGTCAAATCTTTGATGGAGGAAACAAAAGAGGCATCTTCAATAGCATTGACACCCTTACCATGATTTGGCATGGGTGTGGTGATCTCATTAGGAGTTGGCGGAGGGTAATATTCAATTTTCTTGTTATAAATTAGGTCTTGGATTTTGTTCTTTAATGCCCAACAGTTGTTCATATCATGTCCGGGGTTATTTGAGTGGTAGGTGCATCTTGCATTGTGATTGTATTTCAGTGAGGATGTATTGGGATTTTTGTGGATGATCTCTTAGTGAAATGAGCTCAGATTTCAGTAAATATTGTAGAGCTTGTGGTAAGGACATCCTAATCTTGGTGTACTGTCTTAGTGGAGCATTCGACCATTGTTGATTAGCTCGTTGTTGTGGTTGTTAAGTAGAATTGGATTGGAGATTAGAAATGAACTTACTGACTGAGGACGGTCCTTCCTAGCATTACTCCTTGACCCATACATAACATTAGTCTCTTTTTTACCAATAAATGGCTTTTTCACAACATTTTAGGTGAAGGCCATGGGTATCTTCCCGCTTTTAATCTCACCTTTAACCCTCTCACCGGTCAAGATCAATTCAGTGAATTCAGATGATGAACTTCTAATTAAGTTGAAAAATGGTCCGGTCAATGTTCCCATAAACATGTCTACTAACTCTCAATCAGTCAAAGGTGGTTGTACCTTGCCAGCCATGTCTCTCCATTTTTTAGCATATTCTTTTAATCCCTCGTTGGAACCCATGGTCATTCCTTGTAATTGCACCCTAGTTGGCGCAAGATCAGCGTTATATTGATATTGGTGGTAAAAGGCAGTGGCTAAATCCTCCCAAGTATTGATTTTAGTCCCTTCCTATTGGTAAAACCACTCCAACTGTGTCCCAGATAGACTTTCTTGAAAAAAGTGTGAAGAAGAGAAAAACACAAGAAGGGGGGTTGAATTGTAAAACTTAAAATCAAATGCAGACAACACTGTATTTTTATCCTGGTTCGTTTGATCTCAAACTACTCCAGTCCACCCGTCAAGGTGATTTCGCCTCTCTCCAACGAGGTCTTAATCCACTATATTCAACTGAACACACAACTGCTTTAACAACTGTTAAAGCCTTCTTGAGTCTAACCACAGACCGGTTTATCTCAAGGAATTTCTCTTATAGATAAATGAACAAAAGTGTGTTTGATGTTTTCTAGAAAAAACTATATATCACAACAGTGATAATACACAATATGAAGCTTAGATGAAACTAGATTGCTAGAGCTATAGAGTAAGCGTGGTTGAAAGCTTTAGCAAAAATGAGAGCGTGCGTCAAGATGATTAGCTTGGGTGTGTATATGCGTGTAGAGTATTAGCCATTTCTTTTCTCACTGACTTGTTTAAGTAGCCTAGGAATAGATACGTTGCTGTCCATAAATCCATTTCAATGCTCATAACGTTCTTTCCTTTTTGAGAAGATCTTTGTCTTGGAATAAAGCCGTTGGTAATTAATCTGTCTTGAATGCATAATAATGTTGACACTTCAGAGTGTTCTGCTAATGATAATCAGAGTGTTCTTGGCTTTAGCTTATTCTAATGCTTCTGAGTGCTGATGACATGGTTAGGATCTTGATCAGAATCAGAGTATGTTATGCGCAGATTCTGTTCATCAGGCTTCAGCGTATAGCACATGTTATTTGATCTTCTGATGCTGACATATCTTCTGATGCTGATGTTGATACTGATATTCTGATGCTGATTCCATCAGAGTTTCTGTAAATACACAACATAATTTTAAGTAGCATATATGTCTTATATAAATCTCATAATTCATTTAATCTTGTATTTTGTTATCATCAAAACTCTAACTGAGGGTTGTAGAATCAAACTATGTTCTAACAATCTCCCCCTTTTTGATGATGACAAAAACCAGATTTTTTCAATTAAAATTAAAGAATAGAAGGTATCAGAGATTACAGATATAGAAGAAAAAGTATCAGAGATAAACAAATAACAAATACAAGCTATTAGAGATAAGAAGATAAGGAATAAAAGGTATCAGAGTAATGAAGAGAAAAACTCCCCCTGAGTTGATTACTTCCCTTTAATTCCATGAGACCTTGAGCATCAGAACTTTATTGAACTTTCTTTGAGCATCAGAACTTTATTTTATCAGAGTTCATCAGATTCTTGTACCTGTAAGCTTTTCAGAAGAAGGAAATTCAAATATATCAGAATGTTAGAATGTTTGAGACTTATGTCTCAGTAATCCGTTATTGAAAAATATCATTCTTTCTCTCCCTTTTTGTCATTTATCAAAAAGCACAAACAATCATAGTTAAAATGATCAGAGCAAAAAGAGAGTTTATATAAAAACATAAGCAATGATTAAGTTCAGAACACGAGAAAATATTACAGAAAAACATGTAAAGAAAACAGGGAAAACACAATAAAATTTCTAAGAAGAAGGTGGAAGACGTGTGAACAGAGCTTCCAGCATGCTCTTGATTTGATTGTTGGTTTCATGTTGCTTAGATACCATGTTTGCTATAGAATCAATCTTGATGTCCTGCTTATCCATCCTTTCATTCATCAGCATATCAGATCTTTTCAAATCCTCCAGAGTCTGCCTGTCAAGAGAGGAAGCTTGAGGATCTTCAGAAACAGGGTGCTTCTCAGAGCTTTCTGCAATAACTTCTTCTTGACCCAAGTCCTCAGCTGGAATCGTCTGTTCTTCTGCAGGTTGAACTTTGGATGCTGGACGCTTTTCAGACCAAGGCGCAATGTCCAGATGGAGAACTTCTTCCTTAAGCAGCTTGCTCAAAACTGAACCTTCCATTTCCTTCAGCAGATTGCTGAAGTTATGTTGAGCCTGTCCATAACTCTGGTCTTGCAACTTAAAGGTTTCAGCGCATACCCATCTTCTGAATTGTGTCCAGAGGAGGTCTGATACAACAAGATCAACCATTTCCAGACTTGCTTGTTTTAAAGAAGTGATCCACTTCTGTATATCTGTTTCAAAGTTCAATATGCTGGAACCAACATCTGGTTGTTTTGGTTTAGGCATAGCAGTTTTGTTGTTTATTGCAGCAAGGCGTTCAAAGACTGTTAGATCAATGACAGTCTTGCTGTGGTCATCTGAATTTTTATTAGGTGAGGGAGTGGGAGAATCAGAAATTACGATTGGACTTGATGGGGGTATTTGGTGGAGTTATTTCTGGTGAAGAGGGAAGTTGAGGAATATTCACAGTGGTACCACAGGGAAATTGAATGGCCAAAGGTTGTGGTTCAGGGGATTCAGAGTGTTGAGCCTCAGAGGTTTGAGTCTCAGGTTGTGGAGATTGTTCATGTTGAGGAGAGGGTGGATTAATATCTGGTTGAGGAGATAAAGGTTGTGGGATTTCTGGTTCTGGAGAGAGTGGAATTTCTGGTATTGGTGAGAGGGGAATATCAGGTTGTGGTGAGATGGGAATTTCTGTGTTTGGATTTTGATTTTCTGGTTGGGGAACGGAAGTGTGTTGGTCTATATCAGAAAGAACTTGTGCAAGTTCTGGTTCTGGTATGGTTGCAGTATTTGGATATTGTGGTTGGGAGCGGGATCTTTTGAGGGTTAATGACTCAAAAGGGTCAAAGTCAACGTCAAAATCATCGAAAGTTTGAGGTGTTGGGTTTTCAGATGGAGTTGGAAAAGGGATAGATGTGGAAACAACAGTTGAATCTAAAACATTTACAGAAACAAGATTACCTCTTTTCTTTGGAGTCTGTTGAGATGATCCTTCTGCAGCAGCTTTTCTTTTCTTCGTCTTCTTCAGAACAACCTCTGGAGCCTTCTGCTGAAGATCTTGAATATTTAGATTTGGTGTTGTACCATCATCTTTACAAGCATCCAAATATCTCAGAATGATTTGAGGCTTATAGTCAATTTCTGAGAACATAGGGAAGTCGTCCAAAGGGACTCTTCTGTTGGAGATTTCAGCAAAAGGAGTGACGCTGGGCTCCTTCTTAATGTTCTCTATCAGCTTCATTTTCTTCAGATTTTTGGCATTCAGCTGCTTGCCAACAAAAGGTTCCAGAGTTCTAATTTCTTGTGCCTCTGTCAAATGTTCAATCAGCCTATTCTCTGTAAGAATATCTGATATCAGTCTTCCCAAGGGTATCCAATCCCTTTTTGTATGTTCCTCTTCCCTTGTTTCCTTGACACTTGTTCTGAGATGGTTGAACAGAAGATGAGCTAGATTTATCTTGACCTTCTGAGAGATGAAATAGAGCAGAAACTGCTGATCAATGTTAATGTAATCAGGAGAGCTGGTAGGCTTCCTGTGGTTGAAACAACCCAGAATGATCCTGGCCCAAATTATGTGCTTGTCCTTCAAATCCCTTATCTTGCTGGAGGGAAGCCCCAGCGTGAAAATTTCCCTTGCAATTAGGGCAACATCTTGACACCTTTCTTCCATATCAATGCAGCAAATACCACCTCCATTGTACCCTATCAGTCTTGCAATCAGGTCTTCAGTAATCACAATCTTCTTCCCCATGATGTATGATGTAACTTGATGATTTGAAGAAGAAGCGTGAATCCAAAATTCCTTTACCAAAATAGGAAATGTTGGACCCACCAGCCTGTCAAAGTACTTTTCCCAACCTTGAGCTTTAATCTCTTCAGATAAATCAAAACCATTTTCTTTGAGACCGTTGAAATCCACTATCAGTTCAGACAGAACTTCAAGGTTCTTGATTGGAGTGAGAAGCGTTCTGAGAGGTACTTCATATTGTTCAGAAGAAGCAGTTTTCTGGGAACCTGAAGAAGGAGTGTTGGAAGAAGCCATGTTCACACGAGGTTTTTGAAAAAGATTGAAAGGTTTTCTTGAGAAAGTAAGAACACAGAAATCAGAAATATTGAGAGAAAACGAAAGTGACGGTAAAGAGTGTGTGAATGGTGTGAAGTGTTTAAATAGATTTCTAAATTTTTTTTTGAAAACATAAACGTTTAAGAGAGAGAAATAAATAATGATTATTAGAATTTAATGATAGCTGATTTTAGGGGATTCAAAAAGATATTTGGAACGGTTACCCATGACATGTGTCTCAATGCATCCAATCAGCGCTTTGCCTTTTCAGAAACGTGAACGCGTGTTCATCCTCAGAAAATAGCTGATGACTGGATGACACTTATTTGCTTGAGTGAACAACACTTCTATCCTTGAACTGAAGCGCTCAGATCTTCATGGATAGATTCTGATACAATATGCATTTCTAAAGTTCTGAAAGAAGATTGATCAGTAGTTCACAATTCTGAAGGTTAATATATAAAATTAAAACAATTTTATTCTAGGCAGAGCTTCATGCAGAGATGTTTCAGAATGAAGTTGAACCTATCTTCAGAAAGTGGTTTTGTGAAAATATCATCCCATTGATGGTCTGTGTTAATAAATTTAAAATTTAAAATCCCTTTCTGAATATAGTCCCTAATAAAATGGTGTTTTATTTCTATATGCTTAGCCCTAGAATGCAAAATTGGCTTTTTACTTAAGAAAATGGCAGAAGTGTTGTCACAGAGGATAGGAATGTTACTCTCAAATATGTGGAAGTCCTTAAGTTGACTTTTCATCTAGAGCATTTGTGTGCTGCATCCAGCTGTTGTTATGTATTCAGCTTCTGCTGTTGATAGAGCAATTGTGGATTGTCTTTTGCTGGACCATGAGATCAGATTTTCTCCCAGAAATTGGAAGCTTCCAGAAGTGCTTTTACGTTCAACTCTGTCTCCAGCAAAGTCAGCATCACAATATCCTACTAAGCTGTAATCACTAGATTTTCTATAAAATAAACCCAGATTAGTAGTACCTTTCAGATACTTGAAAATTCGCTTAACAGCTGTTAAGTGAGATTCTCTAGGATCTGATTGGAATCTTGCACAAATGCATACACTGAATAAAATATCAGGCCTTGAAGCTGTCAGATAAAGAAGAGAACCAATCATACCTCTGTAGACCTTATGTTCTACCTTTTTGCTTACCTCTTCTCTTTCCAGAATGCGCGTGGGATGCATTGGAATCTTTGATGGCTTACATTCTGAGAGATTAAATTTCTTCAGAAGTTCTCTGACATATTTTCTCTGATGAATGTAAGTTCCTTTTGGGGTTTGATTGATCTGAATGCCCAGAAAGAATTTCAGTTCCCCCATTAGGCTCATCTCAAATTCTGCCTGCATACACTTAGCAAACTTTCTTCCCATAGAAGGTTTAGTAGATCCAAAAAAGATATCATCAACATAAATCTGACATACTAAAATGTCATTCTTAACTGTCTTACAGAATAAAGTTGTGTCCACTTTCCCTCTGGTGAATTCCTTTTCTAACAGGAAGTTACTCAGTCTTTCATACCAAGCTCTGGGAGCTTGTTTCAGACCATACAGTGACTTCTTTAGTTTGAAAACATATTCTGGATTTTTTGAACTTTCAAAACCAGGAGGTTGGTGCACATATACCTCTTCTTCTATATAGCCATTTAAGAATGCACTCTTAACATCCATCTGATACAGAGTGATGCCTTTACTAACAGCAAAAGAAATTAAAAGTCTGATAGATTCTAACCTGGCGACTGGAGCAAAGGTTTCTGTATAGTCTATCCCCTCTTGGTGACTATAACCTTGTGCTACCAATCGTGCCTTGTTTCTGATGACTTCACCTTGTTCATTCAGTTTGTTTCTGAACACCCATTTTGTTCCAATGACGTTGAATCCTTTTGGTTTAGGAACTAGATCCCATACGTCATTTCTTGTGAATTGATTCAGCTCCTCTTGCATTGCTAGAATCCAGTCATTGTCCAGAAGTGCTTCATCAATTGATGATGGTTCAATTAGAGAAACAAGTCCCATGAGGGATTCTTCAGAGTTTCTGAAGCTGGCTCTTGTTCTTATTGGATCTTCCTTTCTTCCTAAGATTGTTTCTTCTGGGTGATCCATGCTGCTTCTGGATGGTCTTTTCTGAAGTTGATCAACAGAAGGTGCTGGATTGCTTGCAGTGCCTCTTTCTGATGTTGAGGGAGTGTCTTTGTTGAGAGCTTCTGATGAATTGTCTTCAGTACCTATGAATTCGACTTCCATACCTGCAAGTAATTCATTTTGCTTTGACTTTAGAGAGTTAAGCTTATCGTCAAAGCGAACACTGATTGATTCTTCAACAATCTGTGTTCCTGTATTGTATACTTTGTACCCTCTTGAGCGTTCAGAGTATCCTAACATAATACATTTTTGTGCTTTAGAGTCAAACTTGTTCAAATAATTTTTAGTATTCAAAATAAAACAAGTACATCCAAATGGATGAAAATAAGAAATGTTGGGCTTTCTGTTCTTCCACAATTCATATGGAGTCTTTTCCAGAATAGGTCTTATAGAGATTCTATTTTGAATTTAGCACGCTGTGTTTATTGACTCTGCCCAGAAGATCTTAGCAATGTTAGTCTCGTTGATCATGGTTCTGGCCATTTCTTGCAATGTTCTGTTCTTTCGTTCTACAACTCCATTTTGCTGGGGAGTTCTAGCACAAGAGAAATCATGCAGAATGCCTTTGTCATTAAAAAATGATTCAAAATATTTGTTTTCAAACTCTCCACCATGATCACTTCTGACTTTGACGATTCTAAGATCCTTTTCATTCTGAACTTGGTTGCAGAAGGTGACAAACAGAGTGTGACTCGTCCTTGTGTCTTAAGAACTTTACCCATGTCCATCTACTATAGTCATCTACGATTACTAACCCATACTTCTTGCCACTGACTGAAGCAGTTTTAATTGGTCCAAATAAGTCAATGTGCAGAAGTTCTAATGGCTTAGAGGTGGAAACAACGTTTTTAGATTTGAAAGCTGGTTTTGCAAACTTGCCTTTCTGACATGCTTCACACAGAGCATCTGAATTGAACTTCAGGTTACGAAGTCCTCTGACCAGATTGAGTTTGTTAATCTGAGATATTCTTCTCATACTAACATGCCCCAATCTTCTGTGCCAGATCCATTGCTCGTTGTTAACAGACAGAAGACACTTTTCATTCTGACTTTTCAGTTCAGGAAGTTTGATTTTATAAGTGTTGTTTCTCCTCTTTCCATTAAATAGGATAGTCCCATCTTTCTGACTAACAGCTTTGCATGAATTTTGATTAAAGATTATATCATAACCGTTATCACTTAATTGACTTATGGATAACAGATTATGCATTAATCCATCTACTAATAAAACATTACTTATAGAGGGAAGATTTCCATTACCTACTGTTCCAGAGCCAATGATATTTCCCCTCTGATTGCCTCCAAAGCCTACGTGGCCTCCAGGCTTAAGTTCCAGGCTTTGGAACATATGCTTTCTTCCTGTCATGTGCCGTGAGCAGCCAGAGTCCAGGTACCATGACTGGTGTTTCTGCTTTGCTGCTAAAGATATCTGCAACATGTATTATTTTATCCTTAGGTACCCATATTTTCTTGGGTCCTGATTTATTAGTTTTACCAAAACTCTGGTTGAATTTTGGTTTGACAGAATAGTTACTACTAGTATATTTGATGTCGTGTGTGTGCCCATATACAAAGTGTGAATTAAGTGGAGTTCGTTTTATAACTAAATCCATGGCATTCTTTGGTGTAGGTACCTTACCTTGGTATCCTATTACTTTTCTGCCATTTCTGCTAACTCCATAGATCATTGAAGCCATTTTGCTTCTATCTATGTTTTTAGCTAGAAACTTCTGAAATCTGTGATCATACTCCTTGATGATCTCATCAGCACTACTGGGAGTTTCAGGGATTGTTTCCTTCTGAGAGTTTTGCAATAGATTTTCTAATTTTGAAACTTTATCTTTCAACTCAGAATTCTCCAATTTGAGACTCTCAGTTTTATCAGAGTCAGAAGCAAGATTCCTTTTCAGGTTTCTGAATTTGACTCTGATCTGCTGATATCTTTCCAGAATTTCATTAAGGCTTTCAGCTAGTTCATCCTTAGTAAAGTTGATAGCAAAGTCAGGGAATACCTCTTCTGTGTCTAAATCAGAGTCTGATTCAGAAGCTTCACTGTCTTCTATTATGTTTTCCATGAGAGCTATGTTTGCTCTCTCATCATCTGATTCTGAGTCAGCTTCAGATGTGTCAGAGTCATCCCATGTAGCCATGAGACTTTTCTTCTTTTCCTTGCCAAACTTCTTTTTGGGCTTTTCCCTTTGAAGCTTTGGATAATCACTCTTGTAGTGTCCTTGCTCATTACATTCATAGCAGATGATGTCTTTGTTGTTTGGATTTCTGCTTCCTGAAGAGCCTTCAGATCTTTTGTGTCTAGAGGAGGATTCTGACCTTCTGTATCTGGAGGAAGATTCATTCTGATTTTCTGATCTTCTGGGATTCCTGAACTTTCTTTGCCTCTGCTTCCATAGTTGGTTCACCCTTCTGGAGAGGAGAGATAGTTCATCTTCTTCTGATGAGGACCCATCAGAGGTTTCTTCAACATCCTTCAAAACTTTGGAGTCAGATTTTCTGTTAGATTTTAAAGCTAATGGCTTACCTTGCTTTTGAGGTTCATCTGCTTCTAGCTCTATCTCGTGACTTCTGAGGGAGCTGACAAGTTCCTCCAGAGAGATTTTGTTGAGATCCTTAGCTAGCTTCGGCGCTGTGACCATTGGCCTCCACTGTTTTGGCAAGCTTCTGATGATCTTCTTAACATGATCAGCAGTAGAATACCCTTTGTCCATAACTTTGAGACCAGCAACCAGAATTTGAAATCTTGAGAACATCATTTCAATTGATTCACTTTCTTCCATCTTGAATGTCTCATACTTCTGAATGAGCGCAAGAGCTTTAGTTTCTTTAACTTGAATGTTGCCTTCATGCGTCATTCTCAGAGAGTCAAACATATTTTTTACAGTGTCTCTGTTTGATATCTTTTCATATTCAGAGTAAGAGATGGCGCTGAGAAGAATTGTTCTGGCCTTGTGATGATTTCTGAAATCACGCTTTTGCTGATCAGACATTTCTTTCCTGTCAATCTTCTGACCACTTGCATCAACTGGGTGCGTGTATCCATCAGTCACCATGTCCCACAGATCAACTTCATTGGCCAGAAAGAAGCTTTCAATTCTGTCTTTCCAGTAGTCAAAGTTCTCTCCATCAAAGACTGGAGGTTTGCCATTGAATCTGTCTCTTTCTTCATTGTTGTCATTGCTGATGTTTTGATGTGGTCCTGCCATTGTGTTTTTCTAACGCCGGATCTTGTACTGACACGGTTAAGTGTTATAAGCTCAGAACTAGGCGCTCTGATGCCAATTGAAGAAGAGAAAAACACAAGAAGAGGGGTTGAATTGTAAAACTTAAAATCAAATGCAGACAACACTGTATTTTTATCCTGGTTCGTTTGATCTCAAACTACTCCAGTCCACCCGTCAAGGTGATTTCTCCTCTCTCCAACGAGGTCTTAATCCACTATATTCAACTGAATACACAACTGCTTTAACAACTGTTAAAGCCTTCTTGAGTCTAACCACAGACCGATTTATCTCAAGGAATTTCTCTTATAGATAAATGAACAAAAGTGTGTTTGATGTTTTCTAGAAAAAAATATATATCACAACAGTGATAATACACAATATGAAGCTTAGATGAAACTAGATTGCTAGAGCTATAGAGTAAGCGCGGTTGAAAGCTTTAGCAAAAATGAGAGCGTGCGTGAAGATGATTAGCTTGGGCGTGTATATGCGTGTAGAGTATTAGCCATTCCTTTTCTCACTGACTTGTTTAAGTAGCCTAGGAATAGATACGTTGCTGTCCATAAATCCATTTCAATGCTCATAACGTTCTTTCCTTTTTGAGAAGATCTTTGTCTTGGAATAAAGCCGTTGGTAATTAATCTGTCTTGAATGCATAGTAATGTTGACACTTCAGAGTGTTCTGCTAATGATAATCAGAGTGTTCTTGGCTTTAGCTTATTCTAATGCTTCTGAGTGCTGATGACATGGTTAGGATCTTGATCAGAATCAGAGTATGTTATGCGCAGATTCTGTTCATCAGGCTTCAGCGTATAGCACATGTTATTTGATCTTCTGATGCTGACATATCTTCTGATGCTGATGTTGATACTGATATTCTGATGCTGATTCCATCAGAGTTTCTGTAAATACACAACATAATTTTAAGTAGCATATATGTCTTATATAAATCTCATAATTCATTTAATCTTGTATTTTGTTATCATCAAAACTCTAACTGAGGGTTGTAGAATCAAACTATGTTCTAACAAAGTGCACCCACAGTTTCTTATCAGCGGTATGCGGTTGAATTTTGAGGACATAAGATCTTATGTGAAGCTTCGGAAATGAGACACCATCGTACTTGGCAAAAAAGGGGATCTTAAGTTTATGGGGAATGACTACCCCATGAACCAAACCAAAATCACCAAAGTCCAAGCCAGGGACAACTTGAATTTCTACAGTCTTTAGTATGTCTTCTAGTTGCTTATATTTATCGTCGGCCGGTGGATATTACTCATCAAAATAATCCCCTTCTTCAAAGATTTGATTGTTTCCACCACCAGCACGGGTGCTCCTAGCATCTTCATCTTGATTCTCATCCTCTTCGGAGGAGTCCTCTTCAATTTGAACTCGTCATACGGGGCCCTTGAACCTCTTCCCCGTGTTGATTACAGATTTCTTCCTGGTCTTCTTCTTCGTGACAAGAAGTGTCATCATTTCTTGCTGCCCATTTGCTAAGTTGAGCAGAGTCTCTTGGAATTAAGAGTGTTGAGTCTACAAGTCCTTGACGGTTTTCTTGAGATCCATCTTATACTGAGGTAAATAGTAGAAAGATGAGGAAACCTGTGTCAGAAAACTTGTTTATGATATGATGCATGTTATGTGAATGCAATGTTTTCAAGGACTTTTAAGATTTAAATTTGCTTAACCAAAGAGGAAACAAAACATCAATTGCATTAATAAGTTCAAAGGTTACAAATGCCTCTTGGGCTCATAATGGAAAAAATAAAAAGAAAAAACTCCTAAAAAGGCTCAAGTTTCCCACTGGCGCATCCTCTTTGGTGCAATGTAAGCATTCAGGCTTCACTCCTCGTGAAGTTTCCTTGTGAGCTCCAACACTTTCTTCTCACTTGTATAGAATTGGGTTTCAAAGGTGTCTCGCTCTCCCTTGAGTTGAATCCATGATCTTTGTAACTCCTCGAGACTAGTAGGCATGTCAGGATGAAGAACGGTATAAGGAACACCCCCCTTGGCGATAGGCTCCACAATTATTGGTAATATGGCCACATACAACATCATGAGGGTTTGAGCGCAAGCTCGCACCCATTTGAGATAAGGCTCCAGGGGGATGGAGTTCTTATGCCCCAAAGCTTTGCTACAAACCTTATTTACCATGCCACTGGCTCGTATAAATATTTGACGATAACCTTGGACATCGTTCTCATAGTCAAATACAACACCTCAGATAAGTGCATCATGAGGACCATCCCTCCAAGCATACCCAAACTGTTGTAGAGCCAAGGAAGGATTACAAGTGATACCTCCCCTAATTCCAAGGAGTGGGACATTAGGGAATTCCTCATAGCGATCGATAATGGTAACATCCTCCAAAGATCGAGAACACCAATGAATATCCAAATGTCAGAGTGACATCAACCTTTGAGACCACCTCATGCCTTGTTCATTCTTCAAAACTAATCGAGGAAGGTGAGAAATAAACCACCTAGACAGCAATGGAGTACAACACATAAGAATTCCCCTTCTTTTCATGGTACGGGCGTGAAGAGAATGCAAAATGTATCCAAGTAAGGTAGGCACCAGGTTACGAGATAGGAATATTTTGAACGGATTCACATCTATAAGTTGATATGGGTTAGGGAACAGTACCATCCCATAGATTAGAAGAGCCAAAACTTCTTCAAAAGCTTGAAAATCTAAAGCATCCCAAAACAGTTGAGCCTTCTTAAACAAAAACTTGGCTAGAAAACCCTTAACACCACTTCTTGCTTCCCAATTAGCCACGATGTTAGACCGTTGCAAATGTAAGGATAGATCAATCTCCCCGGGTCTTGGGTCTTTCTCAATACCGGTGAAGGGTATTTAATCAAGAATAGGTACTCCGAATAGTTGAGAGAAATCTTCCATGGTAGGCACCAATTGGTAATCAGGAAATGTGAAACAATGATGTTTAGGATCAAAGAATTAAAAAAGTACGTGTACCATGTCTTCTTCAAAGTTTGAGGTAACCAAGTTGAGGAGTCGACCATACTTCTCGGTGAACGGAGAATTTTTAGGGACCCTTGATGCTAACTCTTTGAGTTGAGGAGGAACTTTCACAAGGTTGATTCAGATGGTATTTCTGCGAATAGAAGCCATATCCTACAAAATAGAACATAGATAAATCTCTAGGTCCTTGAAATGGTTAGTGCAAATGCTATGGTATAATGGTATGATTCTATGTACAAATAAACATATACAAGCAAACAAACAGGTCCTTAGGTTTAAGCTTGCAGGGAGTTTATAGGTAAGTACCCTCTTGAATTTTAGTTGGTTTAACCTGTCCTAGAAAGTAATCAGGTTCTAGGGAATCTCAATATCATTGATCTTGCTTCATCGGGCATTGTTTCAGCGCAAGCCTCTGTTTTAGCGACCGAAATATCCCAAAAGTCAGATCTCAATGAGCGTAGTATCGAGTATCAACCAACTTCAAACTGCACCAAAGATGGATATCTCACTACTGCCTAATGGCCAAGTTGTTCAACTAAAGGTTTTATGGTCATTCAGTGCTTTATGACACCACACAACGGTCTCGTATTCTCCTTGATTCGTTATAAGGGATACCGGTACTCACAAATGTGTTACACTAATGTAGATATTATTTCAACCATATCGGTCTACACCGTACAGTCTCCAAAATCTTTGCTACTTACCTAATATGCCCCAAGATCCGGGTAGAGGATCTATACAAAACCCAAACATAACCCAAAATGTAAAGCATACAAATCAATCAAGTAAAGAAATAAAGGTGAACTAATCTCTAAGGTAACCTCACTTTTAATTGAATCCCCGCAGAGTCTCCAGTTTTGTAATACGGTGGGAGAACTGACTTGGGGTTTTTTTCATTTTATCGCAATTGTTGCAGATAGCAAGAGTCGCCATCGACTTTTCTTTTATCCAATAAAGGAAAGGGTGAAAAGAACAGGAAAGACCTTTGGAGATATTTTCTTGAGTTCGAGGGGTAAGTTATGAAAAGGGGAGGTGTTAGCACCCTTTTTATCCGTAGTTATCTACGGGCTCTTAGTTGTTAGCTCACTTTGAAATGCTTTGTAAATTTTTTTGTGTTTTGTATAAGTTTGAAAATATTTTTGAAAAAAACGCCTTTGTTTCGGAAAACTTTGTAATGATTCTCGTCTCTATAAGAATGTATACAAAGTGTTGGTTTTGAAAACAGTTTAAAGAGATGTTTGTTTTTGCAGATGTTTTGAAAGTGTGAGTGTGGAAATGGTTTTGTTTGTGAACAAGCAACTACGAGTGTTCTACCTACTCAAAAAGTCTTATTTCTTTTCCTCCTCCTTTAGATAGTGTTATCTTACTATTGATTGTAAGAAACCATATCACTGGATGTGAAGGGACCGGCGTGGGTCATCGTACAGTCATAGAAGGCAACTGTGATATGGTGGGAGAACTGACTTTGAGTGTTTTGCATTTTTGTCGCAATTGTTGCGGATAGCATGAGTCGCCACCAACTTTTCTTTTAACCAATAAGGAAAGGGTGAAAATAACAGGAAAGGCCTTTGAGATATTTTCTTGAGTTCGGGGGGTAGGTTATGAAAATGGAAGGTGTTAGAACCCTTTTCATCCTTAGTTATCTACGGGCTCTTAGTTGCTTGCTAGATCATTTTTGAAATTGCTTTGTTTGAAATGTGATTGTGGTGGGTTTTGAAAATAATTTTTAAAAGCGCCTTCGTTTAGGAAAACTTTTTAATGATTCTCGTCTCTATAAGAATGCATACAAAGTGTTGGAGTTTTTGAAAATATTTCATGTTTTTAAAGAGTTTGGTGTGTTTAAAAAGGTGTTTGTTTTTGAAGATGGATTGTGAGAAAGCAACTAAGAATGTTCTACCTACTCAAAAGTCTTTTGTTCATTTCTCTCTTCCTTTGACATTGCTATCTTGCCATTGATTGGTAAGAAGCCCTATCTTTGGATGTAAAGGGACGGGTGTTGTACCCCAAAATTTTCCCTCTTATGTTTTCTAAGATCTTTTCTTACATGGGTGGTTACAAACACTTGCTTAAAGAAAACATTTTTTTTTGAAGATGTTCAAGTGTCTTTCGATGGGCATTTGAACAAGGTATTTCGATTGGCATCTGAATAAGGTGTCTTTCTATTGGAATCTGAACAAAGGTGTCTTTTGATTAACATCTTAACAATTTACCTCAATTGGCATCTAAGTAAGGTACTTCGATTAGTATCAGAACAAGGTGTCTTTCGGTTGGCATATCAAAAAAGTGATACTTCGAAGGCATGTTAACAAAGTGATGCTTCGATGGAATATCAACAAAGCAAAGTCTTCCTCTATGCTTGCCTTCAATTCACAAGGCAAAGACTTCCTTTGGGCTTACCTTCAATCCACAAGGCAAAGGCTCATTCAACCTGCCTTCGATTCACTAGGAAAATACTCCCTCTATGCTTGGCTTCAGATCACAAGGCAAATACTCCGTCTATGCTTGCCTTCAGCGCACAAGGCAAAGGCTCCCTCTTCATGATTTCCTTTGATTCACAAGGCAAGAACTTTTTTCATGTGTGCTTCGACCCACAAGGAAATGACTTCCTCTGTGCTTGCCTTCAACGCACAAGGTAATGACTTCCCTTCATGTTGTTTGCATATTTGTGCTGCTAATGTCATTTATGTTTATATGAACATATCATACGTAAGGTAACAGGCAGGAATAAGATCGTGCCATCAAAGGGCGTGATCTGAGTTTGCCTTTCGAAGCTTATGATATAGGCATTTTCAAGCAAAAAATGCCCAGATTTGAATTAAGGGTAGGAAGGATAAGGTGTGCGTGTGTGCAGAGGTAGGGGTTTCGATCCCTGCCTCTTGCAATGACTTTTTCTGTTTGTTTTGTTACAGATTCAGTACCCTCCACAGGCAATCCATCAAACACTTTCAACAATATCCTTCGCTGGATCGAAAGCCACATCCTTCCCTGGATCGAAGGATAACATCCTTCACTGAATTGAAGGATAAGATCTTTCAATGGATCGAAATCCATCTCCTTCCCTGGATCAAAAGACTATTTTGTATTTTTATTTTTGTGTTGTTCATTTTTTTAATGGCTTTCCTCTCTAAATCAACATTAAATTAAAAAAAATCACAAAAAAAAATTAGGTTCTAGTACTTTTTTATTAAAATTAATTTCGTTAATTAATCATTAATTACTTAAACATTTTTATAAATTAAAATTAAGTAGATTTAGATTTTTAATTTTCCTTTATAAAAACAAAACAAAACAACAAAAAGATTTCATTTTTAGGATTTAGAAGTCCTTTCAATTCGTGCGCGTTCATTACTTTAGCATTTGTTATTCTTATCATTATTGTATCTGACTATGGGTTGTAATAGTTAAAATTAGGACTTTATTTTCTGCTTTTTATTTATCCCCCTAATTTTGGACATGTAATAATCCCCTCCCCGAAGCCATGTAATAGCGTAGTTTTAATTTCCGCACTTTAAATTCTTGTACAGATATTAACCGTTAGATGTATGTTAATAGGATTGCATGATAAGATTAAAAATAAAACTTTAGCAAACATAACATCAATACAAATAATTGAAACACAATACGCTCTCACATGCGCACCTCTAGGGTACTCCCACTTTGGTTGCCTTCGAAAAAATAGTCATAACTCCCGAAACATGAGAAATTTTAGTGGCTACCCTCCAGTTTAAAAAGATCATAAGTCCCTTGATGACCCTCTCGATGTTGCCTTGGTAAACAATGATTTTAAACCCCTAGGGTAGTTACTAAGGTTTCTTGCCCAGTTTCCTTTGTGACTATAAAACGTCCCTTCGAAAGTACCTCAAACATCCAAACAACTAGGGATACCTACTCACTAATAGTAGGATAGCACTGTCTAAAGGAAAGGAGGAAAAGAATGATCCTTTCGAGTAAAGTAGATAGTTCCTTGATGATATGCTCAAAAATAAACTTTTTACACTTACACAAAACAATTTTCAAAAACCTTTTCAAAAATGATTTATTAACACTCTTGAGGACTTATATAAGAGTTATCATAAAGCAAATCGCCCCACTATGGCATTTCAAAATTCTTTTCAAAAGCACAAGTGTGACACAGTGGGAGAACTGACTTGAGGTTTTGCGTTTGTGTTCGCAAATTTTTCGATTTAGCAAGAGTCGCCACCGACTTTTTATTTATCCAAAGGAAAGGTCAAAAAGCATAGGAAATATATTTGAGATGTTTTCTTGGGTTCGGGGGGTAGATTATGAAAAGGGAAGGTGCTAGCACCCTTTTCATCCATGGTTTTCCATGGGCTCTTAGTTACTTGTTTTAGATCACTTGCTTTTGCTTTTCAATTGTTTGAAATGGTGCTTTGTGTGTGGTCTTGAAAGTATTTTGAAAATAGGTCATCGTTGTGGCAACCTTTGTAATGATTCTTGTTTGAATGTATACAAAGGTGTATTGTCTTTTGAAAAATGTTTCATTGTTTGAAAGTTTATTTTGGGAAAATGTTTTGAAATTGTGTGTTTTGAAATTAGCAAGGATGTTTGCAAGTTTTGATCAAGTAACTAAGAGTTGTCTACCCTATCTACTCAAGATCTTTCCTACACGTTTTTAACCCTTTTATATTGTTGTTTTACCATTGCATTTGGTAAACAACCTTGTGTTTGGATGTTAAACGGGACAGGCGCGGGTCATCGTGTTGACCATGATAGCAATTGTGCTAAATATCTTAGCAAGTTTTTTGTTTGAGGGACTAGATCATTTTTTATAGGCAACCAAGATAGCGTCATCGCGGAACTATGATCTTTTGTTTTGTTTTTGTTTTGCCAAAATATTCAACATGCATACCATGGCCATTTTAAAGGCAACAAGTGGATGAAACCCTAGGGGTGCATGTGTGCATTGTGTTGTCAACTTACATGCTTTTATGTCTTGTATTAGGTCTAGCTATTTGTTTTGATTTTGGATATTTCATACAAACCCTAATCTCTATCATGGCATATTTGAAAGCATTAAATGCGTAAAAGTAATCTAAGCTATTACAACATTGATATGGGAAGAGGGATACAATTTTGAATGGGGGAATATTTGCAAGAAATTAAACCCTAAGATTATTACAACCAAATTGAATTCTTTATTCAAATAATAAATTGACAATATTTAAATGGACAATTAAATAAATATGCAAAAAAATATTTTTGTATTATTTTATATATGTAAAAATAAACTATTTAATGCATAAAAAATAATAAAATAGAAGATTACTTTTATTAAGGGTGGAAACCCTAATTTGTTTTAAGAATATATATATATATATATATATATATATATATATATATATATATATATATATATATATATATATATATATATATATATATATATATATATATATATATATATATATATATATATATATATATATATATATATATATATATATATATATATATATATATATATATATATATATATATATATATATATTATGTATTATTTATTTATGTACAATAAAATAAATAAAATATATACAAATGTTAAAAAAATAAAAATAATGTGAGAAAATATTATTTAAGTACATAAAAAATAAAAAAAATTTATTTTTATAGTATTTACAAGTTTTTTTTATTAAGAAAATAATGTATATATTATTTAATAATCATTTCTATGTCTAAAAAATAATAAAAATAATAAAATAAAATGTGAAAATTTATGAAAATGTTTTTGGTATTTTTTTAATGTTTAGAAAAATGAAATAAAATCAGAAACTAAAAGGAAATGAAAAAAATATAAAAATATGAAACAATTGGCCAAGGGGGTGTAAACAGTAAGGCTAGGGGTGCAAAAAGCATGAACAAGCCAGGCCCAACCCATACTTGCCTTCGTCTTCAACCCTTGAATCAAAAAATGTGCGCCCTGTGTACAATTTCGTATCTCCTGTTTCAGTGCTTTAAAGCAAAAACTCACAACACAAAAGTTATAGCATTTTTCAACACGATTTCAACCATATAGAGACTTAACCTAACTCTCAAAGACCAGAGAGAATTTCTCTGGCCCTAATTTCTAACCTAACTTTTTCAGAAAGTTCATCAATTAAATTCTCTCAACACAGTTAACTTAAATGAAATCTATGCATATGTACAGCTTAAGGGCAATGAGTACTACATTTTTTATTCACAAACCTAAGCCTAATGATTCCTAAATAGAGAGATAGAAATTTGGAAAATGCCTGCTTCAGTTGAACTCGAGTATGGCAATGTGGAGGTTTTCAATGAGGCCTGAGATGCTTGGGAGCTTGCTTGAACTTCCTTTGACCTTCCTCAATGCTTAGTTTGCTTTGAGCTTGCTTGAATAAGCCTGTAGAAGCCAACCTGCACAAGCAGAATTCAGAAATGGTGAAGCTTATAAATGGAGTTACAGTCACTGGCCAATGGTTGGGATAGCTTAGGTGGGTTGTATGGAGTGTGTTGGAAGAGGTTTGGTGAAAAACGCACGAGTGGTTTGTGAGATGGAGGTGCAACTGCAGAAGCTGCCCTGTTTTGCAAGAAGATGGTGTTTTGGTGTTTTGGAAGGCTTGGGAAATGGATAGCTCGTGTTTCTGGCTCAAGGCAATATGAAAAACTTGTTTGGAATGGTTACAAGAGTTGGTTTTATTAGATTGAAGTGTTGTGTAGACTTTTGCACATTTCTTGGTTTTGAAGAAAAGTGTGAAGCGATCAAGCAAAGAGCCTGTACATGCCTCCTTCCTTGCTGCACAAAGTTGTTATACTTTTCCCTGAGTTTGTGGAGTTGGTATGCTGCAGAAAGCTTGGTGCAATGCTCAAGAGAAACAACTTGACATAAAGCCAACTTTACCAAAGTGGCAATGCTACCTTTTTGCCATTTTTAGATTAATTCAATGTGTAATCTCCCATTGATCAGAATAATGCCTTAAACCATTGAGTTTGCATTCAATTTTTGAGTGTGGAAGGGTTTAGATACCTGTAAACAAGTACAAATGAAGCTGGACAGAAATTGCAACTTGTAGCATAGTGAAAAATGCCATGGATCAAAGTGACTTTTTGCCAAATTCAAACCTTCGATTCTCCCTAACCACAAATGATTTTGGAGAGTTCTTGGACATTTTGGAAATCTTGTAACATGATCTACAATCCATCTTTGAAATGAATTTTGATATTACAAGTGTAACTATGTGAAAAATAACCATGAATATAGGTCAAAATCCTGCCTAAATTAGGGCAAAATTTCACTAAGTTAAAAGTTTCATGGACCCTTATTCCAAAAATCATAACTTGAGATACAAGCATCCTTTGGGAAAACTTTGTAAATCAAAGTTGTATATTTTGTGGGGGAATACAACTTTCATGTTGGAAGTTTTGTTTGAATCTAATTGCATCATGGTGAAAATGTTGGGCAAAGTTGGGAAAAAATGAGAAAATTTCATAACTTAGACAATTTCTAAGTTATGAAAATTTTCATTTTAAAACCCTAATTTGCAAAATTAGGCTTCTTGATGAACAAGTTTCATGTTTTGACACATCTTGATGAAAAATGACCCTTGGCACTTGATTTTGACCAAAAAGTCAAAGTTTGACTTTTCAGTGTACAGTTGATTTTTGATCAGTTGACAGGAAAATTCATCTGTAAATCCAATGCTTTTGAGATCTTTTGAACCTTGTGAATAGGTCAAGATGATGCCATTGAGTCCTTGAATCCATGCTTGAACCCAATTTGCCATTGGCTAGGTCAAAAATCAGAAATTGCCCTTATACAATCAAAACCCTAAAAATGACCATTTTGCCCTTTTGATGATTTGATCAAATTTCTTGAGGAGTTGTGGTCCAACTTGATCAAATGGTTCATATGAGCCTATAATGTTTATGTGGATCAAAAATCATGAAGTTTGACTGTAATTTGGCCATAGTTGACTTTTTCCCCAATACAACTTATTTCTAGGTCAACTGTCCAATTGACTGGGCAAAAATTTGATTCAAAGCTTGAAACTTGGTAGGGGCAATCTTATAAGTCCAATATGAAGTATGAAAGTCATATTGAGCATTGATAGTCTAAAAATCCTTGTGCAAACTCAAACCCTAATTCAGGTAAACAGTGCAAGGAGATGTCTTGAGTAGAGCAAACCCTAATTCTGTCTGAAGTCCAAAGAGTCTTGTGCGGGGAAATCTTGATAAAATGAGAGGGAAAATTTTGGGGTACAACAGCTGCCCCTATTCAATCTTCTTGAACCTAAAGAGTTATATTGGCGAGTTTGCCTTTCGTGACTCGAAGGTGAAAGAGGATTGGACACTAGAGTGCCCGTAAATTTGCACTCGTCAAGATGTAGTTGAAGAAATGGGCTTACATATGCCATTTGGAGATGATAGAATCTTGCTGGAGATGGGCTTAAAGATGCCATCCAAAAATGTTTGTTGAAAATCAGGAGAATGAATCGTCACAACGGTATCCGTATCTGGAACATATCTGAGTTGTATCTGGAGATTGGATCTGTATGAGCAAGGGAATGGAGTCCGTGTTTGGAGCGTATCCGAGATGTAACTGTATTTGATTCTTGAATGAATAACATAATGACTTCCATGTCTGGAGTGTATCTGTATTGTATCTGAATTTGAAATCTGAATAAACGACATAATGACATCCATGTATGGAGCATCTCTGGGCTGGGGAAATGTTTAAATGAGTGACAGAATGGCAACCGTGTCTGGTGCGTATCTGGAATGTATCTGTAGTTGAGATCTGTATGAGTAGCAGAATGACTTCCATGCCTGGAGTGTATCCGTACTGTAACTGGGATCTAAAAAGGCAGCAGAATGACTTCCATGTCTTGGAGTGTATCTGAGCTTAAAGTTGATAGTTGAATCTGAATGAGAAATAGAATGGCTTCCGGGTCTGGAGCGTATCTAGTATGTATCTGATTATTGAAGTCTGAATGAGTGGCAAAATGGAATCCGTGTCTGGTGTGTATCAGTACTGTATCTTGACTTTGAATTCCGAATGAGTAATAGAATGACCTCCGTGTCTGACGTGTATCCATACTTTATCTGAATAAGAGATCTGAATGAGTAACAGAATGACTTCCATATCTTGGAGTGTATTTGTACTGTATTTGAAATCTTTGAATATTTGTTAAAGATAGCTTTTAATCTTATCCTGAAAAGGGTAAAATGTTAGCTAAAACACATAATTATGTTGCATGAAATGTATGATGCAATAAAATGTGTTTTATCAATGTTTATGATATATGAATGTAATGTATGCGCATGTAAGCTGATTAGCTGTCTTGCTGAGGAAAATAAATCCTTGATAGCGGGAGATAATAAAATCCTTGAATGCTGCCGGGGAAAATGAATCCATGACCGCTGCTGGAGATTCAAAATCTTTGATTGCTGAAGATGAGAAATCCTTGGAGCACTGTTAGGGATAGAAAATCCTTGGCAACTTGTGGGGGTTAACATGAACTTTGAAAAACTCTGCGGGGAAGTGGGAATCCATTAAGTCTTCTTGAGAAACCTACTTGGGGAATCCAAAGAACTTTAATGACTATAGTTGGGGAGTACACCAATGGGAATCCTTACTCGGCTGGGGAATAGGGAAACTTTGAAGACCTCTACTGGGGATCAGACGGAAGAAAACCTTGATCTGCTGGAGAATAAGGAAAACTCTGATGGCTTCTGTGGAGAATAAGAATGAGAAACTTCAATCTTCTGGGGAATTGAAACCTTGGAGGCTTTACTGGAGAAGTGAGAATGAGAATCTTTGATCTGTAGGGGATTAAAAATTCTGACAAACTCGTGCTGGGGAGTCATGGATACTCAGGTAACTTTACTGGGGAATCCAGACTGAGGATCTTCAATCTGCTAGGGGAAAATAAATCCCTGGGGGCTTCAAACTAAAGGGTTAAGAATGAGAATCTTCATTCTGTTAGGGATTCAGAACACTGTGGGGAATAGTTATACTGCTGGAGAGTAGCTACTATTTTGGGGAGATCAGGACTCTGGGGGAAGAGGTTTATTCCTGTTTTTTTGGAAAAAGGTTAGGAGCTTGGGTTGTATGCCAATCTACTGGGGAATTATCCTTAGTTGGGGATAAAAGTTAACTGTTATCTGGGGGGATTTCTCAGATTTTAAGATAACTTGCTGGGGAGTCTGGAGAAACTGGATGGTTTCCGTCGTGAATTGGTAGTTGGAAAATTGACTTCGTTGGGGAAGAAGGTTCCGTCTTCGCTGGGGATCCAATACCCAAAGTTTTTTCTCCGCTGGGGATTTTAACTCTGATGGGAATTAGAGGTTTGAAATATGGCTCTGTCGGGGATTGGGAGTTTGAAGTTTCGACTCTGGCGAGGATTTTGAAATTTAATTCCGCTGGGGATATGTTTTTCAAGGTTTAGCTCCACTGGGGATCCAAATGTTGTACTGCATGGGATCTCTCTTGGAATAGCCTAAAGACGTTTTCCAATACTTTCAACCTGTCAGTAATTATTCTTTCACATTTCGTTTATTTGTAAACAGTAATTATATTCAAATACATATGCTCATTTAATAAATCATTGGACGTTTTAAAACATAAGTGTAAAGAAAAAGGAAAAGGCAAATAGTTTTCTGCACTTTGAAGTATCTTTGTATTTACTTTGTGTAAGTATTTTGAACAAAGGAGACAGACATCCTAGTAAGAAAATGTTGTCATAAAAAATTGAGAAAATTTTATACAAAGAAATAGGGCTATGTGTAGAATTCCATGGGGTTCCCATTCTGCTATAGCCTTCGTAACTCTAGATATCTTGTCCATTCGCTGCTTCGTTCGAAGATGACTGGGTTGATCAGAAGCCAGGAGCTTGTCTGGTGAAGATATTGTCCTTAAAGTGATCCAACGAGACATAATCATACGCTTTAATTCCCTAACTTATTCCTGGACCGCCCTTTTGGGTTTTCAGTCCACCAGGAAACCCTTTCTTGCCCAAGTCGCCCTTTCGGGTTTTCAACTTGTCGGGTGTACATATTTTTTTGATTTTATCCCTAATTTTTGCCTGAACCGCCCTTTCGGGTTTTCGGTTCACCGGGATGCCCATTTTTCCCAAGTCGCCCTTTCGGGTTTTCAACTTGTCGGGTCATTTATGCGTAGTATCTTTTGACTATGTCAACGTTCGCAGGGTGCGGCACGTCGTCGCCGTCCATGGTGGTCAGGATCATTGACCCACCAGAAAAGTTGTTTTTGATCACAAATGGTCCTTCGTAAGTAGGAGTCCATTTGCCCCTGGGATCACTTTGCGGCAAGATGATCCGCTTGATTACAAGATCTCCGACTTGATATACCTGGCGTCTGACTTTCTTGTTGAAAGCCTTGATCATCCATTTTTTATACGTCTGACCATGGCAAATAGCAGTAAGCCGCTTCTCGTTAATCAAGTTAAGTTGATCAAGCCGGGACTGAATCCAATCGTCTTCACTCAAACCAGCATCCTTCATGATCCTCAAGGAGGGAATCTGAACCTCGATAGGTAAAACAGCTTCCATGCCGTATACCAAAGAATAGGGTGTTTCCCTAGTTGATGTTCGTGTCGTGGTACGGTACCCGTGCAGAGCAAACGGTAACATCTCATGCCAGTCCTTGTAGGTGACTGTCATCTTTTGATTGATCTTCTTGATATTCTTATTCGCAGCTTCGATAGCACCGTTCATCTTCGGTTGGTAGGGAGATGAATTGTGATGTTGAATCTAGAACTGCTCGCACAGAGCGGTGATCATATTGTTGTTCAAGTTTGTACCGTTTTTAGTGATAATCCTGCCGGGGATACCATACCGGCAAATAAGGTTCTGCTTGATGAAGCGGGCAACCACATTCTTTGTAACGGAGGCGAAGAAAGCTTCTTCGACCCACTTGGTAAAATAATCAATGGCCACCAGGATGAAGCGGTGTCCATTAGATGTTGTAGGCTTGATCTCTCCAATCATGTCGATTCCCCACATCGCGAATGGCCAAGGAGCCGTTAGGACATTGAGAGAAACTGGAGGTATATGTACCTTGTCAGCATAGATTTGACATTTGTGACAAGTACGGGAATGTTGATGGCAATCAGCTTCCATGGTAGACCAGTAATAGCCTGCCCGTACAATCTTTTTATCCATCATATGACCGCTTGAGTGGGTGCCAAAGGTACCATTATGCAATTCAGCCATGATTTTCTCAGCTTCAACCTTGTCCACACAACAGAGTAGAATGCAATCATGATTGCGCTTGTATAGGATACCATTTCTTAGGAAGAACTTGGCAGAGAATCTCCTTAAGAACTTTTTGTCGTTGACTGAAGCTCCTTCAGGGTATTCTTGTGCTTCGAGATACCTTTTGACGTCATGAAACCACATTCAATCCACTAGATCTTCGATATTGATCTCGTTACAATGTGTAGGTTCTTCCATTCGCTCGATGGTGATTTGGGGAGCCTCATTATCCTAGTTAAGTTTAAACATGGAAGACATTGTAGCTAGAGCATCCGCCAGCTGATTCTCTTCTCACGGAAAATGCTCGAAGGTGATCTGCTCGAAATATGGTAACAATGTCAGGACATGTTCTTTGTAAGGGATGAGGTTTGGAAGCTTAGTATCCCACTCTCCTTTGATATGACTGATGACCAAAGCGGAGTCCCCAAATACAGTCAAAGATTTGATTCCCAAGTCAATAGCAGCCTTGAGACCAAAGATACAAGCTTCATACTCGGCCATGTTGTTGGTGCAGCTGAAGCAGAGCCTGGCGGTGAAAGGTGTATGGCAACCTTTGGGAGAGATAAGTATAGCGCGGATACCGTTTCCAAGTGCGTTGGAGGCACCATCAAAGTACAGGGTCCATCGGGATCCTTGTTCAGGTCCATCATACGGTCTGTCTTCTTCAATGTTGCTCAAAGTCATGATATCCTCGTCGGGTAAGTAGAACCTCATGGATTGGTAATCTTCGACAGCTTGATGGGCCAGATGATCGGCTAGCACACTCCCCTTTATATCTTTTTGGGTCGTGTATTGTATATCATATTTGATGAGGATCATCTGCCATCTAGCGATTCTTCCAGATAAAGCAGGCTTCTGGAAGATGTACTTGATCGGATCCATCTTAGAGATCAGCAAAGTGGTATGTGTCAACATGTACTGCCTTAGCCGGCGAGCAGCCCATACCAAAGCGCATCAAGTTTTCTCGAGCAGTGAGTATCGGGTCTCACAGTCGGTAAACTTTTTGCTAAGGTAATAAATGGCATGCTCTTTTCGGCCAGACTCGTCATGTTGTCCCAATACGCACTCCATTAAATTCTCCAGGACAGTCAGATACATGATTAACGGTCTTCCTTCGATGGGTGGAATCAAGATAGGAGGTTCTAGTAAATATTCCTTGATTCTATCGAAAGCAACTTGAAAGTCATCATTCCATTTAACCACCCGATCTTTCTTCAACAGCTTGAAGATTGGCTCACAGGTAGATGTTAGGTGAGAAATGAACCTTGCAATGTAGTTTAGGCGTCCCAAGAAACCTCTAACCTCCTTCTCAGTGCGAGGGGCAGGCATTTCTTGTATAGCTTTGACTTTGGCAGGATCAACCTCGATGCCTTTGTTACTGATGATGAAACCCAAGAGTTTACCGGACCTGACTCCGAAAGTGCACTTGTTAGGGTTCAGTCTGAGCTTGTACTCTTTCAACCTGACAAACAGCTTTTGCAGATGGTCGAGGTGTTCTTCTTCTGTTTGTGAACGGGCTATCATGTCGTCTACGTATACCTCTATCTCATGATGTATCATGTCATGAAACAAGGCCACCATGGCGCATTGATAGGTTGCTCCGGCATTCTTCAGTCTGAATGGCATCACTTTATAACAGAACGTACCCCACTGTGTAACAAAGGTAGTTTTGTCCATGTCTTCAGGGGCCATTTTGATCTGGTTGAACCCTGAAAATCCATCCATGAAAGAAAATACCTTGTGTTGAGCTGTATTGTCAACCATGATGTCAATGTGCGGTAGTGGAAAGTCATCTTTAGGGCTAGCCCTGTTTAAGTCTCTGTAATCCATGCACATCCTGACTTTGCCATCCTTCTTAGGCACAGGCACAATGTTAGCAACCCATTATGGATACGAAGTAACAGCAAGGAAGCCAGCATTGAACTGCTTCATCACTTCAGCTTTGATCTTTTCATACATTACGGGTCTCATGCGGCGAACTTTCTGTTTAATTGGTGGACAGTCTTCTCTTGTAGGGAGACGGTGGACCACAATATCTGTATCCAGTCTCGGCATGTCTTCATAGGACCAGGCGAAGATCTCAACATATTCATTCAACAGCTGAACTGAATGCTCCTTGACACTTGGCTCTAGGTTGGCACCTACTTTAACTTATTTTCTGTTTTCCTCTGTTCCCAAGTTGATAGTCTCTAACAACTCCTCGTGAGGTAGAATAGCCCTTTCTTCCTATTGTAGCAGTCTAGCCAATTCTCCAGGCACTTCACAGTCTTCATCACCTTCGTATTCGGCATGATTGACCAGATCTTCAGGGTCACTGAAGGCCAAAGCAGAATTGTTACCCATGGAATCCAGGGTGGATGGGTACCTGCATTTGTGAGTGTGGGTGTGTGTAAGGGATAACCACCTTTAAACAAATAAAATGTGAAAAGAAATAAAATGAACACAAAAGTTTATATATGAAAACGTCCATGATTCATTAAAAATGGCATATGAAGATGAAAAATCAAACCCTTACAAATGGACCGATGTACCTCGGGTAAGGCACATGGTTAAAAGTGTACGAATTGTTTAGGAATTATTACAAACCAACAGAAACGTTTGAAAGATAAATTACTGATTGATGAAAGTAATGGGAATAAAGTCCTTTGCCTCCCAATTGCTCAAGCCTCCTTCAACGGTAGGGAAAATCCAGTCTTCAAGGTTTCTCTCCTCTTCACCATCCTCCAAAGCACTGACTCCATGATGAGTGATCTTCACTGGTGGCCCTCCAGCTTGGGAGCGGCACACGACCTTCTGACTAACAGCAGTGAAACCCAAGCCGAATTTATAAGACTTGTAAGGAAAATCTGGCAATTGACCCCATACTGTGCTTCCTCCTTCCTCAATCACAGCCTTCGCATCTTTGAGGGATGACATTCGAGACACAGGTTTGGTAATGACAGGTACAAAAGGCACTGCTGCAATTTCTTGAGCTACCTCCTCAAAATGCTGAAAGGGGGTTTCGATGAATTCACCATCCAATTCCATATAGCGGAAAGAATTAAGATGGCTTATCATGTATTCCTCCTCACCGAGAACAGTCACAATTTTTCCCTGAACAGGGTATTTGAGCTTTTGGTGCAGAGTTGAAGTAACGGTGTTTACCTTGGGATTTGGTAAACAACCGCTGATCCTCCAAATGGTTACTTATTTGGTTACTCGCAGGATCGATCAGATTGATCCTAGGACATAGGTTGATTTTGAAGTTTTGATTAAATTGGATAAGGCTTTAAATAAAGAGGCTTTAAATGCAATAAAGAGGTTTCAAGTAAATTGCATGAAGAAAGGACTTGGTAAAATAAACAAGGCTTAAAGTAAAAGGCTTCGACAGGAATGTAAAGAGGAAAGCAAGTAAATTTCTGGAAAAGTAAATGACTTTGATTAATAAAATTGGTGTTTCACACATACATTTCTCAACAATTCTTTCTCACACGCTGGGTACTCGAATCTATATGAGTGACTTTGTATAGAATTGTGAACACACGCGAGAACTTACATGACTACTACTATTTATACTAAAACATACCAAGTAACCGTCGGGCAGTTACACTGCTTCGAGATGATTCCACTTGGCACGTTCTCAACGTTCGACGCTCCAGATCTTTGCACGCTACACGTGGTAACTGCTGGAAACCGTTTTCCCTCCAAAAGCTTGAATTTCAAACTGCTCCACTCTGAACCATCGAACACTTTCGTCGAGAGACATCTTCGACGAGAAACTCCTTCGACGTCGAAGGCAACCAACTTCTCCCTTGGAAGAAATCTTCTAAGTACTTTGCCATCTTTCGACGGGCATTTCGACAGACTTAGCCAGTCGAAAACATCCTTCAGCTTTAATGGCTGACATCAACAAAACAAAGGTGTCGAATTTAGGAGCCAACAAATTGCCCCCCAAGAATGCCTTATTTCGACTCTGAAAGAAAAAGGCATTCTTTGAAACGCCATTCGACACCTGTCTTTTCACGCTTAGTCACAAATTAAACTTGTGCACTTTTTGTTGTTTTCTACCAACTATTGGCAATCCCAAGAAAACCATCATTTAACCGTACCTAGGACGTCACTTTCAGTACGGCGTGCAGTACCAAACGTCATTTCAGAATTTGTCATTATGACAATTCCCAAAAACGAGGACGCACGCTGCGTCCCTCTATTTCTGCAGAACGGCCAAAACAACAGGGGGCTGCCACGCGTCCCACTAGCTCCTGCAATAATTAAATGGCATTTAATGTCCTCGGTTTTGGGGATTTTCCCCCACTACTATAAATAGCAGTAAGTACCCCATTGTGGGACTTTTTACGCCATCTAGCTTTCAAACTTCTCTGTTTTCATACAACTTGTCATCTTTGCAAAAACATTTCCTCCTTCACTTCGTCTTCAACCTCAACACTAACAATGGCATCTGCTTCCAATGCTCCTGGCGCTACTGTACCATCTGAAAACGCTAAACCTAAGGTTTTCGTCACTGCTCCAGTAGTAACTTCTACAGGCAAACGAAGGGTTCCTGAACCCTTGGACATCGCCGTTCGCGATGCCTACTCACGCCACCTTATGATCCCGGTTGGATACTCCAACCAGATCTTTGCTATGTCTGGCCCCATGTATCCAAGTATCTCTGAGGCTATGAAGATCAAGAGCTATTTCCCGGTAGTTGAGAAACTCAAACCGGTTGCATGCGCCAAGAAAGACGCAGAAGACAATGAAGACCCTGCACATGAAAAAATCGACCTCCACTTCTTCAACATAGGTGTTAGGGCCTTTAGGTCTGGCCCTAGCCTTACTCCTGATTACGTTGCTTGGCTAGAAAAGATGGAGAAGCACCAAACTTCGATCTGGAAGGATATGGGGATTTTCGACCTGGTGATGCTGTCGAAGACAGGTTTGAACTATTCTCTGGAGATGCTGATAGCTTCTCTGCTGTTCTGGGACTACTTCCACTTTACTTTCCATCTTCCCTGTGGGATGCTAACCCCCACACTCTTCGATGTGGCCGCTATTACTGGCCTTCGACCCACCGGGGACTACTTCGATCCGGAGGAGATGTCGGAAGATCAAATTGGCTTCTCTGACACCAAACCAACATACACCACTTTCATCAACCACTATCACGACAGGTCGACAGATGCTGTGTCGGATGTCGAACACATAGAGTTTCTAGCCCTATGGCTGACTCGCTTTGTATTTTGCTCGAAGTCTTTACAGGTGACCAAAAAGATGGTCACTCTCGCTACTCAACTGCATCATCGCCAAAATATCTGTTTGGCAGAACTGATTCTGGCTAGCCTCTATGATTCGATCAACAATGGGGCAACTCTTCTAAAAATTATCGAGAACAGGGCCAGTTTGCTACTTGCTGGGCCTTTTTGGCTGCTCCAACTGTGGCTCAATGCCACTTTCGAATCTTTCTTGCCTAAGAAGGTTCAGATAAATGAGCAGGCTCCAGAGATAGCGAACAGACGCGTCGAAGGAACCAGGCTGGCTCTGTTGACACCTATGGAAGATGGACTGGAGTTTCAGCAAACCTTCACCAACTTCGTTCTGATGTTTGCTCGAAGGAAAGAGTTTGTTTCAACTATGGCTCCATTTGCTCGACGGCAGGTAGGCCCAGCATGGTTCACAAGGCCACATCCAAGGACGTCGAGTGGTCCTAATGTTGATGAACATACAATACTGTGGGAGGCATTCCTCACACCAAGGATCATGCCTCTTCGATTCAGGAGCTCTAAGACTCACTTGAGTCTGATTGCATACCAACCAAACCTGGTATCTCGCCAGTTTGGTATTATCCAAACCCTACCTTCTCCGATTTTTCCACGAGAGAAGTCAATGTTGTACTTCTGCAATGATTACACCGAAGAAGCTGCCACCAAGCATATCGGAAGATATGCTGGTCGAACAGTTCTCTCGTTGTTTGACTACCAGCTCAATTTTCTTTGCTCACCATCCTTCGAGGAGTGGTGGAAAAGCTATTATGCTGAGGAGTTCTTCGACGAGAAGGACTTCATGGATGAGCTTCAGAAATCTTTTGTCCTTGTGTTGGACAAAATAAAGAAATGTAAGTTCATCCTTTTACATTACTTTGTCTTTTTTTTTTCGACTGCTAGCCTGTTAACTTTTTTATTTGCTTTCAGTTGTTCGAAAGCCTGTAGCCAAGAAGGCTACAGAAGGCCAACAGGGAGGAGGCCCTTCAACAAAACCTCCACCGCCGGCGAAGACTACAGCACCGGCGAAGACCACAAACAACCAACAGGGGGAAGGCTCTTCGAAGAAGCCTTCTATATCGGTAACCAGACTTTCATTATTTCCTCCTGGCTTTCGATTTTTGACTTTCGACGCAATTATTAAATCGAATTCCCATTGGTTTTCTAGGCACCTTCGCCCAAGAAACGGCCAGCACTGGTGGTCGAATCTGGGAGCGATGAAGAAAGTGATTCTCCTCCTGCCCCTCTAAAAAGGCGAAAGTTGACGAAGGATGCTCCTGTTCCTGCTCCTGCTCCTGAAGGTCGAACCATCAGGATAAAGGTTGCTGGGAGAAAGCCTAGGCCACCTCCAGTGATCATTGAGGAGCCAACGGAGGAGGAACTAAACGTTCTTCTTAACAAGCCTGTCGAAAGCGACAATTCCAGCCCTGGGGCTGAAGCTAATTTACAGGTAATCTCTTAGACCCTTTTATAACTTAGGTATAGATACCCATATTCGATTGTGTCTCTTTCGATCTCTGAAGATTTGTCTTCTTTCCTTTTTCAGGACACCACTGAAAGTTCTCCGCCAAGGACCTCTGAAACGCTGGAATCTGCTGAACTCAGCAGGCCACAAGAAAAAGGCTTGGGAAATGACGAAGCCCATACTGAAAATGAGGCCAATGCTGAAACGGTAGAAAAACCAGCAGAGGAACCTCAAACGGAGGAACAACAGCCAGAAGCGGTTCAGGTGGTGGATCTGTCAGAAGAGAATCATGAAGAAAGGGACCAAGGCAATGCTGGCGAAGAAAATCAAGGTGCTGCTGGCGAAGAGAACCAAGGTGAAACTGGCGAAGGGCACCAAGGTGACGCTAGCGAAGAGCACCAAGGTGACGCTGGTACTGCCCCAGTCCGAGTCGAAGAGCAACAAGTCGAGGCACCTAACACTCAACAGCCTCAAACCCAAGACAATGTTGTTGCAAGGGTTACCTCAACGAAGCACAGGTCAAAAGAGGACTTAGAACTCTTGAAACAAACTGACCCTGTTAGCTATCTCAACGCAATCATCGAGAGCAAGAGTTCGTCTGATGCTAGTCAGGAGATTCCTACCCTGTCGGGGAAGTCTACTGAAACCTCTCCTCTCGATGAAGCTTTGGCGAAGGTTAAGGCCCAGTTCTTCAAGAAGGACCTGATGAAGGCTTTAGAGGGGGACCCCACTGCTCCATCATACTTGAAGGATGTCTTGAATGCTGTCGACTTGTTAGCTGTAGCCCCAGAAGTTTCAGGCTTGATCATGGAGTTACACTCTATGATTGATCAAGTCTCAGCAGATTACAGGCGCCAAAGGGGGTTTAACAGTCAGCTTGAGGTGTTGTATGGCAAAAGCTCCTCTGCGTGGACTGCTGTCTCGGATACGACTTCTCGAATTGCGGAGTTGTCGAAGCAAAAAGCATCTACGCAGGAAGAAGTCGATGCCATCGATCGAGAGAATGCTTCCTTCCGGGCACAAATCGAAGAAATAGAGGCGAAGATAAATGCCAACACTATACGCAAGGAGGATCTTCTTTCGACCATCTCAGACACCGAGAGCCAAACTGAAATCAAACAAGGCCTGGAATTCGCTGAGAAGGCCCAAGGCTTCGACGCTCAGATTGCCAAACTAGTGCAGGAGAACGCCTGGTGCAAGAAAAGGTTGGAGCTGCAGCAAGCCAAGTACCTTCGACTCAAGGACTCTATTCCCTTTTGATTGATTCTCTTTTGTAACCATATTTTGTAATCTATATTCGACGACATTGCCATCTTGGCTGAAATTTATAAAATTTCCATTTTGGCATTTTTATGGTTAATTTAGTCTTGTTCTTTTATTATTTTATTTTTATCTCTTGAAGTGTAGGTTTGTATTTTTTCAAATATTTACCATTTACTCTCAAGAGCCTTTTATCTCCACCTAACTCTTCGACTTCATAGGCTCCACCAGAAAAAGTTTGGATAACTCTGAAGGGTCCTTCCCATTTGGGTGACCATTTCCCCATGCTTCGATCCCTTCGATCCATGGGAAGAATTACCTTCCAAACTAGTTCTTCAGGCAAAAATACCTTAGGTTTTACCTTTTTATTATAAGAGTCTTCTACTCTTTTCTTCTGAAGCCTGAGTAGGTCGAGAGCGCGTAATCTCTCTTCGTCTAAATCCACCAGTTCATCTAACATCATGTTCCAATAGACTTCAGAAGGAATATCATAATGCCTCTGAACTCTTGCAGATTGAAGACAAATTTCTGCTGGCAACACTGCATCATGGCCAAAAGTTAGCCTATACGGTGTTGTACCAGTGGCTTCTTTTGGGGACGTTCGACAAGCCCACAGAATCTGGTCTAACGTCTTATGCCAATTCTTTGGTTTCTTCCCAACATGTTTCTTTATCAAGCCAATCACCACTTTGTTAGCTGCTTCGACTTGACCATTCGCCTGTGTATAATAAGGCGTGGATGTTAGGAGTTTGAAACCTGTTTCCTGAGCAAATTCTTGCATCTTTCGACCAGTAAAAACTGATCCTTGATCAGTTGTTATTGTCTCAGGGATTCCATACCTAAAGATAATGTTCTTTTGAATAAATTCAATGACATTTTCCTGGTCTACATTGACTAAAGGGATAGCTTCGATCCACTTAGTAAAGTAATCAATGCCTACCAGTATGTATTTCTGACTCTTTGATGATGCTGGTCGAATCTCTCCAATGAGGTCCAACGCCCATCCTCTAAAAGGCCAAGGCTTCACTATCGAGTGAAGTTCGCTTGCTGGTACATGTTGGATGCCTGTATGGACTTGACACTCTTGACAACCCTTGGCGAACTCAACACAATCTTTCAGCATAGTGGGCCAATATAGTCCTTGTCGAAACAACAACCATTTCATCTTATGGCCTGCTTGGTGAGCCCCACATGCCCCAGCATGCGTAGTCGAAAGGGCTACGTATGCCTCAGTTTCACTTAAGCATTTTAGCAATACCCCTTCAGGCGTTTTCTTGAATAACTCATTACCCATGAGTGCATAACTCAACGCCCTGTACTTTGTTTTTCGTTCTGTCGAAGCTCCTGGATTTTGAAGATAGTCCACAATGGGTTTCCTCCAATCTTGCTCTGACAAATTATCAATGAACGAAATCTCGAAGTTACTGTGATCAGCATATCCTAGTATCGTCGATTCCAAGTCTGATGGTGATAGACAAGTTGCTTTTATCTTTTCTCGAACTTCGATTGCTCTTTGTAATCTCGTTTTTGAAATCTTATACCCAGATGCAATTTGTGCCAAGTCATTGGCTATTTTATTTTCGACTCTGGGTATGTGTCGAATATTGATCGTTTCAAATTTTTTCACTAAACGATTTGCTATCACAAAGTACATAATGAGATTCTCTCTTATGCATTTATATTCCTTTGTGACTTGCTTAATGACTAACTCTGAGTCTCCCATGATTTCGACTCGAGTTGCCCCCAATTCCAACAATATCTCAAGGCCAGTAATTAGAGCTTCATACTCAGCCTCATTGTTCGAACAAGAACCTGATATTTTATACTTGAATGTTGTTGGAATTCTATCTGGAGAAATAATCAAGACTCCTACCCCTGTTCCATCTTTATGGCTGGAACCATCGAAGTAGAATTTCCAAGGCTCTATCTCCACATAATTAATATCCTCGACTTGAATTGAGTGGTCGACTATGAAGTCTGCAACCACTTGTCCTTTTACTGCCTTAAGAGGCATAAAGGTCAAGGAGTATTCAGTTAATGCTAATGTCCACTTGCCAATTCGACTGTGCAAGATAGGTTTCGACAACATATACTTGAAAACATCAAAATGAGACGAAACATACACATCAACTGGTTTTATATACTGCTTGAGTTTTGTACAAGAGAAATACAGACATAGACACAATTTTTCAACTTCACTATATCTAGTTTCTGCATCGTTCAAAACTCTACTGAGATAATAAACGGGTCTTTCGACTCCATTCTCATCCTCTTGGGCTAACATGCTTCCCAGAGTTTTGTCAGATGCAGCTATGTACAATCTCATACTCCTATTGCTACAAGGAGGCACCAGAATAGGTGGCTTAGTGAGGTACCCTTTGATTTTGTCGAAGGCTTCTTGTTGCTCTTGCCCCCATTCGAACCCCTCTTTATTCAGTCGCAGTAAGGGTGAAAAGGCCTGAGCTTTCCCACTTAGATTAGATATAAACCTCCTTAAAAAATTTATCTTGCCTAAGAGAGATTGCAGTTCCTTCTTATTCGACGGCGCTTTCGCTTCCAAAATTGCCTTCGTCTTGTTCTGGTTGATTTCGATTCCTTTCTTGTGGACAACGAAGCCCAAGAAATCTCCAGCTTTCACACAGAACGCACACTTCAAAGGGTTCATCTTCAGACCATGTTCTCTCATTCTTTCGAATGATTGTCGAAGGTGGTCAATATGATTCTTCCTGGAAACAGATTTTATAACAATGTCATCAATATATACTTGCATAAAAGTGTTAATAAAATCATGGAAGATAGTATTCATTGCTCGCTGGTACGTTGCCCCAGTGTTTTTTAGGCCAAAAGGCATCACTACCCATTCGTAAGTGCCTAAGGCCCCAGGGCATCGAAAAGCTGTTTTCGACACATCCTCTTCAGCAATGAATATTTGATTATATCCTGAATAACCATCGAGCATACTCAGGTATTCATAGCCAGCGGTAGAATCGACTAGCATTTCCGCCACAGGCATAGGATATTCATCTTTGGGTGTAGCAGCATTCAAATCTCTGAAATCTATGCATACCCTTAACGTACCATTTTTCTTAATTACTGGCACAATGTTTGCAATCCATTCGACATACCTTGTAACACGGATGAATTTTCATTTCAGAAGTCTTTCGACCTCCGTTTTGATCTTCGACAGTATTTCTGGAGCGAAGCGTCTTGGATTTTGCTTGATTGGCTTCTTCCCAGGTTTGATTGGCAACAGAAGTTCTACCAATCCTCTGTCGAGACCAGGCATTTCGTCATAATCCCATGCAAAACAGTCTTTAAACTCTTTCAGCAATTGGATTACTTCCAACCTAAGTTCTGGATCGATTTTGGCGCTGATGTAAGTTGGCCTTTTCTCTGATCCTTCGCCTAAGTTGATTTCTTCTAAAGGGTCTTGCGCTAACATTTTAATGTTGTTCGCCAAGGGGTCCTTTTCGAAGCCCAAAGGCTCATCGTCATAGATGGCGTCGAGCCTCTGTTCCTGCATTTCTTCTGGCATGATATCAGGAGGTTTTGGATCGAAATCCTTTCCTGGGCCTACAGCAGATAATTGTTGATCATTGGCCTGTGTGGCCATGTACTTTACTTCGGCTTCGAGAGCCGTTATCATCTTGGTTTCGGCTACATAAGCCGAAATTCGCTTCAAAGATTGTGACTCAGTCATTATCACTGAATTCGCTTCCCCAACCAGTTGGTTGGATATCAGTTAACCCACTGAAGTCTATATGGGACAAGTCTTCTCTGTCCCATTGGAAACCATGCTCAGGATGCAGGTATAAGGAACAAAAAGTGTTTGGCGCTGGCGCCATGTCGAAGTCAGGTGTTGGACATGGCCCTATGTGAGCCAAGTTCTTGTCGAAATCTGCCAAACCCAGGTGATTCACTTCGCCAAGGTAATAACTTTGATCTGCCTCTATGTTTTCGACCATCCCATCTGGACGCCATAGCAGTAGCCTTTGGTGCATTGATGAAGGCACAGCGCCAACACCATGAATCCATTCACGGCCCAACAAAAGATTGTAGTTAGGTTTGGCCGATATGACCATAAACATCGTTGGTCGAAGGATCGACCCTACTTTGATATCTAGCTGGATCACTCCCATAGTGGTCCCTATGCCGCCCTCATAGTTCGACAGGACCATGTTGTGAGGCTTAATGTCCTCATCCCTTTTGCCAATTTTCCTTAGCATAGAGTGAGGAATAATGTTGATGGTTGCCCCACAATCCACCAATATTTTATTCACAGTAGTTTCTTCGAGTTTAGCCCTTATGAATAAAGGCTTGAGGTGATTTTTCATCGCCTCTGTAGGTGGCTCGAAGAAGCCATTTTGTTCCTCAGTAGTGCCATTGTCCATGACAAAATAGCACACTGGCCTATGTTTGGCCATTTCTTGCTCCACTTCCCAGTCACTTGCTTCGACTTCTACCTGTCGATTGAATTCTCTGGGCAGCACTGAAACTATATTCACCATTATGTCCAAAGTATCATCAGACTCAGCATCGTCTTCGTCTTCGACTTCACTTTGGTTAGGCCAAACTAGCCTGTTGGTTACTGGCTCTCTTTCTAGAGGTTTCCTTTGCTTCCTTTGAGGAACGTTCGAACTGGTTTCTGCCTTTGGTTCGTTGGCAGCCTCCCTTTCAGCTTTTCGTCTCCTTTGATATCTCCTCCATTGAGATCGAGACATGGGATTTTTACCTTTGTAGTTGTTGGACACTTGTGCAACCTTAGGTGCAGCAACTTGAGGCTCTTTCTTTTGAGTCAAAGAGGAACCTCTTGGTACATCGAAAGAATGCCATTTCTCCTCACTTGGCCTTTTCCGACCAGAGGTTTTGTACCAAGTATCTACTGGCACATTTGTTGGAGGCCTAAAAGTCAATGGCCTCTTTTCTTGGTTAGAACCTCTTTGGGAGGCTCTTCTGGGATCATGTCGAAGGTCAACATTCTCCCTTCTCTTATTCGCTGCTCTTACGCCTTGAATGTGCTCAGCAGCTTTTTTATCAAAGATCGAACTGCATCTTGGACACAGCATCACCTCTGATTTCTTTTTCTGGCATCTTTGTAGAAAATCTGCCAAGTTTTCATTTTCCCGAGGGAAAGCAGTCTTATTAGCTTGTTCTTGCCTCATGGCCTCTTCTGATGCTTTTGGGTCAGAAAGTTCGACCATGTTGATATTCACTGTATCTTTGTTAGCAAGAGTTAACTGCTTCATTTGTATCTCCAGATTCTCCGTCTGGCCTTGAACGGTGGCCAAGTGGGAACTGGGTTTTGATCCAGTTTTTTGTGCTTCAGCGGTCTCCGACTTCGGGTTTTCGACCGCTTTCTGGACAGCTTCAATTGTTTTCCTGGATAAATTTCCAGAAAAACTGCCAAAGATTGGCATGTTGATGTGGTCCTTTGAGACTTCGACCATGGTAATTCCTGGCTTCTTCGACTGGATCCTGGTTGCCTCTATCACGTTCACCTCAGAGGGTTCAGCATAGTGGGCTTCAGCCTGCAATGGATTTGAGTCGACAGCCATGGGGGATTTGTCAGCAAACTTCAATCTCCCTTCTTCGATAGCGTCTTGCACAAGATTCCTGAAAAGAAAACATTGAGAAGTTTTATGGCCTAAAAAATTATGATATTTGCAAAAACCTCTCTTCTTTCTTTGATCAAGAGGAGGCACTTTTACCCCTGGGGGTACTATCATTTGGCCATCTTTAACCAGCAAGTCGAATATTTCATCACATTTTGTGATGTCAAAACTATAAGTCTTTTTTGGGAACCTATCGTTGGTCCTTTCTGGACCAATGGGATTTTTCCCACTTGAGGGGACTAACAGTTTACAAGAGTATGGTGGCCCTTGTTTCAGTTCTGCTAAATCGACTTCTCCTTCTTCGACAGTTAAAGTATCATCGAAGGATTCTAGATCTTCGTCATCCATCTCAACGTACGCTATTCTCTCTCTCTTATGAGTTTTCGTTGCCTTAGCTTTTTCAGCTTTGAGGCGTTCTACCTGTCGAACTCTATCGGCCAGTTGGGCCATGTCTCTTAGGTACTGGGTGTCTAGCTTCTTCCTAATGGAATAATCTAAACCGCCTGCGGCTATTTCGACCAACTCATGTTCTGGCACTTGTGTAAAACATCTCGCCTTGAGCAACCTAAACCTATTTAGATATTCGTCTATAGGTTCAGTGAAACGTCTCTTCACACTGACCAGTTCTTTCAGGCTTATCTTGGTTTGCCCCATGTAGAATTGTTCATGGAACAATCTTTCCAACTGGGTCCAATGATGGATCGAATTGGGGGGAAGAGTTGTAAACCAAGTAAAAGTGTTCTTTGTTAAAGAACTTGGGAAGTACTTGATCCTTAGGTTTTCGTTATTCGAAATGTCACCCGCTTCGATCAAATATCTCGCCACGTGCTCGACAGTAGATTCTGTCGTGTCCCCAGAGAACTTAGTAAATTTGGGGACTTTGCATCTAGGAGGTAAGTCCGTTTGTAACACGTATTCTGACAATGGAGATGTAAAGTTGGGCCTTCGAAAGCCCATGTTCATCCCATTCTGAGTCATGATCCTTTCAATCATGGTTGCCAGATTGTTTTCCAAACCCATGTTTTGGTATTGGATATGCTGAACACTTCGTCAACATTTTGGTTTCTGTTAACTAACCTTACCTCTGGGGTTATTACCCTAGGTTCCTCGACAGGTTGTTCCAATCGTGCCCTAAGGTTTTCTTCGACAGGCTGTTGAGCCTGGTTAATGGTGGTTTCTTCCTCTAAAAATATCCCCTGGTTTCCCCTTATTTGCGCCCTTTGGGGCTGTCGAATCGGTTGGGGTACTCCAAAGAAATCAGCCAAGCGCGCCATTTGCGCTGTCATTTGCTGATTCGATTGAGTAGTGTTTTGTATTAGAGGGTTTAGCACTGTACTCAAAGTTTGTGCCAACATTTGCACCATATCATGGTTGCTTTCGTCCATTTGTTGCCTCAAGACTGCTGTCGAGGCATTTGTAAGGCCATGGGCTACTTGGGACGTTCCTCCTAAGAGTTGGGTCCTATTTCTATTCGCCAAGCCTACTCCAGAGCCTTGGAGTGGCGAAGAGGCACTCACTAAAGGGTCTGAAAAAGTGGACGCAGCATTCGTCAGGCTTGCCACTTCAGAAGTTGGCATACCATAGAATGGAATAAATCCTGGGGGAACCAAAGGCCTTGTGCCTAAATTTCCCCTTGGTGGGGGAGTTCCCAAAGGCATCCTGGGGCCTGTTAACCAAGGTATTGGCCCCGTGGTTGTGACCGATACTGCTGGTGTCGAACCAACATTTGTCGCTTCACTTACGGTCGTACTAACCGTTGCTCCCACATTCGTTTGTGGGATTTCGTTATTGTTTGGCGGATTCGCCATCTCTTCCCTTCTTCTGGCAGTATTGTTATCGTTAGTGTATATTCTACCACTTCTCAATAACATACAACTCGAAAAGATGAGATTATTTTCAACAATCAACACACAGTCCCACCAGGTGTGCCAATTTGTTTACCTTGGGATTTGGTAAACAACCGCTGATCCTCCAAATGGTTACTTATTTGGTTACTCGCAGGATCGATCAGATTGATCCTAGGACATAGGTTGATTTTGAAGTTTTGATTAAATTGGATAAGGCTTTAAATAAAGAGGCTTTAAATGCAATAAAGAGGTTTCAAGTAAATTGCATGAAGAAAGGACTTGGTAAAATAAACAAGGCTTAAAGTAAAAGGCTTCGACAGGAATGTAAAGAGGAAAGCAAGTAAATTTCTGGAAAAGTAAATGACTTTGATTAATAAAATTGGTGTTTCACACATACATTTCTCAACAATTCTTTCTCACACGCTGGGTACTCGAATCTATATGAGTGACTTTGTATAGAATTGTGAACACACGCGAGAACTTACATGACTACTACTATTTATACTAAAACATCCCAAGTAACCGTCGGGCAGTTACACTGCTTCGAGATGATTCCACTTGGCACGTTCTCAACGTTCGACGCTCCAGATCTTTGCACGCTACACGTGGTAACTGCTGGAAACCGTTTTCCCTCCAAAAGCTTGAATTTTAAACTGCTCCACTCTGAACCATCGAACACTTTCGTCGAGAGACATCTTCGACGAGAAACTCCTTCGACGTCGAAGGCAACCAACTTCTCCCTTGGAAGAAATCTTCTAAGTACTTTGCCATCTTTCGACGGGCATTTCGACAGACTTAGCCAGTCGAAAACATCCTTCAGCTTTAATGGCTGACATCAACAAAACAAAGGTGTCGAATTTAGGAGCCAACAAACGGCTCCAGCATGATGAATCCAGGGTCTTCCCAACAAACACGAGTAGGAGGGATGGATGTCCATGACATAGAACATGGAATTGAAAGTTTCGGTACCCACTTTAATCGGGATGTCCACCTCCCCTTGGACCATCCGTTTAGAACCATCAAAGGCTCTTACAATGATGTTGCTGGGCTTCAAGGTTAGACCTTCACAATCTAGCCCATCCAATGCCTTCTTCGGTAGGACATTCAGCGATGAACCAATGTCCACCAGAACATGTGCAAGAGTAGTCCCTCTGCATTCTACCGATACATGCAGGGCATCATTATGCTTTCTCCCTTTCATTGTTAGATCAGCGTCGGAGAAACCTAAACCGTTGTCTGCTGTCAAGCTAGCTAGACATTCTTGAAACTGATCCGCGGAGGTTTCATGGGGCACATGGGCTGTCTTCAAGAATTTGATCAAAGCTTTGGCATGAGCTTCTGAACAAGGGAGCAAGGCCAGCATAGAGATTTTTGAGGGGGTTTGCCCCAGTTGCTCCACAACATTATAATCACTCTTCTTGATTATTTTCAAAATCTCTTCCATTTCTTTCTGAGTGGTTTCAGGGATGATCAGCGGCTGAGCCTTCGTCATGACAGGCTCTTCTTGTATCCCTTTTCCTCTATCATCAGCAACAGCAGAGGGGACAACCACGGGAGTCACAACTTCTTCATTAACTGGAGTTCTCGCAGATATGTTGATCGGTGCAGGAGTAACCTTAGGAGCGGCTAAGGGTCCGAAGATTGCCTTTGGTGGCGCAATCTCCGGAGAGAAAATCCTTCCACTGCGGGTGATTTTACTCGTTCCGACAATGTTTCCAATGTCGGAAGTCTCTTCATCAGAACTCTCTTCAACTAATTCAATTTTCTTAACACCGTGGTAGAAGATATCTCCCCCATAGTTCCACGGTATTTATTTGTTGGACTTGTACGGGATAGGCCCCGACATAGTTATCTTCAGAGGTACAATCTTTGGATCGGATGTAATCTTAACAGGTCTTTCGGAGACCTTGGAAAGATTGGCGGAAATGGTAATTATCGAAACATCATTAACAGGAGTTGGAGTAACAGGAGTATTCTCAAAAAGGATCTCTTGATTATCCATTAGGCATTGGATGCCTAACTTCAACACCGGACAGTCGGTTGGTAAGGAGGAACAAATACAACAATCTTCTTCACAGCCTGGGAAAATCCCGGCCTTCAGCAAATTCAACTTGATTATCGGTAGCGGAGTCATCAAATCATCAACAGTAGCAACATAAAGATCCTCTTCAACATCATGGACATTGTGACCATGTTTTGGCATTGGAGCAGAGATCACGTTAGGCTTTTCAGGGGCGTCGAGTTCCACCTCTTTAGCATCTATCAAATCCTGAATCTTGTTCTTGAGGGCCCAACAATTGTTGGTGTCGTGCCCTATACTGTCTGAATGATAAGCACACTTAGCATTTGAATGGTAGTAAGGATTAGATGTATTCGGATTCTTCGGCGCCTCTTTCAAACTTGCAAGGTTTAGCTTCAACAGATGAGGGAGAACCTGAGCAGGTGTCATATTGATTCGAGTGAATTTCCATGCAGGCCTTTCCACCGTTGCTTGGTTGGTTCTCGGTTGACTGTTCCTGGGCTGATCAACTGCAAACTTCTGAATCATTACAGCCCCCACCGCTGGCCGACGCTCAACTCTTCCTTGACTTCTCTGAGAATAGACAGCTGATACCTCTTTCTTGGCTGGAAAGGTCTTCTTGATGGCAGCGGAAGTAGATGCATCCTTTTGAATTTTTCCGCTCTTGATTCCTGCTTCAACCCTTTCACCAGTCAGAATGAACTCGGTGAACCTCGCAGACGAACTTCCAATCAGGTGATTGAAAAAGGGGCCTGACAGTGTACCCAAGAACATATCAATAAGCTCCCTCTCAGACAATGGTGGTTGCACCCTTCCAGCCAAGTCTCTCCATTTCTGCGCATACTCTTTGAAACCTTCATTTGGTACAATGCCCATACTTTGTAGTTGAGTACGGGTTGGTGCTAAATCCGCATTATATTGATATTGTCTGTAGAAGGCGGCAGCCAAATCCTCCCAGTTGTGCACATCAGATCTCTCTAGCTGGTAAAACCAATCCAACTGCATCCCCGAAAGACTATCTTGTAAGAAATGGACCCACAGATCCTTATCAGAAGAATGCGGTTGGATTTTTCTGACGTAAGATTGTAGATTCATATTTGGACAAGACAGACCATCGTACTTAGCAAATATAGGCACCTTGAACTTAGGGGGAATGACAATCCCAAAAACCATCCCTAGATCTTCAAAGTCCAACCCAGGCACCCTCTGCACCTCCATGGCAGCCAGACGTTCTTCCAGATTCTTGTACTTGTCATCTGCAGGTGGGTACTGTTGCTCAGATTAATCTTCATCCTCTTCTTCTTCTTCTTCCTCAGACTCAGGTTGCACTGCAGCTCCCTTTCCTGCCCCTTCCTCAGATGATGAGGGGAAATCAAGGACCCTTCTAGCTTGGCCTTCAAATCTTCTACC
Organism: Vicia faba; assembly: GCA_948472305.1. NCBI lineage: Eukaryota > Viridiplantae > Streptophyta > Magnoliopsida > Fabales > Fabaceae > Vicia > Vicia faba. The sequence goes on from OX451737.1 coordinate 569,638,225, forward strand.
CAAAGTAGCCACACCAACTCTTTTCTTTTTATTTTTCTCCTTTTCTTTCTCCAGCAAGGTTTTGAGATCCTCTTGACCCTTTTCCAAGGTCATGAGTAGTTGCTGGAACTGTGAATTTTGCGCTTGTAAGTATTTAACCGTCTGCTCTATATCCATCTGGCTGCTAAGAAACAGCAGAGAGATAAGGAAACTTGGTGTGAAGACCAGTTTATGCATATGATGAATGATATGTTTATTCATGTAATGCATTCAAGGATTCAGAAATTCAAATTTGTTGCAAACAAAAAGAACACACGTCATATTAATAAGAAGAATTTGTTAGTACATAAATGCCCCATGGGCAAAATAAAACAAAATTCTAATGTAAAAAGACATTGCGCATCCTTTTCGGTGAAATGTAGGTGTTGAGAGTCTGCTCTTCGTGAAGTTGACGAGTAAGTTCCAAAACCTTCTTCTCACTGGCGTAGAATTGGGCTTCAAAAGTATCGCGTTCTCCCTTGAGCTGTATCCAACTCCTTTGCAAATATTCAAGTGATGTTGGCATGTCAGGATGTAGGAGGGTGTATGGAACCTCTCCTTCCATAACAGGCTCTTTGATCACAGGCAAAATGTAGGGGTAAGGCATCATAAGACTTTGGGCGCGGATTCATACTCACTTGAGGTAAGGCTCAAGGGGGATGTAATTCTTGTGTCCCAAGGTCTTACTGTCCACCTTGTTGGGCATCCTCCAAGCTCGGATAAACCTTTGTCGAAGTCCTTGATCGTCGTTGTCGAAGTCAAAAACCAAGTCTGGAATCAGCATGTCATGAGGGCCATCCCTTCGGGCATACCCAAACTGTCTCAGAGCCAAGAAAGGGTTGTAGGTAATGCCTCCTCTAAAGCCAAGTAGAGGGACATTAGGGAATTCCCCACAACGATCAATGATGATAACATTTTCTCGGGATCGAGAACACCAATATATATCTGAATGTGTAAGGGTCATCAATTGTTGTGACCACCTCAAACCTTGATCATTCTTCAAAACTGATTGGGGAAGATGAGAAATAAACCACCTTGCTAGAAGAGGAGTACAACACATGAGAACACCTCTTTTCCTCATTGTTCATGTGTAAAATGAGTGGAGGATGTCCCCAAGCAATGTAGGCACAGGATTCCGGGACATGAAAATCTTGACAGCACTTACATCTATAAGCTGGTCAGGGTTTGGAAACAAGACTAACCCATAGATGATAAGAGCTACGATCTCCTCAAATGCTTGTAAGTCCAATGAATTCCAGCATTCTTGAGCTTTCTCAAACTGAAACTTTGCCAAGAAACCCTTGACACCACTTCTGGTTTCCCAATGACCTTTGACATCAGATGGTTGCAAGTGTAGGGCTTGGGCATTATCTTCAGGCTTTGGATCTCTTTCTGTACCGTTGTAGGGTAGTTGATGGAGAATAGGAATCCTCAGGAGTTGAGAAAATTCCTCCAAAGTAGGCACTTGTTGATAATCAGGAAATGTGAAACAGTGATGTAGGGGGTCAAAGAACTGGAAGAGAACTTTCACCATGTCTTCCTCAGTGTTGGAGTTAACCAAGTTGAGAAGTTTACCATGCCTCTTGGTGAAGGGAGAATTCTCTGGAATCTTGGAAGCAAGCTCCTTGAGTTGAGGAGGGATTCTCACAAGGTTGACTTGAATTGTTTTCCTGCGGAATGAATCCATTACCTACAAAACAGGAACAAAGATGAAGATCCAAACCCTTGAAATGGTTAGCGGATGCACATGATGCTTTATGATGTTTATGATGTTATGCACAAGTATATATGTACAAACAAGTCACACAAAATCCTAGTTTCAGGCTTGCATGGGGTTTCATAGGTAAGTACCCTCTTGAAATTTAGTTGGCTCAACCTGTCCTATAAATAGTAACGGGTTCTAAGGAGCTCAATATCACTGGATTATTTTTTGTGTTCATTGTTTCAGTTTATCCACTTAACTGGCGACTGAAATATTCCAAGAAAACAACCCTTAATGAGTGTAGTATCGAGTATCTACCAACATCGGACTGCACCAAAGCCGGTCATCTCACTACCCCTAAAAAGGCCAAGTTGGTCAAGTAAAGGTTCTAAAAGTCAATTAGTTCTTCACGACATCACTCAGCGGCCCCGTATTATCTTTGATTAACTCAAAGGCTACTGGTACCCACAAATATGTCGCACTAATATAGCTATTGCTTCAACCATGTCGGTATACCCCGCACAGTTTCCACAACGTATTTCTATTTACCTATGAATGTTTCCCAAATCCGGGTGGAGGATTCAAACCCAAACAATAGAACCAAATGTAAAGCATACAAGTCAAGCAAGATAAGCATGTAAAGGTGATCTATAACCCTAAGGTAACCCCACTTTTGTTATAGTCCCCAGCAGAGTCGCCAGTTCTGTGATGCCGTGGGAGAACTGACTTGAGGTTTTGCGTTTGTGTTCGCAAATGTTTCGGTTTAGCAAGAGTCGCCACCGACTTTTTATTTATCCAAAGGAAAGGTCAAAAAGCACAGGAAAGACCTTTGAGATGTTTTCTTGGGTTTTGGGGGTAGATTATGAAAAGGGAAGGTGCTAGCACCCTTTTCATCCATGGTTTTCCATGGGCTCTTAGTTACTTGTTTTAGATCACTTGCTTTTGCTTTTCAATTGTTTGAAATGGTGCTTTATGTGTGGTTTTGAAAGTATTTTGAAAATAGGCCATCGTTATGGCAACCTTTGTAATGTTTCTTGTTTGAATGTATACAAAGGTGTATTGTCTTTTGAAAATGTTTCATTGTTTGAAAGTTTGTTTTGGGAAAATGTTTTGAAATTGTGTGTTTTGAAATTAGCAAGGATGTTTGCAAGTTTTGATCAGTTAACTAAGAGTTGTCTACCCTATCTACTCAAAGATCTTTCCTACAAATTTTAAACCCTTTTACATTGTTGTTTTACCATTGCATTTGGTAAACAACCTTGTGTTTGGATGTTAAACGGGACAGGCGCGGGTCATCGTATTGACCATGATAGCAATTGTGCTAAATATCTTAGCAAGTTTTTTGTTTGAGGGACTAGATCATTTTGTATAGGCAACCAAGATAGCGTCATCGTGGGACTATGATCTTTTGTTTTGTTTTTGTTTTGCCAAGATATTCAACATGCATACCATGGCCATTTTAAAGGCAACAAGTGGATGAAACCCTAGGGGTGCATGTGTGCATTGTGTTGTCAACTTACATGCTTTTATGTCTTGTATTAGGTCTAGCTATTTGTTTTGATTTTGGATATTGCATACAAACCCTAATCTCTATCATGACATATTTGAAAGCATTAAATGCGTAAAAGTAATCTAAGCTATTACAACATTGATATGGGGAGAGGGATACGATTTTGAATGGGGGATTATTTGCAAGAAATTAAACCCTAAGATTATTACAACAAAATTGAATTCTTTGTTCAAATAATAAATTGACAATATTTAAATGGACAATTAAATAAATATGCAATATATTATAAATATTCAAAAAAATGTTTTTGTATTATTTTATATATGTAAAAATAAACTATTTAATGCATAAAAAATAATAAAATAGAAGATTATTTTTATTAAGGGTGGAAACCCTAATTTGTCTTAAGAAAATATATATATATATTATGTATTATTTATTTATGTACAATAAAATAAATAAAATATATACAAATGTTAAAAATTAAAAATAATGTGAGAAAATATTATTTAAGTACATAAAAAATAAAAATATTTTATTTTTATAGTATTTACAAGTTTCTTTTTATTAAGAAAATAATGTATATATTATTTAATAATCCTTTCTATGTCCAAAAAATAATAAAAATAATAAAATAAAATGTGAAAATTTATGAAAATGTTTTTGGTATTTTTTTAATGTTTAGAAAAATGAAATAAAATCAGAAACTAAAAAGAAATGAAAAAAATATAAAAATACGAAACAATGGGCCAAGGGTGTGTAAGCAGTAAGGCTAGGGGTGCAAAAAGCATGAACAAGCCAGGCCCAACCCATACTTGCCTTCGTCTTCAACCTTTGAATGAAAAAACGCGTGCCCTGTGTACAACTTCGTATCTCCTGTTTCAGTGCTTTAAAGCAAAAACTCACAACACAAAAGTTATAGCATTTTTCAACACGATTCCAACCATATAAAGAACTTAATCTAACTCTCAAAGACCAGAGAGAATTTCTCTGGTCCTAATTTCTAACCTAACTTTTTCAGAAAGTTCACCAATCAAATTCTCTCAACACAGTTAACTTAAATGAAATCTATGCATATGTACAGCTTAAGGGCAATGAGTACTACATTTTTTATTCACAAACCTAAGCCTAATGATTCCTAAATAGACAGATAGAAAGTTGGAAAATACCTGCTTCAGTTGAACTCGAGTATGGAAATGTGGAGGTTTTCAATGAGGCCTGAGATGCTTGGGAGCTTGCTTGAACTTCCTTTGACCTCCCTCAACACTTAGTTTGCTTTGAGCTTGCTTGAATAAGCGTGTAGAAGTCAACCTGCACAAGCAGAATTCAGAAATGGTGAAGCTTGTAAATGGAGTGACAGTTACTGGCCAATGGTTGGGATAACTTAGGTGGGTTGTATGGAGTGTGTTGGAAGAGGTTTGGGGCAAAACGCAGGAGTGGTTTGTGAGATGGAGGTGCAACTGCAGAAGCTACCCTATTTTGCAAGAAGATGGTGTTTTGGTGTTTTGGAAGGCTTGGGAAGTGGATAGCTCGTGTTTCTGGCTCAAGGCAATATGAAAAACTTATTTGGAATGGTTACAAGAGTTAGTTTTATCAGATGGAAGAGTTGTGTAGACTTTTGCACATTTCTTGGTTTTGAAGTAAAGTGTGAAGCGATCAAGCAAAGAGCCTGTACATGCCTCCTTCCTAGCTGCACAAAGTTGTTGTACTTTGCCCTGAGTTTGTGGAGTTGGTATTCTACAGAAAGCTTGATGCAATGCTCAAGAGAAACAACTTGACATAAAGCCAACTTTACCAAAGTGGCAATGCTACCTTTTTGCCATTTTTAGATTAATTCAATGTGTAATCTCCCATTGATCAGAATAATTCCTTAAACCATTGAGTTTGCATTAAATTTTTGAGTGTGGAAGGGTTTAGATACCTGTAAACAAGTACAAATGAAGCTGGACAGAAATTTGCAACTTGTAGCAGAGTGAAAAATGCCATGGATCAAAGTGACTTTTTTCCAAATTCAAACCTTCGATTCTCCCTAACCAAAAATGATTTTGGAGAGTTCTTGGACATTTTGGAAAGCTTGTAAAATGATATACAATCCATCTTTGAAATGAATTTTGAGATTCCAAGTGGAATTATGTGAAAAATAACCATGAAGATAGGTCAAAATCCTGCCTAAATTAGGGCAAAATTTCACTAAGTTAAAAGTTTCATGGACCCTTATTCCAAAATTCATAACTTGAGATCCATGCATGCTTTGGGAAAACTTTGTGAATAAAAGTTGTAGATTTTTGGTGGGACTACAACTTTCATGTTGGAAGTTTTGTTTTAATCCAATTGCATCATGGTGAAAATGTTGGGCAAAGTTGTAAAAAAATGAGAAAATTTCATAACTTAGAAAATTTCTAAGTTATGAAAATTTTCACTTTAAAACCCTAATTTGCAAAATTAGGTTTCTTGATGAACAAGTTTCATGTTTTGACACATCTTGATGAAAAATGACCCTTGGCACTTGATTTTGACCAAAAAGTCAAAGTTTGACTTTTCAGTGTACAGTTGATTTTTGATCAGTTGACTGGAAAATTCATTTGTCAATCCAATGCTTTTGAGATCTTTTGAACCTTGTGAATAGGTAAAGGTGATTCCATTGAGTCCTTGAATCCATGCTTGAACCAAATTTTCCATTGGCTAGGTCAAAAATCATAAATTGCCCTTATACAGTCAAAACCCTAAAAATTACCATTTTGCCCTTTTGATGATTTAATCAAATTTCTTGAGGAGTTGTGGTCCAAACTTGATCAAATGGTTCATATGAGCCTATAATGTTGATGTGGATTAAAAATCATGAAGTTTGATTGTAAATTGGCCATAGTTGACTTTTTCCCCAATACAGCTGATTTCTAGGTCAACTATCCAATTGACTGGGCAAAAATTTGATTCAAAGCTTGAAACTTGGTAGAGGAAATCTTATAAGTCCAATATAAAGTATGAAAGTCATATTGAGCATTGATAGTCTAAAAATCCTAGTGCAAACTCAAACCCTAATTCAGGTCAACAGTGCAAGGAGATGTCTTGAGCAGAGCAAACCCTAATTCTGTCTGAAGTCCAAAGAGTCTTGTGAGGGGAAATCTTGATAAAATGAGAGGGAAAATTTTGGGGTACAACAACAAGGTATTTCAAAAATGAGCTTAGCATCTAAGAGCCCGATAAAAACTACGGATGGAAAGGGTGCTAACACATTCCCCTTCCATAATATACCCCCCTTACTCAGAAAACTCTCGAAAGGTCTGTTTATGTTCTTTTTACCCTTTCCTTGGTTGGATAAAAGAAAATCTGATGGTGACTCTTGCTTACCGCAACATTTGCATATACAAAAGCAAAACTAATATAAACAGTCGGTTCTGCCACCGTATCACAACATGCGTGCGTCATCGTATAGTCATAAGATGCAATGTTTCGAGATACCTTAGCATTTTTCTTAAGGGACTAATATAATCTGTAAGGCGTCATCCGTAGCGTCATCGAGGGACTATGATCTTTTATTTTTGGATATTTTTACTAAGGCATCTCACATGTATAACATGACCATTTTCTCAAGGCAACAAGTGGAGTTAACCCTAGAGGTGTAGTGTGCAAGTGTTTTGATTTCATGCATTGTTTTGTCTTGGATTAGGGTTACCTAAGGATTGATTTTAGGCTTGCGATGCACACCCTAGTTACTAGCATTTATATTTGAAAGCGGTAAATTGCAAAAAATTAAAATCCTACGTTATTACATCATTAGGGGGATAGGGGATACAATTTACAAATGGGGATGAAATAGGAACTTAAATATTACAACCACATTGAATAGAAATGAAGAAAGTATGTGAAATATGTAAAAACAGTGTAAAAGAGAGGAAAAATCAATTTTTTAACATTATGTGTCGATACATGCTTATATACATCGACACATAACCTTCCCTTGCCCATGTAATACCAAACCAACTCAGTATGAGACAATGCATAATGGTATGTGTTGATTCATTCCTTGTTTGTGTTGACACATATGCGTTTTGTGTCAACTCATGTGCCATTTTTCTTTCTATTTTGTGTTTGTTATAGCAGCATGTGTCGACTCATGAGGCTTTGTGTCGACTTATAGCCTGCTATGTCACTAAAATAAGTCGACTCATGTGGGTATGTGTCGACTCATACTACAATTTTTTTACTCTATCATTGTTTTGCTGCACACAGGGGTTAGTTCTCAACACATAAATGACAAGAATGGAAGACAAATAAAAGGTTAGCTTCAAGGGGAATGGTTATTACATTTTATCTTCAAAGATGAATCAACTAATGATGCTTGAAATTTAAAGTCAAGGAGACTTCCCTTGCCCCTGTAATACCAAACCAACTCAGTATGAGTCGATGCATAATGGTATGAAGATATGCGGGGTTTAAAGTCAAGGAGACTTACCTTGAAGTTGGAATTTATGTTTTTAGCTTTAGTTTCTATCTATATGATGTATGTGGACTGTTTGGATAGTTTGTTTGGACAGAGCTTGCAAGATGTGAGAGTTCCAAAGATTTGGACTTTTAAACTCAAGAGTGGAAGCTTTTTGGACATTTATGGCTTTTTTAATAGTATGGGATTTTGATGGCTAGTTTACAACAAAACTTATGGCTTTTTCTCTCTATTTCTTCTGACCTCTTTCTCTTGCAAATGCTTCTCCTATTTATAGGCAAGAGGTTTGTGAACAAGCTGATTTGGTTTACAAACTATGGAATTATGGCTAGGTTGGATTGCAAATATCAAGTTATGTCATGGTCCCAAGATGAAGTACCAAAGTTGCTAGTTTAGAGGGGTTACTTTCAATGATTTATGGTGGAGTAAAATCATAAGCAAACAAGGTATGGGCTCATGACAAGTTTTGTGCTAACAAGCTTGCTTTTCAAGAATAGCAATGATGCCTTTATGCTATAAATGGAAAGATCTTTTGGACAATGGCTCAAACACTTGGGTAATAGCTCAAGAGTGGGTGTAAGAATTAAATCATGATGAGATTTACAAGAAAGAAGGACTGTAACACAAGATTATGCAGCATAGCATAAGGGTTTTGTTATGTGTTCTTCAACAAAGTTACTTGCAATTCAAGAATGGATGCCCAACTTCATGCCCTTGAATCTCCTAGCTCAAGTATGATAAATTCATGCTCTTGGATGTTTTGGAAAGCTTGAAACATCCTCTATAACTTTCATGTTGGCCATTTTGACAAAATCATCTTGGAATTATGTGAAAAAAATGCCAAGAAGTTGGATAAAATTTTGACCAAAATATGTTGAAAATTTCTCTAGTGTTAGATGAAAATGTCACGACTTCATGAATATATAACTCAAAATACAAGCACTTCTAGGACTTGATCGGCAAAGAAAAGTTATAGATCTCATCAAGATCTACAACTTTCATGTTGAAAGTTTTCTTTGAATCATCTTGCATCTTGGTGAAAGATTGGCATGAAGTAATGAAATTATCATGTATAAAACACTTAGAAAATTTCTAAGTCTTGGAAATCTTTACTTTTTAGATTGAATTTTGACTTTCTTGACTTCTTGATGATCAAGACTGATATTCTTGAATGTATTGGTGAATTGTGATTTTTGAAACTTGATGTTGACCAAAAAGTCACAGTTTGACTTTTGGTGCTACAATTGACTTTTTCACCAATATAGTTATTGTTAGGTCATCTGATCAATTGACTGAGCAAGATTTGTGATACAAGAATTGAAACTTGACATGAGCATTCTTGAAGGTCCATAATGATCCATGAAAGTCACTTGGAGTATTAGAAGTCCAATTGTCTTTTTTAAAATTCAAACCCTAATTTGAAGTATCAGTGTTGAAGAAATGGCTTAACCTAGTCAACCCTCGTGCAAGCTTAAGCCACTAAAAATCATGTGAAGAATGTGTTGAGAAAATGGGAGGGAAAATTTTGGGTGCAACAACTACCCCTGTTCAATCTTCTTAAACTTGACGAGTTCGATTGGCGGATCCGCCATTCGTTGCTGGAAGGTGAAAGATTGTTGAATACTAAAGTTCCTAGAAATTTGCACTCGATGATGTATTGATTCGGGAATGGGCTTATAGATGTCATTTGGAGAGATAATGGTAGAAACTAGGAGAAACATCAGCATAAATCTTTGGTCGGTTCATGCTGAAAACTAGGTGTCTTGCCTGTCTTTAACTGAAAGAATTAATTCTGATCCAGAAGAGGTCTTTGGATCGATGATTTTTTCTGTAAGGAACAAAAGGGTCAGCTGTATGCAAATGTATGCATGGTGTAATGATGTTCTCAAAATAAATGAGATTATGTTGCATATATATGTTATGTATGTTATATGATGTATGAATGTGACATGTTGTCGAAGCGTATCTGTGATCGGTGGATCTGGAACTGACTGTTTAAAGCTAGTTCGCGAAATGTCGCGGAAGCAAGAGTCGCCACTGTCTTTTATTTTCTCCAACATGGAAAGGACAAAAGCACAGAAAAATTCCTTATTGAGATTAGTTCTCGGTTCGGGAGGTAGATTTATAGAAAGGGAAGGTGTTAGCACCCTTTCTATCCATGGTTATCCATGGGCTCTTAGATACTTGCTCATTTGTGTTTTCAAAATGTTTGTTTGCTTTTCAAGGTGAGTGGGTTTGAAAAAAGTTTCGTTTAAAATTTCAGTTCGACTCTTGTATCAGTCGTCAAGAGTGTTTGAAAAGTTGTTTTTGAAAGCTTTTTGCAAAGTGTCGGTGTGAAAAGAAGTTTTTGATTTTTTTTGAATTAGAGCAAGTATCTATGAGTCATCTACCTACCCTAAGGAATTAGTCTGTGTAAATGTCCTTAAGGCAGTGCCATCCCACCATTGAGAGGTAGGTAGCACCACCGTTGGAGGTGTTCGGGTCAATTCGAGGATTAGGGACAGTGTGGTCACCAGAGCAATAGTAGGACACCTTAGAAGTTACCCCCATGCCATGTTCATGGACATGAGGACTTACTAAAACGTCCTCTACTCGACGACCACGTTTCGAGGGGCAAGGCAACAGTGAAGCGTACCTTAGGAGTGGTGTGTGAATTGTGTGTCATTTTCAGTTATTATTTGTCTTGTCATGCATTGGGTGAGCTACGCTTGTTTTTATTTGGGCATACATTCTTTCATGTGATTATTAACAGTTAAGAGGTGCGGGAATTAAAATGCGGAAAATAAAGGTCCTACGCTATTACAAGGCGCGGGTCTACATCGCCAAATTAAACCAAGACCCGATTTGAATAAAAGTGCGGAAAATAAATGTCCTAATTATCTATTACAAGGCCTTGGGGCAAATACATTATATCCACAAAAGAAATAAAAATAAATGCGAAAAGAAATTAGAATCGAGTGCGAGGGCGTTGGACCCTTTAAAGAAATTAAATTAAAATTACAAATTAATTAATGATTAAGTAAAGAAAAGAAATTATTTCTATGTTTTTTTGGATTTATGAAATTAAAGAGAATTAATTGGAATTAAAAGTTAAATAAAAACCCTAGTGCTAAATTTTTTTTAATTTATTAAAGAAAAATGTTTAAGTTTGACCTAATTTAACCTAATTATTTAATGACAAGTTTATTTACAAAATTAATTAATAATTAATAATGATAAGAAATAAAAAAAAGATTATTTATTAAGAAAAAGAATAAAAAATGCTAAAAGATCTATTTTTATATTTTTTTAATTATTTAAGAAAAAGCATTAAAGTTAAAAACCTAAAATTAAAACTAAATTGATTATTAAATTTATTTACAAAAATATTGATGAATTAAAAATTAAATAAAACATATTTTTGTTTTTATGATTTCTGATTTTTTGTATTTTTATATTATGAAAATTAGTTTTATGGAATTAAATAAACAATTAACATAATTAAAATAAATAAAAGAAAAGGAAAAAAAGAGAGAAAGAGAGTGCAAACATGGGGGGTTTTCTGACCCAATTAGGAGGTATATGCAAGCAATTTGGCCCATTGGAAATCTGGCTTTTTGACTTTTCAGTGATTGCGTGTAGACCCATTGACCAAGGTGCATGATGGAATTCCTGTGCTGACCATCAGATTGAGGTTATTGGACATGTGGCAAGCACTAGCGTTGAGCGTATGGTGTACTCTTGGAGAACATGCTGCATGGAAATACTTTGAGAAAAATAATATTGAAGAGGTGGGGGGACCTGAGAATCGAACCCAGGTCCCAATGCTTGCAACTATCCCTGTCCACCAACTGAGCTATGCACGCGTGTTTGTTAGTATAATAAGATAGAAATAATATATATGGAAGAAACGTCCACTATACTGAGAAGCGCGCCAAACATTCAAACGGACCAACCACCTTCAGCCACGCCAGCATCTTCTTCGTTCTACCTGAAAATAAAAAATAGATAGCGGGGGTTTTAAACCCCCACTAAACGATACCTGCGAAAAATAGCGAACAACACATAGTGAAAAAGAAAAAGGGCGCGATGGTTAGTTTCCATTCGTTGGAAGGTCCTGGTTTTAATGGTGCCAGTCTTATGGTTCAATTTTTCTATATATGCAAAGCCCCAAATGGGAGCTTCTAAAACCCTAACCTGCGTCCATGGCAACTTCTCATACAGGCAAAATTACTTCAATTAAAATACATCAACAGCTTCAGAGAGTTTATATTAGTGTAAATCCATATTCAAAATGTATTAAAAATGCATGTATATTGAAGCACGATTATGAAAAAGGTTTGAGAAAGTTTGACTTCAATATATCAATTCCTTGCGCGTGGAGGGTTGATTTTGATTGGAATAGCTTCCAGGTAGTGTCAGGAATGTATTGGGATTGATTTTTAGGCCTTGAATCACCTTGTATCTATGTTTTCAGTTTCAACCTTTTTTTGAAAAAATGCAAAGTTTGTTTTGAGGTTTCAGCGCAGCTTTCTTGTGTTGTGCATTAGGTTATTGTTTGTGCATATATGAGGAATGAATTAGGTTACCAATCCAAGCCCATAATCCTTTGCATTCATGTTTTTGAGATTTGATTTTTCAAGCATCTTTTTTCAATCTTTTTCATTCCTTTTTGATGCCAATCATTGCCAATCATATTGAATCTTTCCTTATTGAATAGTGCACGAAATATTGAGTGAATTCTATGCAAAAAAAGATTTGGAAAGTATGATTTGGTATTTTTTTCATATTTAATTTTAATTAAATGAATTAATAGTAATAAAAATTCAAATAATTAATAAAAAATAAGAAAATAAATCCCCTTTGGGTCAATGGGTCGTGCATAGCTTTTGGGTGATGATTCTTGGAAGAAATTGAGGCCCATTAGCAATTTTGAGGCATTTGAAGCAAAGTTGACTTTTCAAAATTCCCAAAAATTTCCCAACTTCCACAAGGCATATCTTGCTCAATTTTTAAGCTTTGATCATGTTCTTGGACATTTTGGAAAGTTCTTGAAGTCCTCGAACCAATGCCTTTAGTCCCATGTCATTTTGATTTACCAATCTCAAGTTATGTTCTTTGACTTAAAGTGCCTTTTTGTTGACTTTTGAAAATGACCTATAATATTGAGATTGATAACTTTTTGTGAGAGCAATTCTTCGACTTGAAGTGTGAATATGAGTTGTAGGAAATGTCATTATCTTCAAAATGAGCTTTGTATGGAATTTTTCTGATAAACCATGTGGAAGTTATGTCTTGGTCAAGTTACAGTTGACTTTTTCAACTGTCCAAAAATAGAAACTTTTGCATCTTGGGACTTTTTGAGCCATGCCTTGAGAATCATGATCAAGAATTGATCAAATGATGTTTGTGGCTTCAAAATAAGATGTTGACCAAAAATTTGGACTTTTGACTGTCAAATGACCATTTTGCCCCTGTAGTTGACTGTTGAGCAATTAGGGTTTTTGACTGTGCAATTTTGTGTTGTAAGTCTTGAAACTTGGTATAAGGATGCTTGACAATGTTTATAGGCATGTGGGACTTGTTTGGACCCTTGGAAACTTCAACTTCTTTGCTAGAACCAAAACCCTAATTTTTGACTGTTATGAGGCCATTGAACTGTGCAACCCTTGAGAGATTTTAAACCTTGATCTTGGCAAATCTTGAAGAAAATGGGAGGGAAAATTTTGGGGTACAACAGTATCCTTGACAGATACTGAGGAGTTTTTAGAAGTTAAATCTCAGACTGCTGTTGGGGGTGAAGAGTATGTGTATCTTCATATTTTGTTAAAAATGCTTCCGTTGGGGATTCCCGCTTTGTTAAGAAGAAATTTCGCTAAGGAATATTGACTTTGCTTGAGAAGACTCTATGGAGAGTGTTGATTTCTTCCTGGGAACCAGAATTCAGGAGTTTTAGTTGTCCATTACTCTGGTGGGGGATTATCTCTTGAAAGTTAGCTGTTATCTGGTCGGATTCCATGCTTCACAATAACTTACTGGGGATAAAGAAGTTAATTGTTATCTAGTGGGATTCCAAGCTTTGCAGCAACTCTTTGGGATAATGGTAAACTATACTAGGGAAAAGGAGTTTTATTAGTGCTCTGTAAGAATTAAACTGTTATCCGGTCGGGTCCAGATTTTAGCAACTCGACCATTAACTGGTCGGGTCTAGGCTATGCAGTAGATGGAGAAGTTAAGTTACTATCTGGCCGGGTCCAGGCTCTAGCCACTTGAAATTGAGGTTTACTGTTATCCGGTCGAGTCCAGTCTTCAGCAATTTGAACTTGAGATCAATTTTTATCTGGTCGGGTCCAGGTTTCAGTATCTAGAACTGTTAACTGGCCGGGTCCAGACCTCGTAGTAACTTGAATTTAAGATTAACTGTTATTTGGTCGGGTCCAGGATTCAGTAATGATTTGAGAAGTTGGACTATCATATGGTCGGGTCCAAGCTTTGTAGTAACTTTCTTGAAATTGACTGGTATCTGGTCGGGTCCAGGCTTGAACTGTTGATTGGGCGGGTCCAAGCTTAAGCAATTTGAGAAGTTAAAGTATTATATGGTCGGGTATAGGCTTTAGCAATTAAATTTGAGATTCACTGTTATCTGGTTGCGTCTAGGCTTTGTAGTGAGTTGAATTTGAGATTAACTATTATTTGGTCGGGTCCAGGATTCAGTAATGATTTGAGAAGTTGAACTATTATCTGGTCGGGTCCAGGCTTCATAGTAACTTTCTTGAAGTTGAATGGTATCTGGTTGGGTAAAGGCTTAAACTGTTGACTGTTCAGGTTTAGGCTTAAGCAATTTGAGAAGTTAAACTATTATTTAGTCGGGCCTAGGCTTTAGTAACTTGGAATTGAGATTTACTGTTATCTGGTCGGGTCCAGGCTTCACAGTAAGTTGAATTTGAGATTAACTGTTTTCTGGTCGGGTTCAGAATTTAGTAATGATTTGAGAAGTTGAACTATTATCTGGTCGGGTCCAGGCATCATAGTAACATGCTTGAGGTTGACTGGTATCTGGTCGGGTCCAGGCTTGAACTATTGACTGGTCGGGTCCAGGCTTAAGCAATTTAAGAAGTTAAACTATCATCTGGTCGGGTCCAGGCTTTAGCAACTAAATTTGAAATTCACTGTTATCTGGTTGGGTCCAGGCTTCACAGTAAGTTGAATTTGAGATTAACTATTATCTGGTCGGGTCTAGGATTCAGTAATGATTTGAGAAGTTGAACTATTATTTGGTCGGGTATAGGCTTTATAGTGACTTTCTTGAAGTGATGAAGTTTACTATTATTTGGCTGGGTTCCAGGCTTTACAACAACTTTCAGAGATAGCAATGACTTTGTTGGCGACTTCACTGGGGATTAGGGGTTACGGTCCCTTGATTTGTAATAGACTGAGAGGCAAACTCAAACTGGGGAATCTATAGTTTGTTGCGGAAATAAACCCCGTTGAAGAGGATATTTGACGAACTTCTAGGGAAGTGACTTCTTTTGGTAGAACTCTATAAGGATTCTTTCTAAGACTAACTCAACTAGGGAGAGGGTTTTTGAGAGATTGAAACTCTGGTTGGGGACTGCATGAATCCGTCTCTTTGGGGATAATCTTATTGAAGTGATTTTGTGGAGATATCTCAAATGCATTTAAGGAGATTCTTGTCACTGTTTTTAAGCATATGTTTGTTAAAAGTTTAATCATGATCATATGCATATGTTCATTCAATTTTAGTCATTGGACACTTCTGCACTCAAAACAGAAAAAAAGAAGGTTTTGCACTTCAAAGTATATTTGTATTGATGTTTTGCTCATGAATAGGCATTTTTGTACAAAGAGACTAAGATCCTAGTAAGAGGAAATCTTCGAAATAATGGAAAGAATACAAAGTGAAAACAAAAAAATATAGCCATGTGAAAGTGATCTCATTGTGTTCCAACCCCACTATTGCCCCTATTTCTTTGAACATTATCCCTTGTTGTTGAATAGAAGTTGATTGGATTGATCTTGGACCATTTAAAACTTGGACTTTGGTAATAAGGCTAGTTGTAGAGACTTTATGGGACATAGTCATACGCTTTAATCCTTAACTTTTCCTTGACCGCCCTTTCGGGTTTTCAGTCCACCAGGATACCCATTTTTGCACAATCCGCCCTTTTGGGTTTTCTACTTATCGGGTGTACAATATTTTGCATATATCCCTCAATTTTTCCCGAACCTCTTTGGTTCATCGGGATTCCCTTATTTTTGCCTAGGCATGTCAACCTAGCGGGTCATTTTATGCTTAGTATTTTTTAACTATGTCCATGTTCACAGGATGTGAGAAGTCTTCGCAATCTATAATAGTCAACATCATGGCACTACCAGAGAAAACTTTCTTTACAACAAATGGACCTTCGTAAGTGGGAGTCCATTTTCCCCTGAGGTCTCTTTGTGGAAGAATGACGCGCTTTATTACCAAGTTTCCAGTCTGATATACCCGAGGCTTGATCTTTTTATTGAAAGCCTTGATCATACATTTTTGGTACATCTGACCATGACAAACAGCAGCCAGTAGCTTCTTGTCAATCAAGTTCAACTGATCTAACCTAGTCTGAATCCATTCGTCTTCACCTAAATCTGCTTCCTTCATTATCCTTAGAGAGGGAATCTGAACTTCGACAGGTAGGACAACTTCCATGCTATAGACCAAGGAGAACTGGGTTTCCCCAGTTGATGTTCGAGCTGAAGTACGGTAGCCATGGAGAGCAAACGGTAACATTTCATTCCAGTCTTTGTACGTTACCACCATCTTTTGTACAATCTTCTTGATATTTTTATTGGAAGCTTCCACTGCGCCATTGATTTTAAACTGAGTACAAAGTTCCATAATCATGGCATTGTTGAGGTTGGTTCCATTGTCAGTGATGATCCTTTCGAGGATACCGTAACGATAGATGAGGTTATGCTTGATAAACCTGGCTACAATGTTCTTGGTAACTGAGGAATATGAGGCAGCTTCGACCCACTTGGTAAAGTAATCATTGGCATCAAGGATGAAACGATGTCCATTGGAGGTAGTAGCTTTGATCTCCCCGATCATGTCAATGCCCCATATTGCAAATGGCCACGGAGCAGTCATAACATTTATAGGAATAAGAGGTACATGGACCTTGTCAGCATATATTTGACACTTGTGGCATGTCCTTGAGTGATGATGACAATCAGTTTCCATTGTGGGTCAATAGTAACCAGCCCTTAGGATTTTCTTGGCCATAGTGTGTCCACTATAGTGGGTCCCAAAGAGGCCATCATCCATGTCTTCGATAATTTTTTCTGCCTCCTTCTTGTACACACAGCAGAGTAGAGTAGAATCATGGTTGCGCTTGTATAGGATTCCATTTCTTAGAAAGAATTTGGTTGAAAATCTTTGCAAGAATTTCTTATCATTGATGGAAGCTCCTTTAGGATATTCTTCTGCCTTAAGATATCTCCTCACCTCATGGTATCATGGCTTCTCTTTGTCGGTGTCAATCTCGTAAGAATGCGCAGGTTCGTCAAATCTTTCGATTGTAATCATGGGAGCTTCGTTGTCCCATTTGACTTTGAACATGGAAGACATTGTTTCCAAGGTGTCAACCAACTGACTTTCTTCTCTAGGGAAATTTTCAAAGGTGATCTCCTCGAAGTATGGTATTAGGGTTAACACTAGCTCCTTGTAAGGAATAAGGTTAGGATGCTTAGTGTCCCATTCTCCTTTGATTTGACTGATTACTAGAGAAGAATCTCCGAATATATTCAAGAACTTGATCCTTAAGTCAATGGCAGCCTTTAGACCTAAGATGCATGCTTCGTACTCAGCCATGTTGTTCGTACAATCGAAGCACAATCTAGCAGTGAAAGGAGTATGGAAACCCTTAGGAGAAATAATCACAACACCAATTCCATTGCCCAAAGTGTTGGAACCCCCATCAAAAACCATAGTCCATCGGGATCCTTGTTTAGGCACGTCATATGGTCCAGGTTCTTCGCAGTCAGTTACTAGCATAATATTCTCATTTGGGAAGTCAAAGTTCATAGACTGGTAATCATTAATAGCTTGATGAGCCAAATGATCTGCCAATACGCTTCCTTTGATGGCCTTTTGTGTTGTATTTTGAATATCATATTCAGTCAGAATCGTTTTCCATCTAGATATCCGTCCGGAGAGGGCAGGCTTCTCGAAGATGTACTTCATAGGGTCCATTTTAGAAATCAATAAAGTGGTGTGAGTCAACACATATTGTCTTATCCGGCGAATAACCCATGCCAAAGCACAACAAGTTTTCTCGAGCAGTGAATATCTGGTTTCACAGTCGGTAAACTACTCAGGTAGTATACCACATGCTCTTTTCAGCCAGACTCGTCATGTTGGCCCAACACACACCCCATTGAATTCTCTAATACATTCAAGTACATAATCAGAGGTCTTCCTTCAACTAGAGGCATCTGGATGGGAGGTTCTTGTAAATATTCCTTGATCATGTCAAAGGATGCTTGGCAGTCGTCGTTCCATTTGACTACTTGATCTTTCTTCAAGAGCTTAAAGATTGGCTCACAAGTAGTAGTTAGGTGAGATATGAAGAGAGTAATATAGTTAAGTCGGCCTAAGAACCCTCTAACTTCATTCACGGAACGGTGAACAAGAATTTCTTTAATGGATTTAACCTTTGCAGGATCAACTTTGATACCTTTACCACTGACCTTAAAACCTATAAGTTTTCCATACCTTACCCTGAAGGTGCACTTGGTAGGATTCAGCCTTAATTTGTATTTCTTCAACCTCTCAAACAACTTGTATAGGTGATCGAGGTGTTCTTCTTCAGTCTGCGATCTTGCAATCATATCTTCCACATAGACCTTTATTTTCTGATGAATTATATCGTGAAATAAAGCTACCATAGCTCTTTGATATGTTTCCCCTGCATTCTTCAATCCGAACGACATGACCTTATAATAAAAGGTGCCCCATTATGTAACAAAGGTGGTCTTTTCCATGTCTTCAGGAGCCATCTTGATTTGGTTGTAGCCGGAATATCCATCCATGAAGGAGAAGACTTTATGTTGAGCGGTGTTGTCAACCAAGACGTCAATATGAGGTAGAGGGAAATCATCTTTGGGGTTAAATCCCTATAGTCTACACACATACGAACCTTCCCATCTTTCTTCGGTACGGGGACCACGTTTGTAACCCATTGAGGATAAGATGTCACAACTAGGAAACCCGCATCAAATTGTTTCATCACTTCAGCTTTTATCTTTTCAAACATGCCAGGCTGCATGCGACAAACTTTTTGCTTAACAGGAGGACAATCTTCCTTCGTTGGCAGATGATGAACCATAATGTCGGTATCCAACCCGGGCATATCTTCATACGACCAAGAAAACACTTCAACATAGTCATGGAAGATCTGGAATCTGCTCTTGATACCATCTTCTAGGTTGGTGCCGATCTTGACTTCTTTCCTGTCTGTCTCGTGCATAGGTTGATAACCTCGATTGGCTCTTCATGAGGTTGAATAACTTTCTCCTCTTGCATCAGCAGCCTGGCTAGTTCTCCTGGTATTTCACAATCTTCCTCACCTTCTTCTTTGGCTTGGTTAATTGGATGTTCGAAGTTATTACTGGTAATAGTATAGTCGTTGACCATGAGATCCGGAGTGGATGGGGATCTGCAAGTGTGTGTCTGCATGTAAGATATATATGGCTATTGAAAAATGCAATAAAGAAAAAGAAAGTCAATGAACATAAAATTTGAAAGAAAAAGGTCCAATATTTTATATTAAATGATCATATGATAAATGAACATGAACAAAACCCTTAACAAATGGACAATAGTGCCCCGGGCAAGGCACATGGCTTAAAAGTCATTGTTTGGAATTAAGATTACTGACAAAAGTTCTTGAATTGACAGTAAACAGTAATTACTCCTCAATGAAGGAGATGGGAGTGAAATCCTTTGCATGCCAGTTGTTGAGTTTTCCTTTGGCAGTAAGGTAGATCCATTCTTCAAAAGCACATTCATCATCAGAGTCTTCTACAGCGTTTACTTCATGACTTCCGATGCTGAGAGGTGGCTTTCCCACGTGAGCGTGCCTGACTTGCTTATGAGCTTTGATGGTGAAACCCAATCCAAATGTGTCCGCTTTAAACGGAATGTCAGGGAGTTGTCCCCGGATAGTAGAGCCTCCATCTTTGACCACGACACGAGCATCTTTAAGCGAGACCATTCTTGGTACAACTTCGCAACTTTTGATATGTCGAAGGATATTTTGGTGGCGGCAACCATATGAGGAATAATCTCAAAAGCCTGGCATGGAGTTTATATGAATTCACCATCCATTTCCACATATTTGAAGGAATTGAGGTGGCTTACCATAAATTCTTCTTTGCCGCAAACAGTAATGATCTTCCCTTTGACTGGATATTTTAATTTTTTATGAAGGGTGGATGTTACTGCCCCTGCCCCATGGATCTAAGGGCACCCAAGCAAACAAGAGTAGGCGGGACATATGTTCATTATATAAAGGGTAGAGTTGAAAATTTGTGAGCCAAGTTTAATTGGGAGATCCACCTCTCCATGAACCATCCTTTTAGACCCATCGAAAGCCCTCACAACAATATTGCTTGATTTCAATACCAGTCCTTCACAATCTAGCCATTCCAAAGCACCTTTGGGTAACACATTTAAAGATGAGACAATATCAATTAAGACATGTGCCAGGGTGGTTCCCTTGCATTCAATAGAGACATGCAAGGCTTTATTGTGGTTCCTTCCCATAGGAGTCAAATCAACGTCAGAGAACCATAATCCATTGTCATCCGTTAAACATGCTACACAGTTCTCGAACTCGTCAGCTGTGGTTTCTTGGGGAACATGGGCTTTCTTCAAGAACTTGATTAAAGCTTGGGCATGAGCGTCCGAACAGAGTAACAATGACAACATGGATATTTTGGAGGGGGTTTGTCCTAGTTGCTCAACTATTTTGAAGTTACTCTTCTTTATGATTTTCAGCATTTCCTCCATCTCTCGAGTGGAGGGTTCATCAACATCGGTATCTTTGGTAGGTTCCTTTATCCCAGTAGTCTCACCTTCTTTTTCTTTGCCTCTAGTGGTGGAACAAGAATTGTCATTGGTTATGCAGACAGGAGTTGTTATAGTAATGGGCATTGAAATATCAGGGGGAAATATCCTCCCTGTTCTTGTTACTTTACTAGAACCCGCATAATTAGTAACATCAGCTTTGTTTCGTTGATCCAAGAATCTTGTTTTATCCCATGATAATAAACCTCGGCAACATAGTTCCATGGAACCGCTTTGTCAGAGGGGTAGGGAATAGGCCCAGCGGAAGTGATTATTAAAGGAGCAATGGTTGGTTCCTTTGAAATTCTAATAGGACCCTTTGAGGGGATCCTAAGAGGCTTAATGGAGATGGTTATTATGGGAAGGTCTTCAGCTTTGTTGGTTAAGCTTTTGATGGTAGGAATCTTCTCAAACAAGATCTTGCGGCTATTTATCAGGCGTTGCACACCTTCCTTCAGCCGCTTGCACCCATTTACTTGTTGATCACAACAAACAAAATTTTTAGAACAGCCAGGGAACACCCCAACTCTCAGAAAATTACCCTTCACAGTAGTTAATGGAGTTGTTAAATCCTCAATGGAGGAAACAAAATTAGTATCATCAATTGCATTAACACCTTTGCCATGTTCGGAAATGGTGCGGTTATCACATTTGGAGTAGCAAGTGGATCAAATTCAATTGTTTTATTATCTATTAGATCTTTAATATTATTCTTTAGAGCCCAACATTGATCAGTTTCATGCCTAGGGCTGTTGGAATGATATACGCACTTGGAATTTGGATTGTACTTAGGTGATGAAATGTGTGGATTGGATGGTTGATTGTGCAATGTCACTAAGTTGGCCTTTAACAGATGTTGTAAGGCTTGGGACAGTGACATGCTTATTCTCGTGAACTGTCTTCAAGGAACTTCAGATCATTGATTGTTGGATAATTTTCTTTGAGCATATAGAGGGTTGGAGATTAACACAACATTAAGAGAGGATCGGGGATCCTTCTTAGTATGGGCCCTTGCGCCATACACATCATTTGTTTCCTTCTTTCCAGTGAAGGGCTTCTTTATAGTGTTGGATGCGGAAGCAGATGTCATGGGAATTTTCCCACTCTTAATGCCACTTTCTACCTTTTCACCAGTTAGTATCAACTCGGCGAAACCAGACGAAGAACTCCCAATCAATAGGTTGAAAAATGGTCCAGTTAATGTACCCATGAACATGTCAACTGGTTCTCTATCAGTTAGTGATGGTTGGACCCTACCAGCAAGATCCCTCCATTTATGTGCATACTCTTTAAACCCCTCATTAGTACCCATTGTTATACCTTGAAGTTGGATTCTGGTTGGTTCCAGATCGGCATTGTATTGATACTGATGATAAAAAGCAGTGGCTAGATCTTTCCATGTGTGGCCGCGAGAACCCTTCCATTGATAGAACCATTCTAGCTGAGTCCCAACCAGACACTCTTGGAAGAAATGGACCTAGAGCTTTCTGTCGGTAGTGTACAGTTGTATCTTGCGCATGTAAGAACTTAGATGAAGTTTCAGGCAGTAAACCCCGTCATTCTTGGTGAAGATCGGTATTTTGAACTTATGGGGAATGACAACCCCAGGTACTAAACCCAACTCACCAAAATCCATACCAGGCACGACTTGAATTTCAACAACCTTTAGTTTATCCTCCAGCTGCTTATATTTATCCTCAGTCAGAGGATATTTCTCATCAGAGTAATCTTCGTCTTCAGAAGCTTGATTATTGGAACCCCTAGCACGAGTGCTCCTTGCCTCTTCGTCTTGATTTTCGTCCTCCTCAGATGACTCTTCGACTATCTGTACCTGACGAACTAGACCCTTGAATCTCTTACCCATGTTGATGAAGGCCTTCTTTTTGGTTTTCTTCTTGGCTACTAGCATAGTCATCAGCTTTTGTTGCCCCTTAGCCAAGGTCAGCAAGGTCTCTTGGAATTTGGAATTTTGCGCTTGCAAGTCCTTCACTATTTGTTAGATATCCATCTTACTTAAATAAACAGTAGAGTGATAAGGAAACCTGTTGTGCAAAACCTGTTTATGTTATGATGCATGAAAATGCATATGCAAATGATTTCAAGGACTTAGAAGATTTAAATTTGTTTAGATAAAAGGGAACAAACATTAATTGTATTAGTAAGTTCAAATTGATTACAACATGCCTCTTGGGCTTACATTTAAACAAAAGAAACAAAATGAACTAAAATAGAATAACAATGGCTCAAATTTCCTATGGATGCTTCCTCTTTGGAGTGATATAGGCATTCAGGATCCTCTCCTCATGAAGTTGTCTCGTGAGCTCCAATGTCCTCTTCTCGCTTGCATAAAACTGGGCTTCAAAGGTGTCTCGCTCCCTCTTTATTTGAATCCAAGCTCTTTGCAAATATTCAAGAGAAGTAGGCATATCAGGATAAAGGATAGTATATGGAACATCTCCTTCGGTAACAGGCTCCATGATGATAGGTAGGGTGGCTTCATAAGGCATTATGAGGTTTTGGGCGCGAGTTTGCACCCACTTGAGATAAGGCTCCAAAGGATTGGAGTTCTTATGCCCCAACATCTTTCTATCAACCTTGTTAACCATGCCCCAAGCTTGTTTGAATCTCTGACGATAACCTTGGACGTCGCTCTCATTGTCAAATGCAATTCCATGGACAAGTGCATCATGAGGGCCATCCCTCCTAGCATATCCAAATTGTTGCAAAGCCAAACAAGGATTGTAGGTAATACCTCCCCTAATGCCAAGCAGGGGGACATTAGGGAGTTCCCCACAATTGTCAATAATAGTAATGTCCTCCATAGATCGAGCACACCAATAATTATCAGAATGTGTGAGTGACATCAACCTACTAGACCATCTTAAGCCTTGCTCGTTCTTCACAATAAATCAAGGTAGGTGTGAAATAAACCACCTAGCCAACAAAGGACTGCAACACATAAGAAGTCATGTTCTCTTCATGGTGCGAGTGCGGAGAGAATGTAAGATATTCCTAAGTAAGGTAGGCACCGGATTGCGAGATAGAAATTTTTTGACGGTGTTCACATCTATGAGTTGGTCAATATTGGGAAATAGAACCATCCCATAGATGAGAATAGCCAACACTTCTTAAAAAGCTTGTAAATCTAGAGCACCCCAAAAATACTGATCCCTCTCAATTAAAAACTTGGCTAAAAACCCTTTGACACCACTTCTTGTTTCCCAATTGGCCACAACTTTAGACCGAGGTAAATGTAGAGCTCGAGCAATCTCTTCAGGTCTAGGGTCTCTTTTAATACCTTTGAAGGGTAGTCTATCAATAATAGGAATTCCCAAGAGTTGAGAGAATTCTTCTGTAGTAGGCACAAGTTGGTAATCAGGAAAGGTAAAGCTATGGTTTTTAGAGTCAAAGAATTGGAATAGAACTTTCACCATATCCTCTTGAAAGCTTTTTGTAACCAAGTTGATGAGACGACCGTATTTCTTGGTGAAGGGAGAATCATTGAGGACCCTTGATGCTAATCCCTTAAGTTGAGGAGGCATTTTGATGAAGTTGATTTGGACAGTATTCCTGCGAGTGGGAGCCATGTCCTACAAAACAAGACAAAGATAAATCTCTAGGTCATTGAAATGGTTAGTGAAAAATGCCATGGTATGATGTCATGATGTTATGTACAAAAAAACATATAAACACAAAGCAAACAAGTCCTTAGGTTTAGGCTTGCATGAGGTTCATAGGTAAGTACCCTCTTGAAGTTTAGTTGGTTCAACTAGTCTTAGAAAGTAATCGAGTTCTAGGGAATCTCAATATCACTGATCTTTCTTTATTGGGCGTTGTTTCAGTGTAAGCCTCTTTATTGGCGACCGAAATATCCTGAAAGTCCAATCTCAATGAGCGTAGTATCGAGAATCAACCAACTTCAGACTGCACCAAATCTGACTATCTCAATACTTCTTAATGGCCATGTTGTTTAATTAAAGGATCTAAGGTCATTTAGTGCTTCATGACACCACACAGCGGCCCGTATTCTCCTTGACTAGACTCAAGGGCTACCGGTACCAACAAATGTGTCACACTAACATAGCCATCGCTTCAACCATGTCAGTATACCCCGCACAGTCTCCACGATCTATTTCTAATTACCTAATAATGTTCCCCCGATCTGGGTAGAGGATCAATACAAACCCAAACAAGGACCCATAAATATAAAGCAAGCCAATCAAACAATGAAATCAATTCAAAGGTGATCTAGCTCTAATGTAACCCCACTTTTAAGTAATTCCCAGCAGAGTCGCCAGTTCTGTGATACGGTGGGAGAACTGACTTTGAGTGTTTTGCATTTTTAACGCAATTGTTGCGGATAGCAAGAGTCGCCACCAACTTTCATTTTATCCAATAAGGAAAGGGTGAAAAGAACAGGAAAGACCTTTGAGAAATTTTCTTGAGTTCGGGGGGTAGGTTATGAAAAGGGAAGGTGTTAGTACCCTTTTTATCCGTAGTTATCTACGGGCTCTTAGTTGCTTACTAGATCATTTTTGAAATTGCTTTGTTTGAAATGTGTTTGTGGTGGGTCTTAAAAGTACTTTTGAAAAATGCATTTGTTTAAGAAAACTTTGTAATGACTCTCGTCTCTATAAGAATGCATACAAAGTGTTGGACTTTTTGAAAATATTTCATGTTTTGAAAGAGTTTGGTGTGTTTGAAAAGGTGTTTGTTTTTTAAGATGGATTGTGAGCAAGCAACTAAGAACGTTCTACCTACTCAAAAGTATTTTGTTCATTTATCTCTTCCTTTGACATTGCTATCTTACCATTATTTGGTAAGAAGCCCTATCTTTGGATGTAAAGGGACGGGTGTGGGTCATCGTATAGTCATAAGATGCAATGTTGCGAGATACCTTAGCATTTTTCTTAAGGGACTAAGATCATTTGTAAGGCAACATTTGTAGCGTCATCGAGGGACTATGATCTTGTATTTTTGGTTGTTTTTGCTAAGGCATCTCACATGCATAACATGACCATTTTCTCAAGGCAACAAGTGGAGTTAACCCTAGAGGTGTAGTGTGCAAGTCTATTGATTTCTTGCATTGTTTTGTCTTGGATTAGGGTTGTCTAAGGATTGATTTTAGTTTTTCCATACACACCCTAGTTACTAGCACTTATATTTGAAAGCGGTAAATTGCGAAAAATTAAAATCCTACACTATTACATCATTAGGGGGATGGGGGATAAAATTTACAAATGGGGATGAAATAGGAGCTTAAATATTACAACCATATTGAATAGAAATGAAGAAAGTATGTGAAATATTTAAAAATAGTGTAAAAGAGAGGAAAAATCAATTTTTTAACATTATGTGTCGACACATAACCTTCCCTTGCCCCTGTAATACCAAACCAACACAGTATGAGTTGATGCATAACGGTATGTGTCGACTCATTCCTTGTTTGTGTCGACACATACGCATTTTGTGTCGACTCATGTGCCTTTTTTCTTTCTGTTTTGTGCCTGTTATAGCAGCATGTGTCGACTCATGAAGCTTTGTGTCGACTCATAATCTTTTCTGTCACTAAAATGAGCCGACTCATGTGGATATGTGTCAACTCATACTGTAATTTTTTTACTCTATCATTATTTTGTTGCGCGCAAGGGTTAGTTCTCAACACATAAATGACAAGAATGGAAGACAAACAAAAGGTTAGCTTCAAGGGGAATGGTTATTACATTTTATCTTCAAAGATGAATCAACTAATGATGCTTGAAATTTAAAGTCAAGGAGACTTCCCTTTCCCCTGTAATACCAAACCAACTCAGTATGAGTCGATGCATAATGGTATGTGTCGTCTCATTCCTTGTTTGTGTTGACACATACGCATTTTGCATCGACTCATGTGCCTTTTTTCTTTCTGTTTTGTGCCTGTTATAGCAGAATGTGTTGACTCATGAGGCTTTGTGTCGACTCATGAGGCTTTGTATCGACTCATAGCTTGTTCTGTCACTAAAATGAGTCGACTCATGTGGGTATGTGTCGATTCATACTACAATTTTTTTACTCTATCATTGTTTTGATGCACGCAGGGGTTAGTTCTCAACATATAAATGACACGAATGGAAGACAAACAAAAGGTTAGCTTAAAGGGGAATGGTTATTACATTTTATCTTCAAAGATGAATCAACTAATGATGCTTGAAATGAGGGGTTTAAAGTCAAGGAGAGTAACCTTGAAGCTGGAATTTATGTTTTGAGCTTGATTTGTTGTCTGTATGATTTATGTGGAGTGTTTGGATAGTTTGTTTGGACAGAGCTTGCAAGGTGTGAAAGTTCCAAAGATTTGGACTTTAAAACTAAAGAGTGGAAGCTTTTTGGACAGTTATGGCTTTTTTCATAGTATGGGATTTTGATGGCTAGATTACAACAAAACTTCTGGCTTTTTCTCTCTATTTTTCTTACCTCTTTCTCTTGCAAATGCTTCTCCTATTTATAGGTAAGAGGTTTGTTAACAAGCTGATTTGATTTACAAACTATGGAGTTATGGCTAGGTTTGATTACAAATATCAATTTATGTCATGGTCTCAAGATGAAGTACCAAAGTTGCTGGTTTAGAGGGGTTACTTTCCATGATATATGGTGGATTAAAATCAGAATCAAACAAGGTATGGGCTCAAGAAAAGTTTTGTGCTAACAAGCTTGCTTTTCAAGAATAGCAATGGTGCCTTTATGCTATAAATGGAAAGATCTTTTGGACAGTGGCTCAAACACTTGGATAATAGCTCAAGAGTGGGTGCCTTTATTCTATATAAAATTTTCATGTTGAAAGTTTTCTTTGAATCATCTTGCATCTCGGTGAAAGATTGGCATGAAGTAATGAAATTATCATGTATAAAACACTTAGAAAATTTCTAAGTCTTGGAAATCTTGACTTTTTACATTGAATTTTTACTTTCTTGAATTCTTGATGATCAAGCTTGATATTTTTGAATGTATTGGTGAATTTTGATTTTTGAAACTTGATGTTGACCAAAAAGTCAAAGTTTGACTTTTGGTGCTACAATTGACTTTTTCACCAATATAACTGTTGTTAGATCATCTGATCAATTGACTGAGCAAAATTTATGATACAAGACTTGAAACTTGACATGATAATTCTTGAAGGTCCATAATGATCCATGAAAGTCATTTGGAGTATTAGAAGTCCAATTGTCTTTGTGAAAACTCAAACCCTAATTTGAGGTATCATTGTTGAGAAAATGGCTTAACCTAGTCAACCCTCGTGCAAGCTTGAGCCACTGAAATCTTGTGATGAATGTGTTGAGAAAAAGGGAGGGAAAATTTTGGGGTACAATGACAACATTGTAGGATACCTGAGAAATTTGTCATAAGGTTCTAAGATCGTTTACCAAAGGCAACGTCGAAGGGTCATCGAGGAACTACGATCTTGTAATCGAGGGTCTTCGCTAAAATATCTCACGTTCAAGGGACTTGACTATTTTATTCTAAGACAACAAGTGTGGGTTAACCCTAGTGGTGCAACTGTGCAAAGTGTTTTTGTTTTCATGCATTTTGTCTTGAATTAAGGTTGTCTACTTGTTTGATTTTATGTCTTGCCATACAAACCCTAATTACTAGCAATAATATGGAAAACGATAAATTGCGGAATTTAAAAGTTTTACGCTATTACATCGTTTTAGGGGATGGGAATACAAATTACAAATGGGGATGCAAGCTATTAAAACCTAGTTACTATTACAACCAAATTGAATAATGAAAAAATAAAATGTACAAGAATATAAAGGAAATGTAAAAGAAAATAAAATTGGTTTTTATGGTTTTGGATGGAAAAAGTTGTAACCTAACTAGTTAAACTAAAATAAATGGAGAGAAGTTAATTAATTAAATTCCTAAATTCTAAATTAATTTAATTTAAAAAAAGAGCAA
This sequence comes from Vicia faba, assembly GCA_948472305.1. Lineage (NCBI taxonomy): Eukaryota > Viridiplantae > Streptophyta > Magnoliopsida > Fabales > Fabaceae > Vicia > Vicia faba. Next base: position 569,666,942 of record OX451737.1, read on the forward strand.
ATTAAGATTAAACCTAATTCTAAATCTATTTTAATTAATTTAAGAAATGAAAATGTTTTTGTTTTAGGGTTTTATGTTTGAAAGAAATTAAAGTAAAATAGAAATAAAATAATAATAGTCTAAGTATTTAATAAAATATATTTTTTTTCTATTTTTTAATTAGAAATAATAAAAATGATAATATTAAAAGGAAATAAAAGAAAATAAAATGAAAATAAAAATTGAAAGTCAGGGGGGTTAGACAAGAATGTTGGAGGTTAGAGAGTAAAAACAATTTTTTTGTGTTTAAGGCCCAAACAACTTTTTGTAACCAGAAAATAAAATAATAAAAAAAGAGTATAATGGGCTACGTGGTAAAAATGAAATGGAGGGTGAGAGAAATAAAAAAAGAAAGGCCAAATATCTGGATGGCCCAGGCGCATTTTTGGAACAAAAAGAAACAAGGAAAATGTTATGAAATAAAAAGAAAAGGTCCCTGCGATTCGAACCTAGGACCTTATAGGGTAATTGTTTACCTTGGGTTTTGGTAAACAACCGCTGATCCTCCAAATGGTTACTTATTTGGTTACTCGCAGGATCGATCAGATTGATCCTATGGACATAGGTTGATTTTGAAGTTCAATTAAGTTGGATAAGGCTTTAAGTAAATTGTTTAAGGTAAATTGCATAAAGGAAAGGCTTGGTAAAATAAACAAGGCTTGAAAGTAAAGGTTCGACAGGAATTTAAAGGAGAAAAGCAAGTAAAATGCTGGAAAAGTAAATGACTTTAATTGATAAAATTGGTGTTTCACACATACATTTCTCAACAATTCTTTCGCTCACACTGGGTACTTGAATCTAAATGAGTGACTATGTATTTATTGTGAACACACGCGAGAAACTACATGTCTACTCCTATTTATACAAAAACATTCCAAGTAACCGTCGGGCAGTTACACTGCTTCGAGATTAAGCCACTTGGCACGTTCTCCATGCTCGACGCTCCAGATCCTTGCACGTTTGCACGTAGTAACTGCTGGAAACCGTTTTCCCTCCAAAGCTTTTGAATTTCAAACTGCTCCACTCTGGACCATCGAACACCTTCATCAAGAGACGTCTTCGACGAACACTCCTTCGACGTCGAAGGCAATCAGCCTTCTTCCTTGGAAGAAATCTTCTAAGTATTTTGCCATCTTTCGACGGGCACTTCGACAGGCTTAGCCAGTCGAAAGCATCTTTCAGCTTTTAATGGCTGCCATTAATCAAAACAAAGGTGTCGAATTTAGGAGCCAACAAATTGCCCCCCAAGAATGCCTTATTTCGACTCTGAAAGAAAAAGGCATTCTTTGAAAACGCCATTCGACACCTGTTTTTCCACGCTTAGTCACAAGTTAACTTGTGCACTTTTTGTTGCTTTTTACCAACTATTGGCAATCCCAAGAAACCATCATTGATTTGATCCTAGGACGTCACTTTCAGTACGGCGTGCAGTACCAAACATCACTTCATAATTTGTCATTATGACAAATCCCAAAAACGAGGACGCACGCTGCGTCTCTCTGTTTCTGCAGAAACGGCCAAAACAACAGGATGCTGCCACGCGTCCCACTAATTCCTGCAGCATTAAATGACATTTAATGTCCTCGTTATTGGGAATTTCTCCCACTACTATAAATAGTGGTGAATATCCCATTGTGGGACTTTTTACGCAAACTAGCCCTCAAACTCCCTTGCTTTCATACAAACTTGCTCTCTTTGCAGAAAAACTCTTCCTTTTTCACTCCATCTTCATCTTCAACAATGGCCTCTGCTTCTACTGCCCCTAAGACTAACGCACCAACTGAACAACTTGCTAAGCCCAAGGTCTTTGTTACTGCTCCGGTAGTGAACTCTACAGGGAAACGAAGGGTCCCTGAACCTTCTGACATCTCCGTTCGCGATGCTTACTCGCGTCACTTGATGATCCCGGTTGGGTACTCCAACCAGATCTTCGCAATGTCTGGACCCATGAACCCAAGCATCTCTGAAGCTCTGAAGATCAAGAGCTATTTCCCCATCGTCGAGAAACTCAAGCCAGTAGCATGCGCCAAGAAGGACGCAGAAGACAACGAAGACCCTACACACGAGAAGATCGACCTTCGTTTCTTCAACAGAAGTGTTAGGGTCTTCAGGTCTTGCCCTAATCTGACCTCTGACTATGTTGCTTGGCTAACAAAGTTGGAGAAACATCAAACTCCAGTCTGGAAGGAAATGGGAATCTTTGACCTAGTAATGCTGTCGAAGACAGGCTTAAACTACTCCCCAGAGATGCTTATAGCTTCGCTGTTGTTCTGGGATAACTCTCACTTCACCTTTCACCTTCCATGTGGGATGTTAACCCCCACACTCTTCGACGTAGCGGCCATTACTGGCCTTCGACCAACCGGAGATTACTTCGACCCGGAGGAGATGTCGGAGGACCAAATTGGCTTTTCTGAGACCAAGCCAACATATACCACCTTTATCAACCATTATCACGACAAGTCGACGGATTCAGTGTCGGATGTCGAACACATAGCGTTTCTAGCCTTATGGCTAACTCGCTTTGTGTTTTGCTCGAAGTCTCTACAAGTGACCAAAAAGATGGTCACTCTTGCCACCCAACTGCATCACCGCCAAAACATCTGTTTGGCAGAACTAATTCTGGCCAGTCTTTATGACTCAATCAGCAATGGGGTTACTCTCTTGAAACATGTCGAAGATAGGAACAGTTTGCTACTCGCTGGGCCTTTCTGGCTACTTCAACTGTGGCTCAACGCCACTTTCGAATCTTTCTTACCCAAGAAGATTCAGATAAATGAACAAGCCCCAGCGATAGCTAATAGACGTATCGAAGGAATTAGGCTGGCTCTACTGACACCTGTGGAAGATGGGCTGGAGTTCCAACAAACCTTCACTAACTTCGTTCTGATGTTCGCTCGAAGGAAGGAATTTGTTTCAACTATGGCTCCATTTGCTCAACGGAAGGTGGGGCCAGCATGGTTCACAAGGCCACACCCAAAGGAGTCGAGTGGCCCCAATGTCGATGAGCACACTGTACTTTGGGAGGCGTTCCTGACACCCAGGATCATGCCTCTTCGATTTAAGAGTTCTAAGACTCATTTGAGTCTGCTTGCCTATCAACCCAATCTGGTATCTCGCCAGTTTGGTATCATCCAAACCCTGCCTTCTCCCATTTTTCAAAGAGAGAAGTCAATGTTGTACTTCTGCAACGATTATACAGAAGAAGCTGCCACCAAGCATATCGGAAGATATGCTGGTCGAACAATCCTCTCGTTGTTTAACTACCAGCTTAACTTCCTTTGCTCACCATCTTTTGAAGAGTGGTGGAGAAGCTTTTATGCTGAGTACTTCTTCGACGAGAAGGACTTCATAGCAGAGTTGCAGAAGTCTTTTGTCCTTGTGTTGGACAAAGTAAAGAAATGTAAGTTCATGCTCTCACATTACTTTTTATCTTTCTCTTCGACTGTTAGCCTGTTAACTTTCTTTTTCGCTTTCAGTTGTTCGAAAACCCCTAGCCAAGAAGGCTACAGAAGGCCCACAGGGAAGAGTCCCTTCGACAAAACCTCCACCGCCGGCGAAGACTATAGCGCCGGCGAAGACAACGGGCAACCAACAGGGGGAAGGCTCTTCGAGGAGGCCTCCTGCATCGGTAACCAGATTTTCTTCATTTTCATTCTGGCTTTCGATTTTTTATTTTCGACGTAATTATTCAATCGAATTCCTATTGGTTTTCCAGGCCCCTTCGCCCAAGAAAAGGGCAGCATTGGTGGTCGAATCGGGGAGTGATGACGACAGTGATTCTCCTCCTACTCCCTTAAAGAGGCGAAAGTTAACGAAGGACGCTTCAGTTCCTGCTCCTGCCCCTGAAGGTCGAACCGTCAGAATAAAGGTCGCAGTGAGAAAGCCTAGGCCACCTGCAGTGGTCATCGAAGAACCAACTGAGGAGGAACTGAACGCTCTAGTTACCAAGCCTGTCGAAAGTGATAATTCCAGCCCTGGGGCTGAAGTCAATCCACAGGTAATCTATTGGACCCTTCTTATAACTTAGGCACAGATACTTAGTATTCGATTGTATCTCTTTCGACATCTGAAGATTTATCTTCTTTCTCCTTTTCAGGACACTACTGAAAGTTCCCCACCAAGGACTTCAGAAACTCTAGAATCTGCTGACCTTAGCAGGCCTCAGGTGCAAGATTTGGGCAATGACGAAGCCCACACTGAGAATGAGGCCAATGCTGAAACAGTGGAGAAGACAACAGAAGAAACCATGGTGGAGGCAACACAACCAGAAACGGTTCCTGTGGTGGACTTGTCGTCAGAAGAGAATCCTGAAGGAAGAGATCAAGGCAATGGCGAAGAGAATCAAGATGCTGTTGACGAAGGGCACCAAGGTGGTACTGGCGAAGAACACCAGGGTGACGCTAGCGAAAATCCACAAAACGACGCTGGCGAAGGACCCCAAGGTGATGTTAACGAAGAACCACAAGTCGACGCTAGTACCGCCTCAGTCCAAGTCGAAAAGCAACCAAACGAGGCACTCAGCATTCAAGAGCCTCAAGCCCAAGATAATACTGTGGCAAGGGTCACCTCTTCAAAGCACAGGTCGAAAGAGGACTTGGAAATCTTGAAACAAACTGATCCTGTCAGCTACCTCAATGCAATCGTCGAGAGTAAGAGTTCTTCTGACACTAGCCAGGAAATTCCTACCCTGTCGGGGAAATCTACTGAGACTTCTCCTCTTGATGATGCGTTGGCGAAGGTTAAGGCCCAGTTCTTCAAGAGAGATTTAATGAAGGCTTTAGAGGGGGACCCCACTGCTCCATCATGCTTGAAAGAGGTTTTGAATGCTGTTGACTTCGAAGCTGTAGCCCCAGAAATCTCAGACTTAATCATGGAATTACATTCTATGATTGATCAAGTCTCAGCGGATTACAGGCGCCAACGAACTTTTAACAGTCAGCTCGAAGTGCTGCATGGAAAAAGCTCATCTGCGTGGACTGCTGTCTCAGATTCGACTTCTCGAATTGCCGAGTTGTCGAAACAGAAAGCGTCTGCACAGGAAAGGGTCGATGCTATTGAGCGAGAGAATGTCTCCTTCCGAGCACAAATTGCAGAGATAGAGGCGAAGATAAACGCCAACACTGTACTCCAGGAGGAAATTCTTTCGACCATCCCAGACACTGAGAGCCAGACTGAGATCAAGCAAGGCCTAGAATTCGCTGAGAGGGCTCAAAGCCTCGACGCTCAAATTGCCAAACTGGTGCAAGAAAAATCTTGGTGCAAAAAGAGGTTGGAGCTGCAGTATGCCAAGTATCTTCGACTCAAGAATTCTCTTTCCTTTTGATTGATTCTCTTTTGTAACCATCTTCTGTAATCGTTTTCGACAACAATTGCCATTTTGGCTGGAATTAATAAAATTTCCATTTTGGCATTTTTATGGTTATTTTCGTTTGTTCTTTTATTATTTTATTTTTATCTCTTGAAGTACAGGCTTATATTTTTTCAAATATTTACCATTTACTCTCAAGAGCCTTTTATCACCACTTATCTCTTCGACTTCATAGGCTCCACCAGAAAAAGTTTGGATAACTCTGAAGGGTCCTTCCCATTTGGGTGACCATTTCCCCATGCTTCGATCCCGTCGATCCATGGGAAGAATTACCTTCCAAACTAAATCTTCAGGCAAAAATACCTTAGGTTTTACCTTTCTATTATAAGAGTCTTCTACTCTTTTCTTCTGAAGCCTGAGTAAGTCGAGAGCGTGTAATCTCTCTTCGTCTAAATCCACCAATTCATCTAACATCATGTTCCAATAAACCTCAGAAGGAATATCATAATGCCTCTGAACTCTTGCAGATTGAAGACAAATTTCTGCTGGCAATACTGCATCATGGCCAAAAGTTAGCCTATATGGCGTTGTGCCAGTGGCTTCTTTTGGGGACGTTCGACAAGCCCATAAAATCTGGTCTAACGTCTTATGCCAATTCTTTGGTTTCTTCCCAACATGTTTCTTTATCAAGCCAATCACCACTTTGTTAGCTGCTTCGACTTGACCATTCGCCTGTGTATAGTAAGGCGTGGATGTCAGGAGTTTGAAACCTGTTTCCTGAGCAAATTCCTGCATCTTTCGACCAGTGAAAACTGAACCTTGATCAGTTGTTATTGTCTCAGGGATTCCATACCTAAATATAATGTTCTTTTGAATGAATTCAATGACATTTTCTTGGTCTACATTGACTAAAGGGACGGCTTCGATCCACTTAGTAAAATAATCAATGCCTACCAATATGTATTTCTGACTCTTTGATGATGCTGGTCGAATCTCTCCAATGAGATCCAACGCCCATCCTCGAAAGGGCCAAGGCTTCACTATCGAGTGAAGTTCGCTTGCTGGTACATGCTGGATGCCTGTATGAACTTGACATTCTTGGCAACCTTTGGCGAACTCAACACAATCTTTCAGCATAGTGGGCCAATATAGTCCTTGTCGAAACAACAACCATTTCATCTTATGGCCTGCTTGGTGAGCCCCACATGCCCCAGCATGCGTAGTCGAAAGGGCTATGTATGCTTCAGTCTCACTTAAACATTTCAGCAACACCCCTTCAGGCGTCTTCTTGAATAACTCATTACCCATGAGTACAAAACTCAACGCCCTGTATTTTGTTTTTCGTTCTGTCGAAGCTCCTGGATTTTGAAGATAGTCCACAATGGGTTTCCTCCAATCCTGTTCTGACAAATTATCAATGAACGAAATCTCGAAGTTTGAGTGATCAGCATAACCTAGCCTCGTCGATTCCAAGTCTGATGGTGATAGACAAGTTGCTTTTATCTTCTCTCGAACTTCGATTGCTCTTTGTAGTTTCGTCTTTGAAATCTTATACCCAGATGCAATCTGTGCCAAGTCATTGGCTATTTGATTTTCGACTCTGGGTATGTGTCGAATATTGACACTTTCAAATTGTTTCAATAAACGATTTGCTATCACAAAGTACATAATGAGATTTTCTCTTATGCATTTATATTCCTTTGTGACTTGCTTGATGACTAACTCTGAGTCTCCCATTATTTCGACTCGAGTTGCCCCCAATTCCAACAATATTTCAAGGCCAGTAATTAGAGCTTCATACTCAGCCTCGTTGTTCGAACAAGAACCTTCGATTTGGTACTTGAATGTTGTTGGAATTTTATCTGGAGAAATTATCAAGACTCCTACTCCTGTTCCATTTTTATGGCTGGAACCATCGAAGTAGAATTTCTAAGGTTCTATCTCCACATAGTTAATATCCTCGACTTGAATAGAGTGGTCGACTATGAAATCTGCAACCACTTGTCCTTTTACTGCCTTAAGAGGCATAAAGGTCAAGGAGTATTCAGTTAATGCTAATGCCCACTTGCCAATTCGACTATGCAAGATAGGTTTCGACAACATATATTTGAAAACATCAAAATGAGACGAAACATAAACATCAACTGGTTTTATATATTGTTTGAGCTTTGTACAAGAGAAATACAGACATAGACACAATTTTTCAACTTCGCTATATCTAGTTTCTGCATCATTCAAAACTCGACTGAGATAATAAATGGGTCTTTCGACTCCATTCTCATCCTCTTGGGCTAACATACTTCCCAGAGTTTTGTCAGATGCAGCTATGTACAATCTCATACTCCTATTACTACAAGGAGGCACCAAAATAGGTGGCTTAGTGAGGTACCCTTTGATTTTGTCGAAGGCTTCTTGTTGCTCTTGCCCCCATTCGAACCCCTCTTTATTCAGTCGAAGTAAGGGTGAAAAGGCCTGAGCTTTCCCACTTAGATTAGATATAAACCTTCTCAAGAAATTTATCTTGCCTAAGAGAGATTGCAATTCCTTCTTATTCGATGGCGCTTTCGCTTCCAGAATTGCCTTCGTCTTGTTCTGGTTGATTTCGATTCCTTTTTTGTGGACAACGAAGCCCAAGAAATCTCCAGCTTTCACACAGAACGCACACTTCAAAGGGTTCATCTTCAGACCATGTTCTCTCATTCTTTCGAATGATTGTCGAAGGTGGTCAATGTGACTCTTCCTGGAAACAGATTTTATAACAATGTCATCAATATAAACTTGCATAAAAGTGTTAATAAAATCATGGAAGATAGTATTCATTGTTCGCTGGTACGTTGCCCCAGCGTTCTTTAGGCCAAAAGGCATCACTACCCATTCGTAAGTGCCTAAGGCCCCAGGGCATCGAAAAGCTGTTTTCGACACGTCCTCTTCAGCAATGAATATTTGATTATATCCTGAATAACCATCGAGCATACTCAGGTATTCGTAGCCAGCGGCAGAATCGACTAGCATTTCCGCCACAGGCATAGGATATTCATCTTTGGGGGTGGCAGCATTCAGATCTCTGAAATCTATGCACACCCTTAATGTGCCATTTTTCTTAATTACTGGCACAATATTTGCAATCCATTCGACATACCTTGTAACACGGATGAATTTGCATTTCAGAAGTCTTTCGACCTCCGTTTTGATCTTCGACAATATTTCTGGAGCGAAGCGTCTTGGATTTTGCTTGATTGGCTTCTTTCCAGGTTTGATTGGCAACTGAAGTTCTAACAACCCTCTGTCGAGACCAGGCATTTCGTCATAATCCCATGCAAAACAGTCTTTAAACTCTTTCAGCAATTGGATTACTTCCAACCTAAGTTCTGGATCAATTTTAGCGCTGATGTAAGTTGGCCTATTCTCTGATCCTTCGCCTAAGTTGATTTCTTCTAAAGGGTCTTGTGCTAACATCTTAATGTTGTTCGCCAAAGGATCCTTTTCGAAGCCCAAAGGCTCATCGTCATAGATGGCGTCGAGCCTCTGTTCCTGCATTTCATCTGGCATGATATCAGGAGGTCTAGGATCGAAATCCTTTCCTGGGCCAACAGCAGATAATTGTTGATCATTGGCCTGTGTGGCCATGTACTTTACTTCGGCTTCGAGAGCCGTTATCATCTTGGTTTCGGCCACATAAGCCGAAATTCGCTTCAGAGATTGTGACTCAGTCATTATCACTGAATTCACTTCCCCAACCAGTTGGTTGGATATCAGTTAGCCCACTGAAGTCTATGTGGGACAAGTCTTCTTTGTCCCATTGGAAACCATGCTCAGGATGCAGGTATAGGGAACAAAAGGTGTTTGGCGCTGGCGCCATGTCGAAGTCAGGAGTTGGACATGGCCCTATGTGAGCCAAGTTTTTGTCGAAATCTGTTACACCCAAGTGATTTACTTCGCCAAGGTAGTAACTTTGGTCTGCCTCTATGTTTTCGACCATCCCATCTGGACGCCATAGCAGCAGTCTTTGATGCATCGATGAAGGCACAGCACCTACACCATGAATCCACTCACGGCCTAACAAAAGGTTGTAGTTAGGTTTGGCCGATATGACCATGAACATTGTTGGTCGAAGGATCGACCCAACTTTTATGTCGAGCTGGATCACTCCCATGGTGGTCCCAATGCCTCCCTCATAGTTGGACAGGACCATATTGTGAGGTTTAATTTCTTCATCCCTTTTGCCAATCTTTATTAGCACAGAATGAGGGATAATATTGATAGTGGCCCCACAGTCGACCAATATTTTGTTCACAGTGGTCTCTTCGAGCTTAGCCCTTATGAACAAAGGTTTGAGGTGATTCTTCATCGCCTCTGTAGGTGGCTCGAAGAAGCCATTTTGTTCCTCTGTAGTGCCATTGTCCATGACAAAATAGCACACTGGCCTATGTTTGGCCATTTCTTGTTCCACCTCCCAGTCACTGGCTTCGACTTCTACCTGTCGATTGAATTCCCTAGGCAGTACTGAAACAATATTCACCATTATATCCAGCGTATCGTCGGACTCAGCATCATCTTCGTCTTCGACTTCGCTCTGGTTAGGCCAAACTAGCCTGTTAGTAACTGGTTCTCTCTCAAGAGGCTTTCTTTGTTTCCTTTGAGGCACATTCGAACTAGTTTCTGCCTTAGGTTCGTTGGCAGCCTCCCTTTCAGCTTTTCGCCTTCTTTGATATCTCCTCCATTGGGATCTCGACATAGGATTTTTTCCCTTGTAGTTGCTGGACACTTGAGCAACCTTGGGTGCAGCCACTTGAGTTTCTTTCTTCTGAATTAAAGAGGAACCTCTTGGCACTTCGAAGGAATGCCATTTCTCTTCACTTGGCCTTTTCCGGCCAGATGTTTTGTACCAAGTGTCTACTGGTACATCTGTTGGAGGCCTAAAAGTCAAAGGCCTCTTGTCTTGATTAGAACCCCTTCTGGGATCATGTCGAAGGTCAGCATTCTCCCTTCTCTTGTTCGCTGCTCTCACGCCTTGTATGTGCTCAGCAGCTTTTTTATCAAAGATAGAACTGCATCTTGGACACAGCATAACCTCTGATTTCTTCTTCTGGCATCTTTGTAAAAAATCTGCCAAGTTTTCGTTTTCCCTAGGAAAAGCCGTTTTATTTGCCTGCTCTTGCCTTATGGCTTCTTCTGAAGCTTTAGGGTCAGAAAGTTCAACCATGTTGATATTCATTGTATCCTTATTAGCAAGAGTTAGTTGCTTCATTTGTGTCTCCAGTTTCTCCGTCTGGCCTTGAACAGTGGCCAAGTGGGAACTGGACTTTGGTCTAGTTTTTTGTGCTTCAGCAGTCTTCGACTTCGGGTCTTCGACCGCTTTCTGGACAGCCTCAATTGTCTTCCTGGATAAATTTCCAGAAAAACTGCCAAAGATTGGCATGTTGATGTGGTCCTTTGAGACTTCGACCATGGTAATGCCTGGCTTCTTCGACTGGATCCTGGTTGCCTCTATCATGTTCACCTCAGAGGGTTCTGCATAGTGGGCTTCAGCCTTCAGTGGGTTTGAGTCGACAGCCATGGGGGATTTGTCAGCAAACTTTAATCTCCCTTCCTCAATAGCGTCTTGCACAAGATTCCTGAAAAGAAAACATTGAGAAGTTTTATGGCCCAAAAAATTATGATATTTGCAAAAACCTCTCTTCTTTCTTTGATCAAGAGGAGGCACTTTTACCCCAGGGGGTACTATCATTTGGCCATCTTTAACCAGCAAGTCGAATATTTCATCACATTTTGTGATGTCAAAACTATAAGTCTTTTTTGGGAACCTATCGTTGGTCCTGTCTGGACCAATGGGATTTTTCCCGTTTGAGGGGACTAATTGTTTACAAGAGTATGGTGGCCCTTGTTTTAGTTCTGCTAAATCGACTTCTCCTTCTTCGACAGCTAAAGTATCGTCGAAGGATTCTAGATCTTCGTCATCCATCTCAACGTACGCTATTCTCTCTCTTTTGTGAGTCTTAGTTGCCTTAGCTTTTTCAGCTTTGAGGCGTTCGACCTGTCGAACTCTATCGGCCAGTTGGGCCATGTCTCTTAGGTACTGGGTATCTAGCTTCTTCCTAATGGAATAATCTAAACCGCCTGCAGCCATTTCGACCAGCTCATGTTCTGGCACTTGTGTAAAACATCTCGCCTTAAGCAACCTAAACCTATTCAGATATTCGTCTATAGGTTCAGTGAAACATCTCTTCACACTCGCCAGTTCTTTCAGGCTTATCTTGGTTTGCCCCATATAGAATTGTTCATGGAACAATCTTTCCAACTGGGCCCAATGGTGGATCGAATTGGGGGGTAGGGTTGTGAACCAAGTAAAAGCGTTCTTGGTTAAGGAACTTGGGAAATATTTGATCCTTAGGTTTTCATTATTTGAAATGTCTCCTGCTTCGATCAAATACCTCGCCACGTGTTCGACAGTAGATTCTGTCGTGTCCCCAGAGAACTTAGTAAATTTGGGGACTTTGCTCCTAGGAGGTAAGTCAGTTTGTAACACATATTCTGACAATGGAGATGTAAAGTTGGGCCTTCGAAAGCCCATGTTCATTCCCTTCTGAGTCATGATTCTTTCGATCATGGTTGCCAGATTGTTTTCCAAACCCATGTTTTGGTATTGGACATGCTGAACCACTTCGTCAGCATTTTGGTTTCGGTTAACTAACCTTACCTCTGGGGCTATTACCCTAGGTTCTTCGACAGGTTGTTCTACAGGCTGTTGAGCCTGATTAATGGTGGTTTCTTCCTCTACAAATATCCCCTGATTTCCTCTTATTTGCGCCCTTTGGGGCTGTCGAATAGGTGGGGGTGCTCCAAAGAAGTCAGCCAAACGCGTCATTTGCGCTGTAACTTGCTGATTCGATTGAGTAGTATTTTGTATTAGAGGATTTAGCACTGTACTCAAAGTTTGTGCCAACATTTGCACCATATCATGATTGCTTTCGTCCATCTGTTGCCTCAAGACTGCTGTCGAGGCATTTGTAAGGCCATGGGCTACTTGGGACGTTCCTCCTAAGAGTTGGGTCCTATTTCTATTCGCCATGCCTACTCCAGAGCCTTGGAGTGGCGAAGAAGCACTCACGAAAGGGTCTGAATAAGTGGACGCAGCATTCGTCAGGCTTGCCACTTCAGAAGTTGGCATGCCATAGAATGGAATGAATCCTGGGGGAACCACAGGCCTTGTGCCTATATTTCCCCTTGGTGGGGGGGTTCCCAAAGGCATTCTGGGGCCTGTTAACGAAGTTATTGGCCCCGTGGTTGTGACTGACACTGCTGGTGTCGAACCAACATTCGTCGCTTCACTCACGGTCATATTAACCGTTGCTCCCACACTCGTTTGTGGGATTTCACTATTGTTTGGCGGATTCGCCATCTCTTCCCTTCTTCTGGCAGTATTGTTATCGTTGGTGTATATTCTACCACTCCTCAATAACATACAACTCGAAAAGGTGAGATTATTTTCAACAATCAACACACAGTCCCACCGGGTGTGCCAATTTGTTTACCTTGGGTTTTGGTAAACAACCGCTGATCCTCCAAATGGTTACTTATTTGGTTACTCGCAGGATCGATCAGATTGATCCTATGGACATAGGTTGATTTTGAAGTTCAATTAAGTTGGATAAGGCTTTAAGTAAATTGTTTAAGGTAAATTGCATAAAGGAAAGGCTTGGTAAAATAAACAAGGCTTGAAAGTAAAGGTTCGACAGGAATTTAAAGGAGAAAAGCAAGTAAAATGCTGGAAAAGTAAATGACTTTAATTGATAAAATTGGTGTTTCACACATACATTTCTCAACAATTCTTTCGCTCACACTGGGTACTTGAATCTAAATGAGTGACTATGTATTTATTGTGAACACACGCGAGAAACTACATGTCTACTCCTATTTATACAAAAACATTCCAAGTAACCGTCGGGAAGTTACACTGCTTCGAGATTAAGCCACTTGGCACGTTCTCCATGCTCGACGCTCCAGATCCTTGCACGTTTGCACGTAGTAACTGCTGGAAACCGTTTTCCCTCCAAAGCTTTTGAATTTCAAACTGCTCCACTCTGGACCATCGAACACCTTCATCAAGAGACGTCTTCGACGAACACTCCTTCGACGTCGAAGGCAATCAGCCTTCTTCCTTGGAAGAAATCTTCTAAGTATTTTGCCATCTTTCGACGGGCACTTCGACAGGCTTAGCCAGTCGAAAGCATCTTTCAGCTTTTAATGGCTGCCATTAATCAAAACAAAGGTGTCGAATTTAGGAGCCAACAGTAATGCCTTACGTGTGCGCTTGCTGCCACTGGGGTGGCTGTTTCATCCAGTATGTAAACCACTTGAAATAAAGATAAAATAAACCAAGTTCTGATTGTACTTCATCTTCTTCCTCGTGCCACATTTTTGAATATCTGAACTTACTCATTTCTCAACCGCTCTCAAAAGTGTAAACATCAAACTTATTAGAAATTTCACCATGATTTCAAATATGTAACTAACTTAAGAAATATATCAAAGATGAGCACGAATTTTAAATGGTACCAAATTCTAACCTAAATTTTCAGTAAGTTCAAACTCAAAATTCACACTACTCAGGCAACATAAATAAATTCTAAGGACATGATCAGTTTCAGGGCTATGATGTCTACATTTTATCTTTTAAAATGGAAGCCAAATGATGCTTGTATGAAGAGTTAGAATTCCAGAAAACTCACCTTTCAGATGGAGATCATGTTTTGAGTTAGAGCTCACTTCAAGATGTTGCAATGATCTGGTTAGCTTCCTTGAACCTCTAGGATTCTAATGCAATGGTTAGCTTGAGCTGAGAGTGCCTAGAATATTCTGGAGAAGTCAAGTTGCAGAGGTGCAAAGTAAGGTTTGGACAATGGTGATGGAGGTGTTACAGCTGTGAAAAAGGGAGATGGATAAGTTATATTTGATGTAAGTAAGCTTTAGGATTGATTTGGATAAGAAACACGCAAGTGGTTTATGAGATGGAAATTCTTGGGCAGAAATGACAAGTTATGGTGTTTTTAGAGAAATTTATGGTTTGAGGGAGTTTTAAGGATTCTAATTTAGTGTCCTTAGTTGCAAAAATATTATCTCAATTTATAGGAGAAGGTTTGGAAGCTAGGAGGGGCCAGAAGCAAGAGTTCACATGTTATGGCTATTTGACTTGTTTTTGAAGCAAGCTTGACAAACATTGTTCCAAGGAAAAGTACAAGGCTATCTAAAGTGGTTAGGCACTTTAAACATGCTTATCTGATTGTGAATAGGATGCTTTTGCATAAAGAACAAGTGCAATTCTCAAGACAAGTTGACTTTGTGATTAAAGCCACTTTACTAGAATGACAATGTTACTTTGTGCCATTAATGAAAATGCAACTTGGATAATGGTTCAAATGCTTGGACAATGGCTCTATAAGTTGTGTAATCAATGAATTATGGAGTAAAACACAAGTTAGAAGCCTGAAAAGTGAAGTTATGTAGCATAGGCTAGGGTTTTGCTCAAGTGTTCATCACAAAAAGCCTTGTAATTCAAGAATGAATGCACAACTTCCTCTCTTCTATTATCTTAGCTCAAAAATGATCTCTTCAAGTTCTTGGACATTTTGAAAATCTTGAAACATCCTATACAACTTTTATCTTTTCTATTTTTGCTAAATCAAATTGGAGCTAGGTGAAAAATGGCCAAGAAGTTGGGATAAAAAATCTGCCTAATCTAGGTCAAAATTTGACTAAGTGTTTAAGAAAAAGTGCATGATTTCATCAAGATCTACAACTTTTATGTTTAGAGTTTTCATTGAATCATCATGGATCTTGGTGAAAAATTGGCATGAAGTAGGGAAATTATCATGTACAAAAATACTTAGAAAAATTTCTAAGTTTTGAAAAGTTTGACTTTTCAAATTGATTTTTGACTTTCTTGATTTGTTGATGATCAAGCTTCATATTTTTGAATGTCTTGATGAATATTGACTTTTGAAACTCAATTTTGATCAAAAAGTCAAAGTTTGACTTTTGTGTATCAGTTGACTTTTCATCAGTTGATCAAATTTCATCTAGAAATTGTTTGATCTTGAGAGGTGAATTGAGTCATGAAATTAGGTTAAAATGATGTACTTGAATCCTTGAAATCATGTTTCAAACCAATAAGTCAGGTATTATCTCAAAAGTCAAAAATCAGTCATTCTAGTAAAAAACCCTAATTTTGACCATTTTGCCCTTTTGATGATTTGCACACTTTTCTTGAGGAGTTGTGATCCAAACTTGATCAATTGATGAATATGACTTCAAATTGTTGATATTGGTCAAAAATATTGAAGTTTGATTGTAAGTTGACCACAATTGACTTTTTAACCAATACAATTGTTTTTTAGTCATCTAATCAATTGACTGGGCAAAATTGTGATTCAAGACTTGAAACTTGACATGAGTATTCTTGGAGGTCTATAATGATCCATTAAAGTAACTTGAGACATTAGAAGTCCATTTGTCCTTGTAAAAATCAAAACCCTAATTTGGGGCATCAGTGTTTAGGAGGTGGTTTGACCTAGCCAACACTTGTGCAAACTTGAGCTATTTGAAGATCTTGTGAGAAATGTCTTGAGAAAAGAGAGGGAAGTTTTTTGGGTACAAAAATACCTATGACTCTTTTTACGTCCTTTAAACCTATAACTCGTGATGAGACCTTTCATGACCTAGAGATGAAAGTTTCGTTCTGTAAAGAGACTATGCTTATGGGAGGCCCTTATGCCTTTCCCTCTAGAGTTATTCATGACACCCTTAAGGAAACCACCTTATGGGAGGGTAGAATATCCGTAGGCCAATAATAAGAACCTACCTTCTAAGGATACATTTCACAAATCCCACTACAATCTGCGAACCATCAAGGGTTATCCCTTCATTTACTATTATCCTTAGCCCGTAGGGCTTCCGTCTATATCATCATCCATATCCTACAGGGACTCCTCATTGGCCATATTCTGCAAGGTATTCCTACTTGTCTCAATCTCTAAGACAATGTAGGAAATCATCAAATCTATGTCTATTATCATCTTTGTCCGTAAGGAGTCCATGTTTGTCTTAATTTCTGAGTCAGAGTAGGATATCATCTTCAAACCTATATAGGATGCCTCTACGTCTACCCTCATATTATGTCCATATCGCATTGCATATCCATAAAATTTCTAGCATACCTTTCAAGCCAAAAAAAATATTTTTGCATACCCATGCATTTACATACATCCATGCATTTGCGTGTCATGCATTTCCACCTTTTCCCTCGGTCACAATCAATCCGGCTATCAAATTTCCCGATGCTTAAGAGCAAAGTCCAAGCTTTTCAAGAAAATCTTAGATTGGTGAAGGAAATGTCAAATGTTGGAGATTCAAAGGAGCTTGGTCCTACAAATCTTATTGAGAGAGAAGGCATCCCTTCACCATGACAACTAGAGGTCTACACAGCGCCTCAAATGCCACTACCATTGATGATTCCTTTACATAAAGAGAAACTGCCCTATCAATTGATTTGGTATGCCCAAGAAAAGTCAAGGGTCATCCCCATGCTCTGACAAGTCAAAAAACTACGAAGCATCTCCTGAAGTCAGTAGATCAATGAGAAGGCTTATCTCTAGATCATTAGGCCTTTATCATTTCAAACTGTAATTTCTTTCTTGCTAAGTTTTATTTGTTATAAACTTTGTACTCTTTGGCCACATAATTATAATAAAATAAGCATGAATGCTTTTGAAATCGATTCATTCCATGAATAATCAACGACTTTCCATTATCGCTCTTCTTTTCCATTTCAAATTAACAAACTCTGATGGAGAATGATGAAAATACAAAATAATCAAATTTTGCTGATGTATGCTTTTTAATAGTAAGGCTTAGCTGACGATGTAAGGCATTGTTTCAATTCCTAAACAGTGGAGATATAAGAAGTTAATCTGTAGTTAACCCCCTCGAGCCAGAAGTCGGAGTTCTTTATATTCTAAAAAAAAAACTTAATCTTAACCAGGGGCAGGGTAGATTTCAATTAATTTAATGATGAATTCAAAACCCAGTAGAATCAAAACAATCTAAGCAAATGTTCAAGCATACCTCTTTCCTTGATACATCATCGAGAGAACGATCTAAGCAAAGGTTCAAGCATATCTCTTTCCTTGATACATCATTGAAAGAACGAACTAATCAAATATTCGAGCACATCATCTTTCCCGCATTCATCATCCAAGATTGAGGAATCAATAAAAAAAAGTCCAGAACATCTTTCTTCCTCAACACATCAATCAAGATCGAAGAAACGATGAAGATGAAGCTCACAACAATCAGCATGGCAATCACAAATTTTAAAAACCAAAAGTGTAAAAAAAGATATTCAAAAGAAAAGGTGAAATCCCTCTAATTCAAAGCAAAAACACTTGACTTGGGCAAAATTTAGCGAAACCCGATGGATCAAAATTTAAAAAAAAAATTTCAAAAAATTAGTCCATGCAAAAATAAGGGATTGAAAATAATAAATTGGAAAACAATCTTGTGACTGCCACCTCAAGAATAATCAAGGCTTCTCATTAATGCTTGGATCTTATCCTCGCTTGAATCTTATCAACGCTCATATCTTATCGATACTTTTCATCGGCGCTTGGATCTTTATCTACGCTTCTCACCATATACGTGACTATAAAACTTCTTTTGGGGATTAAACACATTTGTTGCATTAATTGAATTTAGGATTGGAGAACATCAAGGAGAATGGGGTGGGCTAAATAAATTTTGAGCCTTATATCTTTTGTTTCCTAAACCACGAACCACGTCCACGTTATAACCTTCAAAAGTCCTAATTGAGGCTAGGTTCACTATGAAAGCATACCCAGTAAGATTTGTGTTAAACTGACTCCTATGTTTGTTAAAATCATTTCTAACTACTTTTCTTCTTTGAATATTCATCTTCTAATCTTTCATTTCTTTTGAAACAATCAATTTCGATTTCAAAGCTTGCATGTGCATCAAATGGAATTACTTTTTCAAAATGTACAATTTTATCTACGAATCAATACTTAGCTTCAAAGAAATCTCGAATTTGTTTTGATCAAAATCCATCCTTCCAAGAAGCATCTAACTAGGGGGAAAGGCATCTAAGAGGACTCCTATAAACAGGGGCAAATACTAATGATTGTAAGGTATATCGCATACTATTGACAAGGGGTGATCATTTAGAGGTTCAATAAACTTGGATCAAATTTCAAAGCATTATTCAACAAGGGGAATACCTTTCGAAGAGGCATTCATGCCACGACAGGAAATGGCTCGGTTTCCTCATTTTAATAAACCTCTCAAGGCCTAGAAGCAGGGGCAACTTTCCAAGATTCAAATGTTGGGGAAGTGCGTACCAAGTTCATCCTACTGCACGTAAGGTCCAAATTCTTCAAGCAACTTCAAGTATAAAATTTTCAAGCTTTGAATAATTGGGGCAATCTATGTCAAGTTCGTGGTAAAGTTTGAGTTCTTTATGAGGGTACTTCCTCCAGATCTTGGAGATTGAGGAGCATGTCTTTCAAAATACGAATGTTGGGGAAAACTACCGCAAGGCTCGAGCAAAAGGAGTTAATTTAAAATGTTTCATCAAAGCCAAGCATTTTTCAAGAGTCTATTAATCAAGGACATAATGAAAAATAGTGGGGTCATTCACATTATGATCAAATTGTTTCCAAGCTCATCTCCTCCAAGACCCTATCAAAAAAGTTAGGTAAAACAGTCCATACAAAAGCAAGCTCTCTTCATACATTCATAATGCTCCAGGGGACCTCTCTTCTACGTCAGCAATCTTCGAGTTCGAAACAAGTATCATGGAATCATGCAAGCACAACACTCAACCATCATGTGACAAGTAACCTTGTTTCATAACCAAACCTCTACGCTTTAATCATCCATGACCCATAACAGGGGAACCATCCAAAAAAAGCATTCAAATAATAATCATAAAGCATAAGGCTGCATATATCATGCATTAGAGTTTCCTCGATCCAAAAACCCAGCCATACTTATCATCTCATCCATCTGACAAAATCCGACAGCATGGGTCGAGCATACCTCAAAAAGCCCAACTACGCATTCGCATTTAATAATCCAACATTTGTTCATACATATCTAAGTCACTCGTCACATACATCAATCAATTATGCATCAATTAATCATGCATCAATCAACCATGCATCAATCAATCATGCAGCAATCAGTTATCAAATCAATCATTCATTACATTACATCAATCAATCATCTCATTTCATGCATCAATCAAATTTGCACGCATAACACAAAACCTGGTTTTATGTGAAGACA
This sequence comes from Vicia faba, assembly GCA_948472305.1. Lineage (NCBI taxonomy): Eukaryota > Viridiplantae > Streptophyta > Magnoliopsida > Fabales > Fabaceae > Vicia > Vicia faba. Next base: position 569,686,650 of record OX451737.1, read on the forward strand.
AGCATCATTATAAATCAAGCTACCAATTATATGCAGAATCTCGGTAGTAGATTGTCCTGGTTGATCACGACAGTTGATTTTCAAAAAGACCTCGGAAGGAGGTAGTCCCTCAATTGAATCTCGACAGTAGATTGTCCTGGTTGATCATGGTAGTTGATTACCCATAAGGCCTCGGAAGAAGGTAGTTTCCAATTGAATCTCGGCAGTAAATTCCCCTGGTTGATCATAGAAGTTGGTCATCCAAAAGACCTCGACAGTAGGTAATTCAAATTGAATCTTGGCAGTAGGTTCTCCTGGTTAATCACGGAAGTTGATTAACCAGAAGACCTCGACAGAAGGTAATTCTCGACAAAATCTCGACAGTAGATTCCTTGGAAATCTCGGCAGCAGATTTCCCATTAAAAAGCCTCATATTAAGCCTGGCGGATGCATAACCATATCAAAATCTCAAGATCATTTACAACAATTGGTGCATCTAACATACAGAGACACCAAAGAGAATTTGATAAAGCATCAAAGTTTATTATGGTTAGAAGAACAGTGAAGGAAAATCCACGCCTATTTCTAAGTCCAATCCTACGTCCATGACCACACTTATTTCCACGTCCATGCCTATTTCTACGCACATGCCTACATCCACGACTACTCCAACTTCCACATCCACGTCCATACCTACACATGCGCCTATGATACAGACCTCAAGATCTCACCGACATCTTTTCACCAAATTTTAATCAACTTGGAGATACAATAATAGGCAACAAACAACATTAGGGAGTTGGTGATTACGAGAAAGGAGAATCATCAAAAACATTTGCAAAACATTTGGGGCATATATATGCATACTTGGGGCATATACATACAAACATTTAGGGTATAAAACATACAAACATTTGGGGCATGCATCAGACTTGGATAGCATATCAATTTAGGGCATTATGCACGCATGGCATCTTGCAAATCTACTTTGGTTAAAATTACAATTTTCTTGGGGTTCATCGTTAGCAGGCTTATCTGTGCGAACTATTAGTTCAAACTTTAAACCAATTTTGGGGTATTTTCTTCACGTTGATGGTTATGGTTGTGACGACGCGACCAAAATCATCATGAGTTTGGGGTATTTTCTTCATGTTGATAACTATGGTTGAGACAACATGACCAATATCATCATGAGTTTGAGGTATTTTCTTCATGTTAATAATTATGGTTGAGACGACACGACCAATATCATCATGAGTTTGGGGTATTTTATTCACGTTGATGGTTATGGTTGAGACGACACAACCAACATCATCGTGAGTTTAGGGTATTTTCTTCATGTTGATAAATATGGTTGAGACGACACTACCAATATCATCGTGAGTTTGGGGTACTTTCTTCATGTTGATAATTATGGTTGAGACGACACGACCAATATCATCATGAGTTTGGGGTACTTTCTTCACATTGATGGTTGTTGTACCCCAAAATTTGCCCTCTCATTTTATCAAGATTCTCCTCACAAGACTTCTTGGACTCAAGACCAGATTAGGGTTTGCTCAGCTTAAGACCTCATCTTGCACTGATGACCTATAATTAGGGTTTGAGTTTGCACAAGGATTTTTGGACTTTCAATGTCTCATGTGCCTTTCATACTTCATGTTGGACCTATAAGATTTCTCATACCAAGTTTGAAGCCTTGAATCACATTTTTGACCAGTCAATTGGACAATTGACCTAAAAATCAGCTATATTAGGGAAAAAGTCAACCATGGCCAATTTACAGTCAAACCTCATAATGTTTTATCCACATGAACATTATAGACTCATATGAACCATTTGATCAAGTTTAGACCACAACTCCTCAAGAAATTTGATCAAATCATCAAAAGGGCAAAATGGTCATTTTTTGGGTTTTGACTGTAGAAGGGCAATTTGTGATTTTTAACCTAGCCAATGGCAAATTGGGTTCAATCATGGTCTAAAGGACTCAATGGCATCATATTGACCTAATCACAAGGTTCAAAAGATCTCAAATGCATTGGATTGACATATGAATTTTCCAGTCAACTGATCAAAAATCAATTGTACACTGAAAAGTCAAACTTTGACTTTTTGGTCAAAATCAAGTGCCAAGGGTCATATTTCATCAAGATGTGTTAAAAAATGAAACTTGTTCACCAAGAAACCTAATTTTGAAAATTAGGGTTTAAGTTTGAAATTTTTCATAACTTGGAAATTTTCTAAGTTATGAAAATTTCTTATTTTTTCCCAATTTTTCCCAACTTTTTCACCATGATAAAATTGGATTCAAAGAAAACTTCCAACATGAAAGTTGTAGTCCTCCACAAACTCTACAACTTTTATTCACAAAGTTTTCCCAAAAGATGCTTGGATCTCAAGTTATGATTTTGTGAATAAGGGTCCAAAAACATTTTAACTTAGTGAAATTTTGCCCTAGTTTAGGCAGATTTTTTACCTAAGTTCATGGACATTTTTCACCTATTTCCAAGAGGAATCTCAAAATGAATTTCAAATATGGTTTGTAGATAATGTTACAAGCTTTCCAAAATGTCCAAGAACTCTCCAAGATCATTTATGGTTAGGGAGAATCGAAGAAATGAAAATGGCAATTTCTCACTTTTGTCCATGGCATTTTTCACATTGATACAAGTTGCAAATCTGTCCTAAGCATGCTTGTACTTGGTTCTACAGGTTCTAATCCCTTCTACACTCATTAATTTAATGCAAATAGAATGGATAAAGGTCTTATTTTGATCTTTGAAGCTTTACACAAAGAATTATTCCAAAAATGGCATAAAGGTTACAATGCTACTTTGATAAAGCATGTTTTTTGCAATCTTGTTTATCTTGAGCCATGGACCAAATCTCTTGCTGCAAACAAAGTCCACTAATATCAGGCAAAGTTCACCAACTATGTGCAGCTAAGGAACAGGCTTGTATAGGCTTTGGGAATTGTCATCTCATCTTTTCTTCAAAAGGAAACAAACTTGCAAAAGTACACACAACTTGTCCATCTAATAAAACCAATACTTGGTATCATTTCAAACAACCTGGGAACATTGTAACAAGAAGAATACACGAATTGCCAACCTCTCAAACACCCTAAAACACAAAAACACCAAGTTCATGCCCAAACAGGGCATCATCTGCAGAACTCAAGCCATTTTGAAATTGGCTCATGCATTTCCTCTTTCAACCCTTCAAACACATTCCCTACAACACACCTGAACTATCCAGGCCCCTGTCCAGCAACTGTGAGCTCATTTTCACACTTCACCATTTTCATTTTGAAGATTTGCAGGTTGACTTCTATAGGAAGATTCAGGAATCTACAGAGCAAGCTGAGCATTGGGAAAGGTTGAGGAAACTTCAAGCAAGCTTACACGACCTTCAGGCCTCACTCAAAGTCCCTACATTAAAATATTCAAACTCAACTGAACAAGGTATTTGTCAAGTTTCTATCTCTCTATTTAGGCATCATTAGGCTTAGGTTTGTGATGCAAAAATGTAGTCCTTAAGTTGTTTGATCTGTACATATGCATAGCTTTCATTTATATTAACTGAGCTAGGAGTATTTGAATGTTGAACATGCTGAAAAAAACTAGGTCAGAAATTAGGGCCACCAAAATTCTCCTTGGTCTTTTAGAGTTAGGTCAAGTTTTTTATATCATTGGAATCGTGATTAAAAATGCTACAAGTTTCATATTGCAAGATTTTGTTTTTGTGCAAAGAATAGAGAGAACAAGATTTGCATTGCAGAAGCGCGCGTGTGGTGTCTCAAGGTCAGGGATGAAGTGAACTTGGGCTTGGGCCTGTTTGTTCTACTTTTTGCACCCCCCCTTTTACTTTATGCACCCCCTTGGCCCATTTTCTTTATTTTCCATTTTTTTATTATTTTCATTTCTTTTACATTTTTGACTTTATTAGTTTTTTTCTGAACATTAAAAAATCCCAAAAAATATTTTCTAAATTTTTGCATTTTATTTTATTATTTTTATTTTTTATGGCATAAAAATAGTTTATTAGGTTTATAAAACTTATTTTCTTAAATAAAACTTGTAAATAATATTAAAAAATACTTATATTTTTATTTTTATTATTTATACACTAAAAATAATATTTTCATACATATTTCAATTTCTTAACATTTTGTACATATTATTATTATTTTTCTTGAATAAAATTGAATAATATAGAATATTTTCTATTTAAACAAAAATAATCATTTTACATACATAAATAATCATTTTATTTTTCTTATTTTTAAGACATAAATAAACTTATTTTTACATACATAAATTAATACAAAAAACTTTTTTGCATATTTACATTTTATTGCATATTTAAATATTTGCTTATTTATTTATTTATACAAATAAATTCAATTTGGTTGTAATAGTTTTGGGGTTTTATTTTGAGCAATATCCCCCTATTAAAAACTTGTATCCCCCTCCCCGTAATATTGTTGTAATAGTCTAGATTTACTTTACGTATTTTATTGCTTTCATATACCATGATAGTAAACTAGGGTTTTGTATGCAAAGACCAAAAATCAAAACAAATAGCATGACTTAATACAAGACAAAAATGCATGAAAATGACAACACCTTGCACACAAGCACCCCTAGGGTTTCATCCACTTTTTTGCCTTAAAATGGCCATGGTATGCATGCTAGGTATCTTGGCAAAATCAAACAAAACAAAAAGATCATAGTCCCTCGATGACGCTATCTTGGTTGTCTAAACAAAAATGATCTAGTCCCTCAAAAACTTGCTAAGATACTTGGCAATATTGTTATCATGGTCATACGATGACCCACGCCCGTCCCATTTAACATCCAAAGATAGGGTTGTTTACCAAATGCAATGGTAAAACAACAATGTCAAAGGAATAAAAATGTGTAGGAAAGACTTTTGAGTAGGGTAGATAACTCTTTGTTACTTGATCAATTTGCAAACAATCCTTGCTATTTTTCAAACAAACACACACATTTCAAAACAATTTCCAAACAACTTTCAAACATTGAAAATTTTTTCAAAAGATAAACACCTTTGCATACATTCAAATAAGAATCATTACAAAGGTTGCCGAAACAAAGGCCTCTTTTCAAAATACTTTCAAAACCACACAAAGCACCATTTCAAACAATTGAAAAGCAAAAGCAAGTGATCTAAAACAAGTAACTAAGAGCCCATGGAAAACCATGGATGAAAAGGGTGCTAGCACCTTCCCTTTTCATAATCTACCCCTCGAACCCAAAAACAATCTCAAAGGTCTTTCCTGTGCTTTTTTTACCTTTCCTTTTGGATAAAATAAAAGTCGGTGGCGACTCTTGCTAAACCGAAACATTTGCGAACACAAACGCAAAACCTCAAGTCAGTTCTCCCACTGTATCACAGAACTAGCGACTCTGCTGGGGATTGGGAGTTTGAAGTGGGGTTACCTTAGGGTTTAGATCACTTTTACATGTTTATCTTGCATGACTTGTATGCTTTACACTTTGGTTCTATTATTTGGGTTTGAATCCTCTACCCGGATTTGGGAAACATTCATAGGTAAATAGCAATACGTTGTGGAAACTGTGCAGGGTATACCAACATTGTCTAAGCAATAGCTATATTAGTGCAACATAATTGTGGGTACCGGTAGCCTTTGAGTCAATCAAAGAGAATACGGGGCCGCTGAGTCATGTCATGAAGCACTAATGGACTTTTAGAACCTTTACTTGACCAACTTGGACTTTTAGGATGTAGTGAGATGACCGACTTTGATGCAGTCCGAAGTTGGTAGATACTCGATACTACACTCATTAAGGGTTGTTTTCTTGGAATATTTTAGTCGCCAGTAAAGTGGCTAAACTGAAACAATGAACACAGAAAACAATCCAGTGATATTGAGCTCCTTAGAACCCGGTTACCATTTCTAGGACAGGTTGAGCCAACTAAACTTCAAGAGGGTACTTACCTATGAAACCTCATGCAAGCCTGAAATTAGGAACTTGTGTGATTTGTTTGTACATATATACTTGTGCATAACATCATGGACATCATGAAGCATCATATGCATCCACTAACCATTTCAAGAATTTTTGGATCTTCATCTTTGTTCCTGTTTTGTAGGTTATAGATTTACTTCGCAGGAAAACTATCCAAGTAAACCTTGTAAGAATTCCTCCACAACTAAAGGAGATAGCTTCAAGGATTCCTGAGAATTCTCTATTCACCGAGAGGCATGGTCGTCTTCTCAACTTAGTCACTGCCAACACTGAGGAGGATATGCTGAAAGTTCTCTTCCAGTTCTTTGACCCTTTGCATCATTGCTTCACATTTCCTAACTACCAGCTTGTGCCCACTTTGGAGGAATTTTCTCAACTCTTGAGGATTCCTATTCTCCATCAACTACCTTTCAACGGTACGGAAAGAGATCCAAAGCCTGAAGATGTTGCTCAAACCCTACACTTGCAACCATCTGATGCCACAACATATTGGGAAACAAGAAGTGGTGTCAAAGGCTTCTTAGCAAAGTTCTTATTTGAGAAGGCCCAAAGCTGCTGGAATTCCTTGGACTTACAAGCTTTTGAGGAGATTATAGCTCTTCTCATCTATGGGATGGTCTTGTTCCCTAACCCTGACCAACTTATAGATGTAAGTGCTGTCAAAATCTTCATGACTCGCAACCCGGTGCCTACATTGCTTGGGGATATCCTCCACTCTTTTCACACTCGAACAATGAGGAAAAGAGGTTTCCTCATGTGTTGTACTCCTCTACTGGAAAGATGGTTGATTTCTCATCTTCCCCAATTAGTTTTGAAGCATGAGAAAGGTTTGAGGTGGTCACAACGATTGATGACTCTTACACATTCAGACATTCATTGGTGTTCTCGATCAAAAGAGAATGTCATCATCATTGACCGTTATGGGGAATTCCCTAATGTCCCTCTACTAGGCATTAGGGGAGGCATCACCTACAGCCCTTTCTTGGCTCTAAGACAGTTTGGGTATGCCCGAAGGGATGACCCACATGACATGCTGATTCCAGACTTGGTTTTTGACTTCGACAACGATGATCAAGGACTTCGACAAAGGTTCATCCGAGCTTGGAGGATGCCCAACAAGGTAGACAGTAAGACATTGGGACACAAGAATTCCATCCCCCTTGAGCCTTACCTCAAGTGGGTACGAACCCGCGCCCAAAATCTTATGATGCCTTACCCCTACATTCTACCTGTGATTATAGAGCCTGGTGTGGAAGGAGAGGTTCCATACACCCTCCTACATCCTGACATGCCAACATCACTTGAAGATTTACAAAGGAGTTGGATACATCTCAAGGGAGAGCGCGATACTTTCGAAGCCCAATTCTACGCAAGTGAGAAGAAGGTTTTGGAACTCACTCGTCAACATCATGAAGAGTAGACTCTCAACACCTACATTACACCAAAGAGGATGCGCAACGTCTTTTTACCTTAGAATTTTGTATTATTTTGCCCATGGGGCATTGATGTACTAACAAATTCTATCTTATTAATATGACGTGTGTTCCTTTTTTGTTTAAAACAAATTTGAATTTCTGGATCCTTGAATGCATTACATGAATACATATCATTCATCATATGCATAAACAGGTCTTCACACCAAGTTTCCTCATCTCTCTGTTGTTTATTTCAGCAAGATGAATATTGAACAAACGGTCAAAGACTTACAAGCTCAGAATTCACAGTTTCAACAACTACTTCTGACCTTGGCCAAGGGGCCGGAGGAGCTCAAGACCCTGCTAGAGAAGGAAAATAAGAAAAAGAAAAAGAAAAGAGCTGGTGTGGTTACCTTGGGCAGAAGATTTGAAGGCCAAGCCAGAAGGGTCCTGGATTTCCCCTCAACATCTGATGAAGGGGTAGGAAAAGGAAAGGGAGATGCAGTACCATCTAATTCTGAGGAAGAAGAAGAAGAAGAGGATGAAGACTATTCTAAACAGCAGTACCCTCCTGCAGATGACAAATACAAGAACTTGGAAGAGCGTCTAGCTGCCATGGAGATACAGAGAGTGCATGGGCTAGACTTTGAAGAGTTAGGGTTGGTTTCTGGAATTGTAATCCCTCCTAAATTCAAAGTACCTCTGTTTGCTAAGTATGATGGGTTGTCTTGTCCCAATATGCACCTACGATCTTATGTCAGGAAAATCCAACCACATTCTTCTAACAAAGACCTATGGATCCATTTCTTCCAGGACAGTTTATCGGGGACACAACTGGATTGGTTTTACCAGTTGGAGAGGTCTGATGTGCACAATTGGGAAGATTTGGCAGCCGCCTTCTATAAGCAGTATCAATACAATGCGTACTTAGCACCAACCCGTACTCAATTACAGAGTATGGGCATGGTCTCAATTGAAGGTTTTAAAGAGTATGCCCAGAAATGAAGAGACTTGGCGGGACGAGTACAACTACCATTATCTGAAAGAGAGCTTATGGACATGTTCTTGGGGACTCTGTCAGGGCCCTTCTTTAATCACTTGATTGGAAGTTCGTCTGCGGGGTTCACTGAGCTAATTCTAACCGGTGAGAGAGTTGAGCGCTGGCCAGCGGTGGAGGCCATAATGATTCAGAAGTCTGCAACTGATCAGCCCAGAAATAATCAACCAAGAACCAACCAAGCAAGGGTGGAAAGGCCTATACGACAATTCACCCAAATTAACATGACTCCTGCTCAGGTTCTACCCCACCTCTTGAAGTTAAACCTTTCCAGTCTGAAAGAGGCACCGAAGAATCCGAATACAACTTCTCCTTACTACCATTAGAACGCCAAGTGTGCTTATCATTCAGGGAGTATAGGGCACAACACCAACAATTGTTGGGCCCTTAAGAATAAGATTCAAGATTTAATAGACGCTAAAGAAGTTGAATTCGACGCCCCTGAAAAGCCGAATGTAATCTCTGCTCCAATGCCAAAGCATGGCCACAATGCCCATGTTGTTGAAGAAGATCTTGTTGTTGCTACTGTTGATGATTTGATGACTCCGCTACCGATAATCAAGTTGAATTTGCTGAAGGCTGGGATTTTCCCAGTTTGTGAAGAAGATTGTTGCCTTTGTTCATCCTTACCAACCGACTGTCCATTGTTGAAGTTAGGCATCCAACGCCTAATGGATAACCAAGAAATCCTTTTTGAAAAGACTCTTATTACACCGACTCCTGTCAATGATGTTTCAATAATAACCATATCCTCCAATCTTTCCAAGGTCTCTAAAAGACCTGTTAAGATTACATCCACTCCAAAGACTACACCTTTGAAGATAACCATGCCCGGGCCCGTCCCGTACAAGTCCGACAAATCAATACCATGGAACTATGGTGGAGAAATCTACTACCGCGATATTAAACAAATTGAATCAACTGAAGAGAGTTCTGATGAAGAGACTTCCGACATTGGAAACATTGCTGGAACGAGCAAAATCACCCGCAGTGGAAGAATTTTCTCTCCAAAGATTGCCCATCCAAAGGCAGTCTTTGGACCCTCAGCTGCTCCTAAGGTTACCCCTGCACCGGTAAACATATCTGCGAGAACTCCAATTATTGAAGAAGTTGTAACTCATGTGGTTGTCCCCTCTGCTGCTGCTGATGATAGAGGGAAAGGGATCCAAGAAGAGCCCGTCAGGACGAGGGCTCAGCCATTGGTCATCCCTGAAACCTATCAAAAAGAAATGGAAGAGATTTTGAAAATAATCAAGAAAAGTGATTATGATGTTGTGGAACAACTGGGGCAAACCCCCTCAAAGATCTCTATGTTGGCCCTGTTGCTTTGTTCAGAGGCTCATGCTAAGGCTCTGATAAGATTTTTGAAGACGACCCATGTGCCACAGGAAACCTCTGTGGATCAGTTCCAGGAATGTGTAGCTAGCTTAACAGTAGACAATGGTCTAGGATTCTCTGATGCCGATTTAACATCGAAAGGGAGAAAACATAATGACGCTTTGCATGTCTCGGTGGAATACAGAAGGACTACTCTAGCACACGTACTGGTAGACACTGGTTCATCGTTGAATGTCTTACCGAAGAAAGCCTTGGATAGACTGGATTGTGAAGGTTTAACCTTGAAGCCCAGTAATATAATTGTCAGAGCCTTTGATGGTTCTAAAAGGATGGTCCACGGGGAGGTGGACATCCCGATTAAAGTGGGAACTGAAACCTTCAACTCCATATTTTATGTGATGGACATTCGTCCTTCCTATTCTTTCTTGTTGGGAAGACCCTGGATTCACAATGCTGGAACTGTCACTTCTACTCTGCATCAAATGCTCAAGTACCCTATCCAGAGGAAAATTATAACTGTTCATGGCGAAGAGGAATACATGATAAGCCATCTAAATTCTTTCCGCTATATAGAATTGGATGGTGAATTCATCGAAACCCCTTTTCAGGATTTTGAAGAGGTAACTCAGGAGATTGCGGCAACTAAAACAGTGTCTTCTGTACCCATGATTACCAGACCTCCGCCTTGGATGTCGTCTCTCAAAGATGCAAAGGCAGTGTTGGAAGAAGGCGGATCCACAATCTGGGGGCAGCTTCTAGACTTTCCTTTTAAATCAGATAAATTCGGCTTGGGTTTCACTTCTTCTGCTCAAAAGGCTGTACGTTACTCCCGTGCTGGAGGGCCACCAGTGAAGATCACCCATCATGGAGTCAATGCTTTGGAGGATAGTGAAGAGGAAAGCAACTTGGAAGACTGGATTTTCCCTACTGTTGACGGAGGACTGTGCAACTGGGAAGCAAAAGACTTTGTTCCGATTACTTTCATACCGCAGTAATTTATCTTTCAAACATTTTTGTTGGTTTGTAATAATTCTCAAACAATTCGTACACTTTTAACCTTGTTCCTTACCCGAGGCACATAGGTCCATTTGTAAGGGTTTGATTTTTCATCTTCATATGCCATTTTAATGAATCATGGACGTTTTCACATATAAACTTTTGTGTTCATTGTTTTTCTTTTTACATTTTATTTGTTTAAAGGTGGCTATCCCTTACACACACCCACACTCATAAATGCAGGTACCCTTCCATCCCGGATTCCATGGGTAACAATTCTGCTATGGCCTTCAGTGACTCTGAAGATCTGGTCTACCATGCTGAATACGAAGGTGAGGAAGATTATGAGGTGCCGGGAGAATTGGCTAGGCTGCTACAACAGGAAGAAAGGGCTATTCTACCTCATGAGGAGCTGTTAGAGACAATCAACTTGAGTACTGAGGAAAATAGAAAAGAAGTCAGAGTGGGTGCCAACCTAGAGCCGACTGTCAAGGAACGCTTAATTCAGCTGTTGCATGAATATGTTGAGATCTTCGCCTGGTCATATGAAGACATGTCGGGACTTGACACAGACATTGTGGTACACCGTCTCCCCACAAGAGAAGATTGTCCACCAGTGAAACAAAAGGTCCGCCGCATGAGACCTGGCATGTCTGAAAAGATCAAAGCAGAAGTTATGAAGCAGTTCAATGCTGGATTTCTGGCTGTTACTTCCTATCCATAATGGGTTGCTAACATTGTGCCCATTCCTAAGAAAGACGGCAAGGTCAGAATGTGCGTGGATTACAGAGCTTAAACAGGGCTAGCCCTAAAGATGACTTTCCACTTCCGCACATTGACATCTTGGTTGAAAATACAGCTCAGGACAAGGTATTTTCTTTCATGGACGGATTTTCATGTTATAACCAGATCAAAATGGAACCTGAAGAGATGGAGAAAACTACTTTTGTTACAAGTGGGGTACGTTCTGCTACAAAGTGATGCCATTCAGACTGAAGAATGTCGGGGCAACCTATCAACGCGCCATGGTAGCTTTGTTTCATGATATGATACATCATGAGATAGAGGTCTACATAGATGACATGATAGCCCGATCACAAACGGAAGAAGAACACCTAGATCACTTGTAAAAGCTGTTTGTCAGGTTGAAGGAGTACAAGCTCCGACTGAACCCTAACAAGTGCACTTTCGGAGTCCGGTCCGGTAAACTCTTGGGTTTCATTGTCAGCAACAAAGGCATCGAGGTTGATCCTGCCAAAGTCAAAGCTATACAAGAAATGCCCGCCCCTCGCACTGAGAAGGAGGTCAGAGGTTTCTTGGGACGCCTAAACTACATTGCAAGGTTCATTTCTCACCTAACATCTACCTGTGAACCAATCTTTAAGCTGTTGAAGAAAGATCAGGTGGTTAAATGGAATGATGATTGTCAAGTTGCTTTCGGTAAAATCAAGGAGTATTTTCTAGAACCCCCCATCTTGATGCCACCCGTCGAAGGAATACCGCTAATCTTGTATCTGATTGTCTTAGAGAATTCAATGGGGTGCGTACTGGGGCAGCATGACGAGTCTGGATGAAAAGAGCATGCCATTTATTACCTTAGCAAAAAGTTTACCGACTATGAGACCCGATACTCATTGCTCGAGAAAACTTGATACGCTTTGGTATGGGCTGCTCACCGGCTAAGGCAGTACATGTTGACTCATACCACTCTGCTGATAGCTAAGATGGATCCGATCAAGTACATCTTTGAGAAGCTTGCTTTATCTGGAAGAATAGCTAGATGGCAGATGATCCTAACGGAATACGACATACAGTACAAGACCCAAAAAGCTATAAAGGGGAGTTTGCTAGCCGATCATCTGGCCCATCAAGCTATCGAAGATTACCAACCCATGAAGTTTGATTTTCTTGACGAAGACATCATGACATTGGACAACATTGAAGACTTCAGACCATATGACGGACCTGAACAAGGATCCCGATGGACCCTGTACTTTGATGGGGCCTCCAATGCACTTGGCAATGGTATCGGTGGTGTGCTCATCTCTCCAGAAGGTTGCCATACTCCTTTCACAGCCAGGCATTGCTTTAACTGCACCAACAACATGGCCGAGTATGAAGCTTGTATCTTTTGTCTCAAGGCTGCCATAGACTTGGGAATCAAATCCTTAGATGTGTTTGGGGACTCAGCTTTGGTTATTAGTCAGATCAAAGGAGAGTGGGATACTATACATCCAAACCTCATCCCTTATAAAGAACATGTCTTGACATTGTTACCACATTTCGAGCAAATTACCTTCGAGCACTTCCCGCGAAAAGAAAATCAGCTAGCAGATGCTCTAGCTATAATGTCCTCCATGTTTAAACTTAACTGGGATAATGAGGCTCCCAAAATCACCATTGAACGGATGGACGAACCTGCACATTGTCACGAGATTAATACTGAAGAAGTAGTGGACCGACCTTGGTTTCATGAAATCAAAAGGTATCTCGAGGCTCAAGAATGTCCTGAAGGAGCTTGAGTCAACGACAAAAAGTTCTTGAGGAGATTCTCTGCTAAGTTCTTCCTGAGCAATGGTATCCTGTACAAGCGCAATCATGATTGCATTCTGCTCCATTGTGTGGACAAGATTGAAGCTGAACAGATCATGGTTGAACTGCACAATGGTACCTTTGGCACTCACTCTAGCAGACACACGGTGGCTAAGAAGATTCTACGGGCAGGCTATTACTGGTCTACCATGGAAGCTGACTGCTATCAACATTCCAGGACTTATTACAAATGTCAAATCTATGCGGACAAGGAACCTATACCTCTAGTTCCTCTCAATGTCTTAACAGCTCCTTGGCCATTTGCTATGTGGGGAATTGACATGATTGGAGAGATCAAGCCTACAACCTCCAATGGACACCGTTTCATTCTGGTGGCCATTGACTACTTCACCAAATGGGTCGAAGCAGCTTCCTTCGCATCCGTCACAAAGAATGTTGTTGCCCGCTTCATCAAGCAGAACCTCATTTGCCGGTATGGCATCCCCGAAAGAATGTTGTTGCCCGCTTCATCAAGCAGAACCTCTATGCGAATAGTTCAAGATTCAACATCACAATTCATCTCCCTATTGGCCAAGGATGAACGGTGTTGTCGAAGCCACGAACAAAAATATCAAGAAAATCATACAAAATATGACAATCACCTACAAGGACTGGCATGAGATGTTACCGTTTGCTCTCCACGGGTACCATACCACGGCACAAATATCAACTGGGGCAACACCTTATTCCTTTGTGTATGGCATGGAAGTTGTTTTGCCTATCGAGGTTCAGATTCCCTCCTTGAGAATCATGAAATATGCTGGTTTGAGTGAATACGATTAGATTCAGACCCAGCTTGATCAACTTAACTTGATTGATGAAAAGCGACTTACTGCTGTTTCCCACGGTCAGACGTATCAAAAACGGATGATAAAAGCTTTCAACAAGAAAGTCAGACGCCAGGTATATCAAGTCGGAGATCTTGTAATCAAGCGGATCATCTTGCCGCAAAGTGATCCAAGGGGAAAAAGGACTCCTACCTACGAAGGACCATTTATGATCAAAAACATCTTTTCTGGTGGGGAAATAATCTTAACCACCATGGACGGCGACGACCTGCCGCACCCTGCGAACGCAGACATAGTCAAAAGATACTACGCATAAATGACCTGCTAGGTTGACAAACCTAGGCAAAAAAAAGGGCATCCCGGTGAATCGAAAACCCGAAAGGGCGGTTCAGGCAAAAATTAGGGATAAACAAAAAAAAATCTGTACACCCGGCAAGTTGAAAACCCGAAAGGGCTACTTGGGAAAAAAAGGGTTTCCCGGTGGATCAAAAACCCGAAAGGGAGGTCCAGGCAAAAGTTAGGGAATTAAAGCGTATGACTATGTCTCGTCGGATCACTTTAAGGACAATCTCTTCATAGACAAGCTTCGGGCTTCTGATCAACTCAATCATCTTCGGACAAAGAAACGAATGGACAAGATATCCAGAGTTACGAAGGCTATAGCAGAATGGGAACCCCATGGAATTTTCACACATAGCCATCTTTCTTTGTATAAATTTTTCTCATTTTTTATGACAACGTTCTCTTACTAGGATGTCTGTCGCATGTATACAAAATACTTACACAAAGTTAATACAAAGATACTTCAAAGTGCAGAAAGCTATTTGCCTTTTCTTCTTTTTCACACTTGTGTTTTATTTGAAAACGTCCAATGATTTATTAATGAGCATACGCATTTGAATATAATCACTGTTTACAAATAAACGAAATGGGAAAGAACAATTACCGACAGGTGGAAAGTATAGGAAAACGTCTTTAGGCTATTCCAAGAGAAATCCCCTGCAGTACATCATCTAGGTCCCCAACAGAGCTGAAACCTTGAAATACATATCCCCAGCGGAGTTATAATTTCAAACCTTTAATTCCCATCAGAGTTAAAAATTCAAACTCCCAATCCTCAGTGGAGTAAAAACTTTGAACTATAGACCCTCAGCGGAGATGAAACCTTCTTCCCCATTCAAGTCAAATTTCCGACTATCAATCCCCAGCGGGAACCATTCAGTTTTCCCCAATTACACCAGAAAGTTGTCTTGAAGCCTAGAAATCAACAAGATAACAGTTAACTTTTATCCCCAACCTAGGATAACTCCCCAGTAGAGTGGCATACAACTCAAACTCCTGAACTTTTTCCAAACAGGAATAAGCTTTTTCCCCCAAAGTCCTGAACTTACTCTCCAGCAGTAAGTCTTCTTCCCTACAGAGTTTTTACTCCCCAACAGAATGAAGATTCTCATTCTTGATTCCCCAGTGAAGTTGCCAGAGTCTTCGTTACTCCCCAGCATGAATTTGTCAGAATTTTATTCCCCTGCAGAATGAAGATTCTCATTCTTAGTTCCCTGCAAAAATCATCAGAGTTTTCCCTATTCCCCAGCCGAGTAAGGATTCCCTTTGAGTATCCCCCAATAGAGGACATCAAAATTCTCTGGATTTCTCCAAGCAGATTTCTCAAACAGTTTGGCATTACTCTCACAACAGATTTTGTCAATATTCCAACTTCAAGACATGAAGGATTCTCACATCCCCACAGGAGTTGTCAAAGATTTCTAATCTCCAACAGTCACCAAGGATTTATCATCCTCAGCAGTCAAAGATTTTGAATTTCCAGCAGCGGTCAAGGATTTATTTTCCCCGACAGTAATCAAGGGTTTCATTATCCCCAGCTATCAAGGATTTATTTTCCTCAGCAATACAGCGAATCGGCTTACATGCGCATACATTACATTCATATATCATAAACATTGATAAAACACATTTTATTGCATCACACATTTCATGCAACATAACTTTGTGTTTCGGCTACCATTTTACCCTTTTCAGGATAAGATTAACAGCTATCTTTAACAAATATTCAAAGATTTCAGATACAGTACGGATACACTCCAGACACGGAAGTCATTCTGTTACTCATTCAGATCTCTTATTCAGATACAGTACAGATACACTCTAGACACGAAAGTCATTATGTTACTCATTCAGATCTCTTATTCAGATACAGTACGGATACACTCCAGACACGGAAGTCATTCTGTTACTCATTCAGAATTCAAAGTCAAGATACAGTACAGATACACTCCAGACACGAAAGTCATTTTGTTACTCATTCAGACCTCAACTTCAGATACAGTCCAGATACGCTCGAGACACGGTTGCCATTTTGTCACTCATTCTGATTTCCCCCAGCTCAGATACACTCTAAACATGGAAGTCATTCTGTCACCTATTCAAGATACATTCCAGATACGCTCCAGACACGGAAGCCATTCTGTCACTTATTCAGATTCGAACCTCCAGATACAACTCAGATACGTTCCAGATACGGATACCATTCTGATGTTCATTCTCCTGATTTACAACAAACAGTCTTGGATGGCATCTACAAGCCCATCTCCAACAAGATTCTATCACATCTCCAAATGGCATCTTTAAGCCCATTTCCTCAACTACATTTTGACGAGTGCAAATTTACGGGCACTCTAGTGTCCAATCATCTTTTACCTTCGAGTCACGAACGGCAAAATTCACCAATCTAACTCTTCAGGTTCAAGAAGATTGAACAGGGGCAGCTGTTGTACCCCAAAATTTTCCATCTCATTTTATCAAGATTCTCCTCACAAGACTTCTTGGATTCAAGACCAGATTAGGGTTTGCTCAACTCAAGACCTCATCTTGCACTGATGACCTAAAATTAGGGTTTGAGTTTGCACAAGGATTTTTGGACTTTCAATGTCTCATGTGACTTTCATACTTCATGTTGGACCTATAAGATTGCTCATACCAAGTTTCAAGCCTTGAATCACATTTTTGACCAGTCAATTGGACAGTTGACCTAAAAATCAACTGTATTGGGGAAAAAGTCAACCATGGCCAATTTACAGTGAAACCTCATAATTTTTGATCCACATCAACATTATAGACTCATATGAACCATTTGATCAAATTTGGACCACAACTCCTCAAGAAATTTGATCAGATCATCAAAAGGGCAAAATGGTCATTTTTAGGGTTTTGACAATAGAAGGGCAATTTCTGATTTTTAACCTAGCCAATGGCAAATTGGGTTCAAGCATGGTATCAAGGACTCAATGACATCATCTTTACCTAATCATAAGGTTCAAAAGATCTCAAATGTATTGGATTGACAGATGAATTTTCCAGTCAACTGATCAAAAATCAATTGTACACTGAAAAGTCAAACTTTGACTTTTTGGTCAAAATCAAGTGCCAAGGGTCATATTTCATCAAGATGTTTCAAAACATGAAATTTTTTCACCAAGAAACCTAATTTTGAAAATTAGGGTTTAAGTTTGAAATTTTTCATAACTTAGAAATTTTCTAATTTATGAAAATTTCTTATTTTTTCCCAACTTTTCCCAACTTTTCCCAACTTTTTCACCATGATGCAATTGGATTCAATGAAAACTTACAACATGAAAGTTGTAGTCATCCACAAAATATACAAACTTTATTCACAAAGTTTTCCCAAAAGATGCTTGGATCTTAAGTTATGATTTTGTGAATAAGGGTCCGAAAACTTTTTAACTTAGTGAAATTTTGCCCTAGTTTAGGCAGATTTTTGACCTAACTTCATAGACATTTTTCACCTATTTCCAAGAGGAATATCAAAATAAATTCCAAAGATGGATTGTAGAGCATGTTACAAGCTTTCCAAAATGTCTAAGAACTCTCCAAGATCATTTATGGTTAGGGAGAATCGAAGAAATGAAAATGGTAATTTCTCACTTTTGTCCATGGCATTTTTCACATTGATACAAGTTGAAAATTTGTCCTAAGCATGGTTGTACTTGGTTCTACAGGTTCTAATCCCTTCTACATTCATTAATTTAATGCAAACACAATGGATAAAGGTCTTATTTTGATCTTTGAAGCTTTACACAAAGAATTATTCCAAAAATGGCATAAAGGTTACAATGCTACTTTGATAAAGCATGCTTTTTGCAATCTTGTTTGTCTTGAGCCACGGACCTAATCTCTTGCTGCAAAAAAAGTACACTAATATCAGGCAAAATTCACCAACTATGTGCAGCTAAGGAACAAGCATGTACAGGCTTTGGGCATTGTCATCTCACCTTTTCTTCAAAAGGAAGCAAACTTGCAAAAGTCCACACAACTTGTCCATCTGATAAAACCAATACTTTGTATCATTTCAAACAACCTGGGAACATTGTAACAAGAAGAATACACGAATTGCCAACCTCTCAAACACCCTAAAACACAAAAACACCAAGTTCCTGCCCAAACAGGGCATCATCTGCAGAACTCAAGCCATTTTGAAATTGGCTCGTGCGTTTCCTCTTTCAACCCTTCAAACACATTCCCTACAACACACCTGAACTATCCAGGCCCCTGTCCAGCAACTGTGAGCTCATTTTCACACTTCACCATTTTCATTTTGAAGCTTTGCAGGTTGACTTCTATAGGAAGATTCAGGCATCTACAAAGCAAGCTGAGCATTGGGAAAGGTTGAGGAAACTTCAAGCAAGCTTACATTTTTTACTTTATTATTTTTTTTTTCTGAACATTAAAAAATCCCAAAAAATATTTTCTAAATTTTTGCATTTTATTTTATTATTTTTATTATTTTTATGGCATAAAAATTGTTTATTAGGTTTATAAAACTTATTTTCTTAAATAAAACTTGTAAATAAAATTAAAAAATACTTATATTTTTATTTTTATTATTTATACACTAAAAATAATATTTTCATACATATTTCAATTTCTTAATATTTGTACATATTATTATTATTTTTCTTGAATAAAAATGAATAATATAGAATATTTTCTATTTAAACAAAAAATTAGGGTTTTCACCCTTTCAAAAATAATCATTTTATTTTTCTTATTTTTAAGACATAAATAAACTTATTTTTACATACATAAATTAATACAAAAAACTTTTTTGCATATTTACATTTTATTTCATATTTAGATATTTGCTTATTTATTTATTTGTACAAATAAATTCAATTTGGTTGTAATAGTTTTAGGGTTTTATTTTGAGCAATATCCCCCTATTCAAAACTTGTATCCCCTCCCCATAATATTGTTGTAATAATCTAGATTTACTTTACGCATTTTATTGCTTTCATATACCATGATAATAAACTAGGGTTTTGTATGCAAAGACCAAAAATCAAAACAAATAGCATGACTTAATACAAGACAAAAATGCATGAAAATGACAACACATTGCACACAAGCACCCCTAGGGTTTCATCCACTTTGTTGCCTTAAAGTGGCCATGGTATGCATGCTAGGTATCTTGGCAAAATCAAACAAAACAAAAAGATCATAGTCCCTCGATGACGCTATCTTGGTTGCCTAAACAAAAATGATCTAGTCCATCAAAAACTTGCTAAGATACTTGGCAATATTGTTATCATGGTCATACGATGACCCACGCCCGTCCCGTTTAACATCCAAAGATAGGGTTGTTTACCAAATGCAATGGTAAAACAACAATGTCAAAGGAATAAAAATGTGTAGGAAAGACTTTTGAGTAGGATAGATAACTCTTGGTTACTTGATCAATTTGCAAACAATCCTTGCTATTTTTCAAACAAACACACACATTTCAAAACAATTTCCAAACAACTTTCAAACATTGAAACATTTTTCAAAAGATAAACACCTTTGCATACATTCAAACAAGAATCGTTACAAAGGTTGCCTAAACAAAGGCCTCTTTTCAAAATACTTTCAAAACCACACAAAGCACCATTTCAAACAATTGAAAAGCAAAAGCAAGTGATCTAAAACAGGTAACTAAGAGCCGATGGAAACCCATGGATGAAAAGGGTGCTAGCACCTTCCCTTTTCATAATCTACCCCCCGAACCCAAAAACAATCTCAAAGTCAGTTCTCCCACCGCATCACAATGGTTATGGTTGAGACGACACGACCAACATCATCGTGAGTTTGGGGTATTTTCTTCATGTTGATAATTATGGTTGAGACGACACGACCAATATCATCATGAGTTTGGGGTATTTTCTTCATGTTGATAATTATCGTTGAGATGACACAACCAACATCATCATGAGTTTGGGGTATTTACTTCGTGTTGATAATTATTGTTGAGACGACACGACCAATATCATCATGATTTTGGGGTATTTTCTTCATGTTGATAATTGTGGTTGAGATGACACAACCAACATCATCATGAGTTTGGGGTATTTTTTCATGTTGATAATTGTGGTTGATACGACACGACCAATATCATCATGAGTTTGGGCTATTTTATTCATGTTGATAGTCATGGTTGAGGATGACACGACCGACATCAGCAATGAATTTGGGGTTTATTTTCTTCCTGTTGATAGTCATGGTTGAGGACGACACAACCAACACCATCAGGGAATTTTGGGTTCCATCGCTTCAAATCTAGCATATTTCATTTGGTTATCGAGTCTTGGTTGAGAACAGACACAACCGACATCATTAGCAAAACTTTGGGGTTCAGTTCTTGTTTCCAGTGATTTCTGGTAAACAACCGCTAGTCTTCCAAACTATCGAATAATCTTTCTTACTGTTATTCAATCTCTCTGGTAACTCACAGGATCGACTAGATTGATCCTAGGACTCCTTGGATATTAAGGTTACTCTCACAATTGAACAATTATTCATGGTTGATATTGTATAAGTGTTTGGCTTACTTCGATCTCTCTCTAAGAGTCTAAAAATGTAGTCAAAATGTATATGAAAACTAAGTTATACGAATAAATGCTAATTGTAATGCTGATTGTAGAGACATATAAAACTGCATGAAAAATGAAGTAAATGGTTTCGACTTACAAGACGTTTAACATAAAAGGTTTCTGGAATGTAGAAGTTTAAAATGTGAAGAAAGCGTTTAATGCAAGAAATATGTAAATGATTTTAAGTAAAAGTATGCGCTTGAAGAACAATACTTGAAAGTAAAGGTTTTGAAAATGTGACAGTTCTCTGAAATATAAAGTGCTCGAAGTATAAAGAAAACAGTAAAATGTAGAACTTTGAGGAAAAGACTTCGAAATGAAAAGATTGTAAATAAGAAAAACTTGTAAATGTTATTTGACAAAAAGAAAAGAGGAAAGTACTGGAAATGGTAAAAGGCTTTCATTAAGTTAGAAATACATGGTGCTATCATACATACATTTCTCTTGCATTCGTTTCCCTTGCCATGTGGTAGTTTGAATGTTATTGAGTATTTTGTATAACAGATATGACACCCCGAAATCCTAATACTAAGACTTCTATTTATACTAATTCGACCCTAACGGTCTCGCTACAGGATTATGCCACGTTTCGAACATGCAAGACAATGTTTCTTTCATCTTTCCACGTGTCCCCAAATGCTCCAACACATAACTTTCAAACTTTGAAAGTCCCGCTTCCATTTGAATTTTAAATGCTTTTGGTGTCTCTCTATTTCGAGCGTTCTTTCCAAACACAGCCTCGCTGTTGTTTCGAGACTCCTTTAACTATGTTCCCATAATTGCCGTTCGAAGCTTCACACTTTGACACCCCTATTCGAAACACTGCTTCTGCAACTTCGAAATATGGCGTTTAATTCCATTTCGATCAGGACTTTTAACTCTTTTGGCCTCTAAATAACATTATCAAAATCTTCAGCCAACAAATTGCCCCTTTAAAATATGTATTTCGATCTCTTCGAGAAATACCTATTTTAAACATTTATGCAAGATTTTGATAGAACTTTCGAATCATCATAACATTTAATGCACATTTAATGCATTTGACTCTAGTCACATCAATCATAGCACCTTTTGGATTCCTTAACCGCCCGAAGTCACTTCACAGCGTGGTGCAGTTATAAGTAATGATTATTTTAAAATCACGCCTATTACCTATATCAACTTCACGCCACCTCTTCATCACACCAACCCATGATCTCCACGTATCACACCTTTACTCGGTGGATGCTTAATCTTCTCATTATAAAACATCAACTTAATCTTCCTTTTTCTTTTTTACACTCTAAACCTTTCATACTCTGGATTTTTACTCTTCTTCTCTCATAAAACAATCCAAGCTTTCAAAAAATGTCTTCTTCCACCTCATCCCAACTCAAGAAAGTCTCCAAGAAGAAAGGAAAAACTACAGGAGCAACCATGGAGAGTAAAATCGTCACCATTCAAGGCCAATCTGCTCTTGCTCCTCAAATGATTTCCAAAGAAAAAGAAATGTTGTACGCATCACAGGTACTCATCCCTACCCATGTTGCTGGTAAGAGGTTAGCCTTAAATGGCCCTCTTACAGTTTTTGAAATATTAAAGGACACCAGGACAATTTTTCCCGTCTGTTATAGCTTCAAACCTTTATTCAACAAAATGGATGCCCCTAGGGCAGTAGAATCTCTTAGTTCAAACATCGTAGAAACCCCAACTGTTCCTCCCAAGGACCCATTTGTTTTGGATTATGTAAAAAGCAATTTTAAGCCATTTCGATCTTGCCCTACTTCTGATATTGCCTATCAAAATTGGTTCACAAAAGTAGAAGCCAAGAAATCCCAGCAATGGGAAGAATTAGGCATTTATAACCTCATTAAGCTATCGAAACCTGGATTTACCTATAGCCATCCTCTGCTGTTTGCGTCCCTTTATTTCTGGGATAGTACCTACAACACTTTCCATCTCCCAGGTGGAATGATTACTCCAACCTTCTTCGATATAGCGGCCATTACTGGTCTGTCGCCAGTGGGAGAAACTTATGTTCCTGACAACGAAGAGCACTCAAGCATAATTGACTTCGAAGTCAAGTTAGCCAGCTTTTCCAAATTTATCAGCCATTATCATGCTGAAGGGGACAATGTGTCTGACATAGAGCACATTGCTTTCTTAACCCTGTGGCTGTCTAGATATGTTTTCTGCAGTAGATCCCTGCAGGTAGCTAGTAGGTTCATTCCTCTAGCTAGGGATTTACATGAAAATCGCAAGGTGTGCCTAAGTGAATTACTCTTAGTTGACCTCTATGAGAGCCTGAGGTCAGCTGTTTCGAGCCTCAAATCCCATACCTCCAAAAACATTCTATTAGCTGGCCCATTTTGGTTACTCCAACTATGGCTAAATGCCATGTTCGAACCTTCTTTATCAACCGCCAACGCCATAGATGAGCAAGATTCTGAAATAAGTGATAGGATAGTCGAAGGCACTAGGCTTCGAAGACTAACTCCTAATGATGACAAGGATGACTTCAAGGTTCAATTCTCGAAGTACATCATGATACTCTCCAAAAGGCACAAGTTCGAAGAGAGCATGGCGCCTTTTGCTTCGAGGGCTCATGGACCTTCTTGGTTCACCATGGCTCTCTCAGAAGCCATCAAGAGCAAGGAGATTCAGGATGTATGGAGAGCTTTCTTGCTTCCTAGACTCATCTCTTCAAGGATAACCCCAGCCAAGAACCAAATTCTTCTCTTTGCCTACCAACCAAACTTCGTTTCGAGGCAGTTTGGCCTATGCCAACTGATTCCTGAACCTTTGTTCCAAACTGAGAGCGCCATCACTTCTGGTCGAACTTTCAAGGCAAGGGAAGCCAAGATCCAGCAAGAACAATATCAAGGCTTTGCCCAATTTGAGCTGATAGCCTTCGAACCTACCCATCTCGCGGCTAAAGGATTTCTGGAGTGGTGGATTAAGTTTTATCAAACTTGTATGTTCGATACACTTACAATTCGACAGAAACTAATTGATGCCTTCGATGTGCAGGTACCAGCAAAGAAAGGTATGTTTACTCATGCCAAAGAGATAAAAGCTTTTCAAAATTATTTTGAAACTACTTACGACCCCACGCGCTTGGACTCCACTGTGCATCAAGCAGCTGAGACCTTGAAGGAAAAATTTAAACAAAAAGTTTCTAAGCTAAAACTTCCTTCAGGGCTGTCACCTGAGGATAGGTATAGGTTGGCATTCGAAATGCATCCACCTAAATTTCCCAGATTACCTACCTCAGAACTGGCTCTGGCTTGGTTTCCCCCATATCCATGGTGGTTTACTTGCAAAGAGATGTTCAAATATCTTCAAAGGAAACCAAAGCCATCTGAGACTGTGACATGGGCTCGATATTGGCTTCATGATTTCCCCAGACACCTTCGATACGACCTTTTTGCCATGTCAATTAAATCTGATCAAGGCACAGGTGCGAATGCTTGGGAAAAAAATCCCAAATGTCTTTTATTTTCCATATCTTTAACCTTTGCTTTAATTGTTTTGATTTTCAGCTATCAGGATAAAGACAGCTGCCTCGAAATCGAAGGAAGGGAGTGCCTCTCAAGCCTCCATCGAAACTACCGAAAAAGCTAATCCACCCGAAACAACTACTACTGCTGCAACTACAACGACAACAATAACGCCAACAACAACAAGTGACCCAATTCCAACGGTAATCACTTAGTTTTTGATGTTTCGAATTCACTCAAGCTTTGTGGTTTATATCTAACTTCGTTCAAATTCTTTCATACCAACAAGCTTCCTCCTACTACTCCCAAGAAGCGGAAATTAAGCACTACTGGGGAAGACCCCAAGGCTGGAGGAAACTCAAATACTGCCTCGAAGAAGAAGCTAAAGAAAGCTACTCCTAAAAGCACTGTTCCGACTAGTGTCTCTGGACTCGACTCCAGGGATGCTGCTCCCTTACCTAAATCCAAAAATCCACCTTCGACCTCCAACCCAACGTTGGAACGCATAGCTAGTAACCTCTCCTCTGAGGGTCCACAGGTAAATCGAACTTCTTCTAAAAATGTTTAACTTCTTATTACCTTGGTGAATGTTTTTCTTTAACATTCTGCTGCTCTTTGCAGAACATTTTGAATCCCACTTCTACCATTTCGACCTCACCATCCAGAGCTTCTGCTCCGCTTAACTCCTCTCCTCAAGGAGATTCCAGCAACTTGGTCCAAAACAAAGGTTCTTCCAATGTGGCGGTTCTGGCTGGAACTTCTGAACAGCCAGATGACCAAGGTACCTCCATTCCCCTGAAAGAGGTGAATGAAACGATAATTCAAACGTCTGCAGAGGATTCACAAAGGGTTCTTCAAAAGTCCCCTCTTGAAACTCTTCAAGAGGACCCAAAGGATACTCAGACTGAAGAAGAAAAAGCTGATTCTGGGCAAGGAGCCGAAGAATCTGCAGACGAAGAATCTGAGGAGGAAAACGCCAATGACGAGGAAAACGTCAATGATGGTTCGACTGCCGGGACGGAGTCTAACGCAAATAGCGGCGAAAGGGATGGTATCGAAGTGGTAGATTTGGACGAGGATGAAGAAGACCAAGAGCACGAAGCAAATGAAGGGGATGGTGATGCAATCAACGAAACCCTAGAGGTTGAAACAAACGTGGTTCCCCTACGCGTGGAATTCCCCCAATCCTCTCCGTCTCGAATGACTGACGAGGAACTGGCACTTCTGAGGCGAAATGACCCCATTGGGTACATGAAGGCAAAGTTGGCTCAGAGGGACGTCCCACTCGCTAGGGCTGGCACAAGTTCAACCAGCTATCCTCTTCCCACAGATGAAAGAGTTGTTCTTCTCAACAAAATTAGGAGAACTATTCTCAATGTGGATATATTCGAAGTGCTTAAGCAAGATAGTACTGCTTGCTATACTATGAAGGAGCTGCTCACAAAGGTCAATCTTTCCAACTGCTCCTTGCCAGTTAGTACTCTCTTGTTTGATCTTCAGAATTTGCTGGACAATGTAACTGGCTACCTTCTCCAAGACGAATCTGCTGCTAAGAAGGTTCACGAGAAACGCATTGCCATGGATGCCGCTTATGAACAAGCTTCGAAACTTTCTCAAGAAGCTGAGGATCAAGCTATGCATCTGAAGCAGGCGAAAACTGAATATGAGGCTCGAGCTGAGTCCATTCTTATTTGGGAAAGGCAGATTCTGGAACTTCAGCAGAAAGTTAAGGAGGCTAAGGAACAACAACTAGCCTTCGAAACTAATCCTGCAGGTAACCAATTCGAAGAGCTTCTCAACCAGGGGCTTGCAGAAATGGAGACTGCAGAACAACTTAAAGGAGAAGTGGCAACCTTGGAAGGTGCCAGGCGGTTCGCTCAGCAGAAACTTGAAACATTTCGAAGCACCTTTAATCGATTGAAAAATAATGTTTATTTCTAGATTTTGATGTTTATCTGACCATAACTTTGGTTTTTTTACATGTAATATTCGAACAACGCCATTTTGGCATTCTATCTTGCCATCTTGGCTTTTTATAATATTTTGTTTACGTTGCTACTATTCGAATCTCCCGCAGGCTTGGCTTATATTTCTTTAAATATTTCCCATTAACCTTTAGGACACGTTTATCATCCAGGAGTTCTTCGACTTCGTATGCATTGTTTGAGAATACTTTTAATATTCGAAAAGGTCCTTCCCAATGAGGTGACCATTTACCTAATGCTTTGTTCTTCTTATCCATAGGCAATATGACTCTCCAAACCAAGTCATTAATAACGAATACTTTTTTCTTCACCCTTTTATTGTATGTTCTGGCCACTCTTTCTTTTTGCCTCATCAAAATTTCCAACGCATGTAATCTAATTTCGTCCAACTCAACTAATTCATTCATCATCATTTCCCAATATAATGCAGCTGGAATTTCGTTTTGTTTCTGAATTCGAACTGATTGCAGATGAATTTCTACTGGTAACACTGCATCATGACCAAATGTAAGTTGGAAAGGCGTAGTGTTAGTGGCTTCCTTAGGAGATGTTCTACAAGCCCATAGCACTTGGTCCAGAGTTTTGTGCCAATTTCTTGGCTTCTTGCCAACATGCTTCTTGATTAATCCTATTATTACTTTATTTGCTGCTTCGACTTGTCTGTTTGCTTGAGCATAATATGGTGTTGATGTTAGCAATCTAAACCCCATTTCTTGGGCAAATCCTTGCATCTTTCTACCAGTAAATACAGAGCCTTGGTCTGTAGTTATACTTTCTGGCAATCCAAACCTATAGATAATGTGCTTTTGTATAAATTCAATAATTGCTTCTTGATCAGCAACTACCAAAGGTATAGCTTCGATCCATTTGGTAAAATAATCTACTCCCACCAAGATGTATTTCTGCCCTTTAGACGAAGCAGGATTTATTTCTCCTATCAAATCCAATGCCCATCCTCTGAATGGCCATGGTTTGATGATCGAATGCAACTCACTTGCAGGGGCATGTTGAATTCCTGCATGTTTCTGACATTCCTCACATCCCTTAGCAAAGTCTATGCAATCTTTGAGCATGCTAGGCCAATACAAACCATATCGAAATAGCAACCATTTCATTTTATGGCCTGCTTGGTGTGCCCCACATGCCCCATTATGGACTTCAGACAATGCTAAATATGCCTCACTCTCTCCTAGGCATTTCAATAATACACCCTCTTGGGTTTTTTTTGAACAATTCGTTCCCCATGAGGAGATATGACAATGCTCTATACTTTGTTTTTCTATCCACCTTTAGAGTTGGGTCTGCTAAATAACTCTTTAATGGACTTCGCCAATCTGCATCTGACAAAGCATTGATGGCTAGTATTTCGAATCCCTGTTTCTCAGCATATCCTAATCTCATATTTTCCAGATCTGATGGTGTGAATCTAGTGGCCATGACTCTTCCCCTTATTTCGACCAAATCTTTAAAGTTCTTGGTAGACACTTTATAACCTGAAGCCAACTGCGCTAAGTCATTTGCTTCTTGGTTCTCTAATCTTGGTATGTGTTGAATATCCATGTATTCAAATTTCCTTAATAGCCTATTGACTATGACGAAGTATACCATTAAATTTTCCTTTATGCACTTGTATTCCTTTGTGATTTGTTTGACCACCAACTCAGAGTCTCCTTTGATTTCGACTCTGGTTGCCCCCAATTCCAACAAAGCTTCAAGTCCAACAATGAGCGCTTCATACTCAGCTTCGTTATTCGAACAACAAGGACCATCCAATTTATACTTGAATTTTGTTGGGATTCCTTCAGGAGAAATTAGAAGGACTCCAACACCACTTCCATTCCTGTGAGTTGAACCATCAAAGTACAATTTCCATGGTTGCATTTCGACGTAACTCATGCTTGTCTGCTCAACCAACGAATGATCCACAATGAAATCGGAAATCACTTGACCTTTCATAGCTTTTAAAGGCATGAAAGTCAATGAATATTCTGTTAAAGCTAAAGCCCACTTGCCAACTCTACTATGCATTATTGGCTTTGAAAGCATATGTTTAATGACGTCGAAGTGAGATGAAACGTAAACATCAACAGGTTTTATATAATACTTGAGTTTCATACAAGAGAAATATAAACAGAGACATAGCTTTTCTAAATTGCTATATCTGGTCTCTGCATCATTTAGCACTCTACTTAAATAGTATATGGCTCTTTCGACGCCATTGTTATCCTCTTGTGCTAACATACTACCTATACTAACTTCAGAGGCAGATATGTACAATCTCATGGGTTTCCCCCATGATGGTGGAGACAAAATAGGAGGTTGAAAAAGATATTCTTTTATTTTGTCAAACGCCTCCTGGTGAGCTTCGTTCCATTCGAAGGCTTGACCTTGCTTCAGACGAAGTAACGGAGAGAAAGCTTGGGTTCTTCCACTCAGGTTCGAGATGAATCTTCTGAGGAAGTTAATTTTCCCTAGCAAAGATTGCAACTCCCTTTTTGACGCAGGTGCTTTCGTCTCCATTATGGATTTGGTCTTGTTCAGGTTGATTTCGATTCCTTTCTTGTGGACCACAAAACCAAGAAAATCTCCAGCCTGCACAAAAAATGCACATTTAAGGGGATTCATCTTTAAGCCATGCTTTCTCATTCGTTCGAATGATTGGCTTAAATGATGCAAATGTGCTTCTGCGGATGTGGATTTGATGACTATATCGTCAATATACACCTGCATGAAGGTTTCGATGAAGTCATGAAAAATTGAATTCATCGCCCTTTGATAAGTTGCCCCAGCATTTTTTAAACCAAAAGGCATCACCACCCATTCGTAGGTGCCTAAGGCTCCTGGGCAACGAAATGTTGTTTTTGCAACATCTTCTTCAGCAATGAAAATCTGGTTATATCTAGAGTATCCATCCAACATACTCAGGTATTCGAATCCTGCAGCAGAATCTACTAGCATTTCTGCCACGGGCATGGAATATTCATCCTTAGGGGTTGCAGTGTTTAAATCCCTAAAATCTATGCAAATTCTTAAAGAACCATTTTTCTTAATAACGGGTACTATGTTTGCTAACCATTCAACGTACCTTGTTGTTCTGATGAATTTGCAGCGCAGCAACCTTTCGATCTCAGTTTTAATTTTTGTGAGAATTGCTGGTGCGAATCTCCTGGGAGTTTGTTTGACGGGCCTCTTGCCATCTTTGATTGGCAGTCTGTGTTCGACCAACTCCCTCTTTAAACCAGGCATCTCATCATAATCCCATGCAAAACAATCTTTGTTTTCCTTAAGGACTTCGATCACTTTCTTCTTGAGGCCTGGGCTAAGTTTAGCACTTACGTAGGTAACTCTTTTCGTTTTTTCATCCCCTAAGTTGACTTCTTCGAGCGGGTCCTGTGCCAACATTTTGACACCTGAGTTTATGGGGTCCCTTTCGAAGCCTAAGGGTTCTTTATCATAGATGGCATCCAACCTTTGATCCATCTCCAACTCTTTGATGGGTGAGCACTTCGAACCCCCCCTACTAACTTCATTCGTCTTTATAGTTGATTTATTTATTTCAACCTCTAAGGCCGCTTTTGATTCATTCTCAGCCATATAGGCCGAAATCCTTTCGAAAAAGGTAGACTCAGTCATGGTTAAGGTTGTCGAAGTCCCAGCCTGCTGGCCGTTTTTGTATAGCACCTTCAACTTCCTCTTCTTCACTGATTATTGTTCTATCCCAGTAAAGGCCATCATGACGAAGTGTCATGTAGTAGTGGGCGTTTCTAGTTTCATTTATCTCATCATTTGGAACACATGGAGCAATCTTTGCCAGATTTTTATCATAATCCCTTTTGTCAACTAAATTGACAGTTGACATAAAGTAACTCTGGTCTGCTTCGATGTTTTCCACGATTCCATCATCTCTCCACAGAACTAGTCGTTGATGCATAGACGAAGGAACTGCCCCCACGCCATGGATCCACTCTCTTCCCAGCAGCAGGTTATAGTTGGCCTTGGCTTCGATCACCATAAACATGGTGGGCCTGCAGCTTGAGCCTATTGTTAATTCCAACTGGACCACCCCCAGTGTTTTGCCCACTTTTCCCTCATAATTGGAAAGAACCATATTATGGGGCTTGATATCTCCTTCGCGGATCTCTAACCTTTTTAGCATGAAATGGGGTATCAGATTGACTGCAGCACCCCCATCCACCAGAACTTTGTTCACACCATGGACACCTACTTTCGCCCGAATGAAAAGTGGCTTGAGATGATTCTTCATTGCAGGTTCTGGACGTTCGAAGAACGCATTTTGTTCCTCAACAGCCCCATTGTCCATCACGTAGTAGCACACGGGCCTATGTTTCATTAAATCTGTGGTATCTTCCTCCTCATATTCATTGATTTCGGTTTCCTGCCCAAATTCGCAGGGAAGCACAGACACCACGTTACAGTTTAAGTTGAATGACGACTCCCCCTCTGATTCGAAGTTATCTGTTATCATATCTTCGTCCTCTTCCGGGCCTGGAGTGTATTCCTTTGGTTCATTGCATTGTTCTTCAGAGAAGAGCCTCCTATTGACTGGAGGTTTATCTTCAGTTTGATTTTTTGGTTTGTTGGTGCTGGTTTCACCTTGTATTTTCGTTGAAGTATCCCCTTTGTTTGCCACAGCCTCTCTCTCAGCCTTTCGAATCCTTTGCTGTCTGCGCCACTGGGATCTTGACATGGGGTTCCTTCCTTTGTAATTCTCTAATCTCACTTCCTCCCTTTTTTGTGTGTTGAATTGCCTCCTGTACGTCACAGCATGGCGTGCATTTCGTTCAGCATTCCTCCATCTCTCTTTGCCTTTGTCATTTCTGACTTGTAACCATCTATCGGTTGGCACTTCAGCAGGGAGTTTGAAAGTCACTCTTCGAGCAACTTTGGGGTGAGGGCTATCAGGCCTTCGCTGTTTGTAGCTGCTGTCGAAACGCGGGCCCATCTGGGCAGTTTCTTGATGGTTCCAGCAAGGGGCGAAGGGAATCGTTTCGAAGGCCCTGGCCATGCTTTGGTCATACACAGCAGAACACCTTGGGCAAATCAAACACTTGGTTGCCCCTTTGTAGCAGCGAAAAACAAACTCCAGCAAACTCTCTCCAGCCTTGGGATAGCACCTAAAAAGCTGGTTATCCTGGCGTCAATTGTTGCCAGTTCGAGCCCTCTGTACCCTTTCGAAATTCGCAGCAATTCTTTGGTTGCAGAGGATGCTGCACCTAGGGCACAATATCATGCCTGAATCTCCTTTGTGGCATGTCATGAGATAGTCTTTGAGACTAGCGTCTCCAGTGTGGTTATCCCCCATTCTGTACTTTTCTTTTTCTAAGTATTTTTCCACTTCCTCCATCTCAGAACGGGGTCTTTCCATATCCACCATATTTATTTCCACATCCCCCTCTTTAGTTTCGTCATCGCCCCATCCTGTGGGCTTTATATCTTTGATCTGGACCTTCGAACTCTCTGGGGCAGAATATTTGACCAGATAGTCAAATTTTCCACTGGGTTCCCCTAGAGTGTCCCATATTTCCTTCTGAGGGGGAATTGGCTGCGTAATTTGGACTTTCTCCAATTCCAGCCTCAAGCCCTCAGTGACTTGTGTTAATCCTTCGTTTTGATTCCCTTGGCCTTCAGTAGCCTGGGTTTCTCCTGCAACAGCCACAGGTGCAGCAATCGAAGTGTCTAGCGTATTCTGGATGTCTTCAGTGACTTCCTCGCTGACTTCGACCATCACCCAGTTTTCGACTCCAGTGTCCTTCTCTTCTGTTAGGGCGTCGCTTCGATCAGTTTCCACCATGTTGATCTCTCCAATGCATGCAGGCTCGGAGTAGTTGGTGTCTGCGACGTCCAAAGGATCTTCGTCCACTTTCATCTTCACCTTATCAGCAAACTTTAGTCTGCCATCTTTGATCGCGTTTTGAATCAAGTCCCTGAAAAGAAAACATTGTGAGGTCTTGTGGCCTAGGAAACTATGATATTTGCAAAATCCCCTCTTCTTCCTCTGATCCAAAGGAGGTATTTTGACATTTGATGGCACAATTAGTTGGCCATCCTTGACAAGCAAGTCAAAAATTTCGTCACACTTAGTGACGTCGAAGGTATAAACTTTCTTTGGAAACTTGTCACTTTTCTCATTTTCAACAATATCTTTCCCTTTTGTGGGAACTAACATTTTGCAGGAGTAAGGAGGGGCCTGTTTTAATTCAGCGAGGTCGATTTCGACCTCTTCGAATTCGAATTCAGGATATTCTTCTACTTCCTCAGTCCCAACATAGGAAATCCTTTCTTTCTTACTATTCTTAAAGACTCTGGCTTTTTCGGCCTTTAGTCTTTCGACCTGTCGAACCCTATCGGCTAACTGAGCCATATCCCTCAAATACTGAGTGTCTAATTTCTTTCGAATAGAATAATCCAAGCCCCTAGCGGCCATTTCGACTAACTCATGTTCAGACACTACTGTGTAACATCTGGATTTCAACAGCCTGAATCTATTCAAATAATCATCTATGGGTTCGGTGAACTTTCTCTTAACACTGGCCAGTTCCTTCAAACTTATTTTCGATTGTCCCATGTAAAATTGTTCATGGAATAATCTCTCTAAAAGAGTCCAAGTGTCAATAGACCCAGGAGGCAACGTGGTAAACCAAGTGAAGGCGTTTTTTGTCAAGGAACTTGGGAAGTATTTGATCCTGAGATCTTCATTATTGGCTATATCTCCCGCTTCGGTTAGATACCTCGCTATGTGTTCGACTGTTGACTCATTGGTATCCCCAGCGAACTTTGTAAATTTAGGGACTTTATATCCCCTTGGTAAATCAGTATGCATTATGCAATCCAGTATAGGAGAAGCGTAATTTGGCCTCCTCATTCCTGTGTTGAGGCCATTCTGGGCCATGATCCTCTCTATCATGGTGGTTAGGTTATTTTCTGCCAAGATGTTATCGTTTCGAATCCTATGAACGACGGCATCGACATCTTGATTTCGACCAACCAAAACAACTCCCCTAGGTTGTTCTTCTCGAAACTCTGGAGCTTCTGGCCTTTCGATCCTTGCCCCTGGTTCCATAACTTCCCTTTGTGGACCCGGGATTATTGGGGCTTCTAACCTTGGTGCTCTGGCCCCTAAGTTAACTTCTTCTCTGGGTGGTCTATGAATTGGGTCGTTAGCAATTTGTTCTATAACAGGCATGTTTGTTCGAAATCCCGCCTGGTTCTGCCTACGCCTTTCTGTGGGAGCAAAGAAATCTGCTATTAGACTCATATTGTCCGCGTTTTCCCTGTTCGTCACAGTCACATTCTGAACTATTGGGGCAAATATTTCCTGCATGGTTTGCGCTAACACCCCTATCATATTGTGGTTGCTGTCATCCATCAATTGCCTAAAAGCCAACTGGTTATCTGTGGTTAGGATAGGCAACATGCTGTAACCCACTGACCCTTGGTTATTTGTCACAAACTGATTCGCCCCAGACCCAGATCCTAGTTGTGGAGATGAATTCGATGTGGAATTGTGTAAACCTGCCATAAAAGATGTTGGCATTCGGTAAGAAGAACTTCTAATTCTATTCCCATCGAAGCCGGGTGGTCTAGTTAATGGTGTGGCGAAATGGGATTGTGTCCCTGGTGGTGGAACGAATCCCCCAGGGTAGCCCATAGTTCCAGTATTTCCTAAGATCAAACTGTTAGTTGATATGCCACTTACTCCATTGGTGGCTATGTTACTGGTTGAAGATGCAACAGACTGTGCATTCGAAGGGATTACATTAGATGTTCCGCTCGAAATGGACGCGTTAGTGCCTGTTGCATGTGGGCCACCTTGGTCTCCTTGTTGATTGTCTGAATTAGACATTTTGTCCAAACGTTTTCTTCTGGATAAAGGTTGGTTGCTGTTGGTTATCTTACCACTTCTCAGGTTCATAAAACAGCAAACTTCTTAGGTTCCTACGTTTTTGTAATGGCTACGTCTCGACAATTCTTATTTCTGATATCCAATAATTGGTCCCACCAGGTGTGCCAATTTGTTTCCAGTGATTTCTGGTAAATAACCGCTAGTCTTCCAAACTATCGAATAATCTTTCTTACTGTTATTCAATCTCTCTGGTAACTCACAGGATCGACTAGATTGATCCTAGGACTCCTTGGATATTAAGGTTACTCTCACAATTGAACAATTATTCATGGTTGATATTGTATAAGTGTTTGGCTTACTTCGATCTCTCTCTAAGAGTCTAAAAATGTAGTCAAAATGTATATGAAAACTAAGTTATACGAATAAATGCTAATTGTAATGTTGATTGTAGAGACATATAAAACTGCATGAAAAATGAAGTAAATGGTTTCGACTTACAAGACGTTTAACATAAAAGGTTTCTGGAATATAGAAGTTTAAAATGTGAAGAAAGCGTTTAATGTAAGAAATCTGTAAATGATTTTAAGTAAAAGTATGCGCTTGAAGAACAATACTTGAAAGTAAAGGTTTTGAAAATGTGACAGTTCTCTGAAATATAAAGTGCTCGAAGTATAAAGAAAACAGTAAAACGTAGAACTTTGAGGAAAAGACTTCGAAATGAAAAGATTGTAAATAAGAAAAACTTGTAAATGTTATTTGACAAAAAGAAAAGAGGAAAGTACTGGAAATGGTAAAAGGCTTTCATTAAGTTAGAAATACATGGTGCTATCATACATACATTTCTCTTGCATTCGTTTCCCTTGCCATGTGGTAGTTTGAATGTTATTGAGTATTTTGTATAACAGATATGACACCCCGAAATCCTAATACTAAGACTTCTATTTATACTAATTCGACCCTAACGGTCTCGCTACAGGATTATGCCACGTTTCGAACATGCAAGACAATGTTTCTTTCATCTTTCCACGTGTCCCCAAATGCTCCAACACATAACTTTCAAACTTTGAAAGTCCCGCTTCCATTTGAATTTTAAATGCTTTTGGTGTCTCTCTATTTCGAGCGTTCTTTCCAAACACAGCCTCGCTGTTGTTTCGAGACTCCTTTAACTATGTTCCCATAATTGCCGTTCGAAGCTTCACACTTTGACACCCCTATTCGAAACACTGCTTCTGCAACTTCGAAATATGGCGTTTAATTCCATTTCGATCAGGACTTTTAACTCTTTTGGCCTCTAAATAACATTATCAAAATCTTCAGCCAACAGTTCTTCATTTGGTTATCGAGCCTTGGTTGAGAACAGACACAATCGACATCATCGGCAAAAATTCGATTTCAATCTTCAAACTTCGATCTTATTCAGAGAACACCTTGGTTGAGAATAGACACAAGCTGTAAAAAAATCCGATCTCATCTTTGATCTAGTTATCCAAGATTTGATCATCAAAAAACATCTTTTTATCTGCGATATAATTCATCGCGTCAATCTCCATGCAGTGATGTGTTATCAAGATTTTTCAATCATCTACCCTCTAGGTTGTGGTAGATATGTGAATTTCCAGATTCATATTATTCATTCCCTAGGTTTCAATCAATACGTGAATTCATCCTCAGATTGTTTACTCCCTAGGTTGTAGTAAACATGACGAAGTCGAAAATATAACTCATTGCATCAGTCTCTATGCAACAATGTTATTATCATTCTTTTTTCAATTATTTATCCCCTAGGTTGCGATAGACATGCAAACCTTCAGGGTTATGTTATGCATCTCCTAGGTTGCGATGAATAACGTTAGCCCTCCCCTGTTGTCTTTTATCCCCTAGGTTGTGATAAATACACAGGTTCCTTCTTGTACTGTTTACTCCCTAGGTTGTAGTAAACAAGACAAAATCTGCGATATAACTCATTGTGTCAGTCTCCATGCAGTGATGTGTTATCAAGCATTTTCAATCATCTACCCCCTAGGTTGCGGTAGGTGAGAGAATTACTTTTCAAATATCTATCCCATAGGTTGCGATAGATATGTGAATAAATCTTCTTAATCTATTGCATTAGTCTCTATGCAGCAATGTGTTATCAGACTTTGTTTTATTCATCCCTTAGGTTGCGATGAATATACAAAATCAAATCAGATATAAACTTGCTATATTAGTCTCCAAGCATTAGTAAGTCAACTTTTCAAACTTGTACCATTTACCTCATAGGTTACGGTAAGAATATAAATGACCACTTCTTAGATACTGACGGGTTATTCGTGTTGTCGTATCTAAGTAACCTCAACTTTGGTTCAAACGTTGGTAAGATGATACATCATTATTTATGCCTATTCTTCACACTCATGGGAATTTTGTACAACGTATCCTTATGATCTTTCGGGTAAATTCTGGGGGTCTTCCAATATTTAATAAACTTTCAATCAGAACGTGCGAGGCCTGCAAATTCTCATACTATTCAATCGAAAAGTAATTAAATAGGGGAAACTGTCATACCCCAAATTTTCCCGCCCTTTTATTTCTACGGTCAAAAATATTTTAAATATTGTTTTTAAAATATTATTTGATTTTTATAAATATTCTCTTACAAACCTATTTAAAAATATAATGATTTATTTAAGATCATTTGTATTTTTGAATAAATAAATATTTGCACATCTTTCGTATACTTTCAAATTGAGTTTATTTACAAATCAGTAACATAACACAATTGGTGAAGAATGAAGATTGCAAGTGTAAGCTCACGAGTTCAAATCTCTTGTGCCGCACTTTCAACATTTTCTTTCTTTTTTTCTATTTTTTTGTCACTAATTTTCTTTCCTTTTTAAATATGTGTTCTTATTGGCCATTTGATGTCAATTTGTGTCACACTTTATTTTTGATTGGTCAATTTTGTTTTATTTCCAATTTGGATGGTTTTTTTATTTATAAATAGGGTATGTTTTTCACACTTCTAGATCATCCACAATTCAATCACACTTACACACTACTTGTTTATAAACTTCTTTTCAAAATTTCTTTTCAATTTTTATCTTCAAAAATTTTTTTGCTGTTATTGTTTTATTATTGGCCAATGATTAAACTATGAAGTCTCCCACTGATTTTAATTTGTTTGTTTTTAGAATCATATAGATTTTCTGATAGTCAGAGTTTTTTATATAAAATGATAATTCACATATTCATAAACTCTCACTCACGTGCATATTCTACGGTCTACACATGCTTTCATGTTACCACACATGGAAACTAATTTCCAACAATTTATTTCTTGTATCCACTTGTACACATGTTCTCACAAATAAAATCCATATTATTTATCTATTTGCACCTTTAACGCAAAAAAAGCAGTATGATACTGTTCACAAAAATATTTTGTCAATTTGCCCATTTCAATTCCCAACGCTACAACTTTGTCAATTTCAATGCCCAAAGCTACAATTTTGCCAATTTCAAGAAAACCACTCTTTCGTTCATCTGCTTTTTTTCAAGAGAATTCACCATCATTTTTCATAAACTCACCATAACTTGTGATAAATAGCCATCATCATATTTTTTCTTAAAAATTAATCTTCTCATTAACAATTGTTCTCAAAACTTGTTCATCACTCTGCAAAACATTATACATACAATAAGCAATCAATTTCAAAAAATAGAGTAATAATAATTTGCAATTAAAATCTGAAAATATTGTTGCAGTGTTGTCTCTTTTTGTTATTATGCAGGAAAAAAAAGAGACGAAGAAACTCTGCTTCGATCTGCTGCCAAGCCCGAGCCGCCTTCCACTTCGCTCACATCAACCATCACGCCGCCGTTGTAATTTCCCCAGCAATACAGCGAGCTCGCACCGTCGATTACCTCCAACGTCGATCCAATGCAAAACGCATAATGTACCGGCCAGCCTCTGATGCAAAACACACAATGTACCGGTCTCTCTCTGTTTCAGATCTCCTCCGCTCGGATCTACAACACCACCACCACCGTGAGATTTCTTGCATCTCCTTTTCGACTGATTTCATGAGTTTTCTGTGTATATGCATATATTATGTGGTTTCATTTTTTTGAGCTTTGAATCATGTGGGTATTGGTTTGAAAGAAAAATAGACAAAAGGTTGGAGAAGAAAAACGAAAAGCAGTGAGAGGAAGATGTTGAGTATTTGATATCTCTCTCTCTTCGATTTCTATTTAATAGTCACTTTGTTTTATTTTCTCTTTAATCCATGCCAAGTGTCAACTTTATATTGGTATAATAGTTTAAGTAAAAAAATGATAAAATGAATAGAGAAGTCAGGCGAAGGTCTTACCCTTCAGGTAGGTTTTTTTTCTACTGATACTTGTTCTTTTCATTTATTTCTTTCTTTTTTACTTTAATTGAGTTTTTATGGAACTAGGGTTGTCTTTTTTGGTGGGCCTTGGAGCTCTAAGTTTTCCATAGTCTTTCTAAGTAAGACACCTCTCTTTCCATATTCTACAATATTATTTTATTTATTTTAATTATGAATTTAGTTAATTTATTCATAATTAGGTGATTAGCAAAGAATTAAAAAACAACTACATGCTAAACTTTGTGAAATTATTTGAAAGTGGGATACGGAGTTTCTTTCACGTAGAATAATAGGTATACTAGTTAAATGTTAAATTTTAGGCTATTGCATTTATTTTATTAAACAAAAAATATCAAATACAAAAATACAAAAATGTTTTTTTATTAGTTAGTTAGATTAATTAATTTAATTTGTTGCTTATTTTTTTAGTTTTCTCAATTAATTCAAACCTTCTATAATAATAGGATGTCCATCTTCGAGTCATTAAATCGGTCGACACATCGTCTACCGACTTATTATTCAAAATCAAACGATTAAAATCTATTCACCAAATTCACCATCCGCAAGCAATACATGGTCAATATCTGGCCACGTGATGAGAAGACTATATCAGACTCCCTCGCTCTATGTATAAAAAATATTCAACCAAACACCAAATCTTTTTTTCGCAAATTAAATTAATTCGAACAATTAATTTTCGGAAAGGAATACGAATATATTTAAATTAACTGTGCACTTGGTCTAACAAACTCCATCATTCACACTCTTAGACTAGGTATACGGGAAATTCAAATATATTTCGTAATCCATAAAAAATACAAAACAAACCGCGAACTACGAAATGAGACTCTGATTCCTCCTAAGAGGATACGTAGGTATACGATCAAAAATCGTGGCGAGTTTCGCTAAATAAAATTCAAACCCTTTTTCCCAATAATAATTAAAAACCCTATTTCCTAATATCGTGCTTCTAAACCTAGTATCCTTGTGAACAAGGTAGATAAGGGGTGCCTAACACCTTCCCATCGTCTAGAACCGAGTCCAAATCTAGAATCTCTGACTTTTAGGGTTATTCCTTTATACTCCCTTCCTTTAGGATAAAAATTAAGGGTGGCGAATCTGATTTAAAAACCAGTTACAACAGATACTACAGACAAATCTTGACATGAATTATCGCCAGATGGAACCTTCTCGATCAAGATTATGTGATCATCCATCAGGCGCTGAACACCTTCCTTTAGTAATTTGCAGCCATTGGGTTGGACTGACAATAGTAACATCTTTCAACACATCCCGAAAATAAACCGGCCTGTAATAAACTCTTTTTGATTGTGGAGAGAGGAGTAACCAAATCACTTACAGCAGCAACATACAAAACATCGTTAATAGCACTTATACCTTGGTGATGCTTCGGCATAGGTGCAATAATCACGTTCGGAGTCTCCGGAGGATCGAACTCAATTTCCTTGTTGTCAATTATGTCCTGAATTTTGTTTTTCAGAGCGCGACAGTTGTTGGTGTCGTGCCCGAGACTATTATAATGATAGGCACACTTCACATTCAGATTTTACTTAAGAGAGGAGGTGTTGGGATTAGGAAGAGGATCCCGTTTTATTATCAATTATGCCTTCAACAAATGTTTCAATGCCTGAGACAATGGCATACTAATATTGGTGAACTTCCTTCTTGGAGCGTCTGACCTACGCTGATTACTCTGTTGTTGTTGTTGTTGTTGTTGAACAGACGCCATATTAGAGATCAACACCGCCCCCATAGACTGATGGCAGTCATTTTTACTACGGCCTTTCTGGCCGTAGACAGCATTGGTTTCTTTTTTAACCAACGAATGGCTTCTTTACAGCATTATGGGACG
Source organism: Vicia faba (assembly GCA_948472305.1). NCBI lineage: Eukaryota > Viridiplantae > Streptophyta > Magnoliopsida > Fabales > Fabaceae > Vicia > Vicia faba. Next base: position 569,727,350 of record OX451737.1, read on the forward strand.
TAGCCATTGGAATCTTCTCGCTCTTAATACCATTTTTAACTCTTTCTCTTGTCAGTATCAGCTCAGTAAAACCAGCTGAAGAACTCCCAATTAGCAGATTAAAGAATGGCCTGTTATAGTGCCAATGAACATATCAACCAACTCCCGGTTAGACAAGGGAGGTTGCACTCTTCCAGCTAAATATCTCCATATTTTGCATACTCCTTGAACCCTTCATTCGAGCCATGGACATGTTTTTCAATTTCACACGAGTCAGTGAAAGGTCAGCATTATATTGATATTGCTTGTAAAAAGCAGCAACTAAGTCTTCCCAAGTGTGAATATTGGTTCCTTCCAGCTGATAGAACCATTCAAGTTGAGTGCCAGACAAAATTTCTTGAAAGAAATGGACCCATAACTTCCTGTCAGCAGTATGGGGTTGGATTTTTCGAACATGTGATCTCAGATGAAGCTTGGGACAAGACACATCATCATACTTGGCGAAAGCGGGGACCTTGAACCTGTGAGGGATAGCCACCCCAGGGATGAGACCCAGCTCCTCAAAGTCCAGTCCAGGCACCTTCTGGATCTCTATTGCCTTGAGAAAATCTTCTAACTGCTTGTACATATCATCCGCAGGAGTGTACTGCTCATCAGAATAGTCTTCGTCTTCAGGAATATGCTCATAACCTTGGTTCTTTCTACCTCCAGCCCTGATACTTCTACCATCTTCCTCTTGATTGTCCTCTTCATAAGAGGAAACATCAGTAGCTTGAAATGGTTGAGCAGGACCTTTGAATATTCTCCCCAGATTGAGGATAGTGGTCAGCTTTTTAGTCTTCTCTTTCTTGGCGAGAAGTGCCATCACCTTTTTCTGCCCCTAGGCTAGGTTCAGGAGAGTCTCTTAGAATTAGGCATGTTGAGCTTGGAGTTCCTTAATAGTCTGTTCGAGGGCCATCTTATACTGAAATAAACAGAAAGGATGATGAGAAAACTTGTATCTGGAAAACCTGTGATGTAATGATGCATGATATGTATATGCAATGTTTTCAAGGATTCGTGGGATTTAAATTCGTTAACAAAAAAAACAAAAAAAATTCTTTTATTAATAAACTCAAATTATAATTGCCTCTTAGGCTTACAATGAAAACAAAAAGATTTCAAAGAAACAAAATATGAACTCCTAAGACTTAAGTCTCCCACAAACGCTTCCTCTTTGTGTTGACATATGCGTTAAGGCTCTGCTCTTCGTGAAGTCGTTTTGTCAGCTCCAACACCTTCTTCTCGCTAGAATAGAACTGAGTCTCAAAGGTGTCATTTTATTCTTTTAGTTGAATCCAAGACTTTTGTAGCTCTTCAAAGTCAGTAGGCATATCTGGATGAAGAACAGTATGAGGAATCTCTCCTTTAGCAGCGGGCTCTATAATTACTGGTAGGACAACAAGATATGGCATTATGAGATTTTGATCACGAGATCGTACCCATCTGAGGTAGGGCTCCAAAGGGATAGAGTTCTTCATCCCTAAAGTCTTGCTATCAACCTTGTTCACCATGCCCTAAGCATGTATAAACCTTTTACGATAACCTTGAGGATCATTCTCGTAATCGAATACAATACCCTTGATAAGCATGTCATGAGGACTGTCTCTTCGAGTATAACCAAATTGACGTAGAGCTAGAGAAGGGTTGTAAGTAATGCCTCCCCTAATTCCAAGGAGTGGAACATTAGGGAATTCCCCATAGCGGTCAATGATAGTGATATCCTCCTGAGATTGGGAACACCAATAGATATCTGAATGAGAGAGAGACAACATCCTTTGAGACCATCTCAAACCTTGTTCATTATTTATCACTGGTCAAAGAAGGTGCGAAATAAACCACCTGGATAGTAAGGGTATGCAACATATAAGAGTCCCCCGCTTCTTCATAGTACGGGTGTGCAGAGAATGCAGAATGTCTCCAAGCAAAGTAGGCACAGGAATACGGACATGAAATATTTTAATAGCATTCACATATATGAGTTAGTCTAGATTAGGGAATAGAACCAATCCATATATCAACAGAGCCAAGATCTCCTCAAAATCTTGAAAGCTCATAGCATCCAGAAATAGTTGAGCATTCTCTATTAGAAATTTAGCAAGAAATCCCTTGACTCCACTTCTTATTTCCCAATTAGATACAATGTCGGACCGCTTCAAAATGTAAGGCTGCTGCAACATCTTCAGGCTTCAGAACATTTTCTAAATTGATGAAGGGTGTCTCATCAAGAACAGGTACTCCCAGTAGCTTAGAGAAATCTTTCATTGTGGGTACCAACTGATAATGTGGAAAGGTGAAGCAGTGGTGCGCAGGGTCAAAGAACTGGAATAAAACACTTATCATGTCTTCTTTGAAACTTGAGGTAACCAAACTGAATAGATGACCATGCGTCTTGGTGAATTGAGAACTTTCGGGGACCCTTAATACTAACTCCTTAAGCTGAGAAGGTACCCTTAAAAAGTTGATCCAAATAGTGTTTCTATGAGCGGATGCCATAACCTAAAACAAAGAACAAAGATAAATCCCTTGGTCCTTGAAATGGTTAGTGAAAATGATATGGTATGATGTTATGATGTCATGATATAAACAAACACAAACAAAGCATACAAAGCCATAGGTTCAAGCTTGCATGGAGTTTATAGGTAAGTACCCTCTTGAGTTTTATTTGGCTCATCCAGTCCTAAAATAAGTAACTGGGTTCTAGGAGTCTCATATCACCGATCTTTCTCTCAGGCATTGTTTCATCACAAGCATCTGATTTGCGACCGAAATATCCTGAGAGTCTAATCTCAATGAGTGTAGCATCGAGTATCAACCAACTTCAGTTTTCTCCAAAGCCGGCCATATCACTACTTTCTAATGGCTAAGTTGTGTCAACTAAGGTTCTAAGGTCAGTTAGTGCTTTATGACGCCACACGGCAGCCTAACATTCTCCTTGACTGACTCAAGGGACACCGGAACCAACATATATGTCGCACTAATGTAGCCCTCGCTTCAACCATATTGGTCAACACTGTACAGTTTCCATGATCTATTGCTACTTACCTAAAATGCCCCAGATCTAGGTATAGGAACTATACAAAAATAAACCCGAGCAAAACCCTGAAATATAAAGCATACTGTTGTACCCCAAAATTTTCCATCTCTTTTCTCAAGACATTTTCTCACAAGGATTTATTAAAGTTCAAGATTACACAAGTATAAATGGATTTTTAACGCCCCACATAATTTCCACAGATCATATTGTATTTTCAAGCATCAGGTCAAAGAGGAAACTATTGAAAGAGCAAAGCAGATAAATTTGATTTTTTGACAAAATTAAAGAAAAGCAACCTTGCTTCGATTCATGCTAGCTTCGACTGGACATTACTTCAATTCATGCATAGCTTCGACTGAACTCTCTCCTGCATGCTAGCTTCGACTGGGCATCTGTTTCCCTTTAAAACAGTTTCCTTCGATTCAGGAGGCAAGGGTCTCCTGTTGATCTCCTTCAATTCAGAAAGTTAATGACTTCCTACTGGTTTCTTTCGATCAGAAAGAAATGGCCTTCTGAAAGCTTCCTTCGATTCAGGAGGCAAGGGCCTCCTATTGGTTTCCTTTGATTCAGAAAGTTAGTGACTTCCTACTAGTTTCTTTCGATTCAGAAGGAAATAACCTTCTAAAAGCTTCCTTTGATTTAGAGGGCAATGGCCTTCTGAAGGGTTTCCTTTGACACAAAGTAGGGACCTTCTACATGCAAGTTTAGATTGCACCACTGGCCCCTTACATATTTTCTTTGATTCACAAAGCACGGGCTTCCCTCATGCTAAATAGGCACAAGTCAATGACTCCCTTTATGTTTGCTTCGATTCAACCTTTAAAATCTTCAACACACATAGTTTCTACATTATGAAACACAATTTGGTGGATTCAAAGGACACACATTTGGTGGCCCATTCGAAGGACTTGCAATTGGTGGAAATAATTAAGTTTTGTCTGCCCTTGAGTTTGGTCAAAGGTTGTACCTATGTAATCAAAAAGAAAGAACATGCATTGGTGGCCCATTCGAGGAATACACAGTTGGTCCATTCGAAGGACACACAATTGGTGGAAACGAGTGTTGCTTTGTTGAGTCTGGTTGAAAGTTGTGAAAGGATGGAGTATTCGATTCAAAGAATAAATTTGAAAACAGGATCCATAGGCCAGGCTACGTGATCTTGCTTTTTAGGCCTCCAACTTGTGCCTCACTCCATATTTAATTGTTTATACAATTAAATTAAGTTCTGACCCTAGTGTTTTCCAAGCCAACTTGCCCTTAAAGTTATTGAGCCTTGCGACTGTCCCTTCTGCACACATGTCCCATATAAGCTAGAAACAACCCATCTAAACCATTAATTTTGGTATTTTCATCTTGGAATCACAAAAGTTGACACAAGTGGATATTTGCTTTTCAACCAAACTATATTTTATTATTTTACAAATCTGTTCACTCCAAACTTTTTCTCTATAAATAGAGAGATCATTTGTAAATCAAGGGGCGGATGCTGGTTGTGTAGAAAAAATCATCAAACACTCTCCACAACTCTCAAACTCTCAAACTCTCCAGAACTCTCAAGCATTCAAACTCTAAAACTCTCATAAGAAAATCTTAGATCGCTTCATGCATTAGTGAACCCTTCGATTCACTCTCCAACTGCCAGATAACCAACCTTCGATTCACTTCCCAACAGCCAGATAATCAACCTTCGATTCACTCCTAACCAGCCTTCGATTCACTATCACTACCACGTACCAACCTTCGATTCAGTGACTTTCCAAATAAGGCAGCAACTGAACTAGTTGAAGGAAGGTCCCTACAGGCTTGATCCATCATCGAATCATTCCTGGAAGTCATATATAGCTCCTTCGATTGGCACTTCAAGAGGTAAGTTTCCTATAAACTTGGAACTTTCCATTTAAACATCATTTGCACGCACAAATAAAAGAAGAAATGTACATATCATAGGAAGTTGGCTATACTCTTAGTTTTGATTTTCTTTGATTGTGTTTGAGTTTTTTAACTCTGACTAGTTAGATTTTGGATGTTTGTGCTGAATAAAATTCATTGCTAAACCTTTGGTTCATAATTTTTTAAAAGTCATATGTTTAGATTTCGTTTTGAAGATCTTAGGCAGGTTTTCTGTATCTTTCGATTGGCTGAGGATTGAAGCCTTTCGAATCTCAACATAGGAGTCTTGCACTCCTGCAATCGAAGGAAGAAGCTGGGCATTCCAAACCTTCAGAAACAAGTTCATCTTGTACCCAATCGAAGCTTCCTTATAAACGGATGAAACAGTCCACCCTAGTGGTACAAACAGTGTGCGTGAAAGGCATTTCTGTGTAGGGTCCTGAGTTCAAACCTTGGCAGGACCAGAATAGTTTTTACCCTTTGTTTGTTTCCTTTCTCTTTTTTAGTAAATTTCAAACATTTTTCCAACCAATCAAAATAACTCCTTTTGAGTTGATTTTTTTACACACTATTTATTTACAAGTTTTATTTTACGAATATATAAAAATATTACAAAAAATATTTTATTTTCATAATCATGTTAATTAACCAAAACCTTTCTTTAACAATATCAAGACAACTTCATTTTCTTTTTTTTTTGTATATTATTTTAATTCTTGTACATTATTCAAATTCAATATGGTTGTAATAGATGAATTATTATTTAATTTTCTTGCAATACCCATTTGTACATTTGTATCCCCATTCCCAAATGATGTAATAGCGTAGTAAATTTACCTTCCACAATTTATCGCTTTCATATAAATGTTAGTAATTAGGGTGTATATGGCAAGACTAAAACCAATGCTTAGAAAACCCTAATTCAAGACAAAATCAAGCATGAAAAAAATAAACACTTGCACACTTACACCTCTAAGGTTAACTCCACTTGTTGCCTTGAGAAAATGGTCATAATATGCATGTGAGACGTCTTAGCAAAACCAATTCGAAAATATAAGATCATAGTCCCTCGATGACGCTTCGAATGTTGCCTTACAAATGATCTTAGTCCCTCAAGAAAATGCTAAGATATCTCACAACATTTCTATTCGTGACTATACAATGACCCACGCCCGTTCGTTTACATCCAAAGATAATGCTTCTTACCAATTGATGGTAAGATAGCAATATCAAAGGAAGAGAGAAATGAACAAAAGACTTTTGAGTAGATAGAACATTCTTAGTTGCTTGCTCACAATCTATCTTCAAAACAAACATATTTTCAATACACACCAAACACTTTCAAAACATGAAAATATTTTTAAAAAGTCCAACACTTTGTATGCATTCTTATAGTGACAAGAATCATTACAAAGTTTTCCTAAACGAAGGCGCTTTTCAAGAATACTTTCAAAACCCATCACAATGCATATTTTCAAACAAAGCATTTTCAAGTGATCTAGCAAGCAACTAAGAGCCTGTAGATAACTACGGATGAAAATGGTGCTAACACCTTCCCTTTTCATAACCTACCCCCCGAACTCAAGAAATAATATCAAAGGTCTTTCATGTTCTTTTCGCCCTTTCCTTATTGGATAAAAGAAAAGTCAGCGGCGACTCTTGCTATCCGTAACAACTGCGATCAAACGCAAAACACCCAAGTTAATTCTCCCATCGTATTACAGAACTGGAGACTCTGCTGGGGAAATTACTTAAAAGTTGGGTTACCTTACAATTAAATCACATTTACTTTCTTTCATTGTTTGATTTGTTTGCTTTACATTTATGGGTCCTTGTTTGGGTTTGTATTGATCCTCTACCCAGATCAGGGAGTACCTCTAGGTAAGTAGAAATAGATTGTGGAGATTGTGCGGGTATATCGACATGATTGAAGCGATGGCTACGTTAGTGTGACACATTTGTTGGTACCGGTAGCCCTTGAGTAGTCAAGGAGAATACAGGGCCGTTGTATGGTGTCATGAAGCACTAACTGACCTTAGAACCTTTAATTGGACAACTTGGCTATTAAGAAGTAGTGAGATAACTGGCTTTGGTGCAGTATAAAATTGGTTAATACTCGACACTACACTCATTGAGATCTGACATTTGGGATATTTCGGTCGCCAATAAATAGGCTTGCACTGAAACAATTCCCAATGAAGAAAGATCAATGATTTTGAGATCCCCTAGAACCCGGTTACTTTCTAGGACAGGTTGAACCAACTAAACTTCAAGAGGGTATTTACCTATGAACTCCATGCAAGCCTAAACCTAAGGCCTTGTTTGCTTTGCTTGTGTATATACTTCTAGATGAACATCATGACATCATACCATGGCATTTTGAACTAACCATTTCAAGGATCAAGAGATTTACTTTTGTTCTGTTTTGTAGGACATGACTTCCATTCATAGAAATACTATCCAAGTCAACCTCGTAAGAATGCCTCCTCAACTCAAAGAATTAACATCAAGGGTTCCTGAGAATTCTTCGTTCACCGAGAGACATGGTCGAATTCTCAATCTGGTTACCTCAAGCTATGATGAAGATATGATGAAGGTTCCTTTCCAATTCTTCGACCCTTTGCACCATTGCTTTACCTTTCCTGATTACCAACTTGTGCCCACTATGGAAGAATTTTCTCAACTCTTTTGAATCCTTATCCTTGATCAACTACCCTTCAATGTTATTGAAAGAGACCCAAGACCTGAGGATATTGCTCGAGTTTACATTTGCAACGATCTGACGTTGTGGCCAATTGGGAAACTAGAAGTGGCGTCAAAGGTTTTTTAGCCAAGTTTTTGTTCAAGAGGGCTCAATTATTTTGGGATACTTTGGATTTACAAGCCTTTGAATAAGTATTGGCTCTTATCATCTATGGGATGGTTCTATTTCTCAATCCGGACCAGCTTATAGACGTGAACGCAGTCAAAAAATTTCTATCTCACAATCCGGTGCCCACTTTACTTGGGGATATCTTGCATTCTATTCACTCTTGAACCATGAAGAGAAGAGGACTTCTTATGTGTTTCACTCCTCTTTTGGATAGGTGGTTTATTTCGCACCTACCCCGATCTACTGTGAAGATTGAGCAAGGTTTAAGATGGTCTATTAGGTTGATGTCACTCACACATTCTGATATCTATTGGTGTGCTCGATCTATGGAGAACATTACTATTATTGACTGTTGTGGGTTTTGCACCCCAAAATTTTCCCTCCAATTTTCACACCAGATAAACTCCTAGAGGTCCTTAATTGCTCAAGTTGACTAAGGATTGGCCAGACAAATCCTCATCCTAAGACAATGAGCCTCAAACTAGGGTTTCACTCCTCATAAATATGTTTGAGTTTCCAAGGGTACTAAGTGGTTTCCATTTCCCTAATATGTCCTCAAGATCATCCATGCCAAGTTCCATGCCTTGCACAAGAAGTTTGCTCAGTCAACTCCTAAATGCCTGAAAATCAACTATACTAGGTCAAAAGTCAACTCTGACCCACATACAGTCAAACTTCAAGATTTTGGTCAACATAAACATTTTAAAGTGATATCCATCATTTTATCAAGGGTTGATCATGATTCCTCAAGGAATGCTCCTAATTCATCAAAACTCAAAATTTGATAAATTAAGGTTTCTATAGGAAAAGTCAACCAAACTTTGACCAGACATATCTTTCTCATACTTTATCAGAAATTTCTCATCCAAGTCTCATTTTAAAGAGAATCAAATTCCATACAACTCATCTTCAGCCCTCAAGTTCAAGAAATGCACTCATGAAAAGATATAAATTCAGACATTCTAGGTCCTTTTCAAAAGTCAACAAAAACACCTTTTGGGTTAAAGCTTCTTACATGAACATGGAAGATCCAATTAAGATGAAACCAAATAGTTTGATTAGGGTACATCCTAAGCTTTCTAAAAAGTCCAAGAACACCCTCATAGGGTTAAAATCGAGAGAGATATGTATTGTCAAAGTTGGCTAATTTTTGGAAAAAAATGCATGAAGCAAATATTGACCAAACTTGGATTTTTTCCAAATGGGCCTATCTTTTCAAGTTTGAAACTTATTCCTAACATGGTCCACGAACTCTAAGACCACCCATACATTTTTATACTATTTATGTAATTTATTTTGATATTTTATTCATTGAAATTTGGAATTAAATAAATAAATAATAGAAATAATGTAAATTTTGATGTGAATCCATTTTGGGAAAGTTTTATGCTGGTTTATGCCAATTGATTTCATGCAATAACCCTTCAAATATGTACAGGTTCATCCACATGTGAAAATGGCATAAAATCATCAAGTATGACATTTTTTTCAAATTTTGATCATGGTCTTAAAACACAACACTACGGGGGAGATTCTTTCCATGCTTTCTTGTCTCCTCATTCTCCTCTATAAATATAGAGACATACAAGCTTGAAACACGAAATTCCTCTCTAAAAAGCTCTTCAAAAAGCTCTCCAGAAACCAAAGAATTGGTGCAAGTCATATCTCGAGGCTCTGATCTCTCTCGATTGACATCAAGTCTCAAACCATCCTCTTGAAGTCCTCAGGAGTCTTACAAGGCCCAAGAGAAATCCATCACACGCCTAGCACGCCCCCATTTGACAACACCGGTTTGATAGAATTTTAAACTTCGAATCTCTAATTTTAATCACATTTCATGGCATGCTAACGTTTGTTTGAGTTTATATAGAACAATTATAGATGGTTGAATCAGAGGTTCCACACAAGAATCTGAAAACACCATAGTTAGGGCATGAAGCTTTCGAAGATTCGGGCCTAGCGATTTCTGATGATTGCACCCCCTGTTTACTTTTGCTACTAGGCCCATCTTTATTTTCTTGTTTTATTTATTTCATTTATTTCTTTTAATCCCTTTTTTTATTTTAATCAATAAACAAATATAAAAATCACATAAAAATAGATTTAAGATTTTTCTTAATTAAATTTTAATTTTGGTAAATTAATTAACTAATCACTTTAATTTTTGTTTAAAATTAAAATTAATAGAATTAATTTCTTTTTTTTAAATTTCTTGTTTCTTTAATAATTAATTTTTTTAAAAAAATATAGATCTAGATCAATTATTTTTTTAACTTAAACCATTTTCATAAATTAAAACAAAAAACAACAAAAAGATTTTTTATATCTTAGGATTCTTAGACGTCTTTTCAAATTTGCGCGTTATTATTATTTTGCACTTCCTTTTATTATTGTAACTGAATATTGGGATGTAATAGATGATTAGTAGGACCTTTACTGCTTTTATTTATTTTTCCCCATAGTTTTGGATATGTACATAGTCCCCCTCCTCGAAGCCTTGTAATAGCTAGGTTTTATATTTCTGCACTTTTAAATTACTGCAATTATTAACTGCTAGATGTATGACTAATAGGATTGTATGGAAAGAATAATCAAACATTAGCAAACTTAACACAAGACTAAAACAACTGAACATAACACACCTTGCACATATGCATCCATATGGTATACCTCACTTGTTTGCCTCAGAAAATAATGGTCATGTCCCTCGAAAGTAGGGATGTCTTAGCAAAGACCCTTAATTTTAAAGTCATCATAAAGATCATGGTCCCTAACGTCCCTCGAGTTGCCTATGAGAAATGATCTTGTCCCTCGATGTTGCCTATATGATGACAGTCCCTTCGAATGGTAAGATATCTTTACATGTTGCCTTCGATGACCATAGCGTCCCTTTTGATAGTCCCTCAACATCCAACGATAGGGCAACCTACTCCTTAATAGTAGGATAGCGCTGTCTAAAGGAAATGAGAACGAACAATCTTTTTTCGAGTAGGTAGAAATCGTAAGTACTTGCTCAAAACAATAAAACTTTTTCACAAACACTTTTTAAAACCGTTTTCAAAAAACACTTCGCCACACTCTTGAGGATAGATACAAGAGTTATAATGAAGTTAAACAAAACTTCCCTTTCTATAATAAGGGCCCGTCGAAAACCACGGATAAAAAGGGTGTTAATACCTTCCCTTTCTATAATATACCCCCCGTACTCATAAACATCTCGAAAAAGGTTTTTTCTGTTCTTTTTCCTTTTCCTTAGTTGGATGAAATAAAAGTCGGTGGAAACTCTTGCTTACCACAACATTTGCAAATACAAACGTAAAACCAGTATAACAATCGGTTCTGCCACCATATCACATAACTGGCGACTCTGCTGGGTATTTAATAAGTGGGGTATACCTTAGGATCTAGGTCATTTCTAAAATTCCTTTCTTGTGTTGCTTTACCTGCTTTATATTCAAGGGTTTTGTTGGGGTTATGTAGATCCTACACCCGGATCTGGGGACAACTTTTAGGTAAGTAGCAATAAATTGTGAGGGAACTCTGTGGGGTATACCGACACGGTTGAAGCAGTAGCTCATTTGATGTGACACTTTGGTTGGTACTGGTAACCTTTGAGTCAATCAAGGAGAGTACGGGGCCACTGCATGGTGTCATAAAGCATCAACTGACCTTAGAACCTTTAATTGCACAACCTGGCCAGTAGGACATAGTGAGATGGTCGACTTTGGTGTATTCCCAAGGTCGACAGATACTCGATGCTACACTCATTAAGGTTTGACTCCTGAGTTTTGTTTGGTTGCGAGTCAATCTCCTATTGAACGAAGCTTGGGGGAAATATCGGTGATATTAAGATCCTTTAGAACCCGATTACTCTTTATAGGACAGGTTGAACCAATCCAGCTTCAAGATGGTATAACCTTAAAACTCATCCAGGACTTAAACCTAAGGCTACTTGTGTGACTTGTTTGCTTTCTTTGCCTAACAATTTAAACTTATTGCAGGGCTTTGTTTATATTCCTTGCAGAACCTTGTTTGTATAAATCCAATAAATTGGTTCCTTACCCTACATTTTTTCTTGATGCATATCATACACATCATAACATCATACCATAGCATTTCCTTAACCATTTCAAGGATCTCAAGGGCCTGTGATACAGGATATGATAAAGCAGACGTCCAACAAGGGGCAAGGGGATTTATTTTCCTCTAGCCAATGTCGTCAAAAGATCAAAACACGATAACTTGAGTCAGGGGCTATGACCTACTTGATATGGTGAGCTTGACTCTTGTAGAAGGACTCTCAATGATACAAATTTCTTCAATTAAAGCTGCAAAATTTAAACTTCTGAAATTTCTCGTTTACCCCGTGAGATCCTTGAAAAAATTGCATACATATATCATACACATCATTGCATAACAGGTACCATAACAGGTTTCTCATCTTCTTCGCTGTTTATTTCAGCAATAATGTCTTTTGAACAAAGCATCAAGGATCTCCAGGCACAAAATGCCCAATTTCAGCAAATGTTCGTAGCCTTGGCTAAAGGGAAGGAAGATCTAAAGGCCCTTATTCTGAAAGAGAAAAAGAATAATAATAAGAAGAAGATTGTCGGTGTCCTGAATCTGGGCATAAGATTTAAGGGACCGTTAAGGAAAACGGTTGATCTGTCCTCTTCATCCAAAGAAGGGGAGAACAAAGAGGGTGAAACAAGGGAGGAAGACCCTAGTCCGAGAGTTTTTGAGGATGAATCTGACTACAATGATGAACAGTATCCCCTGCTGAGGATAGGTACAAACAGTTAAAGGATCATCTGAGCGTGATGGAAATCCAAAGAATACCAGGGCTGGATTTTGAAGAGCTGGGTTATATATCTGGGATAGTTATCCCACCGAAGTTCAAGGCTCCGGTATTTGTGAAGTATGATGGGGTGTCTTGTTCCAAGCTTCATCTTCGTTCCTATGTGAGGAAGATTCAGCCTCACACTGCTGATAGGAACTTGTGGGTCCATTTCTTTTAGGACAATCCGTCCGGGACTCGGCTTGAGTGGTTCTATCAGCTGGAGGGAACCAATGTCCGCAATTGGGAAGATCTGGCTGCTAGTTTTTATAAGAAGTATCGATATAACATTGACCTTGCCCCTACCCGTACTCCAGAGTATGCCCATGGGTGCAGGCAAAGGTTTCAAGGACTATGCGCATAAGTGGAGAGAGTGGAAGGGAGAGTCCAACCCCATTTGTCTGGTAGGGAGTTGGTTGGCATGTTTATTGGTACATTGACTGGTCCATTCTTCAATCACTTGATTGGTAGCTCCTCAGCTGGTTTCACTGAGCTGATATTGACTGGAGAAAGGGTAGAAGCTGGGATCTGGAGCGGTAAAATCCAGAAAGACACCTCTTAGAGTACTGTAAAGAAGCCATTCACGGGTAAGAAGGAGATCAATGCCATTTATAACTCAAGAGGTCAGAGCAGAGCTGAGCGTCGTCCAACGGTATGGGTTGTGATGATACCTAGGTATACAACTACTTAACAACAAAACAATCAGCCAAGGGTAGAAATCCCTCAAAGGAAGTTCACCCAAATCAACATGCCATTGTCACAAGCATTACAACACATGTTGAAGATGAATCTGATTATGGTGATAAACCCTCATCCGAACCCCAAGACTTCCTCTCCTAACTACAATCTAGATGCAAGGTGTTCTTATCATTCTGGCAGCCCGGGGCACGATACTAACGATTGTTGGGCGCTGAAATACAAGATTCAGAATATGATTGATCCCAAGGAGATTGAATTCGACCCTCTTGAGACTCCCAATGTGATCACTACTCCTTTGACAAAACAAGGCTAGGATTAAAAACATTTTTGTTCATTTGAATTATCAAGTTGTATTTTCTTTGCTTATTCGAACAATTATTGTCATGTCAAAACTTTGTTATTTCATTAATGCATTACACATGTTTGTCTTGAATTAATTTGTTTTCATTATGCTTAAACTGCTTTATACTTCCTTTTCGTGATATTCAACTCTCGACTGAAAACTCTAAGCCTTAGAGGGAGGATGACGAAAAAGACACCACAATCTCTACAGTATGCTTTTAAACAGACCCTGCTAACGATGTACAGGCGTTGTTTCAAATCTCAAACAATGGAGTCATAAGGAAGATAATCCCTAGTCAACCCATTTGAGCCAAAGAAGTAGGAGTTTTTATTTCACACAAATTAAAACCCTTAATCATAACCTGGGGCAGGGTAGTTTTCTTAGTTAATTCAGAGGCGCATTCAGTCGCAATCTTCCGCTTCGCACACAATGAATGACCTCGAAGACGTCCATCTAAATTAGAAGATGGTGATGGTTTCACATAATCATCAAAGCAGACAGTCATTAATTTGCAAAAGAAAAGCCCGTTAAGTCAAAACCTATGAAATGGACTTAAGGAAAAACCGGGGCATCCCACTGACTGTAAACACAAAAGAAATAGTTCAAGCAAAAAAAGGGATAACAACATCAAAAAAGAAGAGGTCCCACAAATCCTCAACATAAAGAAGATTACAAAAATGACTTCCTATTCAAAGTAAACGTTCAGTATCCGAACCATCACCGGAACATCAAGGACAGTACTCTAGGACTCAACTGGGATTTTAAATGTGTGATTAACTGAGCATAGGATTCAAGGACATGACGGAGAATGGGTGGGTACAAATATATTTTGAGCCTTTATCCTTTGTTTCTTAAACCGTGAACCAGGCCACGTTATAACCCTTAAAAGTCCTAGCTGAAGCATGGGTTAGTTCGAGAGCATACTGTCACAAAGGTATCCAGACTCCTGTAGGACTTGTTACGAATCCTGAGTTGATATCACATTCTTGTAAATTTTGTTTTACTACACAAAACACATTTTCCAATTTTTTTTCTCAAGACAGACATAAGCTTTGCATTCTTAAAATACCATTGTTTGCATATGACTATTTGTTCAACATCAGAGAAATTCACATGACGAATATCTAGTGAACAAGAACCTTCTCAATGAAAAGGATCACCTCAAGTGGAAAAACACTTCCAACCCTGGGGAAGGCTCTCCAAAAGTGCCAAATAACCAGGGGCAGATCTCCATCTGAATCACTTGGGGCATTATGCACGCATTCCAGCAACGAATCATGTGCCATCAAGAAAACATTTTTGACGGTACTACAACACAACACTACGGACAGTGACAACTCCCTACATCCTGAAAGCATGGACATAGTCGGAAAAGACCACGCATGAAAAAGACCCGCTAGGTTAACTGGCCTAGGAAAAAATAAGGGCATCTCGGCGAACCAAAAAAGGTTCGGGCAAAAGTTAGGGATATACATATGAAAAATCTGTACACCCGGCATGTCGAAAACCTGAAAAGGAGGCTTGGGCAAAAAAGGGTATCCCGATGGACTGAAAATCTGAAAAGACAGTCCAGGAAAAAGTTAGGGATTAAAGCATACGACCATATCCCGTCATCTTGTCACTTGCCTACCAGTAGAAGACTTATCATTCTGATCTGCAGTTACCAAGCACCTCATGAGTTGGGATAACACTCAAGCCACCCACAAAGCCTCTGCAGGTACTTTCTCCAGCAGGTGCAGGGGAAGAATAGTCTTGATGCAAAGTCATTGTCGTATCCTTAGCATGCGTCCTAGTAACATCTAAACTCCCTACAGAGTAGAGGAAACCAAAGTTTTGATCTCTGCTTCCCCAAACAGGAGTTACTTTCCCCAGCCAAGCTCTTTCGGATAGCTGACATCTATATTCCCCAACCAAATTTTATAATTGCAAGCGATTCATATAGTTTTCTCCCGAGCAGAGTTTATACGGAAGCTCATCCCTAACAGAGTTATTCCCCCGCAGATTTATTCCCAAGCAGAGTCTCTCCCCTGGCAGAATGTCCATAGACAAGGGGCAAATCCCCAACATAGTCATCTTCGGTTCACCATCTCCAGCGGAAGTAGAAGAACCACTTTTTCTACGACGGTCAGGAACTCAATTTCCAGTACTCTCCAACAGCGGCCAGTGATTTATTTTCCCATACTCGGATATGTCACAATAACATTTCATGTTCATACATCATTTCGTGCACATACATATTGCATACAACATAATCTCATTTATTTTGAGAACATCGTCATACAATGCATTTCATGCATCACATACAATTAATCATGTACCTTTTCAGGAAAGGTAGTTATCATCAACAATTTCCCGCAGGTCCAAGATTAGTTCCTGAAACTAAAATAGAATAATTATCTGCGCGACCAAATGCAGCTTTACACGGGTTTGTCGCAAAGCAATCTTACACGGGTTTCTCCTAAATGCAGCTTTACACGGGTTCATCACAAAGCAATCTTACACGGGTTTCTCCTAAATGCAGCTTCACACGAGTTTATCCTGAAAATCTTATACGGGTCCCTTATCATATATTTCCAAATAAAGTTTCACACGGACTCATCACAAAGAAACCTTACCCAGGTTCCTTATGAAGTTTTACACAGACTCATCTCAAAGTAACCTCACCCAGGTTCCTCCTAAATTTTTACACGGACTTATCCCGAAGCAACCTTACCTAGGTTCCTTCTCGGTTCAGATGCAGTTTTACCCAAACTCCTCACGAAGCAACCTTACTTAGGTTCCTTCTCGGTTCAGATGCAGTTTTACCCAAACTCCCCACGAAGCAACCCTGCCTAGGTTCCTTCTCGATTCAGATGCAGTTTTACCCAAACTCCTCACGAAGAAACCTTACCTAGGTTCCTTCTCGGTTCCGATGTAGTTTTACCCAAACTCCTCACGAAGCACCTTACCTAGGTTCCTTCTCGGTTCAGATGCAGTTTTACCCAAACTCCTTATGAAGCAAACTCACCTAGGTTCCTTCTCGGTGCCGATGTAGTTTTACCCAAACTCCTCACGAAGCAACCTTACTGTGATCGGTGGATCTGGAACTGACTGTTTAACGCTGGTTCGCGAAATTTCGCGGAAGCAAGAGTCGCCACCGTCTTTTATTTTCTCCAAATGGAAAGGACAAAAGCACAGAAAAATTCCTTATAGAGATTGCTCTCGGTTCGGGAGGTAGATTTATAGAAAGGGAAGGTGTTAGCACCCTTTCTATCCATGGTTATCCATGGGCTCTTAGGTACTTGCTCATTGTGTTTTCAAAAGAGTTTGCTTTTCAATTGTGAGTGAGTTTGAAACAGTTTCGTTTAAAAATTTCAGATCGACTCTTGTATCAGTCCTCAAGAGTGTTTGAAAGATTGTTTTGAAAACTTTTTGAAAAGTGTCGGTGTGAAAAGGTTTTTGTTTTTTTTTTTTGAATAGAGCAAGTATCTATGAGTCATCCACCTACCCTAAGGAATTAGGCTGTGTAAATGTCCTTAAGGTAGTGCCATCCCACCATTGAGAGGTAGGTAGCACCACCGTTGGAGGTGTTCGGGTCAATTCGAAGGTTCGGGACATGGTGATCACCAGAGCAATAGGAAGACACCTTAGAAGCTACCATCATGCCAGGATCCCGGATCATGAGGACTTACTAAAACATCCTCTACTCGACGATCACCTTTCGAGGGGCAAGGCAACAGTGAGGCGTACCCTAGGGGTGGTGTGTGATTTGTGTGTCATTTTCAGATATTTTTGTCTTGTCATGTATTGGTGATCTACGCTTTTGTTTTATTTTGACATTCATTCTTGCATGCAAATTTATTAACAGTTAAAAAAGTGCGGAATTTAAAAGCTCTACGCTATTACAAAGGCGCGGGTCCACATCGCCAAATTAAATCCAGGACCCGATTTGACATAAAATAAAGTGCGAGAAATATAAAATGTCTAATTTACACGGCTTTGGGAGAATTACATAAAAAGAGGAAATAAAATAAACGCGCGAATTGGAATTACGATCGAATGCGAGGGCGTTGGACCCTTTTTAATGAACTTAAAGTACAATTAACAAATTAATTAAATTAAAATAAAAAGAAAAGATTTTTTGGAGTTTTTTTTTGTATTTTATGGATTTTTAATGAGAAGATTAAATGAAATTAAAAAAAAAATAAATTAATTAACCCTAATTCTAACTATTGTTATTTATTAAGAAAAAATATGTTAAAATTGAATCTAAAATTAACCTAATTAGTTAATGCAATTTTATTTACAAAAAATAATAATTAATAATTAATAATTAATATGGTGAAAAAAAGGAAAAAGGATAAAAGTAATAAAACCCTAATTCTACAATTTTTAAGTTTATTAAAAAAATATTAACATTTAAACCTAAAATTAAGACTAAATTAATTAATGAGATTTATTTACAAAAATAACATTTAAATAAAATATTTTTTTATTTTGTCTTTCTGATTTTTTTTCTATTATTTTTATGTTTTATGAAAATATTAATTTAAAGTTTTAAGAGGAAATAATTAAATTAAACAAATAATAAAAAAAAAGATAGAAAAAGAAAATAAACACAAACCTTAGGGGGTGTTGACCCCAAGTGGGAGGTATCATCCAACATTTTTGGCCCATTGAGTTCCTGGCCTCGTTGACTTCTGGTAATCATGTGTATAGGCATTGACTGAACCATTCCATAGGCTTTAGATCTGGACCATTGGACTGATGCCATGGGACGTGTGGCATGGCAGATCATGAGGCTGCATGGTATACCTCAGGGAACGAGCTACATAGAAACACGCTTAGAAGAAAAATATGGAAATAAGAAGGGGGACCTGGGGTTCGAACCCAGGTCCCAAAGCTTGCCAGCATGACATTCCACCAACTGTGCTGCGTTGTTACTTTGTATATGGAATAGAAGATAAATAATATAAAAGAAAATTGGTTAGTGGCATGGAAACAAAAAAAAGACGCGCGCTGAATTCAAATTGCCCAATCATATCACACCATATAATCTTCTTCTCCACTCGTTTGCACTTTTACCTGAAAAATAAGCTAAATAGCGGGGGTTTTAAACCCCCACAATCTGAGATGCAGAAAAATAGCGAATAGGAATTAACAAAACATAAAAAGGGCGCGATGGATGTTCTAGATCCCTTGGAACGTCACGAATTCAATGGTGCAAGTCTCGTGTTCTAATTTTACCATAAGCCAAAGTCCCCAATTCAAGGTTTCTGAAACCTTAGGCATCGTTCATGGCAACTCTTCATATATGCAATTATTCTTCAATTAAATCATACTACTAGCTTCAGAATCAACACATTAGTATAAATCAACAATAAAAATGCATGGATATGGCGTGTAGATTTGAATACGATTAAAGAAAAAATCAGGTACAGGGTAACTGCGTTCTACCGTTTCTTTGCGTTAGAGATGATGGTTTTGATCCAGAACCCTTCCTTGAAGCCTCAGGAATGCAATGGAATCAATGTTTTGCCTTGAAACTCCTTGAAATCGTGTTTTCAGTTTTGGAATTTTCTTGAAAAAGTGCAAAGTTGTTTATGGCTTTTGGGCGCAGCTTTCAGGTCCTTGGCTTTAGGTCTAGCTTCTGGCTTATGTATGGAATGAATTAGGGTTGAGTTTTCAATCAAAAGATCTTTGCATTGATGAGAATAATATTTGATTTTCATGGCATATTTTTCAATCTTTTTCCATGTGATTTTGATGTCAATCATAGCCAATCTTCCCAATTTGAGTTGTGCACGAATCTTGAGTGAATCATGAGTGATTATACTGCATAAAAAGATTCACTTACATTTGTTTAGTATTTTTTCCATATTTTAATTAATTAAATGAATTATTTGTAATTAAAAATTCAAATAAATAATAAAAATGATGAAATAAATCCCCTTTGGGCCAAATGGTCGTGCATATGCTTTGGATGATGAATCTTGGAAGAAAATGTGGCCCATTAGCAATTTTAAGGCATTTGAAGCAAAGTTGACTTTTCAAAATACCCAAAAATTTTCCAACTTCCACAAGGCATATCTTGCTCAATTTTTAAGCTTTGATCATGTTCTTGGACATTTTGGAAAGGTCTTGAAGTCCTCTAACCAATGACTTTGGTCCCATGTCATTTTGATTTACCAATCTCAAGTTATGGTCTTTGACTTAAAGTCCCTTTTTGTTGACTTATGAAAATGACCTATAATGTTGAAATTGATAACTTTTTGTGAGAGCATTTCTTGGACTTGAAGTGTGAAGAGGAGTTGTAGGAAATGTCTGTCTCTTCAAAATGAGCTTTGGATGGAATTTTTCTGATAATCCATGTGGAAGTTATACCTTGGTCAAGTTACA
Organism: Vicia faba; assembly: GCA_948472305.1. Classification (NCBI taxonomy): domain Eukaryota; kingdom Viridiplantae; phylum Streptophyta; class Magnoliopsida; order Fabales; family Fabaceae; genus Vicia; species Vicia faba. Next base: position 569,747,424 of record OX451737.1, read on the forward strand.
GTTGACTTTTTCAACTGTCCAAATATGGAAACTTTTGCATCTTGAGACTTTTTGAGCCATGCTTTGAGAATCATGATCAAGAATTGATCAAATGATGTTTGTGGCTTCAAAATGCGATGTTGATCAAAAATTTGAACTTTTGACTGTCAAATGACCATTTTGCCCCTACAGTTGACTGTAGGGCAATTAGGGTTTTTGACTGTGCAATTTTGTGCTGTAAGTCTTGAAACTTGGTATGATGATGCTTGGCCATGTTTGTAGGCATGTGGGGCTTGATTGGACCCTTGAAAACTTCAATTTCTTTGCCAGAACCAAAACCCTAGTTTTTGACTGTTAGGAGGTCTTTGAACTGTGCAACCCTTGGGGAGATTTTGAAGCATGCTCTTTGCAATTCTTGAAGAATATGGGAGGGAAAATTTTGGGGTACAACAGTTTCCCCTGTTCAATCTTCTTAGACCTGAGGATGCAGATTGGCTGACGTGCCTTTCGTAATCCGAAGGTGGAAGATGATTGAACACTAGAGTGCCCAGAAATTTGCGCTCACATAGTAGTGCGATGGTGGGGAATGGGCTTACAGATGCCATTTGGAGATTGATGAATAGGATGATGGGCTTATAGATGCCATGCTAAGAGATGGTGGAAGGTGGATGGGCTTACAGACTCCATCTGGGTGTCAATCGCGTAAGAGATTCCTTAGAGAGAACTTGCGTACCTGCAAAAGAAAAGGATTACCTGACCCGTTACAGGAGCTGGTCTTCAGATTCTTTGTATAGATGTGTCCTGACTGGTTACAGGAGCTGGATCTGAATCTTCAAAAGGTGATGAATGAACCAGGGATGGTTACTACCTCAACAGGAACGCTGAGAGAACCTTGGACGATTACTACCTCAACAGGAACGCTGAGAGAATCTGGGGACGATTACTACCTCAACAGGAATGCTGAGAGAACCTTGGACGATTACTACCTCAACAGGAACGCTGAGAGAACCTTGGACGATTACTACCTCAACAGTAACGCTGAGAGAATCTTGGATGTCTTCAACTGAGTCTTTATCAGGAAAATCTTTTAGGGGTCGCTTTAACTGGACTAGAGAAGGCCTTTGACTGGATAAGAAATAGGAAAATCTTAGGGTCGATTTAACTGAACCAGTCTAGGTCTTGAAATCTTCAACTGGATAAGAAACAGGGAGATCTTAGGGTCGATCTGACTGAACCAGAGAAGGCCTTTGACTGGGTAAGAAACATAAAAATCTTAGGGGCGATTTAACTGAACCGGTCTAGGTCTTGAAATCTTCAACTGGATAAGAATCAGGGAGATCTTAGGGTCGATCTGACTGAACCAGAGAAGGCCTTTGACTGGATAAGAAACAGAAAAATCTTAGGGGCGATTTAACTGAACCGGTCTAGGTCTTGAAATCTTCAACTGGATAAGAATCAGGGAGATCTTAGGGTCGATCTGACTGAACCAGAGAAGGCCTTTGACTGGATAAGAAACAGGAAAATCTTAGGGGCGATTTAACTGAACCGGTCTAGGTCTTGAAATCTTCAACTGGATAAGAATCAGGGAGATCTTAGGGTCGATCTGACTGAACCAGAGAAGGCCTTTGACTGGATAAGAAACAGGAAAATCTTAGGGTCGATTTAACTGAACCGGTCAAGGTCTTGAAATGTAGCTGAGAACTTAACTGGATCTTTCCTGAAAAGTAAAGGTCAGTTACATGCAATGCATGATGTGGATCAAGCAATGATGTTCTCAACATAAATGAGATTGTAAGATATAATGCGTATATGCATGCTATAATGTATGAAAATGTGATGTTTATGAATGTATCTTTTCGTCTAGGAAAATAAATCCTTGACGGGTGCCGGGAAGTCATATCCTGGGCTGATGTTGAAGAATAGATCTTTGCTTCCGCTGTGGATAATAGTTGCAAGCATACCGGTAGGAGAAGATAACTCCGTTGGGGAATAAACTTGGCGAATGAATTACTCTGCAGGGAGAAAAGTACTCTAGTGATCTTGCTGGGGAGCAATACTCTGTGGGGAGAGAGATACTTTGCTGGGATGTTGATGGTAACTTCGCTGGGGATACCATTGTTGTGTTGGAAGTGTTAATAGACCTCGCTGGGGATAAGAAGACTTCGTCGAGGACGATCTTTCCGTGGCTTTTGGCTGAGGATAACCCAGTTATATCCTGGTAGGGAGATAACTCTTTGAATAAATCCGGGAGATGCGTTCGTGCTCTGCGAGGGATAAGCTTCCAGAATCTACTGGGGATAAGCTTACTGCTGGGGAGATGATTCCAACTTTCCTGGGGGAGCTGGATTGGACTCTCTTGGGGAAGTTTTGAACTGTATCGGGGAAGTGACTCCAATGAATGTTTGATATACCGCCGGGGAACAATATTTAGGTCAAGACTGCCGGGGATGTTTGTTAGGAATATCCGTATATGCTGGGGAATGTTGAGATCTGCTGGAGGATACCCAACTTCCTTAAGTTTGACTGTAACTTTGCTTGAGGAGAGTGTACTGACTTGCTGGCTCACTCTCTGGGGAATTAAGATATCTGGTGATGTTCTTCAGCTGAACCTACCTTGGTACCTTAGAGGACAGATCAATTAGATTGCTTAGACAACTCTTTATTGCCCCTGCTTCTAATGCTACCTGTAATTAATCCTTTGTTTCGTATGCAAATATTCATAAGTTAGCAAATTATTGTCAATGCATATATCACAAATTGAACCTTGGACGTTCTTCGCAAAACAAAACAGAAAAGGAAAAACAATTGGCAATTTTAACTGAAAAGTATATTTGTATTGATTTTTTGAATTTGCCTGTAAAATAGGCGTTTATGTACAAGAGGCTGACATCCTAGTAAGAGAATGCCTCCGAACGAAAGAGTTTATACAATTTTGTACAAGAGAAAATAAAACAGCTGTGTGAAATGAATGATCTACTGGGTTTCAACTCTACTATCGCCCTTATATCTCCGAGCGTCTCATCACTTGATGACCTTAGTTGAAGATGAAGCTGACTGATCGATGCCGTCTGAACTCGATGTAGATACCGGATTCTGGATGCAAAGTGACCCAATGAGACATAATATTACGCTTTATCCCTAACTTTTTCCTGGACCGCCCTTTCGGGTTTTCAGTCCACCGGGATACCCATTTTTGCCCAAGTCGTCTTTTCAGGTTTTCGACTTGCCGGGTGTACAAATTTTTTTTTCATTTCATCCCTTCATTTTTCCCGAACCCTTTTGGTTCGCCGGGAAGCCCTAATTTTTGCCTAGGTATGTCAACCTAGTGGGTCTTTATTATGCGTAGTATCTTTTTACTATGTCTGCATTGGCGGGGTGAGGAAGGTCGTCACCATCCATGTTAGTTAGAATCATGGCTCCTCCTGAGAACACATGTTTAACCACAAATGGCCCTTCATACGTAGGGGTCCATTTGCCCCTTGGATCACTCTGAGGAAGGATGATTCGCTTGATTACCAGATCCCCAACTTGATATTCCTGTGGTCTGACCTTTTTGTTAAATGCCCTGATCATCCGTTTCTGATACGTCTGACCATGACAGATAGCAGCAAGCCTCTTTTCATCAATAAGGTTTAATTGATCAAGTCGTGTCTGGATCCAATCATCTTCGTTCAGATCTGCATCCTTCATTATCCGGAGAGAGGGTATTTGCACTTCGATCGGTAAGACTGCCTCCATACCATAAACCAAGGAGAAAGGAGTTACCCCGGTTGACGTCCTGGCTGAGGTACGGTACCCATGTAGAGCGAACGGTAACATCTCGTGCCAATCTTTATAACTCACTGTCATCTTCTGCACGATTTTCTTGATATTTTTATTTGCTGCTTCTACAGCCCCATTCATCTTCGGTCTATAGGGAGAAGAGTTGTGGTGCTGTATCTTAAACTGCTCGCAGAGCTCAGTGATCATCTTGTTATTGAGATTGGTACCGTTGTCTGTAATAATTCTTTCTGGGACGCCGTATCGACAGATAAGATTATGCCGAATGAACCGTGCCACAACAGTCTTGGTTACCGTAGCGTAGGAAGCTGCTTCGACCCACTTCGTGAAGTAATCAATCGCTACTAGGATGAAGCGATGCCCGTTAGATGCCGTAGGTTTAATCTCACCGATCATGTCTATGCCCCACATTGCAAACGGCCAAGGCGCAGTCAGAACATTCAGAGGAACTGGAGGAACATGCACCTTGTCTGCATATATCTGGCATTTATGGCATGTCCGAGAATGTTGGTAGCAGTCTGCTTCCATTGTGGACCAGAAATACCCTGCCCGAAGGATTTTCTTCGCCATAGTGTGTCCACTGGAATGTGTTCCGAAGGTCCCTTCATGTAGCTCTTCCATGATCCTTTCTGCTTCAGTCTTATCCATATAACGCAGTAAGGTCGAATCATGGTTTCGCTTATACAGGATGCCGTTGCTAAGGAAGAACTTCGGTGCGAACCTTCTCAGAAACTTCTTATCGTTGACAGATGCACCTTCGGGGTATTCCTGAGCTTCCAAATATCTCTTCACCTCATGGTACCAAGGCTTCTCAGTCACCAATTCAGTTTCGAGATCACAACAGTATGCCGGTTCGTCCAGTTTCCAGATGATGATCCGGGGAGCCTCATTGTCCCATTTGACCTTGAACATAGAAGACATCGTAGCTAACGCGTCCGCCAGCTGATTCTCCTCTCTTGGAAAGTGTTCAAAGGTTATCTTCGTGAAGTGGGGGATCAATGTCAACACACATTCTCTGTAAGGAATAAGATTCGGATGTTTCGTATCCCACTCTCCTTTGATCTGATTGATCACGAGGGCGGAATCTCCGAAGACACTCAGAAACTTGATCCTTAAGTCAATCGCAGCTTGAAGACCCATGATGCATGCCTCATACTCCGCCATATTGTTGGTGCAGTTGAAACATAGTCGGGCAGTGAGTGGAGTATGAGTGCCTTGAGGGGATATGATTACAGCGTCAATACCGTTTCCCAAAGCATTGGAAGCTCCGTCAAAGTGCATAGACCATTGGGATCCTTCCTCAGGTCCTTCATCCAGCCCAGGTACTTCACAGTCAGTCACTATCATGATGCTCTCGTCTGGAAACTCGAAGTTCATTGACTGATAGTCGTCTACTGCCTGATGTGCCAAGTGGTCTGCCAATACACTTCCCTTGATGGCTTTCTGGGTTGTGTACTGAATGTCGTATTCCGTCAAGATCATCTGCCATCTTGCTATTCTCCCAGACAGAGCAGGCTTTTCAAATATGTACTTTATAGGATCCATCTTTGAGATCAACAAGGTGGTATGAGTCAGCATATACTGTCTCAGCCGGCGAGCAGCCCATACCAAAGCGCAGCAAGTTTTCTCGAGCAGTGAGTATCGGGTCTCACAGTCGGTAAACTTTTTGCTAAGGTAATAAATGGCATGCTCTTTTCGGCCAGACTCGTCATGCTGCCCCAGCACACACCCCATTGAGTTGTCAAGTACTGTCAGGTATAATATCAGAGGTCTCCCCTCAACCGGTGGCATAAGGATGGGTGGTTCTTGGAGATACTTCTTGATTATGTCAAAAGCATCCTGACATTCATCATTCCAACGTACTACCTGATCTTTCTTCAGCAGCTTGAAGATTGGCTCACAGGTAGCAGTCAGATGCGAGATGAATCGGGCAATATAATTCAGGCGTCCTAAAAAGCCTCTGACTTCTTTCTCTGTCTTAGGAACTGGCATCTCTTGAATGGCTTTAACCTTGGCAGGGTCCACTTGAATACCCTTGTCACTTACAATGAAGCCTAGCAACTTTCCAGACCTTACCCCGAAGGTGCACTTGTTGGGGTCAGCTTCAGCTTGTACAACTTCAGACGGTCAAACAATTTCTGCAGATGATCTAGGTGTTCTTCCTCAGTCTGGGACCTTGCGATCATGTCGTCAACATACACTTCTATCTCATGATGGATCATGTCGTGAAATAAAGCAACCATGGCACGTTGGTAGGTTGCCCCAGCGTTCTTCAGTCCAAAAGGCATGACTTTGTAGCAGAAGGTGCCCCACTGAGTAACAAAGGTAGTATTTTCCATGTCTTCAGGTGCCATCTTGATCTGATGTTAACCTGAGAAACCATCCATGAAAGAGAACACCTTATGCTGAGCCGTATTGTCAACAAGGACATCAATGTGAGGTAGGGGGAAGTCATCCTTGGGGATGGCCCTGTTCAGATCCCTGTAATCGACACACATTCTGACCTTACCATCCTTCTTTGGTACTGGTACCACATTAGCAACCCACTGAGGGTAAGAAGTTACTGCAAGGAAACCGGCATCAAAATGTTTCATAACCTCGGCTTTGATCTTCTCAGACATCTCTGGACGCATACGGCAGACCTTTTGCTTAACCGGAGGGCAGTCTTCCTTAGTAGGCAAGTGATGGACCACAATATCGGTATCCAACCCGGGCACGTCTTCGTAGGACCAGGCAAATATCTCCACATAATCGTGTAACATCTGAGTCAACCGTTGCTTCACGCTGAGCTCTAGGTTGGCACCAATCTTAACTTCCTTCCTGTCCGTCTCAGTACCCAGATTTATTGTCTCCACTGGCTCTTCGTGTGGTTGAATTGCCCTCTCTTCCTGAAGTAACAGTCTTGCAAGCTCGCCAGGCACTTCGCAATCATCTTCACCTTCGTCTTCGGCTAAGTTGATCGGATTTTCGAAGTCATAACTGGCAGTAGCAGAGTCGTTACCAGTGAGATCCAGAGTGGATTGAAACCTGTATGAGTGAGTGTGTGTAAATACAGCTGTTTTGCAATATATAAAGGAAAGAAAGAAAAGGAGCATAAGATTTGAAATGCGAGAAAACGTCCAAGATCTTTATTCATGATATATGAGATGACAATTAATATACCCTCACAAATGAAGCCAGCGGTGCCTCGGGTAAGACACTGGGCCATAGAGTTTTAATTGTTTATTACAAATAACAAAAACATAGGAGTTTATTACTGCGTAACAAAAGTAACAGGAGTATGATCCTTAGCAATCCAATTGGTCAATCCGCCATCAATCGTCGGGTAGATCCAGCTATTGAACTCTGACTCTTCCACTTCATCTTCATCCCCAACAGCATTCACCCCTGGATTGGTAATGAGCACAGGAGGTCTTCTGGTCTTTGCTTTCCGCATAGCTTTCTGACCCTCTGCAGTAAAACCCAGTCCAAACTTGTCAGTTTTCTGTGTAAAATCAGGGAGCCTGCCCCAGTTAGCACATTCACCTTTCTTGACCACAGCCCGGGCGTCCTTCAAGGAAGCCATCTTCAAAGGAACATCCTCTTCGACCACTGTTTCCGCTGCTGCCAATGTTGGAGGTACCTCTTCGAAATGCTGAAAGGGGGTTTCAATAAACTCCCCGTCCATCTCAATATACCTGAAGGAATTCAAATGGCTCACCATATACTCCTCCTCTCCCTGCACAGTGACAATCTTCCCTCTGACAGGGTATTTTAGCTTCTGGTGCAAGGTAGAGGTCACTGCCCCAGCTTTGTGGATCCAAGGTCGACCCAGTAGACAAGAATATGATGGACGGATATCCATCACATAGAAAGTAGAGTCGAACACCTGAGAACCCACCCGGATAGGAATGTCTACCTCTCCATGGACCATCCTCTTAGAACCGTCGAAGGCTCTGACGATGATATTGCTAGGTTTCAGCTCCAGGCCTTCACAATCCAAACGGTCTAAGGCTTTCTTGGGTAGCACATTCAGGGAAGAGCCAGTGTCCACCAACACGTGCGCAAGAGTAGTGCCCCTGCATTCAATAGAGACATGCAGGGCATCATTGTGGTCCCTTCCCTTAGCAGTAAGGTCAGCATCCGAGAAACCCAAACCATTGTCCACTGTCAGATTTGCTACGCAACCAGTAAACTGGACTGCAGATGTCTCCTGTGGCACATGGGCCGTCTTGAGAAATGAAATCAGGGCCTTAGCATGGGCCTCTGAGCACAGCAGCAAGGAGAGCATGGAGATCTTGGAGGGCGTATGCCCCAGCTGCTCGACAACATTAAAGTCACTCTTCTTGATTATTTTTAGAATTTCCTCCATCTCTTGTTGGGAGGCCTCAGCATTCACAGATTTTAGTGCCTCTTTCCGGGCAGGCTCATCTTCAATCCCTTTGCCCCGAGCATTAGATGACTCGGCAGCAGGGGACACAACTTGATCAGAAACGGGAACAAGTACACTTGCAGGTGTTATAGTGAGAGGTCTTTGAATAGTTGGTGGTGCAATGTCAGGCGAGAAGAGCCTGCCACTGCGGGTAACTTTTGCTGGACCAGTGATATTGCTGATACTGGTGTCAGTGTTGAACTCTTGCTTGATTCCATGTACATACACATCTGCCCCATAATTCCAGGGGACAGCTGTTGTACCCCAAAATTTGCCCTCCCATATTCTTCAAGAAATTACCAAGTCATGCTTCAAAATTCCCAAAGGGTTGCACAGTTCAAGAGCCTCCTGAACAGTCAAAATTAGGGTTTTGGTTTTGATTAATAAAATGAAGTTTCCAAAGGTCCAATCAAGTCCCACATGCCTACAAATATGGCCAAGCATCCTCATATCAAGTTTCAAGACTTTCAGCACAAAATTGCACAGTCAAAACCCTAATTGCATTACAGTCAACTGTAGGGGCAAAATGGTCATTTGACAGTTAAAAGTCCAAATTTTTGGTCAACATCTCATTTTGAAGCCACAAACATCATTTGATCAATGCTTGATCATGATTCTCAAAGCTTGGCTCAAAAATCATCAAGATGCAAAAGTTTCCTTATTTGGATAGCTGAAAAAGTCAACTGTAAATTGACCAGGGCATAACTTTCACATGGATTATCAGAAAAATTCCATCCAAAGCTCATTTTGAAGAGAAAGACATTCCCTACAACTCCTCTTCACACTTCAAGTCCAAGAAATGCTCTCACAAAAAGTTATCAATTTCAACATTATAGGTCATTTTCAAAAGTCAACAAAAAGAGACTTTAAGTCAAAGGCCATAACTTGAGATTGGTAAATCAAAATGACATGGGACCAAAGGAATTGGTTAGAGGACTCAAAGAACTTTCCAAAATGTCCAAGAACATGAGCAAAGCTTAAAAATTGAGCAAGTTATGCCTTGTGGAAGTTGGGAAATTTTTGGATATTTTGAAAAGTCAACATTGATTCAAATGACCTAAAATTGCTAATGGGCCTCTTTTTCTTCCACAATTCATTATCCAAGGCATGTGCACGACTATTAGGCCCAAAGGGAAGTTTTTCTCCATTTTTATTTATTTATTTGGATTTTTTTATTATTAATAATTCATTTAATTAAATAAAATACATGAAAAATACAAAACTAATGAAATAAAATCTTTTTGTGCAGAAAATACTCTCATTGGACACTCAAGATTCGTGCATAATCATTTGTGGAAAGTTTTGTCATGATTTGATACCAAATAGCATGGAAAATATTGAAAAAAGATCTTGAAAAATGAAATCTTCCAAAACATGAATGCAAAGGATTTTGATCAAGTTTTTTGGACCTAATTCACTCCATACATAAGCCTGATCAAGACCTAATGCTCACTAACCCCCAAGCTGCGCAAAAACCCCATTATCAAACTCAAGCTTTTTTGCAAAAAATTCAAAATCTGAAAACCTAGTTCTAGGGCGATTCAAGGCAAGATTTTTATCTCATTAGCTTGCTCAGGCTTCAAAGAAGGGATTTGCATCAAAAACTACAAGCTTTCGTACCCAGAAACGTGAGAACAACCTCACCTGTACAGAAAAAAATTCATAGTCGTGCATCTCAATTCATGCATTTTTTGTAATTTTTAACGCTTGATTCATGTTCATTGTTTGATTCTAATGCTAACCCAATAGTTTAATTGTGTTTTTGTGCATCGTATGAAGATTTGCCATGGATGAGTATTAGGGTTTTGCAAGCTCTAATTTGGGCGTTTCGTGATATGGCAAAATTAGGACACCTGGATACCACCATTGAATCAAGCATGGTTGGACGAACAGAAATAAACCCTCGCGCCTAATTTATGAGGCCTTATGGCCTATTCGCTATTTTCTCTAATGTTAGGTTATAGAACGGTTCAAAACCGTTGCTTATTATGTTTGTGTTTCAGGAAAAATAAAACAACGCGAGGAAGATGATGATGTGTAGAACGATGGTTGGCCTGTTAAAAATTTCGCGCGCAAGTAGCACTAACGTGTTCGTTTTCTTTTATAATATTTGTTGGTTATATGATATACAGAAAGCGCGTTTGGAATGGTTGGCAAGCATAGTGATTGGTAATGTTCAGGACCTGGGTTCGAGCCCCAGGTCCCCACCCCCTTTCATATTTTTCTTCACTCAATGTTCATGTGCAGTCTCAGCATTAGGGTGTACCATGCGCTTCTCAATACAGCCGTCCACGCGTCCCAATGGATTCAATCAAGGGCCACAATCTAAAGCGTACCATAAGCCTGAGTCAATGCACCCACACGTGTCCTGGAAAAGTCAATCAGGCCAAAGAGCAACTGGGCCCAAATTGCTAAAAGACTAACCTCCACTTTAGGGGCAGACCCCCTTTGGTTTGCAAATTTTCTTTATTTTCTTTATTTTTCATAATGTTTATTTTCTTTTAATTCTTGTTTTATTAATTAATTTAGTGTTTGCATAATATATAAAAAACATTAAAAAAAACAGAAAAGATAAAAAACAATAAATATTTTATTTAATAGTATTTTGTAAATAAATTCATTAATTAACTAGTTTTAAATTAGGTTTTAATCTTAACTTTTTTAATAAAAATCTAAAAAATATAGAATTAGGGTTTATGATAATTTTTATTCCTTTGTATTTTTCTTTCATAATAATTAAAATATTAAATATTTATTTTTGTAATTAAATTGCATGTAAATTAATTAGGGTTAAATATTAGGTTAAAATTTAATCTTTTCTTAATAAACTAAAAACAAATAGAATTAGGGTTAGCATTTAATTTCAATTAATTTCTCTCTATAAAAATCATAAAATACCAAAAAATACCAAAAAAAAAACAATTTCTCTTTTAATTAATTTCATCATTTAATTTAATTTTGCAAAAAAGGGTCCAACGCCCTCGTTTTAATTCTTATTTAATTCGCGTGTTTATTTCTTTTTCGTTTAATATTTTTGTATCTCTCCCAAGGCCTTGTAAATTAATTTCTCGCACTTTGCTTTGCTTTTACTTTCTTTATTTTTCTGTCAAATCGGGTTCAAGAAATTTTGGCGATGTGGACCCGCGCCTTTTGTAATAGCGTAGAATCTTTTACTTTCCCGCAATACTTTTAACTGTTAATCAAGGCATGAAAGAATGAATGGACAAAAATAAAAACAAACGCTAGATCACCAATACCATGACGAGATAAATACAAATGAAAACGACACACAAATCACACACCACCCCTAGGGTACGCCTCACTGTTGCCTTGCCCTTCGAAAGGTGATCGTCGAGTAGAGGATGTCTCAGTAAGTCCTCATGATCCGGGAACCTGGCATGAGGGTAGCTTCTAAGGTGTCTTCCCATTGCTCTGGTGATCACCATGTCCCGAACCTCGAATTGACCCGAACACCTCCAACGGTGGTGCTACCTACCTCTCAATGGTGGGATGGCACTACTGTAAAGGACATTTACACAGACGAATTCCTTAGGGTAGGTAGGTTCCCGTAGATACTTGCTCTAATTTCAAAACAAATTCAAAAATACTTTTCACACCAACACATTTTCAAAAAGCTTTCGAAAGCATTTTTTCAAACACTCTTGAGGACCGATACAAGAGTCGAACTGGAATTTTCAAAGAAACTTTTTAAAACCCAAAGTTGAAAAGCAAACAAACTATTTTGAAAACACAAATGAGCAAGTATCTAAGAGCCCATGGATAACCATGGATAGAAAGGGTGCTAACACCTTCCCTTTCTATAACCTACCTCCCGAACCGAGAGCAATCTCTATAAGGAATTTTTCTGTGCTTTTGTCCTTTCCATTTGGAGAAAATAAAAGACGGTGGCGACTCTTGCTTCCGCGACATTTCGCGAACCAGCGTTAAACAGTCAGTTCCAGATCCACCGATCACAGAACTGGCGACTCTGCTGGGGACTCTTATAAAGTGAGGTGTACCTTAGGGCTAGTTCATAACTGTGTTTTCAATTGTTTTCCTTGTGTGCTTTAAATTGTGGGTTGCTGGGGAGTTCTATAGATCCTAACCCGGATCTGGGGGATACCTTCTTAGAAAGTAGCAACAAGACTGTGAGGGAACTGTGCGGGGTTACCGACATGGTTGAAACAGTCTGCTACGTTGATGTGGCACTTTGGTGTGTACCGGTAACCCTTGAGTTCAGTCAAGGAGAGTACGGGGCCTCCGCGTGGTGTCGTGAAGCATCAACAGACCTTAGGAACCTTAATTGAACTATCTTGGCCTCTTTAGGGTAGTGAGATAACTGACTTTGGTACAGTCCGAGGTTGGTTGATACTCGATACTACACTCAATTGAGGGTTGCTTTCCTGGAATATTTCGGTCGCCAGTTCAGTGGCTAAATCGAAACGATGAACAATGAAAGCAATCCCGTGATATTGGGACCCTTAGAACCCGGTTACTTCTAATAGGACAGGTTGAACCCACCAACTTCAAGAGGGCACTACCCCGACCCCATGCTGGCCTTAAACCCTAAGGGCTTGTCTTGTGTGCCTTGTGTGCCTTACATGTTTGTCTTTGTAAATATTTGTGGTGTGTTTAATCATAGCATCATGACATCATCCAGCATCATATGCATCGACTAACCATTTCAGGGGTTCGAATTTTCATCTTTGTTCTTATTTTGTAGGACATGGAAACTGTTCGTAGAAAGACAATTCAAGTCAGTCTTGTAAGGATCCCTCCTCAGCTTAAGGAACTTATATCCAGGATTCCCGAGAACTCTTCATTCAGTGAAAGACATGGAAGTCTCATCAGCTTGGTCAATACCAACATTGAGGAAGACATGATAAAGGTCCTGTTCCAGTTCTTTGACCCTCTGCATCACTGTTTCACCTTCTTGGATTATCAGTTGGTACCTACATTGGAGGAGTTCTCCCGGCTCCTGAAGATCCCTATCCTTGATCAGCTACCCTACAACGGTACGGAAAGGGAACCTAAGCTTGAAGAGATTGCTAAAGCCTTGCACCTACAGTCATCTGACCTCAAGGGACATTGGGAAGTTAGAAGTGGTATCAAAGGGTTCTTAGCCAGGTTTCTGTTTGAAAAGGCCCATGAATGTTGGAACTCCCTTGATTTGCAAGCTTTTGAAGAAGTGGTAGCCCTCCTTGTCTATGGTTTGGTGTTGTTCCCTAACCCAGATCAGCTTATAGATATCAGTGCTGTCCAGATCTTTATGTCCAGGAATCCTATACCTACGTTGCTGGGAGACATCCTTCACTCATGTTACACTCGAACCATGAGAAAAAGAGGTGTCCTTATGTGTTGCACTCCTCTCCTGGGAAGGTGGTTTATTTCGCACCTTCCGCAATCAGTTTTGAAGAACGAGCGGGGTTTGAGATGGTCACAGCGGTTGATGACTCTTACACATGCAGATATACATTGGTGCCCTAGGTCCAGAGAGGATGTCACTATCATTGATCGTTGCGGGGAGTACCCTAATGTTCCTTTACTTGGAATCAGAGGAGGTATTACTTACAGCCCATGCCTGGCTTGGAGACAGTTTGGTTATGCTCGGAGGGATGGTCCTCATGACATGTTAATTCCTGACATAGTTTTTGACTTCGACAATGATACTCAAGGACTTCGCCAGAGGTTTATCAGAGCCTGGAGGATGCCCAGTAGGATAGACAGCAAGACACTGGGGCACAGGAACTCCATCCCGTTGGAACCTTATCTCAAGTGGGTACGCGCCCGCTCCCAGAAGTTAGTGATGCCCTATCCTCACATGCTCCCAGTAATCAAAGAGCCAGTCTTGGAAGGAGAAGTGTCCTACACTATTCAGCACCCGGATATGCCCACATCCTGGGAAGAGATGCAGAAGAGCTGGATCCAACTTAAGGAAGAACGGAATTCTCTTGAGACCAGTCTACATGCCAGTGAAAAGAAGGTCTTGGAGCTCACCCGCCTGTTGCATGAGGAGAGGAATCTCAACACTTACATAGCTCCAAAGAGGATGCGCAGTGTATTTTGGGATTGACTTACTTTTGTATTATTTTGCCCATGAGGCTTTGATGTACTGAACAATTATTTCCTTAATGATAACGTGTGTTCCTTTTTGTCTACAACAAATTTGAACTTTCGAACCCTTGAATGCATTGCATAAACATATCATTCATCATGTGCATAGCAGGTCTTCCTCTTTTCAGGTTGCTTACCGTTCTTCGCTGTTTATTTCAGAATCATGAATCCTGACTCTTCATCAACTGAGACATCCATTAAAGCTCTTCAGGCGCAGAATGCGCAATTTCAGGAATTAATCAAGGGTTTGGCTCAGGGCCAAGAAGAGCTGAAGGCTTTGCTCCTGAAAAAGGAAAAGAAGAAGAAGAGAAGAACTGTTCTGTTCAACTCGGGCCGAAGGTTTGGCAATACTCTGCAGAATGAAGAGGCTGGTTCTTCTGTTGGCAAGAGTAGTCCACAAGCAGAAAAAGGTCCTAGTCCGGTAGTCTCCGACAACGAGACTGATTTTGATGAAGAGCAGTATCCTTCGGCAGAAGACCGTTACAAGCAGCTGGAAGATAGGCTGAATGCTATGGAGATACAACAGGTACCTGGGCTGGATTTTGGAGATCTGGGTTTGTCTACTGGTGTGATTATTCCTCATAAGTTCAAAGCACCATCTTTCGCTAAGTATGACGGGGCTTCTTGTCCCAAGCTACATCTCAGGTCCTATGTTCGGAAGATTCAACCGTACTCAGCGGATAAGAATTTGTGGATCCACTTCTTCCAGGAGAGTCTTTCAGGGACTCATCTCGAATGGTTCTATCAGCTAGATGGGACCAAGGTTCGTAACTGGGAGGAGTTGGCTACTGCTTTCTACAAGCAGTATCAATATAATGCCGACCTTGCCCCTACACGTGCCCAACTCCAGGGTATGTCGTTAGGTTCAAGTGAAGGTTTTAAGGAGTACGCTCAGAAGTGGAGGGATCTGGCTGGCAGGGTGCAGCCTCCGTTGACTGATCGGGAGTTGGTAGACATGTTCTTGGGGACCCTATCTGGGCCATTTTTCAACCATCTTATCGGGAATTCGTCTGCAGGGTTCACTGATCTGATTCTGACTGGAGAGAGAATTGAGGCTGGGTTGAAGTCTGGTAAGATTCCGAAGGGTGTATCGTCTAGTTCTGAGAAGAAACCCTTCAAGAAGGAGGCTAGTGCTGTATATGGCTCCCGGAGACAAGAGAAATCTGAGCGCCGCCAATCTGTCAGTGCGGTAATGATTGCCAAGCCTGCTGCCGCTCCTCGGCCAACCAATCCTCAAAGGGCTGAAAGACCCCGGAGAGAGTTCACCCGGTTAAGTATGACCTTATCGCAGATCTTGCCGCAGTTACTATCCACCAATTTAGTGACTGTTAGAGAGGCACCCAAAGGTGTAAACACTGCTTCCCCCAAATACAACCCAAATGCCCGCTGTGCGTACCATTCTGATAGTCTGGGGTATTCCACTGATGACTGTTGGGCATTAAGGAACAAGCTGCAGGACCTTATTGACGCCAAGGAGGTACAATTTGAGGAATCTGAGAAGCCTAATGTAGTGACAGCTCCCCTGCCTGCTCATGGAGTGAATGCTATCGGAGACGAAGATGAAGTGGATGAAGCAGAATTCAATAGCTGGATCTACCTGACAACTGATGGTGGATTGACCAATTGGAGTGCCAAAGACCATACTCCTGTTACTTTTGTTACGCAGTAATAAACTTCTTTGTTTTGCTATTTGTAATAAACAATAAATTGAACTCTATGGCCCGATGTCTTACCCGAGGCATCGTGGTTTCATTTGTGAGGGCATATAAATTGTCATTTCATATATCATAAATGAAAATCTTGGACGTTTTCTCGCATTTCAAATCTTATGCTCCTTTTCTGTCTTTCCTTCCTTTATATATTTTTCAAAACAACTGTATTTACACACACACTCACTCATACAGGTTTCAATCCACTCTGGATCTCACTGGTAACGACTCTGCTACTGCCAGTTATGACTTCGAAAATCCGATCAACTTAGCCGAAGACGAAGGTGAAGATGATTGCGAAGTGCCTGGCGAGCTTGCAAGACTGTTACTTCAGGAGGAGAGGGCAATCCAACCACACGAAGAGCCAGTGGAAATAATAAACTTGGGTACTGAGGCAGACAGGAAAGAGGTAAAGATTGGTGCCAACCTAGAGCTCAGCGTGAAGCAACGGTTGACTCAGATGCTGCATGATTATATGGAGATCTTTGCTTGGTCCTACGAAGACATGCCCGGGTTGGATACCGATATTGTGGTCCATCACTTGCCAACTAAGGAAGACTGCCCTCCAGTTAAGCAAAAGGTCCGCCGTATGCGTCCAGAGATGTCTGAGAAAATCAAGGCCGAGGTTATGAAGCAGTTTGATGCCGGGTTTCTTGCAGTGACTTCTTACCCTCAGTGGGTTGCTAATGTGGTGCCGGTACCTAAGAAGGACGGTAAGGTCAGAATGTGTGTCGATTACAGGGATCTGAACAGGGCCAGCCCCAAGGATGACTTCCCCCTGCCTCACATTGATGTCCTTGTTGATAATACAGCTCAGCACAAGGTATTCTCTTTCATGGATGGCTTTTCAGGTTACAATCAGATCAAGATGGCACCTGAAGACATGGAGAAGACTACATCTGTTACTCAGTGGGGCACCTTCTGCTACAAGGTCATGCCTTTTGGATTGAAGAACGCTGGGGCAACCTACCAGCGTGCCATGGTTGCTTTATTTCATGACATGATCCATCATGAGATAGAAGTGTACGTAGACGACATGATCGCAAGGTCCCAAACTGAGGAAGAGCATCTAGATCATCTGCAGAAATTGTTTGACCGGTTGAAACTATACAAGCTGAGGTTGAACCCGAACAAGTGCACCTTCGGGGTAAGATCGGGAAAGTTGCTAGGCTTCGTTGTAAGTGACAAGGGTATTCAAGTGGACCCTGCCAAGGTTAAAGCTATGCAAGAGATGCCAGTTCCCAGGACAGAGAAAGAGGTCAGAGGCTTTCTAGGACGCCTGAATTACATTGCTCGCTTCATCTCACACTTAACTGCTACCTGTGAGCCAATCTTCAAGCTGCTGAAGAAAGATCAGGTAGTACGTTGGAACGATGAATTCCAGGCTGCTTTCGACAGAATCAAAGAGTATCTCCAAGAACCACCCATCCTTATGCCACCGGTTGAAGGGAGACCTCTGATACTATATCTAACAGTGCTTGACAACTCAATGGGGTGTGTGCTGGGGCAGCATGACGAGTCTGGCCGAAAAGAGCACGCCATTTATTACCTTAGCAAAAAGTTTACCGACTGTGAGACCCGATACTCACTGCTCGAGAAAACTTGTTGCGCTTTGGTATGGGCTGCTCGCCGGCTGAGACAGTATATGCTGACTCACACTACCTTGTTGATCTCAAAGATGGATCCTATAAAGTACATATTCGAAAAGCCTGCTCTGTCTGGGAGAATAGCAAGATGGCAAATGATCTTGATGGAATACGACATTCAGTACACAACCCAGAAAGCCATCAAGGGAAGTGTATTGGCAGATCACTTGGCACATCAGGCCGTAGACGACTATCAATCAATGAACTTCGAGTTTCCGGATGAAAGTATCATGATTGTGACTGATTGTGAAGTACCTGGACCGGATGAAGGACCTGAGGAAGGATCCCGATGGTCCATGCACTTTGACGGAGCCTCCAACGCTTTGGGAAACGGTATCGGCGCCATAATCATATCTCCTCAAGGCACTCATACTCCACTCACTGCCCGGCTATGTTTCAACTGCACCAACAACATGGCGGAGTATGAGGCGTGCATCATGGGTCTTCAAGCTGCGATCGACCTAAGGATCAAGTTTCTGAGTGTTTTCGGAGATTCTGCTCTTGTGATCAATCAGATCAAAGGAGAGTGGGATACGAAACATCCGAACCTTATTCCTTACAGAGAATGTGTGTTGACCTTGATCCCCCACTTCACAGAGATAACCTTTGAACACTTTCCGAGAGAAGAGAATCAACTGGCGGACGCGTTAGCTACAATGGCTTCTATGTTCAAAGTCAAATGGGATAATGAGGCTCCCCGGATCATCATCTGGAAACTGGATGAACCGATATACTGTTGCGATCTCGAGACTGAATTGGTGACTGAGAAACCTTGGTACCATGAGGTGAAGAGATATCTGGAAGCTCAGAAATACCCTGAAGGTGCCTCTAACAATGATAAGAAGTTCCTGAGAAGATTCGCAGCAAAGTTCTTCCTTAGTAATGGCATCTTGTACAAGCGAAACCATGATTCAGCCTTACTGCGTTGTGTGGATAAGACTGAAGCAGAAAGGATCATGGAAGAGCTACATGAAGGGACCTTTGGTACACATTCCAGTGGACACACTATGGCTAAGAAGATCCTTCGGGCAGGGTATTACTGGTCTACAATGGAAGCTGACTGTTACCAACATTCCAGGACATGCCATAAGTGCCAGATTTATGCAGACAAAGTGCATGTTCCTCCAGTTCCTCTGAATGTTCTGACTGCGCCTTGGCCGTTTGCAATGTGGGGTATAGACATGATCGGCGAGATTAAACCTACGGCATCTAACGGGCATCGCTTCATCCTAGTGGCGATTGATTATTTCACGAAGTGGGTCGAAGCAGCATCCTATGCTACGGTAACCAAGACTGTTGTGGCACGGTTCATTCGGCATAATCTTATCTGTCGGTACGGCGTCCCGGAGAGGATCATTACAGACAACAGTACCAATCTGAATAACAAGATGATCACTGAGCTCTGCGAGCAGTTCAAAATACAGCACCACAATTCTTCTCCTTACAGACCAAAGATGAATGGGGCTGTAGAAGTAGCAAATAAAAACATTAAGAAAATCGTGCAGAAGATGACAGTGACTTATAAAGATTGGCATGAAATGTTACCGTTCGCTCTACATGGGTACCGTACCTCAGCAAGGACGTCAACCGGGGCAACTCCTTTCTCTCTGGTTTATGGTATGGAGGCAGTCTTACCAATCGAAGTGCAAATACCCTCTCTCCGGATAATGAAGGATGCAAATCTGAACGAGGATGATTGGATCCAGACACGACTTGATCAATTAAACCTCATTGATGAAAAGAGACTTGCTGCTATCTTTCATGGTCAGACGTACCAGAAACGGATGATCAGGGCATTTAACAAAAAGGTCAGACCACAGGAATATCAAGTTGGGGATCTGGTAATCAAGCGAATCATCCTTCCTCAGAGTGATCCAAGGGGCAAATGGACTCCTACATACGAAGGGCCATTTGTGGTTAAGCATGTGTTCTCAGGAGGAGCCATGATTCTAACCAACATGGATGGTGACGACCTTCCTCACCCCGCCAATGCAGACATAGTAAAAAGATACTACGCATGAAAAAGACCCGCTAGGCTGACATGCCTAGGCAAAAATTAGGGCTTCCCGTCGAACCAAAAGGGTTCGGGCAAAATGAAGGGATGAAAATGAAAAAATCTGTACACCCTGCAAGTCGAAAACCTGAAAAGGCGGCTTGGGCAAAAATGGGTATCCCGGTGGACTGAAAACCCGAAAGGGCGGTCCAGGCAAAAGTTAGGGATAAAAGCGTAATACTATGTCTCATTGGATCACTTTGCATCCAGAATTCGGTATCTACACCAAGTTCAGACGACATCGATCAGTCAGCTTCACCTTTAACCAAGGTCATCAAGTGATGAGACGCTCGGAGTTATAAAGGCAATAGCAGAGTCGAAACCCAGTGGGATCATTCATTTCACACAGCTGTTTTATTTTCTTTTGTACAAAATTTGTATGAACTCTTTTGTTCGGCGGCATTCTCTTACTAGGACGTCAGCCTCTTGTACACAAAACGCCTATTTGCGGGCCACTCAAAAATCAATACAAATATATTTTTCAGTTAAACGTGCCAATTGTTTTTCTTTTCTGTTTTGTTTTGCGAAGAACGTCCAAGGTTCAATTTGTGATATGTGCATTGACAATAATTTGCTAACTCATGAATATTTGCGGACGAAACAAAGAATTAACTGCAGGTAACATTGGAAACAGGGGCAATAAAAGAGTTGTCTAAGCAATCTAATTGTTCCGTCCTCCAAGGTACCAAGGTAGGTTCATCTAAAGAACATAACCAGTACATCTTAATTCCCCAGAGAGTGAGCCAGCAAGTCAGTGCACTCTTCTCCAAGCAAAGTTATCAAACCATAAGGAAGTTGGGTATCCTCTCGCAGATCTCAACGTTCCCCAGCAGCATACAGTCTTAACAAGCATCCCCGACAGTCTTGATTTAAGATTGTTCCCCAGAGGTATATCAAACATTCAATGGAGTCACTTCCCCGATACAATTCAAGATTTTCCCAAAAGAGTCCAATCCAGTTCCCCAGGAAAGTTGGAATTCATCTCCCCAAGCAGTAAGCTTATCCCCAGTAGATTCTGGAAGCTTACCCCCGCAAAGCACGAACGCGTCCCCCGGCTCTATTCAAAGAGTTATTTCCTTACCAGGATATAACTGGGTTATCCTCAGCCAAAAGCCACGAAAAGATCGTCGTCGACAAGGTCTTCTCATCCCCAGCGAAGTCTATCAACACTTCCAACACAAAAAGGGTGTCCCCAACAAGTTATTATCAACAACTCGGCAAAGTATCTCTCTCCCCACAGAGTATTGCTTCCCAGCAAGATCGTTAGAGTACTTTCCTCCCCGCAGAGTAATCTGTTCGCCAAGGTTATTCCCCAACGAAGTTATCTTCTCCTACCGGTATTCTTGCAACTATCATCCCCGGCGGAAGCAAAATCTCTTCTCCAACATCAGCCCAGGAGTGACTTCCCGGCACCCGTCAAGGATTTACTTTCCTAGACGAAAAACACATTCATAAACATCTTCATACATTATAGCATGCATATACGCATCATGAACGTACAATCTCATGTATTCAGAGAGCATCTCGCATGTCATACCACATGACATTGCATACAATTAACGCTTGTCTTTTCAGGACAAAAGTACAAAAATTGATTCCCATCAATGGTCACAACTAAAGATCCGATTCCTGTATCTTGCCAGGGTGTATCTGTTGACGACTGATTCCAGATCCGATTCCTGTATCTTGCCAGGGTGTGTCTGAAGAGTTCAAGGATCCGATGCCTGAATCTTGCCAGGGTGTATCCGTTGAAGACTAGCATTACCAGATCCGATTCCTGTATCTTGCCAGGGTGTGTCTGAAGAGTTCGAGGGTCCGATGCCTGAATCTTGCCAGGGTGTATCCGTTGAAGACTAACATTACCAGATCCGATTCCTGTATCTTGCCAGGGTGTGTCTGAAGAGTTCGAGGATCATACCTGAATCTTGCCAGGGTGTACCCGTTGAAGACTAACATTACCAGATCCGATTCCTGTATCTTGCCAGGGTGTGTCTGAAGAGTTCGAGGATCCGATACCTGAATCTTGCCAGGGTGTATCCGTTGAAGACTAGCATTACCAGATCCGATTCCTGTATCTTGCCAGGGTGTGTCTGAAGAGTTCGAGGATCCGATACCTGAATCTTGCCAGGGTGTATCCGTTGAAGACTAGCATTACCAGATCTGATTCCTGTATCTTGCCAGGGTGTGTCTGAAGAGTTCGAGGATCCGATACCTGAATCTTGCCAGGGTGTATCCGTTGAAGACTAGCAATACTAGATCCGATTCCTGTATCTTGCCAGGGTGTGTCTGAAGAGTTCGAGGATCCGATACCTGAATCTTTCCAGGGTGTATCCGTTGAAGACTAGCAATACCAGATCCGATTCCTGTATCTTGCCAGGGTGTGTCTGAAGAGTTCGAGGATCCGATACCTGAATCTTGCCAGGGTGTATCCGTTGAAGACTAGCATTACCAGATCCGATTCCTGTATCTTTCCAGGGTGTGTCTGAAGAGTTCGAGGATCCTATACCTGAATCTTGCCAGGGTGTATCCGTTGAAGACTAGCATTACCAGATCCGATTCTTGTATCTTGCCAGGATGTGTCTGAAGAGTTCGAGGATCCGATACCTGAATCTTGCCAGGGTGTATCCGTTGAAGACTAGCATTACCAGATCCGATTCCTGTATCTTGCCAGGGTGTGTCTGAAGAGTTCGAGGATCCGATACCTGAATCTTGCCAGGGTGTATCCGTTGAAGACTAGCATTACCAAATCCGATTCCTGTATCTTGCCAGGGTGTGTCTGAAGAGTTCGAGGATCCGATGCCTGAATCTTGCCAGGGTGTATCCGTTGAAGACTAGCATTACCAGACTCGATTCCTGTATCTCGCCAGGGCACGTCTGAAGAATTCGAAGATCCGATTCCTGTAACCAGTCAGGACACATCTATACAAAGCATCTGAAGACCAGCTCCTGCAACATGTCAGGTACTCATTTTTCTTTTGCAGGTACACAAGTTCTCGCTAAGGAATCTCTTATGCGATCAACATCCAGATGGCATCTATAAGCCCATCATCCTATTCATCAATCTCTAAATAGCATCTATAATCCCATTTCCATCACACTGCTACTATGTGAGCGCAAATTTCTGGGCACTCTAGTGTTCAATCATCTTCCACCTTCGGATTACGAAAGGCACGTCAGCCAATCTGCATCCTCAGGTCTAAGAAGATTGAACAGGGGCAACTTTTGTACCCCAAAATTTGCCCTCCCATATTCTTCAAGAAATTACCAAGTCATGCTTCAAAATTCCCCAAGGGTTGCACAGTTCAAGAGCCTCCTGAATAGTCAAAATTAGGGTTTTGGTTTTGATTAATAAAATGAAGTTTCCAAAGGTCCAATCAAGTCCCACATGCCTACAAATATGGCCAAGCATCCTCATATCAAGTTTCAAGACTTTCAGCACAAAATTGCACAGTCAAAACCCTAATTGCATTACAGTCAACTGTAGGGGCAAAATGGTCATTTGACAGTTAAAAGTCCAAATTTTTGGTCAACATCTCATTTTGAAGCCACAAATATCATTTGATCAATGCTTGATCATGATTCTCAAAGCTTGGCTCAAAAATCATCAAGATGCAAAAGTTTCCTTATTTGGATAGCTGAAAAAGTCAACTGTAAATTGACCAGGGCATAACTTTCACATGGATTATCAGAAAAATTCCATCCAAAGCTCATTTTGAAGAGAAAGACATTCCCTACAACTCCGCTTCACACTTCAAGTCCAAGAAATGCTCTCACAAAAAGTTATCAATTTCAACATTATAGGTCATTTTCAAAAGTCAACAAAAAGAGACTTTAAGTCAAAGGCCATAACTTGAGATTGGTAAATCAAAATGACATGGGACCAAAGGCATTGGTTAGAGGACTCAAAGACCTTTCCAAAATGTCCAAGAACATGAGCAAAGCTTAAAAATTGAGCAAGTTATGCCTTGTGGAAGTTGGGAAATTTTTGGATATTTTGAAAAGTCAACATTGATTCAAATGACCTAAAATTGCTAATGGGCCTCTTTTTCTTCCACAATTCATTATCCAAGGCATGTGCACGACTATTATGCCCAAAGGGAAGTTTTTCTCCATTTTTATTTATTTATTTGGATTTTTTTATTATTAATAATTCATTTAATTAAATAAAATACATGAAAAATACAAAACTAATGAAATAAAATCTTTTTGTGCAGAAAATACTCTCATTGGACACTCAAGATTCGTGCATAATCATTTGTGGAAAGTTTTGTCATGATTTGATACCAAATAGCATGGAAAATATTGAAAAAAGATCTTGAAAAATCAAATCTTCCAAAACATGAATGCAAAGGATTTTGATCAAGTTTTTTGGACCTAATTCACTCCATACATAAGCCTGATCAAGACCTAATGCTGACTAACCCCCAAGCTGCGCAAAAACCCCATTATCAAACTCAAGCTTTTTTGCAAAAAATTCAAAATCTGAAAACCTAGTTCTAGGGCGATTCAAGGCAAGATTTTTATCTCATTAGCTTGCTCAGGCTTCAAAGAAGGGATTTGCATCAAAAACTACAAGCTTTCGTACCCAGAAACGTGAGAACAACCTCACCTGTACAGAAAAAAATTCATAGTCGTGCATCTCAATTCATGCATTTTTTGTAATTTTTAACGCTTGATTCATGTTCATTGTTTGATTCTAATGCTAACCCAATAGTTTAATTGTGTTTTTGTGCATCGTATGAAGATTTGCCATGGATGAGTATTAGGGTTTTGCAAGCTCTAATTTGGGCGTTTCGTGATATGGCAAAATTAGGACACCTGGATACCACCATTGAATCAAGCATGGTTGGACGAACAGAAATAAACCCTCGCGCCTAATTTATGAGGCCTTATGGCCTATTCGCTATTTTCTCTAATGTTAGGTTATAGAACGGTTCAAAACCGTTGCTTATTATGTTTGTGTTTCAGGAAAAATAAAACAACGCGAGGAAGATGATGATGTGTAGAACGATGGTTGGCCTGTTTAAAATTTCGCGCGCAAGTAGCACTAACGTGTTCGTTTTCTTTTATAATATTTGTTGGTTATATGATATACAGAAAGCGCGTTTGGAATGGTTGGCAAGCATAGTGATTGGTAATGTTCAGGACCTGGGTTCGAGCCCCAGGTCCCCACCCCCTTTCATATTTTTCTTCACTCAATGTTCATTTGCAGTCTCAGCATTAGGGTGTACCATGCGCTTCTCAATACAGCCGTCCACGCGTCCCAATGGATTCAATCAAGGGCCACAATCTAAAGCGTACCATAAGCCTGAGTCAATGCACCCACACGTGTCCTGGAAAAGTCAATCAGGCCAAAGAGCAACTGGGCCCAAATTGCTAAAAGACTAACCTCCACTTTAGGGGCAGACCCCCTTTGGTTTGCAAATTTTCTTTATTTTCTTTATTTTTCATAATGTTTATTTTCTTTTAATTCTTGTTTTATTAATTAATTTAGTGTTTGCATAATATATAAAAAACATAAAAAAAAAACAGAAAAGATAAAAAACAATAAATATTTTATTTAATAGTATTTTGTAAATAAATTCATTAATTAACTAGTTTTAAATTAGGTTTTAATCTTAACTTTTTTAATAAAAATCTAAAAAATATAGAATTAGGGTTTATGATAATTTTTATTCCTTTTTATTTTTCTTTCATAATAATTAAAATATTAAATATTTATTTTTGTAATTAAATTGCATGTAAATTAATTAGGGTTAAATATTAGGTTAAAATTTAATCTTTTCTTAATAAACTAAAAACAAATAGAATTAGGGTTAGCATTTAATTTCAATTAATTTCTCTCCATAAAAATCATAAAATACCAAAAAATACCAAAAAAAAACAATTTCTCTTTTAATTAATTTCATCATTTAATTTAATTTTGCAAAAAAGGGTCCAACGCCCTCGTTTTAATTCTTATTTAATTCGCGTGTTTATTTCTTTTTCGTTTAATATTTCTGTATCTCTCCCAAGGCCTTGTAAATTAATTTCTCGCACTTTGCTTTGCTTTTACTTTCTTTATTTTTCTGTCAAATCGGGTTCAAGAAATTTTGGCGATGTGGACCCGCGCCTTTTGTAATAGCGTAGAATCTTTTACTTTCCCGCAATACTTTTAACTGTTAATCAAGGCATGAAAGAATGAATGGACAAAAATAAAAACAAACGCTAGATCACCAATACCATGACGAGATAAATACAAATGAAAACGACACACAAATCACACACCACCCCTAGGGTACGCCTCACTGTTGCCTTGCCCTTCGAAAGGTGATCGTCGAGTAGAGGATGTCTCAGTAAGTCCTCATGATCCGGGAACCTGGCATGAGGGTAGCTTCTAAGGTGTCTTTCCATTGCTCTGGTGATCACCATGTCCCGAACCTCGAATTGACCCGAACACCTCCAACGATGGTGCTACCTACCTCTCAATGGTGGGATGGCACTACTTTAAAGGACATTTACACAGACGAATTCCTTAGGGTAGGTAGGTTCCCGTAGATACTTGCTCTAATTTCAAAACAAATTCAAAAATACTTTTCACACCAACACATTTTCAAAAAGCTTTCGAAAGCATTTTTTCAAACACTCTTGAGGACCGATACAAGAGTCGAACTGGAATTTTCAAAGAAACTTTTTAAAACCCACAGTTGAAAAGCAAACAAACTATTTTGAAAACACAAATGAGCAAGTATCTAAGAGCCCATGGATAACCATGGATAGAAAGGGTGCTAACACCTTCCCTTTCTATAACCTACCTCCCGAACCGAGAGCAATCTCTATAAGGAATTTTTCTGTGCTTTTGTCCTTTCCATTTGGAGAAAATAAAAGACGGTGGCGACTCTTGCTTCCGCGACATTTCGTGAACCAGCGTTAAACAATCAGTTCCAGATCCACCGATCACAACAGCCTTATCAGATTCGTAGGGGAGAGGCCCCGAAACAGTAATAACAACAGGTGCGACAGTCATGATTTGAACAGGCTTCCTTGGGAGAGCCTTGATTGGATTATTAAAGATTGTTACAACAGAAACTTCTTCTACCGGAACAAATTGAACAGCAGTCTTCTTGAACAGAATCTCTTTGCTGTCCATTAGGCTTTGGATGCCCAACTTCAGCAAAGGACAACCAGATAGGGAAACAGCACAGAAAAGACAACCTTCACTACAACCCGGAAATAAACCGGCCATCAGTAGGTTCCTCTTAACATTCATCAGAGGAGTAGCTACATCATTCACAGAAACGGCATATACCTCTTCATCAACGGCATTTACTCCATGCTGGGGCATAGGAGCAGTCACCACATTTGGCCTCTCAGGCGCTTCAAACTGTATCTCTTTTGCGTCAATAAGGTCTTGCACCTTATTCCTTAAGGCCCAACAGTCATCAGTGGAATGCCCCGGGCTATCGGAGTGATAAGCACAACGGGCGTTTGGATTGTATTTCGGAGAGGCAGTGTTTACAACCTTTGGGGCCTCTTTGACAGTCACTAGGTTGGTGGACAACAACTGTGGCAAGATTTGCGATAAGGTCATGCTCAAACGGGTAAACTCTCTTCTGGGTCTTTCAGCCCTTTGAGGATTGGTTTGCCGAGGAGCGGCAGCAGGCTTAGCAATCATCACCATGTTGACAGATTGGCGGCGCTCCGGTTTCTCTTGTCTTCTAGACCCATATACAGCACTGGCCTCCTTTTTGAAGGGTTTCTTCTCGGAACTTGCAGATGCACCCTTCTGAATTTTACCAGACTTCATCCCAGCCTCTATTCTCTCTCCAGTTAGAATAAGATCAGTGAACCCTGCAGACGAGTTGCCGATAAGATGATTGAAAAATGGCCCAGATAAGGTCCCCAAGAACATGTCTACCAACTCCCGGTCAGTCAACGGAGGCTGCACCCTGCCAGCCAGATCCCTCCACTTCTGTGCATACTCTTTAAAACCTTCGCTTGACACTAGCGACATACCCTGGAGTTGGGTACGTGTAGGGGCAAGGTCGGCATTATATTGATAGTGCTTGTAAAAAGTAGTAGCCAACTCCTCCCAGTTACGAACCTTGGTCCCATCCAGCTGATAGAACCATTCGAGATGAGTCCCTGAAAGACTCTCCTGGAAGAAGTGGATCCACAAGTTCTTGTCCACTGAGTACGGTTGAATCTTCCGCACGTAGGATCTGAGGTGTAGCTTGGGACAAGACGCCCCGTCATACTTGGTAAAGGATGGTGCTTTGAACTTGTGAGGAATAATCACACCAGTAGACAAACCCAAATCTCCAAAATCCAACCCAGGCACTTGTTGGATCTCCATAGCATTCAGTCTGTCCTCCAACTGCTTGTACCGGTCTTCAGCCGGGGGATATTGTTCCTCATCGAAATCAGTCTCGTTGTCAGAGACTACCGGACTAGGACCTTTTCCCCCTTTGGGACTGCTCTTGCCTATAGAAGAACCAGCCTCTTCATTTTGCAGAGTGTTGCCAAACCTTCGGCCCGAGTTGAAAAGAACATTTCTCTTCTTCTTCTTCTTCTCCTTCTTCAGGAGCTGAGCCTTCAGCTCTTCTTAGCCCTGAGCCAAACCCATGATTAACTCCTGAAATTGCGCATTCTGCGCCTGAAGAGCCTTGATGGACATCTCGGTTGATGATGAGTCAGGATTCATGATGCTGAAATAAACAGCGAAGAACGGTAAGCAACCTGAAAAGAAGAAAACCTGCTATGCACATGATGAATGATATGTGTTTATGCAATGCATTCAAGGGTTCGAAAGTTCAAATTTGTTGTAGACAGAAAGGAACACACGTTATCATTAAGGAAATAGTTGTTCAGTACATCAAAGCCTCATGGGCACATATTACAAAGCAAATCAATCCCAAAAGACACTACGCATCCTCTTTGGAGCTATGTAGGTGTTGAGATTCCTCTCCTCATGCAATAGGCGGGTGAGCTCCAGGACCTTCTTTTCACTAGCATGTAGACTGGTCTCAAGAGAATTCAGTTCTTCCTTAAGCTGGATCCAGCTCTTCTGCATCTCTTCCCAGGACGTGGGCATGTCAGGATGCTGAATGATATAGGACACTTCTCCTTCCAAGACTGGCTCTTTAATCACAGGGAGCATATGAGGATAAGGCATTACTAACTTCTGGGAGCGGGCACGTACCCACTTGAGATAAGGTTCCAATGGGATGGAGTTCCTGTGCCCCAGTGTCTTGCTGTCTATCCTACTTGGCATCATCCAAGCTCTGATAAATCTCTGGCGAAGTCCTTGTGCATCGTTGTCGAAGTCAAAAACTATGTCAGGAATTAACATGTCATGAGGGCCATCCCTCCGAGCATAACCAAACTGTCTCCAAGCCAGGCATGGGTTGTAAGTAATACCTCCTCTAATTCCAAGTAAAGGAACATTAGGATACTCCCCGCAACGATCAATGATAGTGACATCTTCTCTGGACCGAGGGAACCAATGTATATCTGCATGTGTAAGAGTCATCAACCGTTGTGACCATCTCAAACCCCGCTCGTTCTTCAAAACTGATTGTGGAAGGTGCGAAATAAACCACCTTCCCAGGAGAGGAGTGCAACACATAAGGACACCTCTTTTTCTCATGGTTCGAGTGTAACATGAGTGAAGGATGTCCCCCAACAACGTAGGTATAGGATTCCTGGACATGAAGATCTGAACAGCACTGATATCTATAAGCTGATATGGGTTAGGGAACAACACCAAACCATAGACAAGGAGGGCCACAACTTCTTCAAAAGCTTGTAAGTCAAGGGAGTTCCAACATTCATGGGCCTTTTCGAACAGAAACCTGGCTAAGAACCCTTTGATACCACTTCTAACTTCCCAATGTCCCTTGAGGTCAGATGATTGTAGGTGTAAGGCTTTAGCAATCTCTTCAAGCTTGGGTTCCTTTTCCGTACCATTGTAGGGTAGTTGATCAAGGATAGGGATCTTCAGGAGCCGGGAGAACTCCTCCAATGTAGGTACCAGCTGATAGTCCAAGAAGGTGAAACAGTGATGCAGAGGGTCAAAGAACTGGAACAAGACCTTTATCATATCTTCCTCAATGTTGGTATTGACCAAGCTGATGAGTCTTCCATGTCTCTCACTGAATGAAGAGCTCTCGGGAATCCTGGATATAAGTTCCTTAAGCTGAGGAGGGACCCTTACAAGGCTGATTTGAATTGTCTTTCTGCGAACAGTTTCCATGTCCTACAAAACAAGAACAAAGATGAAAATTCGAACCCCTGAAATGGTTAGTCAATGCATATGATGCTGGATGATGTCATGATGCTATGATTAAACACACCACAGATATTTACAAAGGCAAACATGTAAGGCACACAAGTCACACAAGACAAGCCCTTAGAGTTTAAGGCCAGCATGGGGTCTGGGTATTACCCTCTTGAAGTTGGTGGGCTCAACCTGTCCTATTAGAATTAACTGGGTTCTAAGGGTCCCAATATCACGGGATTGCTTTCATTGTTCATCGTTTCGATTTAGCCACTGAACTGGCGACCGAAATATTCCAGGAAAGCAACCCTCAATTGAGTGTAGTATCGAGTATCGACCAACCTCGGACTGCACCAAAGTCAGTTATCTCACTACCCTAAAGAGGCCAAGATATTTCAATTAAGGTTCCTAAGGTCTGTTGATGCTTCACGACACCACGCGGAGGCCCCGTACTCTCCTTGACTGAACTCAGGGGTTACCGGTACACACCAAAGTGCCACATCAACGTAGCAGACTGTTTCAACCATGTCGGTATACCCCGCACAGTTCCCTCACAGCCTTGTTGCTACTTTCTAAGAAGGTATCCCCCAGATCCGGGTTAGGATCTATAGAACTCCCGAGACAGTCCCACAATAATAAAGCAAGCAAGTCAATACAATTGAAAACACAATGATCTTAATCCTAAGGTACACCTCACTTTAAGTTAATTCCCCAGCAGAGTCGCCAGTTCTGTGATCGGTGGATCTGGAACTGACTGTTTAACGCTAGTTCGCGAAATGTCGCGGAAGCAAGAGTCGCCACCGTATTTTATTTTCTCCAAATGGAAAGGACAAAAGCACAGAAAAATTCCTTATAGAGATTGCTCTCGGTTCGGGAGGTAGATTTATAGAAAGGGAAGGTGTTAGCACCCTTTCTATCCATGGTTATCCATGGGCTCTTAGGTACTTGCTCATTGTGTTTTCAAAAGAGTTTGCTTTTCAATTGTGAGTGAGTTTGAAAAAGTTTCGTTTAAAAATTTCAGATCGACTCTTGTATCAGTCCTCAAGAGTGTTTGAAAGATTGTTTTGAAAACTTTTTGAAAAGTGTCGGTGTGAAAAGGTTTTTGTTTTTTTTTAATAGAGCAAGTATCTATGAGTCATCCACCTACCCTAAGGAATTAGGCTGTGTAAATGTCCTTAAGGTAGTGCCATCCCACCATTGAGAGGTAGGTAGCACCACCGTTGGAGGTGTTCGGGTTAATTCGAAGGTTCGGGACATGGTGATCACCGGAGCAATAGGAAGACACCTTAGAAGCTACCCTCATGCCAGGTTCCCGGATCATGAGGACTTACTAAAACATCCTCTACTCGACGATCACCTTTCGAGGGGCAAGGCAACAGTGAGGCGTACCCTAGGGGTGGTGTGTGATTTGTGTGTCATTTTCAGATATTTTTGTCTTGTCATGTATTGGTGCTCTACGCTTTTGTTTTATTTTGACATTCATTCTTGCATGCAAATTTATTAACAGTTAAAAAAGTGCGGAATTTAAAAGCTCTACGCTATTACAAAGGCGCGGGTCCACATCGCCAAATTAAATCCAGGACCCGATTTGACATAAAATAAAGTGCGAGAAATATAAAATGTCTAATTTACACGGCTTTGGGAGAATTACATAAAAAGAGGAAATAAAATAAACGCGCGAATTGGAATTACGATCGAATGCGAGGGCGTTGGACCCTTTTTAATGAACTTAAAGTACGATTAACAAATTAATTAAATTAAAATAAAAAGAAAAGATTTTTTGGAGTTTTTTTTTGTATTTTATGGATTTTTAATGAGAAGATTAAATGAAATTAAAAAAAATAATAATAATTAACCCTAATTCTAACTATTGTTATTTATTAAGAAAAAATATGTTAAAATTGAATCTAAAATTAACCTAATTTGTTAATGCAATTTTATTTACAAAAAATAATAATTAATAATTAATAATTAATATGGTGAAAAAAGGAAAAAGGATAAAAGTAATAAAACCCTAATTCTACAATTTTTAAGTTTATTAAAAAAATATTAACATTTAAACCTAAAATTAAGACTAAATTAATTAATGAGATTTATTTACAAAAATAACATTTAAATAAAATATTTTTTTATTTTGTCTTTCTGATTTTTTTTTTCTATTATTTTTATGTTTTATGAAAATATTAATTTAAAGTTTTAAGAGGAAATAATTAAATTAAACAAATAATAAAAAAAAAGATAGAAAAAGAAAATAAACACAAACCCTAGGGGGTGTTGACCCCAAGTGGGAGGTATCATCCAGCATTTTTGGCCCATTGAGTTCCTGGCCTCGTTGACTTCTGGTAATCATGTGTATAGGCATTGACTGAACCATTCCATAGGCTTTAGATCTGGACCATTGGACTGATGCCATGGGACGTGTGGCATGGCAGATCATGAGGCTGCATGGTATACCTCAGGGAACGAGCTACATAGAAACACGCTTAGAAGAAAAATATGGAAATAAGAAGGGGGACCTGGGGTTCGAACCCAGGTCCCAAAGCTTGCCAGCATGACATTCCACCAACTGTGCTGCGTTGTTACTTTGTATATGGAATAGAAGATAAATAATATAAAAGAAAATTGGTTAGTGGCATGGAAACAAAAAAAAGACGCGCGCTGAATTCAAATTGCCCAATCATATCACACCACATAATCTTCTTCTCCACTCGTTTGCACTTTTACCTGAAAAATAAGCTAAATAGCGGGGGTTTTAAACCCCCACAATCTGAGATGCAGAAAAATAGCGAATAGGAATTAACAAAACATAAAAAGGGCGCGATGGATGTTCTAGATCCCTTGGAACGTCACGAATTCAATGGTGCAAGTCTCGTGTTCTAATTTTACCATAAGCCAAAGTCCCCAATTCAAGGTTTCTGAAACCCTAGGCATCGTTCATGGCAACTCTTCATATATGCAATTATTCTTCAATTAAATCATACTACTAGCTTCAGAATCAACACATTAGTATAAATCAACAATAAAAATGCATGGATATGGCGTGTAGATTTGAATACGATTAAAGAAAAAATCAGGTACAGGGTAACTGCGTTCTACCGTTTCTTTGCGTTAGAGATGATGGTTTTGATCCAGAACCCTTCCTTGAAGCCTCAGGAATGCAATGGAATCAATGTTTTGCCTTGAAACTCCTTGAAATCGTGTTTTCAGTTTTGGAATTTTCTTGAAAAAGTGCAAAGTTGTTTATGGCTTTTGGGCGGAGCTTTCAGGTCCTTGGCTTTAGGTCTAGCTTCTGGCTTATGTATGGAATGAATTAGGGTTGAGTTTTCAATCAAAAGATCTTTGCATTGATGAGAACAATATTTGATTTTCATGGCATATTTTTCAATCTTTTTCCATGTGATTTTGATGTCAATCATAGCCAATCTTCCCAATTTGAGTTGTGCACGAATCTTGAGTGAATCATGAGTGATTATACTGCATAAAAAGATTCACTTACATTTGTTTAGTATTTTTTCCATATTTTAATTAATTAAATGAATTATTTGTAATTAAAAATTCAAATAAATAATAAAAATGATGAAATAAATCCCCTTTGGGCCAAATGGTCGTGCTTATGCTTTGGATAATGAATCTTGGAAGAAAATGTGGCCCATTAGCAATTTTAAGGCATTTGAAGCAAAGTTGACTTTTCAAAATACCCAAAAATTTCCCAACTTCCACAAGGCATATCTTGCTCAATTTTTAAGCTTTGATCATGTTCTTGGACATTTTGGAAAGGTCTTGAAGTCCTATAACCAATGCCGTTGGTCCCATGTCATTTTGATTTACCAATCTCAAGTTATGGTCTTTGACTTAAAGTCCCTTTTTGTTGACTTTTGAAAATGACCTATAATGTTGAAATTGATAACTTTTTGTGAGAGCATTTCTTGGACTTGAAGTGTGAAGAGGAGTTGTAGGAAATGTCTTTATCTTCAAAATGAGCTTTGGATGGAATTTTTCTGATAATCCATGTGGAAGTTATGCCTTGGTCAAGTTACAGTTGACTTTTTCAAATGTCCAAATATGGAAACTTTTGCATCTTGAGACTTTTTGAGCCATGCTTTGAGAATCATGATCAAGAATTGATCAAATGATGTTTGTGGCTTCAAAATGAGATGTTGATAAAAAATTTGAACTTTTGACTGTCAAATGACCATTTTGCCCCTACAGTTGACTGTAGGGCAATTAGGGTTTTTGACTGTGCAATTTTGTGCTGTAAGTCTTGAAACTTGGTATGATGATGCTTGGCCATGTTTGTAGGCATGTGGGGCTTGATTGGACC